>CM051244.1:103805898-104425898 GCA_027917425.1 Gastrophryne carolinensis
TCTCTCATTAGCTTAACTAAGAGGGGCTTGTATATAAACAGGTGAGCTGCTCTGTGGAGTTTCAGCCTGTGAGAGCAGCTGGACGTAAGTGCAGCAGGACAAAAGTGTGTAGTTTTAAAAACTGCAGGAGTTTGAAAACAGCAGGAGTTGTGCACAAGAAATAGTGGTGAATACAGCGTTTACTTTTTAACCGTACCTATTATCTAGAATGTCTGGTTTGGTGCAGTGTAACTCTTGACTGGCCGTTGTTTCATAGTACTCTGTGGAACTTGCAATGCTGTCCAATTTGTATGCAAATGAAGGGGTTGTATGACAAGATTTCAAAATTAGTCTTTAGTTTCTACTCTTCAGTCTGAAGTTATGAAGCTATCCCAGCTAGTAAAGCAGCTTGGTATACAGCCACCACTTCCACAAAGACTTCACAAGAGAGGGGCACAGTGGAAGACTGTTGGCTCTGGAAGATTGCGCAATGTAGAACAAAAACATCAACATTTTGGACTAAGCCAATATAACCCATTTGCTGTTCTTTCTGAGCTTGATGTGGATGTATCTGCTAATGCTCAGTCTGGGCAGGATTTGGTAAGACCAAAGGAAGTGGACTTAAGTAAGGGACCATATAAAATGAGTACAAAAGGGCAATAAGGAACAGTTACCAAGCCAACCAATAGGAAAAGGCATATTCTGGTTGGTGACTCAACAATTGGAGGTGTGGACTTTGGACAGGATAAAGATGAGCTAAAGGAAGTGAGGTGTCTCCCAGGTGCCACGGTTAATAGGGATAAGAAACGTATTATAAATATTGTGAAGTCTGCAAGCAAACATAACCGAGTGGACATTGTGCTACATCTTGGCACAAATGACTTATCCCAAAAAGATTTGTTTGTTGTACAGAGGCACTTCCAAAATTTTAGTCAGGAACTTTGCAAAATAACAGGTTCCATCACCTTTTCTGAAGTTTTGCCAGTAAGGGGAAAGAAGGCACTCAACATCGCCAAGTTCAATTTGTGGTTACGTCAGTGGTGTGAAGACAAAGGCTTTGGATGTATTAGTCATGATGTTAGAAGGTGGTCGAACAATGAGTTGTTTAAGAGGGATGGCTTGCATCCTTCACTGAAAGGCACAGAAGAACTTGGGTGGAATTTAAACTAGAGGAAGGGGACAGAGATGTAACTTGTAAGGGTGATTTCTGTCCCCTACCATTTAGGATGAAGCAGGACATTGAAGCAAGAAACCCGGTCAGTGGTAGGCTAGAGGTGGAAAAGATCAAGGACACACTAAAACACAATACCCACAACATCCACATGTGTACCAATGCTCGCAGCTTGGGCAACAAGCTCTGTGAATTAATGGCTATCATATCCAGAGATGAATTGGATCTTGTTGCAATAAGAGACTTGGTTCAAGGATCACAATGACTCGGAGATAGCCATACCCGGTTACACATTGTACAGAAAAGACAGATTGGATAGAAAGGGCGGTGGAGTAGCCTTTTATGCCAAGACTACACTAAAATCAACAATAATTCAGCATACACATAATGAACTAGAAACTCTCTGGGTTACCATGCAGACTAAGGAGGGAGCTGGGGTCAGAATTGGTGATATATAGGCCCCCTGGACAATCTGAGGATCTAGATAGCCTGTTAATAGATGAAATCAGTGGAATGGCAGAGAAGGGGGACATTGTAATTACAGGTGACTTAAACATGCCTGATGTGGACTGGAATATTCCAAGTGCATCGACATGCAAGAGCAGGACTATATTAGAGGCACTTAATGGAGTGTCTCTAAAACAACTTGTGACATTGCCAACTAGAGGAGATAACATTCTGGACTTCTGACCAATGGGGATCTGGTGTCCGAGGTCAAGGTTGAAGAAAATCTGGGTTCCAGTGACCATCAATGCTTATGGCCAATGTCGTACCAATCCATATAAAGGGGAGTAGAGAAGGAGCCAGTAATTACAGGCCAGTTAGTTTAACATCTATAGTTTATTAATTAATGGAAACACTCTTAAAAAAGAGAATTTCCCATCTAAAAATTAATGACCTATTGGACCAAAAACAGCACGGCTTTACTGAGGGCAGATCAGGTCAGACCAATCTTATTGATTTCTTTGACAATGTCACTAAAGTGTTAGATGAAGGTGGTGCTGTGGATATCGCCTATCTGGATTTTAGCAAAGCCTTTGAAACTGTACCACATAAGGAGCTCATAGATAAGTTATTGAAGGTAGGACTCAATCCCTGGATAGTTCAGTGGATTTCCAGTTGGCTGAGGGATCGGTATCAGAGTGTTGTAAATGGTGTGCAATCTGAACAAAGGCGAGTTACAAGTGTTGTGCCGCAAGGCTCTGTCCTGGGCCCCATTTTTTTTAATATATTTGTAAGTGACATAGGAGAAGGCTTGGTAGGAAAAGTTTGTCTGTTTGCTGATGATACAAAGGTTAGTAATAGGGTGGATATTCCTGGAGGTGTCTGCAACATGGAAAATGATTTAGCTTTACTGGATAGATGGTCAAAACTGTGGAAACTAGAGTTTAATGTCTCTAAATGTACAATCATGCACTTGGGTAGAAGGAATCCCTGCTCTGAGTACCGTATGGGCAGCACTGTGTTAGCCAGGACCTCGGAGGAGAGAGATTTAGGGGTACTGATTACTGATAGCTGCAAGATGAGTGGACAGTGTAGCCAGGCAGTGGGAAAAGCAAGCAGGATGCTCGGCTGCATAGCTCGAGGCATCACCAGTAGGAAGAGGGAGGTTGTGATGCCGCTGTATAGAGCTCTGGTAAGGCCACAGCTAGAATACAGTGTGCAGTTCTGGAGACCTTACCTGCAAAAAGACATTATTCAAATAGTACGTGTCCTAAGGCGGGCAACGAAAATGGTGGAAGGACTTAAGTTTTACGTTTATCAGGAGAGACTTAAGGAACTTAATTTGTACAGTCTGGAGGAAAGGGAGAGGGGGGACATGATTGAGACCTTTAAATATGTGAAAGAAGCGGTCCCTGAAGTCTCCTGGTTCTCCGGTTCCTAATGATACTGATGAATCTGCTGCTATGCAGGACCTTGATCCTTCTGATGAAGGTGAGCTATTCTCCGATTCGGGCTCCTCGGGGGAGATGCCCTGGAGCCGTGATGATTCTGGACCCGGTTCTTGGCCTGTGGGACACAGATGAACTAAAGATCTTTGAGGTTTTGTCAATCTCCCCTCCTGGAGAGGCTCCCAAGCCTAAGAAGGAGAGTTTCCACACAGCGACTCTGCGCTTGGAATTCCTGGAACAGGAGCATTTCCAGAATCTTATATCCAAAGAATGGGAATCGCCTTGTAAACTCAAAGGGGTCCCGGGGGTCTGGGATTGGAAGTACCCTTTCCCCCCTGATGTGGTTAACTTTTGGTCAGCACCTCCCGTGGTGGATGCACCAATTATAGGGGTTACTAACCCCCCCCCCCCCCCTTCATGACTGCTCCTCATTACCGTACCCTTCGGGATGCTGAGGACCGGCGCATTGACTGGCTTCCCACGCCTTTTCGTGTGCAGGGACGGCTCTGCGCCCGGTCTGTGCTGCGGCCATCACTGCGGTGGCCGCCAGGACCCTCATTAGAAAACTACTTGATCACCGACCTGAGGACCTCCCCTGGGAGGTCTTTAATGCACTCTCAGATTGTGATGTGTTTGTGAGGTTTATCCTCTCAGCACTGGATGACACCATTAAGATGTGTAGCTATTCGCCGCCTGGTCTTGCTGCGACAGTGGGGTGCTGACGATGATACGAAAAAGGCTCTCACTGGCCTTCCCTTCAGAGGACGGCGTCTATTTGGGGCCCGTTTGGACCTTTTTGGAAAAAAGGGTAAGGCACCCCTACGCAGAAGGCCGTCTCGGCCTCCTTGGGGCAGGGACACCCCTCCCCCTCCCTACGTTGGTGTCAAGCGCGAACCTGAGGTGTGCTTCCAACTTTTCGGAGTGGATAACCACTCCAGGGTGGGCAGGCAACGCCCTGGGCCCTCTGGCAGGCCTAAGTCCAAATCTGCCAAGACCTCCCAAGCATGAAGGGACACCCGCGCCCTTCTGGGCGAGGGGACTGCCACAGCCCCTGGCTCCTATCTGGGAGCGTATCGTCTCCTTCTGTTCTATCCACAGGATAGAATTTGCTGGGCGGTCCCTCTCAGAGGTTGTCAGGGTGCTTCTAGCCCCTGTTTTCCCCTCAGGAGTTGGTGCAGGCCGTACTCGGCCTGCAGATTCTAGGCTCACTTGCAGGTTGCCCTTAGCAGGCTGGGGCTATGGCCTCTAAGTTGTCCTTCCTCTTTCCTTCAAAATGACGAGGCAGTTTGGGCCCCGCTGGCCTATTGTAGGATTGGCAATTCTACACTCACAGGTAGTCCCTGCATGATATCTGTCTTGGGACACAGGCGCATGATATCTCTGTCTTGGGACACAGGCGCCCTGTGCAAGGGTGGGCTTCTGGCCTCCTGTGGAGATCTAGATACCTTTAGTTTCCCCTGGGTCCTCTGGACACCAAGTCCATTACTAGTCAGGGTTGAAGGACCAACCCTGCGGATTGGGGCCTTGTTTTTGGCCTCTTCTGTTCCCAGGCTACTCGCCAAGGCGCGGATGGGGGTGATGGCTCTGACATGCCTGTGGGGCGTCCGCACTAGGACCTACCGGATCGTCCTTCCTTACTTCCTCAATCTCTACGCCAGGCCGAGTGGGTTAGTCGGCCGGCGGTGTCCTCTGGGAGTTATTTGGATGGGTGCTCAGTCACCTCAACCCCTCATTGTCCCTTATTCGCTATCTCCATTCCTTGGATTCGGTTCAGGCTTGAACCTTCTTCCTTGGCAATAAGTGGACTCCTGGTTACATGGGCTCTGTCCCTCTTTGCTGACACCTTATTTTCACCAGGCAGGATTGCAGCTGGTGGGCCCGTTGGTGGCGGATCAGATGAGGTCCCTTATATACAGAGCCCTTGGGCTCTTCGGCACAGTAGGTTATTAATCCTGGATGGGGTTCCTGCACCCCTGGAGCTAGGTCTGAGCTCATTCCCCCTTGGTACGGTGGTTCCTCTTGAGCTGGTTACATTCGAGGACCCTGACAGGGGGCACCCCCTTCTTTGCTTGCATCTTCCTGTGAATGGTCACCTTGGGTACCAAGTCTCGCAGGTTGGCGGGGGGGGGTTTTCTTCCAAAAACCCCCCGTGGTTCCTAGGTAGGGTCCCTTAGAGGGTCCATCTTACCTACTGTTTTTGTTAAAAGTGAGCCTTCAGTTGGCTCTATCTTGCTGGACTTCTCCTCTTCAGGACCTGTCTATTTGGGGACTCTTGGCCTGTCGGAGGACAGTGGCCTGTATTTATTATTGGTCTGGAACTTGAAGCAGGATGATTCTCCTGGAAGGTTTCTGATCCTGATCTGGGTGGGGGTCTACGTTCCCTGCACCTCAGTGGTATTCGCTCCAATGGATGTCCTTCAGTGGCAGGTTGTGCTATCCTGGTGTCCCTCTGAGAGCCAACTAGGGTGGCTCTGTTGGGTCTCGCTAATATCACAGGGGCTCTTCTCTTGTTTTTACTGCCCCAGAATATCCTGACTCTGGTCATGGGGGCTTAGTAATTTTATGTCTGGACATTCTATTTTGTCTTCTCTTCATTCACCCTGCTATGTGGGGTTCTACGCACGGTTGCGCTGATAGAGACCCGTGAGATTGATGGCCCCTGGGTGGCCTAGTGGACTGTGGTTCGCAGATGCTTCTGCTGAGGTCAGCGGAGCTGTACGCTCTCAGGAGTGCGGTTCTGCCCTTGTCAGGCTCCTCCTTATGTCGCCCCAATCTACAGGCTCTAGTCTGAGGGCTTGACAGCTGATTCATTCACCCCTTGGAGACGGGTTTATCTTCTGGGTGACATGGTCTATGGGGGGCTAGGAGCAAGCTTCTTTTTCTTCTTCTTCCTCCATCTATTGTGGGGTATGGTGTACCCATATTGATTGGCATGAGTCTTGGTCTCTCCCCTGTTGGACGTTCTCTGTTCCCAGGGTTCTAGAGTTATTAAAGCATGGGTTGGGTTTGGCTCCCCATCTAGGTACTCTGAAGGTTCAGGTTCTGTCCTGTCTGCCCTCCTGTAGAAGTCTTGTTCAGTCTTCCTTGTTAAGCGTTCTCTTGGGGATTGCTCAGGGGCATCTCCCAAGTAGTTCTATGGTCCCTGTTGGGATAAATTTTTATTCTGTTTGCCTTGCGGGTTGCCTTGGGGCTTATTCCGGATGCTGTCTGAGCTGTTTCTTAGTTTAATTTCTAGTAACAGGGGTGCACCAGACAATACCACTGAATATAAACATGTGCTCACTCACATGAACCAAACAAGACTGAAGTGGACGTGTCCAATTACACACCTTTCTTCAAAAAGGAGCACCAATATCAATATGGATACCAAATTCTTTATTATGAAAAAGGAGATATTAAAATACACAAAAACACACTGGACAATTAAAATAACATGGATGACCCCATGGTCACAATAATATTAATGAAAAAAAACCCTAAGGGGAACAATGCATCAAAAGACCCTATGTGCACTTATTAGATCCTATTATAACAGTTATTTTATGCCGGCATAAAAATTGTATGTGTAAACCATCAAAGTGTAAAACCTCTAATAAATATCAACTCTTAACAATACCTCATATGTGAAAATGAATAAAAAACTAAATTCAACAGAAAATATATTGGCAGACTCGCCCAGTTCAAACAGTGAATGGAAACAATAAAGTGCACGTGTGCGTGCTAAATGACACCAGCAAACCTGAATATTCAAGAATAAAAAATGGCACATAGTCAGCATCACAGGGTCATCAAATATAAATCAATATTTATATAAATATAAATATAAATCGCCCGCAACTTGAAGCAACATGGGAGTTGCGGGCGCGGTGATTTATATTTGATGACCCTGTGATGCTGACTCTGTGCCATTTTTTATTCTTGAATATTCAGGTTTGCTGGTGTCATTTAGCACGCACACGTGCACTTTGAGTATATCTTTGTTTCCATTCACTTATAACTGTTTGAACTGGGCGAGTCTGCCAATATATTTTCTGTGGAATTTAGTTTATTCATTTTCACATATGAGGTATTGTTAAGAGTTGATATTTATTAGAGGTTTTACACTTTGAGGGTTTACACATACAATTTTTATGCCGGCATAAAATAACTGTTATAATAGGATCTAATAAGTGCACATAGGGTCTTTTGATGCATTGTTCCCCTTAGGGGGTTTTTTCTCGTTAATATTATTGTGACCATGGGGTCATCCATGTGATTTTAATATCTCCTTTTTCATAATAAAGAATTTTGTATCCATATTGATATTGGTGCTCCTTTTTGAAGAAAGGTGTGTAATTGGACATGTCCACTTCAGTCTTGTTTGTTTCTTAGTTTAAAGTGGACCAACACCCAGGATTTTGACTATCCTGGGTTTTGGGCCACTTCGGCGGGGTGCCCCGCTGTGTGAAACACCCCAGAAACCCCAATAAACTCACCTCTCCCCACTCCCACGTGACTGCCCGGTCCAATCCCCGCCAACGTCCAGGCGGGGAACAGGAACGTCCAAGCGGCTTCCGCCGCAGCCGCCTCCCTCGCGTCACTTTCGGCGCGCGCCCGTGCCGGCCATTCACAGACGGCCTTCTGGTCCTGAGTAAAGGTTTCGGCTTCTTGCTGATCCTGTTAGAGTAGTGGTCAGTATCCCCGCCTGTCTAGCGGGAGACCAGGTTTCATTTCCCCGATGTGGACAGTTCTTAGTTTTACCGAGGCTACTGTTGCATTTGGACTGTTCAGGATGTTACTCTGGCCTATTCCTTTAAGGCCTATTCCTTTAAGGGGAAGAATCTTCTCTTTTTATTCTATTTCTACTTGTGCGTGGGTACCTTTGGCCCTTCAGCACCAGGTTTCTGTTAAACAGGTTTTACTAGACCGCTGCTTGTTTTCTGTTCATACTTTTTCAAAGGTTTTTTTATGAGGTTGACTTTAGAGCCTCTGCTCCTGTCGCTCTTGGTAGCAAGGTTTGCAGGTGACAGCGCCTTTACTGTCTGCTGTGCCTTTTTTATGGGGATCCCACCCTACTTTATGGACACTGCTATTGGATGTCCCACGTGTAAGTATTATATATGGAGCAGGACGTACTGTATGCTTAGAATAATACAATTCTGTGAAATACTCACCTGTTGAATTGGTATTATACGCATACAGTACGTCCTGCTCCACCCCACCCTGGTTTTACATTTTTCTGGATCCCCTGTATGGTGATTGTTATCATTGCTATTGTTACCAGTTTGGTGGTTGGTTTCTCCCGGCTTCTTTTCTCACTGCTTTTCAATGCTGGGGATTTGTGGGAGGTCCCTGGGTATATGAAGGGCCGGAGGAGCCTGTTTTTGCATGTCTGCAGTGAACAGCGCCCTCTGGCGGAGGATTACCCACGTGTAAGTATTATATATGGAGCAGGATGTACTGTATGCGTATAATACCAATTCTACAGGTGAGTATTTCACAGAATTGTATTTTTAATTTTAAGCCGGATTTCCTTCCTAAGGTGGTATCTGCTTTCCACCTCAATCAGGATATTGTTCTCCCTTCCTTGTGTCCTAAGCCTAACAATGACAAGGAGAGGGTTCTGCACAATTTGGATGTTGTTCGCAGTTTGAAGTACTATTTGGTGACTACTTCTTCCTTCCGCAAGACGGGCGCCTTTTTCGTGGTGCCCTGCGGGCCCAGGAAAGGTTTGGCGCCTGTGAAGTCTTCGATTAGCAAATGGATTCGTCAGGCCATTGTTGGGGCCTATTCTGCTAAGGGGAGGACTTCTCCTTTTAGGGTCACTGCGCACTCTACTCGTGCGGTTGGTGCGTTCTGTGCTTTTCATCACCAGGCTTCTGTTGAACAAGTTTGCAAGGCTGCTACTTTGTCTTCCGATCATACTTTTTCCAAGTTTTACAAGGTTGATGTGCGGGCTTCAGCGGATGCTGTTTTTGGCCGCAAGGTTCTGCAAGCTGCAGTGGTTTGAGTTGGTACATTCTTTACTGTTTCTGGTTCCCACCCATGACGGACACTGCTATTGGATGTCCCAAATGTCATGAAGATCCAAGTGGAGTGTATGGCACACTTAGAATAATACCGTTTTGTGAGTACTCGCCTTTAAAACGGGTATTATGAGTGTGCCATACCCTCCACTTCGCCCCACCCCTTTTTTTTCTGGAATTCTGGGGCTTTTATATGGTGAACCATTGGTTTTGATAAGGTTATAATTGGTTCTTCCTTGTCCCCTTACTGCTTTTTTACACTGGGAAATTGGTGGGAGGTCCCAGGTATATATGGACCGGGAGGGGCTTTCTTTTTTTGCATATTCATCTCTGCAGAAGTTCGCCCTCTACTGGAGATTACCCATATGTCATGAAGATCGAAGTGGAGTGTATGGCACACTCATAATACCCGTTTTAAAGGGGAGTACTCACAAAACGGTCTTTTTCTGCAGGACTCATTTAAAATTGCTCTCTAAAGTTTTAATAAAAGAATATCCTCACACAGGCTTTCAATGGTAGGGCAGCTTGTTTCCTTCTAGGTTGTCGGACAACTGCAGGATTCCAGCTTAGCTTGTTAAACTGGCCAGAACCATGCGCTTACTCAGATGCTGTATCCCATGAAGGAGTCCCCAAGTTTGGATGCAAGTGAGGGTTACCTGCACTGTAGGTGATGGAAGTGCCATGTAGCTTACAGCTTGGAGGTTTCCAACAATCTCATTTATTTTGACCTTTTCTGCTTGAGATGTGAGGATGGGTTCTGTAGTTTTTGAGAGCATTTTGTCTGTCTTGAAAAGTCAACTCAGGTCTTGGGTAAAAGTGCAACGTTACATACGCAAGTCAGTAAAGGTTTCGTAACATGGTTACTATTCCTGTTGCAGATGAGGATGTACCTGAACAGGGTGAGAAGAGAAAGCGAGCTGCAGAAGATGAAGGGGATGCTGATGAGGATTGAAGCGCCGCTGGCATGCTGCTAGGACCAGTCTCTCCCTGAGCCCCTGGGCTTGATGCTAGAGCGATATTGCAGATGTGTATGTCTGTACCTGTAAAATAGATGGCCCTACAGAATTTAACGTGTAACTTTTTATAGGAAAAGTGTGGTTTTACATTTTTTATTTTTTTGTGCCCTTTTTATCATTCCAGTTGACATGGAAATCATATTACCTGTCTGCCATAAAATAAATATCCATCTTGATCACGCTTTACATTGACTTTTCTCTCCCATTGGCATGGCTGCCCTATTGGGAATAAAGTAGGTACCTAATTATGATTGTATCTTTAAACACACAGCTTATTAATAGTAGGCGATTATATAGAATTACTCACTTGCTGCTGTTGTGTGGTCTTTAATTGAAAACCCCAAATTCCCAGTATGCCCTGCTAAACCACTAGAAAGTAGTTTTCCCAATGTTCTTGCACCCAAAGTATTCTAAGCTTTTCATTAATATGCACAGAGTAGAAGTCCGTGTGTTATGTAATTGCTGAAGAGCCGATCTATACTTCTGTCTGGGGTTTCACACAGTAACTCCTGTTTAACCTATCCTAAAATAACTAGGCTGAAAATGACTCCCATTGCCTTCCTATGTTGGCAGGGCTTCCTGGCTGACTGATTATTATTATTATTAATGTTTATTTATATAGCGCCATCAACTTCCGTAGCGCTTTACAAGTTAAGAATACAGACAAGGTAAAACATATAGCACAGAGAACAATACAAAATTAGATGCCACAGGTTAAAACCAAGTGTTGTGAGCACAGGAGACAATAGGGAGGAGTGCCCTGCCCTTGCGAGCTTACAGTCTAAAGGATGGGGGTGGAGACAAAGGGGGCGGGGTCACAAGTGGTAGAGCTTGAGTATGGCTGCATGTGCCATTGAAGGTTATAGTAGTTGCTTAAGCCAGGTCATATGCTTGTCTGAAGAAGTGAGTTTTGAGGGCGCTTTTAAAGGCTTGGATTGATGGAGAGTGGCGGATCGAGCGGGGGAGTGCATTCCAGAGAAGTGGGGAGGCACGGGAGAAGTCTTGAAGGCGGGAGTGCGAGGAGGTAACCAAGGAAGAGGACAGGAGAATGTCAGAGGCAGAGCGGAGGTTGCGCTTTGGTTGGTAATGTTGGATCAGAGATGAAATGTAGGAAGGGGCCTGGTTAGAGAGAGCTTTGTAGGTTAGCACTAGAAGTTTGAACTGGACTCTATGGGAGACAGGTAACCAGTGGAGGGATTGACAGAGGGGAGTAGCACTGGAGAAGCGAGAGGAGAGATGGATGAGGCGAGCAGCAGAGTTTAGGATAGATTGGAGGGGAGCCAGTCTGTTTGTTGGCAAACCACAGAGGAGGGTGTTGCAGTAGTCCAGTCGGGATATGACCAGGGCATGTACTAGCATTTTAGTGGTGACAGGTGAGAGGAAGGGACGGATGCGAGATATATTTTTGAGTTGGAGGCGACAGGAGGTGGCCAGGGAGTGAATGTGAGGTCTGAAGGAGAGAGAGGAGTCCAGAATGACACCCAGGCATCGAGCTTGAGGAGTTGCAGTTATTGTAAGATTATTTACAGAGATTGTGGTGTTAGAGAGGGGAGGGGAGTGAGATGGTGGGAAAATGACCAGTTCAGTTTTGTCTATGTTCAGTTTAAGAGAGCGAGATGTCATGAAGGAAGAGATGGCTGTTAGACAGTCAGGAAGGCGAGAGAGGAGAGAAGAGAGATTCGGGCCAGAGAGGTAGATCTGAGTGTCGTCTGCATAAAAGTGATATTGGAAGCCTAGCGAGGTTATTAGTTGTCCTAGACCAGAAGTGTATATTGAAAAAAGTAGGGGTCCTAGGACTGAGCCTTGTGGTACCCCTACAGACAGAGGCCGGGGAGAGGAAATGGTGTGTGAGTAAGATACACTAAATGTGCGGTGAGAGAGATAGGAGGAGAGCCAAGAGCGAGACCTTGGATTCCAAGAGAAGAAAGAATATTGAGAAGCAGAGCATGGTCGACACTGTCAAAAGCAGATGATAAGTCGAGAAGGATGAGAGCAGAGTAGTGACCTTTGGATTTGGCTGTTAGTAGATCATTGGTGACTTTGGTGAGGGCCGTTTCGGTAGAGTGACACGAGCGGAAACCAGATTGGAGGGGATCTAGGAGGGAGTTTGTAGACAGTTTGTAAGTTCTGTATGGACATGCTGTTCAAGAAGCTTGGATGAGAAAGGGAGCAGAGAGATTGGGCGGTAACTGGGGAGGGCAGAGGGGTCCAGAGAGGGTTTTTTGATGAGTGGAGTTATAACAGCATGCTTATAGGCGGAGGGAAAGGTACCAGTGGAGAGGGAGAGGTTGAATAAAGATGTTAGGGCTGGAATGACAGATGGAGACAGTTGAGGGATAAGGTGGGATGGAATGGGATCAAGGGAGCAGGTGGTCAGGTGAGCCTTTGAGACCAGGGAGGAGACACCTTGAGCAGTTAACACTGTGAAATGAGTTAATGAGTGGGGCAAGGGGGATGTTGGTAGGAGAGAGGTGTTCGGGGGGGTGAAGCCACTTCGAATCCTGTCGATTTTGTCTTTGAAGTATGTGGCAAATTGCTCAGCCGTTAGCTGTGAGGATGGAGGAGGTGGCGGTGGGCGGAGAAGGGAGTTGAAAGTGTTAAATAGCTGTTTTGGATTCCGGGCCTGTGCCGATATGAGTGATGTGAAATATTCCTGTTTGGCAGATGAAAGGGCAGTCCTGAGTTCCTGAAGGGCTTTCTTGTATAACAGGAAGTCCTCCTTGGTTTTGGATTTCCTCCAATGCCGTTCAGCAGCTCGAGAATGCCGTTTCAATGTTGCAGTGTTAGTGTTAAGCCATGGTTGTCTTTTTTTGGCCTGAGGGCGACTGTAGTTAAGGGGAGCAACAGAGTCAAGGGCAGCAGTTAGTGTGTTGTGGTAGTATGAAGCGGCAGCGTCTACATTGGTAAATGAGGGCAGGGTGTGAAGGGGATGTAAAGCATTGGAGAGAGATTGAAGGTCTAGGTTTCTGAGATTCCTGTGAAGTATTGCAGGTTTGTGTGCAGGCGGGGTAGTATTAAGGGAAGAGAGTGTTAGTAAGTTGTGATCAGAGAGGGGAAGTGGGGATGAGGAAAGACTGGATACAGAGCAGAGGTGAGTAAAGAGCAGGTCAAGCGTATGTCCATCTTTATGGGTGGGGCTGGTAGACCATTGTTTGAGGCCAAAGGAGGTGGTTAGGGATAATAGTTTGGTGGTTGCAGGGTTGTTGGTGTCAACGGGTATGTTGAAGTCCCCCATGATTATAGCCGGGATGTCAGAGGACAGGAAGTGGAGAAGCCAAGTTGAGAAGTGGTCCAGAAAGAGAGTGGCAGGTCCAGGAGGGCGATAGATAATGGCAATATTTAGGTGACAGGGAGAGTATAGACGGACACAGTGAACTTCAAAAGAAGGGAAGGAAAGGGAGGGTAGAGCAGGGATTGGGTTAAATGAGCAGTCTTCAGACAGAAGGATGCCAACACCTCCACCCTGTTTGTTGGTTGATCTTGGGGTGTGGCTGAACTGTAAGCCCCCATATGAGAGGGCAGCGGTTGAGGCTGTATCAGAGGGAGTGAGCCAGGTTTCAGTAAAGGCCATGAAAGTGAAGAGGTTGGAAGTGAAGAGGTCGTGAATGTATGTCAGTTTGTTGCACACTGAACGTGCATTCCACAGTGCACAGGTGACAATGGGGGGAGTGCGTGGGGAGGGGGTGATAAGAGGTTGGCTAGGTTCCGTGTGTTTGTTGGCTTGCTACCATGGTGAAGGCTAGTCTGTGATGAGTTGTGGGGTGTGGAGGAGCGGGGAGGCGAAGGAAATGGACCTGGGTTTTGAGCAATATCACCAGCAGCAAGTAGGAGCAGAGAAAGGGAGAGGAGGTGACTGTGGGATTTGAAAGTGGCAGAGCGTGTTTTGCGGGTGCATGGAGAAAGGGAGAGAGATTTAGCCAGTGAGATAAATTCATGTGAGCAAAGGTAAGGGGATGAGAGCAGCGATGGAGAGATATAGAGACACTTACCAGGTGCAGGGGGATGCTGGGAGTTCAGGAATTTTAGAGTCAGAGGAAGCAGGACTGTAAAATACCAGAGGAGCATTGTTGGGGATGAGTTCTTCAGACAAGCAGAGTCTGGTGCCTGTTCCCTTCTGGTCACTTCTGGCTCACTTCGGGCCTAATTCTTTGATGGACTTAAAAAATCCTGGACTTGAGAAATCCAGGACAGCAGCCCAGGCTGACATGCAGCCATTCCTCACAAAGATATACCACTTGTGAGCTGCCTTGATTAGCTCAGTCAAACAGCTGGGGGGTGGGTGGTACTAGGGCAATAAAGTTGCTTAGCTGGGGTTATCAGGAGGGGAAGCTAGGGGGTCACAAAACAAACAGTATTTATGTGAACAGAGTCATTGCATAGACAAAAGCAGTGATGGGTGACAACCTTGTGGCAATACATATGGGAAACACCGAGATGAGCATACACAGATACAGTGTCATAATACATGAAAAAGGGAAAGTAACCAGTCATTAGCAGCAGATAAGTCAGTGTTCCCAGAGGACATACCCTAATGTGGACCCAAATTGGCTGGCAGTGAAAGGGTTAACGGGTGGTAGATGTGTGCGTTTTCCCCAGAGGACCTACCCTAATGTGGACCCAAATTGGCTGGCAGTGAAAGGGTTAACGGGTGGTAGATGTGTCCGTGTTCCCAGAGGACATACCCTAATGTGGACCCAAATTGGCTGGCAGTGAAAGGGTTAACGGGTGGTAGATGTGTCCGTGTTCCCAGAGGACATACCCTAATGTGGACCCAAATTGGCTGGCAGTGAAAGGGTTAACGGGTGGTAGATGTGTCCGTGTTCCCAGAGGACATACCTTAATGTGGACCCAAATTGGCTGGCAGTGAAAGGGTTAACGGGTGGTAGATGTGTCAGTGTTCCCAGAGGACATACCCTAATGTGGACCCAAATTGGCTGGCAGTGAAAGGGTTAACGGGTGGTAGATGTGTCCGTGTTCCCAGAGGACATACCTTAATGTGGACCCAAATTGGCTGGCAGTGAAAGGGTTAACGGGTGGTAGATGTGTCAGTGTTCCCAGAGGACATACCCTAATGTGGACCCAAATTGGCTGGCAGTGAAAGGGTTAACGGGTGGTAGATGTGTCCGTGTTCCCAGAGGACATACCCTAATGTGGACCCAAATTGGCTGGCAGTGAAAGGGTTAACGGGTGGTAGATGTGTCCGTGTTCCCAGAGGACATACCTGTTGATGAAAGAAAAGGATCGTCAGTAGCAGCATAGAGAAGATGATGAGCAGAGAAGTTCAGGATGCAAAGATGTCAATTCGGGCCTAATTGATGTAACTTAGTAGTGAGCCAATGTCTAATAAGGACTGTGAAGCAGAATAGAATTTGCATGCTTTTTAGGTTGAGTAATGCAAGTAGACAGGGCTAAATTTTAATACGTTTTGCCTTTATCAAGTGCCAGGCTTGCGGGTAATATGGCTGCTGGTCTCAGTTCCCCCTGTTAGTTGATGGATGACGTAACTCTTGATTTTACAAAGAGGCTGATGTTCATTCCTGCTGAAAGCCACATTGACCCATCAGCCCAGTGCTTAGAAACTCCACCTAGAAGTGATAAATTTGAGTCTGTCATTTTCCAACTCCTGTAAGCACTATGCTGGCTTCTTACTTCAGCTGGTTGTTTTTCTGCCCTTTAACTGGAGGGTCCGAATTGAGTTTGCAAATGAACACTCAATTACATCCCATAGCAACTCTATCCCTAAAGCAGTAGCTCGGGCCTATGCTAGTCACTAACCAGAAAAATGAGCACAGGTATGTAGTGCTGGCCAAAGATCCCAAGTGGGAGCATATTCTGGATTGCGACCCTAAAGCATACCCAGAAAAGCATGTACAATTCAAGGCCACTCCTGCATTATTCTCGTGTATGATGTTTCTAGGTTTTTGGCTCGTAAGTGGGAACAAGGTTTTTCTACAGGAAACCTACATGGGCTGGTTGCAACCAGCATCAAAGTATGTTGTGAATAAATAACATGATCATTGCATTTCAGGGGGGTGAGGTTATCCCTTAATTTCCAACAGACTTCTATCCATGACCAGCCTTTGATTAAACACATTTTTAATATTGCTGAACAATCAATCTTTGGCTGCCTTTGGAGTAAAATCACTTGTCCAGGGGCGTAACCTGAGGGGGTGCAATGGTGCCCAGAAGGTCAGAAAGCCCATCATTTTGCTCTTCCACTTTATTTCTTTGTGCTTACTTGGCATCATTTAGAGTAAGGGCAAACCATTACTCTCAGGCTTTGTTTCAGCCTTTAGTTTTCTAGCTGCATCCAAGTGATGCAGACAAATTTACTACATTTGTACTGTCCTAAACTGTGTTCAGTTTTTTTTTAAATTGAAGAAAAAATGGGCGAGATAGCGAGGTTTACATTTTCACTCATGATTTCTCTTGAAAAAAGTGGGCGCGGCCCTTGGATCTGGGATGCTGCATAATGGGCAGGCTCTGCGCTGACAGGAGTGTAATGAATTTGGAGGAGGGGACGGAAGGAACCAGCAGTCCTGTCCATCTCTGCCGATTAGGGGGACGGGATGAAAAAATGTTGGCTGAACCTGTAAACTTGGATATCTGTGCCAAATGTAGCCCAACGTAATGGTGTAACAATCGCCTTTGCCTGCAGTAGCACTTTAAGTTTAAAAGACAGACCTGTTGCTACTGTATGAGCCTTGAAAGGGCCCCATTTAATGTTACTCCACTGCACTTGCCTCCAGTCACAAATGTGTAGCTCTCCAGGATGACCATTGAGTGCCAGAACTGGGCTTGTGATGTCAAACCCTGCACTGCAGGTCAATTGATTAGATTGTGAAGTTATTCTAAGTATGCAGCACGTCCTGCTCCAGATGATTCATAACAGATGGGATTACCTCCACCAGAGGGCGCTTGACTGCAGAGATGGCAAGAAAAGGCTGGTCCATATATACCCGGGACCTCCAACAAATTCCCCAGTTTCATCTCTGCAGTCGGCTGCGAAGGTCAGAAGATGGCTTCTCTTATCGCAAGTGAGCGGGGCTTAACAGCCCGCGGCCCTGTAGGACTATTCCCACCCGTTCCACTTATTTATGCCTCCCAGCTTTGGCTGCGCTGGTCGGGTGATGGTAGGCAGCACCTATCAAAGGTGCTCTCTTTGCGGAGCCTGGCTCCGACTGCAATCCCCCACCAAAGTATAGGCGGTGCAGGTTATGGTGAACCTGATTTGGGATGCCCAGTCCGCTCTTGCACTTCCCTACCCTGGTCATTGGTGGGTCTCTTTTGACATACTCTTCCCCCTCTCTCATTGTCCGTTCGGGGGGGGGGGGGGGATTGCACTTTATTCATTTGACTCCGTTCTGTCTTTCACCTTATTTGAATTTGCCGCCGCTGACACGTGCGCCTTCTGGCGTCCGCAGTCAGCGGCGGCATCATCAAGAATCCCTGCGCATCCATTGGCTGTGGTTTCTGGCCTATCCCTTCTCGGAGGGTGCGTGGCTTGCTCTGTTGGTCCCTCCTGAGGCCCCCGCCCCCTGAGGTTCCTCCAGCGCCATTTTGGTCCTCGCCTGGTGTGATTGCTGGCCCCCCACCGTGGTCCGTGAGTGCCCCTGCGGGCTTGCTTTTTATTCCATTGTCCTTCGGTGTGCTTATGGGGTGTCTTATGTTATTCAGGCGGGATAACTGTTTTTTAAAGAGGTTTCTCCCGGTCCTGTCCCCTCTATTAGTTATTGTAACTTAGAGGCCTACACTGTAAAATCCTCCCACTTTCCTGGCGGACATTTGGGGCATCCCGGGTTGCCTGTACTGCGTAATTCCTATCGGCCAGTTGTGCCACCTTAATCACGATATGGAGGCTTCACAGGATATTGTGCTCAGGGTCCCCTCGGGACAAGCCCGGCTGTGTAGTTTGTGGGGCATCCCCTGTGAGTGATGTGCGGGTCTGTGTACCCATCGCCCAGCAGGCGCTTGCGCTGCATTCTGGGCTATCTGTGACTGGGCCTGCGCCCACTATGCCCTCACCCACTCCCCCTCGCTTGGTTATGACTCCCAGTGAGCTAAATACTAGTGGGGAGTCTCAGCCTGACGTGTCTTCCAGGTTGGCTAACATTGAGAGGCTGATTGCTAGCTCTGCGGCCCGTAAGGCCCCGGCTAAAATGCGTCATGTGGCGCTGGGTGCGCCTGCCTTTCCTATGGAGACGGAGAACTTCCTTGTTTTGCCTGACCATACCCCACTTAAAGTGGACCAACACCCAGGGGTGATCGGCCCGGAAATCTATAAGGTTCCCGGGCCGATCACCTCCCACCCCACGGGACATCCGAGATCGGGATGTCCCGCGGGGTGAAACCCCCCAGAAACCCCAAAAAGATCTTACCTGATCCGCCGCCGCCTCCTGCGCGCCCCTCCAGACGTGCCCGCGCCGGCCCTCTGTGAATGGCCGGCGAGGGCGCGCGCCGAGAGTGACGCACGGGAGGCGGCGGAAGCGGCTTGGACGTTCCTGTCCCCCGCCTGGACGTTGGCGGGGATTGGCTGCGGCGTTCACGTGGGAGCGTTGAGAGGTGAGTTTTTGGGGGTTTCTGGGGGGTTTCACACAGAAGTGGACCAAAACCCAGGATAGTCAAAATCCTGGGTGTTGGTCCACTTTAAAGAGGGGGAATTATTCTCTGATTCGGAGTTATCTGATCAGCATTTCAGTGGTGCGGACTATGGCTCTGATCATTGGGATGCTGATGATACCAATAGACTGTTAACTCAGATTTTTGATGTGCTTTCTATCTCCCTTCCTGCTGCGGCTCCCAAGTTACAGGGGGAACTTTTCAGTACTGCTAAACCACGTCTGGAATTTCAAGAACAGGCCCATTTTAATAATCTTGTTCTCAAAGAATGAATCCAAAATGAAGCCCGCACAGCTGAATGTACTCGAGGTGCTGGCTTGATGAGAAAGGCCCCTGCACCGGGCCCACAATTGCACTAACTAGGATGGCAATCTACCATTGTTAGATCGCTAATATCTCACCACATGAGTCATAGACACATAACATACAATGACAACATAACACATAATTAAAAATATATTTACAAAAACCAATGAACGGGCGCTATAGCTGAACCGTACTGGACTATTAAATGCTATCCAAAATTTAATATTAGAATAAATAAATTCTGCTCAAAATATGCCAGGCATATGAAAGTCAACTGTCTGAAAGTGAACAGTGCATGTGAACATATACCTTTAGTGTATATGTATATAGGAAGCGTGACAACACGGATTGTGGATATAAAAGATGTAAGATACTAAAAGGGAGAACTACAGATATTGAATAAATGAGCAGAACCCCAGTAAGATACTGGGGCGCAAAGTGCACAGTGCAGAGAGTGACACAGCAGTGTATTAACAGTAAGACCAATATACCATGGCATATACAAAATAAGGATAACCTCACATAAAAGTAAGGGTAAATAAATAAGATACTGTCACCAGTTAGTAGGTCCAGGTCCCCTAGAGACGCCCGTTCACCAACACCGACGCGTTGCGTGAGCGATCACATCCTCACGGTGTTGTTCTATGCTGTCCCCCCTGGAGTCCCGTCTCTAAATACCTGTGTAAAAGGGCGTCACACCCACGTGCCTCATAGTGTAATAACTTCCTGTCCGTCCCACAACTTCCTGTGGGGCGTGCGCATGTCCGGATCTTGTGGTGCCTGTGGTTTAAATCTCCTGACCAAGATAAAGTGGCTATAATCCCAAATCTGTGCCATAGCCAATGGAGATAAAAGTGGATGTCTCAATCGCAAATATGCCTCCGTGATACAGGCCCCAGGTCCGCCACAGGACGCCGCACACCCAGCGCGCAAGCGTACTGGGCCGTCCGCGCCGTCAGTGGCTACACCCAGCGCGCATGCACTGTGCCACTGTTGCGAGACCGAGATTACACCCAGTGCGCACGCGCACGGTGTTCTCGGTATGATACAGGCACCACCGGAAACGGCCCTCTACTCCGGAAACACACACACACCCAGAAGGGCACCAGGACAGAAGGGGAAGAAGATCAATAATGGTGGGAGTGAGCGGACACCTCATGCGCCCGCGCGCCGGTGTGCCCTGTGCGCAGGCGCCACAGAGGACGACCGCGCGCCGGTGTGCCCTGTGCGCACGCGCGGCTGCCACAGAGGACGACCGCGCACGCACACAGCACACATCCATCTCCACAATACAGGCTCCAGGGCAACAGCAGCAGAGTCAATAAAATTGCAATAATGACAAAACATACATACATGTACACACTCTATTCTATGTCTACAACTATGTATATATGTACACAATCTCTAAATATGAAAACATGATTTCTATTGAGGGGTACCCAAAGTGGACTGTGACCCTTATTCATTATGCAATTAATCCTTCTGATCCGGAGTATGAATCTATATTGTAACAAATACATGTCTCTTAGTTAATTCTATTATTCTAAGCATACAGCACGTCCTGCTCCCGAATAGTCATAACATGTGGGTAGTCCTCCTCCGGCGCCGTGCACCGCAGACATGCAGAAAACAAGCTCCTCCCGGCCCCACATACACCGGAGGACCCCCCACAAATCCCCAGATTTCTCTGCAGTGCTGGAACTGCGAAGACATGAAGTATCACGCTCTCGCAGGCGAGCGGGCCTTACGGCCCAAGGTCCTGTGGGACTATTTCCACCCGTCCTCTTCAGAAGAAATATGCCTCCCAGCCTAGGCTGTGCGGGTCGGGTGAAGGTAGGTAGCACCTGGTGTGCTGAACGGAGCCATGCTCCACTGCAATCCCCCTCCATAGGGTAGGCGGTCAGGCCGTTGGTGAGCCTGTAGAGGATGCCCCTCCCGTATTTTGCCCTTGCCCCTCATAGACTCAGTCCATGGACATCGTCTGCTTCTCCATTCGCTCCCACCCGTAACTCGGGGGGGGGGGGGGGGGGGGGAAAGAAAGGGGGGGTGTGTGTGTGGCAGCCCTAGCGCCCATCCGCCATTAGACATTGTTCTTTAATCAGAGGGTCAGTGTCGCGCATCACTGTACAGCGCGAGCTGTCTTTTATCACTATCAGTCTGCCTCGGCAGATTCATTCCAGCGTGTCCGCATTAGATGTTAATTATTCTCCGCTGCTGCATTGCTGTCGGTTAGAGCTTCGCGCTCTTTGGGGGAGGTGGAGACTTGGCATGACGCGTCTTGCGTCACAGCCTGGCCTGGCCCTCCCCTTGAGGTTCGCTGGCTCCATTTTCTCTATCTTCTCGCGCGCGAGGTGTGGCTCGTCTCCTCCCTCGGTCATGTAAGTGCCCTCCAGGGCTGTATGGTCTCTAGGTTTTTCAAACAGAGCATGGCACTGACTCCTCTCCCCTTGTCCCATTGTGTCTTTCAGAAGCCAAGACTTCGTTACCGGCCCCGGCCTAACATATATTACAACGGGTCCTCTTTACAAATTCTCCCACATTACTAGCGGGTTGGGGCATCCAGGGTTGCTTATTGCATAATTCCCTGCGTTATGCTGCATAAAAATCACCATATGGAGGCATTTCAGAATTATGGAACCGGGGTCCCTCCGGGACGTGACCGCCTGTGTGCAGTGTGTGGCCAGCTCCTGGCTGAGGCCGACAGGGCACAGGTCTGCGGACAGTGTGCAGCACAGGCATTGCTAAACAGAGGATCCTCCCTTCCTCACCCCTGTCTCCCCGCTCCCAGACATCACTCATGATGAGTCCCACTCCAGCGGGGATGACCTGCAAGAGGTGCCGCGAGCGTTGCCCACGGCGGAGCAGGTGCTTTCTGGATTGGCGGAGCGTATGGGCCCTGGTAAAAAGCGGTCCCTGATGCCCCCAGGCTCTCCGGTTCCTGACGATAACGATGATTCTGCTGATATGCAGGACCCTGACCCTTCTGAGGAAGGTGAGCTATTCTCAAACTCGGGCTCCTCCCATGGGATGGCCGTGAGGAATCCGAGCCTGGCTCCTGGGGTCTGTGTTACACGGATGAAATCCTGATCAAGATTTTTGAGGTCTTGTCAATCTCTCCCCCTGGGGAGATCCCCAAGCCTAAAAGGGAGAGTTTCCATACAGCGCCGCTGCGCTTGGAGTTCCTAGAACAGGAACATTTCCAGAATATTATATCCCAGGAATGGGAATCGCCTGGTAAGCTTAAAGGGGTTCCAGGGGTCTGGGAATGGAAGTACCCCTTTCCCCCTGATGTGGTCAATTTATGGTCAGCTCCCCTGGTGGTGGACGCGCCGTTATAGGGGTCACAAACCCCTTTTATGACTGCCCCCCTTTTATCGTACCCTTCGGGATGCTGAGGACCGGTGCGTTGACAGACTGGCCTCACACGACTTCTCGTGTGCTGGGTCGGCCCTGTGCCCGGTTTGTGCCGCGGCCATCACTGCGGTGGCCGCCAGGACTCTTGTCAGAAATATACTGGATCACCGCCCTGAGGATCTCCCTTGGGGGGTGTTTAGTGCGCTATCAGACTGCGAAGCCTTTGTGAAGTTTATTCTATCGGCACTGGATGACACCATTAAGATGTGTGCTAGGAGCTCAGCATTTGCGGTAGCCATTCGCCGCCTGGTCTGGCTGCGACAGTGGGGCGCTGATGGAGCTACAAAAAAGGTCCTCACTTGCCTTCCGTTCAGAGGACGGCGGTTATTCGGGGCCCGCTTGGACCTTTTTGGCAAAAAGGCTATAGCACCCTCCCGCATGAGGCAGGGTCACACCTCCACCTCCCTACGTTAGTGTCAAACGTGAATCTGAGGTGTGTTTCCAGCTGTTCGGCGTGGATTTCCAACATGCCGCGGGCAGACAGCGCCCTGGGCCTTCTGGCAGGACCAAGTCCAAATCTGCCAAAACCTCGCAAGCATGAAGGGGTGCCCTCGTCCGTCTGGGCAAGGGGGCGACTGCACAGCTGTCTCACATCCAGGAATATGCCTCCCCCTTCTGGTGGTTCTGGGATGTAACCCACCTGGGCTCAGGATGGGCTCTAGCTGGACGGTCCCCTCTCAGTTTTTTGTCGGGGTGTTTTTAGTCCCTGCTCTCCCTTCTGAAACTGGCGCAGGCCAGACTGGGCCTGCAGTGTTGGGCGCGCTTGTTAATCGCCTTAACGGTAGGGGGCCATGGCCTCTGTGTATAATTTTTCCATCCTCCCCCTCATCAGTATGAGGTAGTCTGGACTCTGTTGGCCTATAACAGGCTTAGCAATTCTACCATTCGCAAATAGCCCATATATGACAACCCTGTCTGGGGTCACGGGTCCCCTGCGCGGGGGGGGGGGGGGTTCGGCCTATTACGAAGATCTAGCTCTTAGTTTATCTGGGGTCGGCTGGACGCCTAAGACTGTTTCTAGTCGGTGTCACAGGATCAACCCTGCGGCTTGTGGCTCTATTGGGGCCTTTCTTTCGGCCCAGGCTGCTAGCCTGGCGTGTCTGAGGTGGGGCTTATGCGTTGGGACCTACTGGGTCGTCTCCCTTACGCCCCAGCCTTTGCATCAGACTGAGTGGGTCGGTTGGCCGACAGTGCCCCCCGGAAGCTACTGGATGGTTGCTTGAACACTCATCCCCTCACGGTCACTTATCCACGACCCCCTGTCCCTGGGAAATCGGTTCAGGCTTGCTGCCTTCTCCTCTGGCATTAGGGGACCCCTGGTTACGGGGCTCTGCCCCCCCCCCCCTTTTACTGGCACCTTGCTTTCACCAGGCGGGTTGGCAGCTGGTGGGCCTGTTGGTGGCACATCAAGATGATGTCATTTATTTGCCGGGCTCTTCGGCGCAGCAGGCTACTAAACCTACATTTGTCACAGCACCCCGGTGCTTGGTCTGTACTCATGCCTTCTTGGTAAGGTGGTTCCCCTGGAGCTTCCCATATGCAAGGGCCCCGTCGGGGGGCACTCCCCTTCCTTACCAGCACCTCCTAGAGTATGTTCACCCTGGGTGCCAAGTCTCGCTGGTTTGACAGGGGAAAGGTAAACCTCTTCCACGACTCCCGTGGTTCTAGGTTGGGCCCCTTAAGGGGTCCATCTTATCTGCTGGGCTTGTTGAAACGGTGGCCCCCCCTTTGACTCTATATGGTGGGCCTTACCCTCCTTCAGGACTGGTCAGTTTATGGGGGACTCCTGGTCTGTTGAAAGACGATGGCATGTTTTTGATGCTGGTCTAAAGATTGTGACAGGTTGCTACCTCTGGAGGGTCTCTGTTCCTGGCCGGGTGGGGTTCTCCCCCCCCCCGGCTTCTCAGCGGTATTCGCTTCTATGGATGCCCTTCATGGCAGGTTATGCTATCCCGGGTTGCCCGGGGAGCCTAACATGGCTCTGAGGGGTCCCCCTCCTGACACAGGGCCTCTGTCCTTGTCTCTACTGTCCCAGGATATTCTGACTCCAGTCATGGGGCCTGAGTATTTAGGTATAGCCTTGTTATTTCATATGCCTTCCTTTCATCATCCTACCTTTGGGTTCTGCCCATGGCTGTCCGGATGGTGAGTCCTATGGGATCTATGGCCTAGGCGGCCCTGGGAGTAATGGTTCGCCGATGCCTCTGCTGAGGGCTGCTGAATTGTGATATCTTTGTCGGAGTGCGGTTCTGCCCTTATCAGGTCTCTTCCTGTTTTCCAATCTAAGGTCTCCTGTCTGGGGATTGATTGCTAATCGCCCCTTGGGGGCGGGCCTCATCTTCTGGGTGACTTAGTATGAGTGGAGGTTTGGGAGCTAGCTCCCCAGCTTCCCTTTACTCCGCCTATAATGGCTTGGTGGTATCCCATATTGACTGGCATGGGCCTTAGCCTCTCCCCTGTGAGACGTTATCGGTTCCCAGGGCCTTAAAGCCATTACAGCATAAATTGGGGTTGGCTCCCCATCTGGGGACTCTGACGGTGTAGGCCTGTCTTGGCCTTCCTGCAGGTGTCTGGTTCTGTCTCCCTTGTAGAGTATTCTCTTTGGGTTTGCTTATCTGCACCTCCCCAGTAGTTCCATATGTCCCTGTGGGGATCAACTTTTCATTCTGTTACCCTGCGGACTTCCTGGGGACCCTGCTTGGATGCGGTCTCAGCTGTCCTGTAGGCCAGACCGCTTTTTGGGGCCTCCTGACTCCGTCAGACATGTGCCTGAGACGATGGTTCTGGTTATTTTTCCCTGACGCTATGTATACACATAAATACATGTACAGCTATATGTGGCTACAGGTACCCCATGCCTGGGGGTGTTCCCTTCATGTTGGGCTTCTGGTCCAGGTGGTCTGTCGGACCCTTGGTTCAGCCCCTTAGTATAGCCATGGGCTGATTACTAATACTAAATATGAGGGACTACATCATCCCTCTACAGGTTTTGCACTTCTCTCCCTTCTTGGCCTTTGGGGGACTGCTGTTCTTGGAGTCTACGGGCGCCTCCTTAGGTATGCGCCTGATATCTATTCCAGCGCCATTGCGCCTTTGGATTGATCCTTCTGGATGCTCTTTGATCCTGGGGAAGCTTTGGCTTCCTGATAATTAAGAGTCTGTATTCCGGCCTTGGTCGGGTGCCCTGTTTTTGTTCCCCTTGGGGGTGTTACAAGAGTTGCCACAAAGCTTCCTTGCCTGTGAGCTGGTTGGGTCACTACACTGACCTATGTTCCTTCAGGGGAGCGATTATTCCCCGTTACTGTTTACTCCATTATCATGGGTGCTTGGGTATCACTGACCCTTCAGCACCAAGGTTTTTTCTCTGTTCAATTACTTGACTTATGGCCTGTCTCTGTTCATACCTTCTTGGTTCTGTTATGAGACTGACGTTGGAGCCTTGGCTCTTGTCATGCCTGTTGCAAGTTTTGCAGGTGACAGCGCCTTTACTGTCCGCTGTGCCTTGCTTTTTCTGGGGATCCCACCCTGCTTATGGACACTGCTATTGGATGTCCCACATGTTATGACTATTCGGTAGCAGGACGTGCTGTATGCTTAGAATAATACAACTCTGTGAAGTACTCACTCACCTGTAGAGTTGATATTATACGCATACAGCACATCCTGCTCCACCCCACCCTAATTTCACTCATTCTGGATCCCCTGTATGGTGATTATTATCATTAAGATATTGCTACCAGTTGTTCTGGGTGGTTGGTTCCTCCTGGCTTCTCTACTCACTGCTTTTCAATGCTGGGGATTTGTGAGGGGTCCTCCGGTGTATGTGGGGCCGGGAGGAGCTTGTTTTCTGCATGTCTGCGGTGCACGGAGGCGGAGGACTACCCACATGTTATGACTATTCGGGAGCAGGACGTGCTGTACAGGTGAGGTACTTCAGAGTTGTATTTTATTTGATTTTGTATTTTAGTTTATTTTATTTAATTTTAATATTTTGATATTAATTTTAATTTTATTTTCTTATATTACATATTGTTTAATTGGTATTTTGTGTACCCCAATTGAATGCATTAAATATAGATCAGGATATGACTGGGTTTGACTGAGAATTCATAATTTACTAGTTCCAACTGGCTGGTTATTTACACCAAAATGTATATAAATATTGATATTACATTAAATTACTAATTAATACAAGGGAGATATAACAATAAATAATGTAATTAATTAGAATCCATTACTATATTTAAACATAAAGTGGTAAACAACGGAATATGTGTAAACTAATATATTATGTGGTGATAGGTGGTTGGCCAACTATTTATTTATTTATTTAAACTACAGTGCAATTGGGTTGTTAATCATATACCCAAATGATCTATACTGATCATGCAGATTTTTAATAAAAATGAATCTATATTCAATCTTCCTGATAACATATAAACTAAAGATATATATATATATATATATAGATATATATATAGATATATATATATATATATAGATATATATATAGATATATATATATATATATAGATATATATATATATAGATATATATATTATAAAAAATTGTGAAGAGGTGTATGGAAATCTTTTGGGAGGGAGGGGAAAAGGGGAGGGGTGGAAACAGGGAAAGGGGAAGGAAAAAAGGAGGGGGGGAAGAGGGGTACACAACAATATAAGTTAAAAAAGGGAGGGGGGATCCATTCATCATATCATTTGGTTTTAAATCTTTCTGACCCATTCCTATATCAACCCTTCTAGTGTGAGTATTAATACTTTCGTCCTAAATATTCCAAATTAGTAGTCCTTGTGGGACTTGCATAAATGGACTGGACTGTATATCAAATTATTCAAATTCTTCAGGTTATTCCAGTGCAGTCCCTAATGACCCACTTACCGGGCCCCATAACATAAAAATTTCATTTGGCCCCACAAGGTTCCTATGTACATAGGCATAAACAACCCAGAGTTCTTTATAGAAGTGTCCATCCTGAAGGAATGTCCTAAATTAGATGGTGAAATAATTATCATTCAAGGGTTCTCAATCAGAAATCAATCCCGCCCAAGAAAAGGTGCAAATGAAGTGTCTTCATTCAAGCCTATCGGTGCCCGAGTTCCCAAATTATATATCCACTCTAGTTCTCTCTGTTGTAGTCTCCTCTTGATGTTACCTCCCCTGCCTCCCATGCTTACCTTGTCCACAAAATAAACTTTTAGGTCCTTAGTCCGACCCTCATGGAACTGTAAATAGTGCGCTGCCACTGGAGTGAGTGTTTTTCCAGAATGTAGGTCCCTTTGCGCTAATCTAATATTGGATAAGTGCGCCTGGATCCTGGTTTTTCTCCAACATATTGCTTTGGGCAATTGCATTCAATAACGTATACGATTCCCTGTGAGCGGCAGGTTAGATTATCTCTGATTCTAAACTCCTTGCCCAAGCTGGTACTGATGACTTTATTACAAGTTCTCACATGCTCAGACATTGCAGCGGCCGCAAGGTCTACTGGGAGCTACCCAAGGAGGAGGCCAAAGTAGACCTAGAATAGAGTGTGTACATGTATGTATGTTTTGTCATTATTGCAATTTTATTGACTCTGCTGCTGTTGCCCTGGAGCCTGTATTGTGGAGATGGATGTGCGCGGTCGTCCTCTGTGGCGGCCGCGCGTGCGCACAGGGCACACCGGCGGATGGCCTTGTGCGCGCGGGCGCATGAGGTGTCCGCTCACTCCCACCATTATTGATCTTCTTCCCCTTCTGTCCTGGTGCCCTTCTGGGTGTGCGTGTTTCCGGGTTAGAGGGCCGTTTCCGGTGGTGCCTGTATCATACCGAGAACACAGTGCGCGTGCGCACTGGGTGTAATCTCGGTCTCGCAACAGTGGCACAGTGCATGCGCGCTGGGTGTAGTCACTGACGGCGCGGACGGCCCAGTGCGCTTGCGCGCTGGGTGTGCGGCGTCCTGTGGCGGACCTGGGGCCTGTATCACGGAGGCATATTTGCGATTGAGACATCCACTTTTATCTCCATTGGCTATGGCACAGATTTGGGATTATAGCCACTTTATCTTGGTCAGGAGATTTAAACCACACGCACCACAAGATCCGGACATGCGCACGCCCCACAGGAAGTTGTGGGACGGACAGGAAGTTATTACACTATGAGGCACGTGGGTGTGACGCCCTTTTACACAGGTATTTAGAGATGGGACTCCAGGGGGGACAGCATAGAACACCCTGAGGAAGTGATCGTTCACGCAACGCGTCTGTGTTGAACGGGCGTCTGTAGGGGACCTGGACCTACTAACTGGTGACAGTATCTTATTTATTTACCCTTACTTTTATGTGAGGTTATCCTTATTTTGTATATGCCATGGTATATTGGTCTTACTGTTAAGACACTGCTGTGTCACTCTCTGCACTGTGTGCCCAGTATCTTACTGGGGTTCTGCTCATTTATTCAATATCTGTAGTTCTCCCTTTTAGTATCTTACATCTTTTATATCCACAATCTGTGTTGTCACGCTTCCTATATACATATACACTAAAGGTATATGTTCACATGTACTGTTCACTTTCAGACAGTTGACTCTCATATACCTGGCATATTTTTGAGCAGAATTTATTTATTCCAATATTAAATTTTGGATCGCATTTAATAGTCCAGTACGGCTCACCTGTAGCGCCCGTTCATTGGTTTTTGTAAATATATTTGTAATTATGTGTTATGTTATTGTATGTTATGTGTCTGACTCAACTAAATTTTATTATAATTATTTAATATAGTGTGTGCGGCTTAACTCATGTGGTGAGATATTAGCGATCTAACACTGGTAGATTGCCATCCTAGTTTGTTCTCAAAGAATGGGAGCGTCCCGGTCGGCTTCCCAGAATCCACAAAGGCTGGGATAAAAGGTACCCTTTTCCTGCTGATGTAGTTAAATGTTGGTTAACCCCTCCAGAAGTGGATGCACCAGTATTGGGGTTGTCCAACACTTCTGTGGTCCATTCCCCTGATTCCACTACTCTTAAAGATAGTGAGGACCGGCGCATTGACAAGCTGGCTTCCCATGCTTTTGCCTGTGTGGGGTCTGCCTTGCGCCCTGTCTGTGCTTCTGCTATTACTGCTGCTGTTAGGTCTCTCCTCAAGGGTCTGTTGGAAGGCGCTCCTGATGATACTGCTAGTGCCAAGTTCAGGGCCTCGTCAGTGTAAAATGTTTATTGCATATGTCCTCTCTGCCTTAGATGACACCATTAGGATGTGTAGTAGAACCTCTGCCTTGGTGGTTGCTATACGCCGCTCTGTTTGGCTGCATCGGTGGGCAGCTAACACTGTTAATAAGGCCCTCACGGGGCTCCCCTTTAAGGGGCTGCGCCTATTTGGCGCTCGCTTGGACCTGTTTGCCAAGGCGGGTAAGTTGCCTCAACGTAAGAAGCAGCTGCAGCCCATTCGGGTGCCTTTCCCCCTCCTACCGTGGATCCAGGTCTGGGAGAGGGGTTTCCTTTGCAGGTCCTAGGGGAGACTTCTGGGGCAGGGGCAGAGGTCGTGCCCGCTCCGGATCTTCCTGGGGGTCCAAGCCCAAATCTGTCGCCAAGCCTCAGCCATGAAGGGGTGCCCTCACCCATCCGGGTGGGGGGACGGCTGCGGCTCTTCGCTCATGTCTGGGGACAGCAGGTCTCAGACAGGTGGATTTTGGAGGTTGTGTCCTCCGGCTACAAGCTAGAGTTCGCTGCCCGGCCGCCTCCAAGATTCCTCAGGTCTCGGATTCCTCTAGAACCCCTGGCAGCTCAGGGGCTGTTTCTGGCTGTGCAAAACCTATTGGACAGGGGGATCATCTGTCAGGTCCTTCCTGGGGAGAGGTCTGGGTTTTTATTCCAATCTGTTCACAGTACCCAAAAGGATGGTTCCATCAGACCCATCCTGGACTTAAAGCTTCTCAACAAGTTCATCAGGACCAGACACTTTCGCATGGAGACCCTGCGCTCCGCAATCAGCTCTTTACGCCCGGGGGACTTCATGACCTCCATAGACATCAAGGATGTTTACCTTCATGTACCAGTCTTCCCAGGACATCAGAGATTCCTCAGGTTCGCACTGGAGGACCAGCACTACCAATTTGTAGCACCTCGGCCCCAAGGTGCTGGCAGGTGTTATGGCTCTACTCAGAGCTTGGGGCATTCGCATTCTTCCTTATCTGGACGACCTCCTTATCACTTCTCATTCTTTCCAGCAGGCAGAATTGGATACCCAGCAGGTGGTGACTGCTCTGGAAACATTCGGATGGGTGATCAATCACCCCAAATCCTCCCTGTCTGGTGACCTCCTTCCTGGGCATGAATCTGGATACTGTTCAGGCCAGGATTTTTCTTCCTCAGCAGAAGGTGGATTCTCTTCAAGCTCTGGTTCATTTCTTTCTGTCCTGCCCTCGCCCTTCCATCCGGCAAGGGATACAGCTTGTGGGACAGATGGTGTCCTGCTTCGAAGCAGTTCCTTATGCTCAGTTCCACATGAGACCTCTTCAGCTCCATCTTCTATCAGTCTGGGACAAGAGTCCCCTGTCTCTGGATCAGGCCTTTGTTCTGTCTCCTCTGGCCCGGCGGTCCCTCTTGTGGTGGCTGGACTCGAGGAACCTGTTGGGGGGCCGATCCTTTCTGGCCCCCTGTTGGGGGACGGTCACCACGGATGTCAGTCTGTCAGGTTGGGGGGGCTTCTGGAGAACCCTACAATTCCAGGGGCTGTGGGGCCCTCAGGAGGCCCATGCCCCCATCAACGTCCTGGAACTGAGGGCGGTTCGGTTGGTACTGGCCCAGTTGACTCCTCACCTTCAGGGCCGGCCGGTCCAAGTTCGCTCAGACAACCAGACGGCAGTTGCCTACATCAATCATCAGGGAGGGACTCGGAGCAAGAGTGCCCTCAAGGAGGTGTCCATGATTCTGTCCTGGGCGGAGGACAATGTTCCTTGCATCTCAGCAGTGTAGATTCCGGGGGTGGAGAATCTGGGGGTGGACTCCCTGAGCAGGGGGACCTCTCGCCTGGGGGAATGGTCTCTCAACAGCGAGGTCTTCCTGTCCTTGTCACCGTTGGGGGGGGGGGGGGGTACCGGAAGTGGATCTTTTTGCGTCCCGCCACAATCAAAAGCTCCCAGTCTTTTTCTCTCTGTCCCAGGATCCCCTGGCCCTTGCGGTGGATGCTCTGACTCTTTTTCCACCATTCCCAGGGCAGGGTTCTACGCAAGCTGGCTCAGGAAAGGGTGCCAGCAATCCTGGTGGCCAAGAAAGGTGTGGTTCACAGATATCGTTCAGCTGGCAGTAGATCAGTACGCTCTGCCCCTGGTCCCGGACCTTCTCACTCAAGGGCAGCTATGCCATCCCAATTTACAAACGCTGGCTTTGACGGCCTGGCTGCTGAAACCTCCATCTTAAGGGATGAGGGGCTTTCTGAGTCTGTGGTTAACACTCTAATCAGGTCTAGGAAGAAATCCTCTTCTACCATCTACTTTAGGATCTGGCGGGCCTACATTGACTGGTGTGAGTCTAGAGTCCTTCCATGTCGGGTGTTTTCTATTCCTAGGACTCTGGAGTTCCTTCAGCATGGTTTGGATCTGGGGCTTCAGCTCAGCATGCTCAAGGGTCACGTTTCTGCCTTGGCTGTTTTCTTCCAGAGATCTTTCACTCCACATACTCTGGTCAAGACTATCTTCCAGGGGGTTGCTCATGTGCGTCCCCCTCGCAAACCTCTGTTGCCAGTTTGGGACTTGAATTTGGTTTTGTTGGCCATTCAGGGCCCTCCTTTTGAGCTTGTGCATGATGCTGCTCTGTCTGTTGCCTTTCTGGTGGCTATCACCTCGGTCAGGCGTGTTTCGGAGTTGGCTGCCCATTCTATTCAGGCCCCCTACTTTGAGAGACGCCAGGACAAGGTGGATTTCAGATTTAAATCTGATTTCTTGCCTAAGGTTATCTCTGCCTTCCATCTCAATCAGGACATTGTGCTTCCTTCCTTGTGCCCTAATTCTGGTAATTCCAAGGAGAGGGCCTTACATTCCCTGGATGTGGTCAGGAATTTGAAGTTCTACTTGGTGGCTACTGCACCTTTTAGAAAGACTGATGCCTTGTTTGTGGTTCCTTCTGGTCCCAAGAAGGGCCTGGCACCTGCTAAGTCTACTATTAGAAAATGGATTAGTCAGGCTATTTTTAGGGCCTATTCTGCTAGGGGAAAGCATCCTCCTTTCCGTGTTACTGCTCATTCTACACGTGCTGTTGGGGCCTCCTGGGCCTTCCAGCACCAGGCTTCTGTTGAACAAGTGTGCAAGGTCTTCTGTTCATACCTTTTCAAAGTTTTACAAGGTTGATGTTCGGGCCTCAGCGGATGCTGTTTTTGGCCGCAAGGTTCTGCAGGCGGCAGTGGTGTGAACCGTCGCGTTGTTGCTTTTGGGATCCCACCCTGTTTACGGACACTGCTATTGGATGTCCCATCTGTTATGAATCATTATCTGGAACAGGGCGTGCTGCATACTTAGAATAATACAATTCTGTGATTACTCGCCTTGTAGAATTGGTATTATAAGTGCAGCACGTCCTGCTCCACCCCACCCTGTTACATTATCTTGGATTCTCTGTATGGTGATTGCATTATCTTGGATCCTCTGTATGGTGATTGTTATCCTTGTTAACGTTATCATTGGCTTCTCCTGGTTCTCCTTACTGCTTTTCTATACTGGGGAATTTGTGGGATGGTCCCGGGTATATATGAACCGGGAGGGGCCTCTTTTTGGCATCTCTGCAGTCAAGCGCCCTCTGGCGGAGGTAATCCCATCTGTTATGAATCATTATCTGGAGCAGGACGTGCTGCATACTTAAAATACCAATTCTACAAGGTGAGTAATCACAGAATTGTATTAGGGTTTGTGTTTGTTCTAGGTATACAGCACGTCCTGCTCCAGAGATAATTCCTTACATTTGGGTTATACATCCACAAGATGGCGCTGGACTGCAGAGACTGCAAAAAGTGGCTCCTCACGGCCCCTTATATTCCAGGGACCTCCCACAAATTCCCAAGTTCTTCTCTGCAGTCGGCGCTGCGAAGGCAAGAAGATGGCTCTCTACTCGCAGGTGAGCGGGGCTATTAGCCTGCGGCCCTGTAGGACTATTCCCACCCGTTCCTCTTTTTTCTGCCTCCCAGCTTTGGCTGCACTGGTCGGGTGATGGTAGGCAGCACCGTTGTCAGGTGCTAAAGGAGCGCTGCTCCGACCGCAATCCCCCACTAAAAGGTAGGCGGTATAGGCCCATGGTAAGCCTTATGGGATTCCCCTCCCGCGCTATCACCCGTCGCCCCTGTCCATCGGTGGGCTCCTGTTAGGTTGGCCGCTGCCCTCCCTCGCTCTCCCTGTCAGTTCTGTGACGGTCTCGGCCCTTTCGGGGTTCAGGTTCCTTTCTTCCCTCCTACCGGGAATGGGAAGGGGAGCTTCATTTGCATGGGGCCGGGGTGATTTCTGGGGCAGAGGGCGTGGCCGCACTGGCCCCTCCTGGGGTTCCAAGTCTAAATCTTCCCCCAAGCCCCCTCAGGCATGAAGGGGCGCCCTCACCCATCCGGGTGGGGAGACGGCTTCGGCTCTTTGCTCACGTCTGGAGGCGTCATGTCTCGGACCGGTGGATTCAGAAGGTAGTGTCCTCTGGTTACAAGATGGAGTTGGCAGCCTGGCCGCCCCAAGATTCATCAGATCCCGGATGCCTCAAGACCCCCTGTCAGCTCAGGGCCTGTTGCTTGCTGTGCAGAATCTACTGGAGCTGGGGGTCATCTGCCAAGTTCCCATAAGGGAAAGGGGTAAGGGCTGCTATTCCAACCTTTTCACCGTTCCCAAAAGAGATGGGTCTGTCAGACCCATCCTGGACTTAAAGCTTCTCAACAAATTTGTCAGATCCAAGCGTTTTCGCATGGAGACTCTGCGCTCAGCTGTAAGTTCTCTACGCCCAGGGGACTTCATGACCTCTGTGGACATCAAGGATGCTTACCTCCATGTTCCAGTCTTTCCAGGTCATCAGGTTCCTCGGGTTCGCTCTGGAGGATCAGCATTACCAGTTCGTGGCATTGCCCTTCGGTCTTCACCAAGGTGTATTCACCAAGGTGCTGGCGGGCATTATGGCTCTGCTGAGAGCTCAGGGCATTCTCATTCTTCCCTATTTGGACGACATTCTTATCACTTCTCCGTCCTTCCAACAGGCAGAGCTGGATACTCAGCGAGTGGTGACCACACTGGAGTCATTCGGCTGGGTGATAAACCACTCTAAATCTTCCCTGTCTCCCTCTTTGGTGAAGCCTTTTCTGGGCATCAATCTGGATACAGCTTGGGCCAGGCTCTTTCTTCAGCAGAAGGTGGACAGTCTGCAAGTGCAAGCTCAGTGCTTTCTGTCCTGCCCTCATTCTTCCATCAGGCAGGGAATGCAGCTGGTGGGCCTGATGGTGTCGTGCTTCGAGGCGGTTCCTTATGCTCAGTTTCACATGAGGCCTCTTCAACTCCACCTCTTGTCTGTATGGGACAGGGACCCTGTGTCCCTGGATCAGGTTTTGGTTCTGTCCCCCCTAGCCAGGTGGTCCCTCTCGTGGTGGCTGGACTCAAGGAACCTGTTGGTGGGCAGTTCCTTTCTGGCACCTTGCTGGGAGATAGTCACCACAGATGCCAGTCTGACAGGTTGGGGGGGCTTCTGGAGATCCCTATCATTCCAGGGGCAGTGGGGCCCTCAGGAGTCTCACACCCCTATCAATGTTCTGGAACTGAGGGCGATCAGGTTGGTTCTAGCCCGCTTGACCCCGCACCTTCGGGGTCGGGCTGTTCAGGTACACTCTAACAACCAGACGGCTGTTGCCTACATCAATCATCAGGGAGGCACCCGGACCAAGGGGGCCCTCCAGGAAGTGTCTCTGATCCTGTCCTGGGCAGAGGACAATGATCCCTGCGTCTCAGCTCTGTACATTCCGGGGGTGGAGAATCTGGAGGCAGACTCTCTGAGCAGGGGGACTTCTCGCCTGGGGGAATGGTCCCTCAGCGACAGGGTGTTTCGCTCTGTGTCACCGTTGGGGTCAGCCAGATGTGGATCTGTTTGCGTCCCGTCACAAGCTTCCAGTCTTTGTGTCTCTGTCCCATGACCCTCTGGCCTTAGCCATGGATGCTGTGACAATGCCTGGCAGGGTTTTCAGCTTCTGTATGTCTTTCCCCCGTTTCCCCTGTTGGGCAGGGTTCTGCGAAAGATGGCTCAGGAAGGGGTGCCAGCAATACTGGTGGCCCCCCGTTGGCCAAAAAGAGTGTGGTTCGCAGACATCGTGTAGCTGGCAGTGGATCAGTACGACCTGCCCAGGGATCCAGACCTGCTCACTCAGGGGCGGCTGCGCTACCCCAATTTGCAAACGCTGGCTTTAACGGCCTGGCTGCTGAAACCTCCATCTTAATGGAAAAGGGGCTGCCTGCCTCTAACACCATGATCAGGGCTAGGAAAAAGTCCTCTTCTTCCATCTACTATAGGGTTTGGCATACCTACATTGACTGGTGTGAGGCTAAATCTCTTCCCTGTCATGTGTTTTCTATTCCTAGGATTCTGGAGTTTCTCCAACATGGTTTGGATCTGGGGCTTCAGCTTACCACTCTGAAGGGTCATGTGTCTGCCTTGGCTGTTTTCTTTCAGGGATCTTTTGCTCAGCATCATCTGGTCAAGACCTTTTTCCAGGGGGTTACTCATGTGCACCCCCCACGTAAGCCTATGTTACTAGTCTGGGACTTGAACTTGGTCCTATCTGCCTTGCAGGGGTCTCTGTTTGAGCCTGTGCATGAGGTTGCTTTGTCCATTCTTACGCTTAAGGTAGTCTTTTTGGTGGCTATCACTTCTGTTAGGCGTGTTTCTGAGTTGGCGGAGCTTCCCGTCGGCCCCCTTACTGTGAGACACCCCAGGACAAGGTTTTGTTTCGCTTTAAACCAGACTTTCTGCCTAAAGTTGTGTCTGCTTTTCATCTCAATCAGGACATTGTTTTGCCTTTTCTGTGCCCTAATCCTAGTAACCCTAAGGAGAGGGCTCTACATTCCTTGGATGTGGTTAGGAACCTGAAGTTCTATTTGGTGGCTACTGAGCCCTAGCCCCAGGAAGACTGATGCTCTTATTCTAAGTGTGCCATACACTCCACTTCGTTCTTCATGACATCTAGGTAATCTGCAGTAGAGGGCGAACTTCTGCAGAGATGAATATGCAAAAAAAGAAAGCCACTCCCGGTCCATATATACCTGGGACCTCCCACCAATTCCCAGTTTCTTCTCTGCAGAGAAGGCGACAAGACAGAAGATGACTTCTTTGCTTACAATCTGCAAAGACAAGTTCCTTAACGCTTGAGACTGGTCTTTCCCCTGCTTCCTTTGTTGCAGATCATCCACTGCACCAGCGGCATCCCTCCTTCGCCGTGAACTGCTAATAGAAGCTGAGACCTGAACTGGGCCCTGGGAGTCCTCCGGACCAGAAAGACCAAGCTGCGCCAACAACTCTTTCAACTCCGAGGCTTTCGTAGCTTGTTGAATGCGGCCATTAAAATAAAACGAAACTTTAAACGGGAAGCCCCATCTGTAGCGTATATTATGAGATCTGAGCACTTGCAAGTGCGGCTTGAGGGCCCGCCTCTTAGCTATGGTAGATTGAGCAAGGTCTACATAAACCTGGTAATCATGTCCCTGGAACTGTAGAGGATCTTTATCTCTTGCTGCTTGCATCACCGCTTCCTTTGTCTTATAATAGACAAATTTTACAACAATATCTCTCGGAGGCCCGTCAGGGTTGCGCCTAGTAAGAGCACGGTGCGCTCTCTCCAACTCCAGCCTTTCAAGTGGTATATTCTAAGCATACAGCACGTCCTGCTCCATCTATAATACTTACACATGGGTAATCCTCGGCCAGAGGGCGCTGTTCACTGCAGACATGCAAAAACAGGCTCCTCCCGGCCCTTTATATACCCAGGGACCTCCCACAAATCCCCAGATTTCTCTGCAGTGCTGACTGCGAAGACATGAATTATCAACTCTCTCTCGCAGGTGAGCGGGGCTGTCACAGCCTGCGGCCCTGCGGGACTATTTCCACCCGTCCTCTTCGATACAGATGTGCCTCCCAGCCTGGGCTGTGCTAGTCGGGTGAAGGTAGGCAGCACCTCGTGTGCTCACGGAGCTACGCTCCACCACAATCCCCCACCATAGGGTAGGCGGTTTAGGCCGATGGTGAGCCTCCATTAGATGCCCCTCCCGCATTGTTGCCCGTGCCCCTCACAGAGTTAATTCCTGGACGCAGGTCCGCTTCTCCCTCGCTTCCTCCCGTAGCTCGGAGGAAAAGAAAGGAGGGGTTATGTGTGGCAGTCCTAGTGTAATGTAACACGTTTAAGGCCTTTGATCTCTCATTGAACTTGGGTGTTCAGTGTTGCGCTCCTCGATCCACATAAGTTTATGGTTGTGCGCCTGTTTGTCCTTTCATTACATGAGTGTGCCCAGACGGCAGCATCATTTCTAGCGTGACAGCAACATTATGTATGTGCGTACTATCCACTACTGTCTTTCACGTTTCGATGGTTAGAGCTTCGCGCTCTTTGGGGGAGGCGGGAACTCGGCATGACGCGCTCCGTGTCACAGCCAGATCAGGCCCGCCCCTCGGGGTTCACTTGCCGCCATTTTGACAATCTTCACGCGCATGGTGCAATCTGCCTCCTCCCTTGGTCATGTAAGTGCCCTCCGGGGCGGTATTTGTTCCTGCGTGTTTTATTCAGCTGCGCATGGCACTGACATCCCCCTCTTATCCCCTTATGTCTTTCAGACGCCAAGATTTTGGTGGCTTCTCCACCAAATTATAGCGGGTTCATATAAAAAATTCTCCCACATTCCTACCGGGTCTTGGGGCATCCAGGGTTGCCTATTGCGTAAATCCCTGCGGGCATACTGCTCAGACAATCACCATATGGAGGCATCTCCGAATTATGTACCCGGGGTCCCTCGGGGACAAGACCGGCTATGTACAGTGTGTGGTCAGCCCCATGCTGATGCTGACAGAGCATGGTCTGCGGACCGTGTGCTGAACAGGCACTGACCCTGCAATCAGGTTTGCCAGTGGCTGCACCTCCCTTCAATACACCTGTCTCTCCGGACCTAAATCTCACTCCTGAGGAGTCTCACTCGAGCGGGGATGACCAGCAAGTCGTGCCGCGCAGGCTGCCTACGGCTGAGCAGGTGCTGTCTAGTTTGGCGGAGCGCTTGGGCCCTGGAAAGAAGCGGTCCCTGACGCCTCCTGGTTCTCCGGTTCCTAATGATACGGATGAATCTGCTGCTATGCAGGACCTTGATCCTTCTGATGAAGGTGAGCTATTCTCCGATTCGGGCTCCTCAGATGAGATGCCCTGGAGCCGTGATGATTCTGAGCCCGGTTCTTGGGGCCTGTGTGACACAGATGAACTACTTAAGATCTTTGAGGTTTTGTCTATCTCTCCTCCTGGAGAGGCTCCCAAGCCTAAGAAAGAGAGTTTCCACACAGCGCCGCCGCGCTTGGAATTCCTGGAACAGGAGCATTTCCAGACTCTTATATCCCAAGAATGGGAATCGCCTTGTAAACTTAAAGGGGACCCAGGGGTCTGGGATGGGAAGTACCCTTTCCCTCCTGATGTGGTTAACTTTTGGTCAGCACCTCCTGTGGTGGATGCACCGATTATAGGGGGTTACTAACCCCCCCTTCATGACTGCTCCTTATTACCATACCCTTCGGGATGCTGAGGACCGGCGCATTGACAGACTGGCTTCCCACGCCTTTTCGTGTGCAGGGACGGCTCTGCGCCCGGTCTGCGCTGCGTCCATCACTGCGGTGGCCGCCAGGACCCTCATTAGAAAACTACTTGATCACCGACCTGAGAACCTCCCCTGGGAGGTATTTAATGCGCTCTGACTGTGATGTGTTTGTGAGGTTTATCCTTTCACCGCTGGATGACACCATTAAGATGTGGCCTGGTCTGGCTGCGACAGTGGGGTGCTGACGATACGAAAAAGGCTCTCACTGGTCTTCCTTACAGAGGACGGCGTCTATTTGGGGCCCGTCTGGACCTTTTTGGAAAAAAGGGTAAGGCACCCCTACGCAGAAGGCCGTCTCGGCCTCCTCGGGGCAGGGACACCCCTCCCTACGTTAGTGTCAAACACGAACCTGAGGGGTGCTTCCAACTTTTCGGAGTGGATTTCCTCCACGGGGTGGGCAGGCAACGCCCTGGGCCCTCTGGCAGGGCTAAGTCCAAATCTGCAATACTTCCCAAGCATGAAGGGACGCCCTCGCCCTTCTAGGGGAGGGGACTGCCACAGCACCTGGCTCCTATCTGGGAGCGTATCTTCTACTTCGGGTGGTTCCAGGAGGTAGTTCCCCTGGACACAGGATAGAATTTGCTGGGCGGTCCCTCTGAGGTTGTCAGGGTGCTTCTAGTCCCTGTTTTCCCCTCAGGAGTTGGTGCAGGCCGTACTCGGCTTCTGGCCTCCTGTGGAGTTCTAGATCCTTTTAGTTCCCCCTGTGTCTTCTGGACACCAAGACCGTTACTAGTCAGTGTTGCAGGACCAACCCGGCGGATTGGGGCCTTGTTTTTGGCCTCTCTCCCGCTCCCAGGCTACTCGCCATGGCGCGGATGGGAGTGATGTCTCGGACATGCCTGTGGAGCGTCCGCACTAGGACCTACCGGACTGTCCTTTACTTCCCAATCTCTACGTCAGGCTGAGTGGGTTAATCGGCCGGCGGTGTCCTCTGGGAGTTATTTGGATGGGTGCTCAGTCACCTCAATCCCTCATGGTCCCTTATTCGCTATCTCCGTTCCTTGGATTCGGTTCAGGCTTGAGCCTTCCTCCTTGGCAATAAGTGGACTCCTGGTCACAGGGGCTCTGTCCCTCTTTGCTGACACCTTACTTTCACCAGGCAGGATTGCAGCTGGTGGGCCCGTTGGTGGCGTATCAGATGATGTCCCTTTATATACAGAGCCCTTGGGCTCTTCGGCACAGTAGGTTATTGATCCTAGATGGGGTTCCAGCACCCCTGGAGCTAGGTCTGTGCTCATTCCCCCTTGGTACGGTGGTTACTCTTGAGCTGGTTACATTCAAGGACCCTGTCAGGAGGCACCCCCTTCCTTGCTTGCATCTTCCTGTGATTGGTCACCTTGGTGCCAAGTCTCGCAGGTTGGCGGAGGGGGGGGGGGTTTCTTCCAAAAACCCCCCGCGGTTCCTAGGTAGGGTCCCTTAGAGGGTCCATCTTACCTACTGCTTTTTGTTAAAATAGTGAGCCTTCAGTTGGCTCTATCTTGCTGGACTTCTCCTCTTCAGGATCTGTCTAGTTGGGGACTCTTGGCCTGTCGGAGGACAATGGCCTGTTTTATTATTGGTCTGGAGCTTGAAGCAGGATGATTCTCCTGGAAGGTTCCGGTTCCTGATCTGGGTGGGGGTCTACGTCCCCTGCTCCTCAGTGGTATTCGCTCCAATGGCTGTCTTTCAGTGGCAGGTTGTGCTATCCTGGTGTCCCTCTGAGAGCCAACTAGGGTGGCTCTGTTGGGTCTCGCTAATATCACAGGGGCTCTGCCCTTGTTTTTACTGCCCCAGAATCTTCTGACTCTGGTCATGGGGGCTTAGTAAATTTATGTATAGACTTTTTATGTCTTTAACCCTGCTATGTGGGGTTCTGCGCACGGTTGTGCTGATAAAGAGACCCGTGAGATTGATGGCCCCTGGGTGGCCTAGTGAACTGTGGTTTGCAGATGCTTCTGCTGAGGTCAGCGGACCTGTACGCTCTCTCAGGAGTGCGGTTCTGCCCTTGTCAGGCTCCTTCTTATGTCCCAATCTACAGACTCTAGTCTGAGGGCTTGACAGCTGATTCATTCACCCCCTTGGAGACGGGTTTATCTTCTGGGTGACTTGGTCTATGGGGGGGCTAGGAGCAAGCTTCCTGGCTTCTTCTTCCTACGTCTATTGTGGGTTATGGTGTACCCATATTGATTGGCAGGAGTCTTGGTCTCTCCCCTGTTGGACGTTCTCGGTTCCCAGGGTTCTAGAGTTGTTACAGCATAGGTTGGGGTTGGCTCCCCATCTAGGTACTCTGCAGGTTCAGGTTCTGTCCTGTCTGCCTTCCTGTGGAAGTCTGGTTCAGTCTTCCTTGTTAGGAGTTCTATTGGGGATTGCTCAGGGGCATCTCCCAAGTAGTTCTATGGTCCCTGTTGGGATCAATTTTCATTCTGTTTGCCCTGCAGATTGTTCCCTTGGGACTTATTCTGGATGCTGTCTGAGCTGTTTTGTAGTTCAAGTCGCCTTTCCGGGGGCTGTTGCTTCAGTCAGACATGTGCATGAGAAGGTGGCTCGGCTTACTTAGCCCTCTTTCATTATATGTATATATATGCACACCATGATGCGGTGGTATTCTGCCCTTTTGTCCAAGGTGGTGTTTTATGATCATTATTTAGGTCCTTTTAGTCTGCCTATGGGCCTTTTTCTTAGTAATGCTGAAGTAAGGGGTCTACATTCCCTCAACAGGTCTTGAAATTTTCCTGGTTGTTTCTTGTCCCTTAGGGGGACTGATGCCCTTTGGGGTCTGCGGGCGCCTCCATAGGTATGCGCCTGGTCTTGTTTGCAGCCAGGGCCTATACGCCCTTTGGACTGATCTTACTTGGATGCTTTCCCTTCCTGGTCCTGAGTAAAGGTTTCGGTTTCTTGCTGATCCTTGTTAGGCGGGGATACTGACCCCTTCACTGTCTGGCGGGAGACCAGTTCTCAATTCTCCGTTGGGGAGAGTTCTAAGTTTTACCGAGGCTTCTGTTGCCTTTGGGCTGGTTAGGCCGTTACACTGGCCCATTCCTTTAAGGGGGATGAATCTCCCTCTTTTTATTCCGTTCCATTGGTGTTTGGGTACCTTTTGGCCCTTCAGCACTAGGTTTTCTGTTGAATAAGTTGCTAGACCGCTGCTTGTCTGTTCATACCTTTCAAAGGTTTTATGAGATTGACGTTAGAGCCTTTGCTCATGTCGTACTTGGTAGCAAAGTTTTGCAGGTGACAGCGCCTTTACTGTCTGCTGTGCCTTTTTTGTTGGGGATCCCACCCTACTTTATGGACACTGCTATTGCTTGTCCCACGTGTAAGTATTATATTGGAGCAGGACGTACTGTATGCTTAGAATAATACAATTCTGTGAAATACTCACCTGTAGAATTGGTATTATACGCATACAGTACGTCCTGCTCCACCCCACCCTGGTTTTACATTTTCTGGATCCCCTGTATGGTGGTTATCATTACTATTGTTACCAGTTTGGTGGTTGGTTTCTCCCGGCTTCTTTTCTCACTGCTTTTCAATACTGGGGATTTGTGGGAGGTCCCTGGGTATATGAAGGTGTAAGTATTATATTAGAGCAGGACGTACTGTATGCGTATAATACCAATTCTACAGGTGAGTATTTCACAGAATTGTATTTTTTCAGGCACATCAGAGATTCTTCCGGTTTGCGGTGAAGGATCAACATTATCAATTTGTAGCTCTTCCCTTCGCTCTGACCTCGGCACCGAGGGTCTTCACCAAGGTTTTGGCGGGCATAATGGCTCTGCTCAGGGCATTCGCATTGTGCCTTATCTGGCCGATCTGTTGATTTCAGCTTCTTCCCTTCAGGCGGAACTGGACACCCACCAGGTGGTCTCGACCCTGGAGAGGTTCGGGTGGGTGATCAACCGCACCAAGTCTTCTCTCTCCCCGTCTCGAGTGATTTCATTTCTGGGCATGAATCTGGATACCAGTCGGGCCAGAGTGTTTCTGCCCCAGACCAAGGTGCAGGGGATTCAGGGCCTGATCAGTCTTCTTCTGGCCAGTCTTTGTCCCTCTATCCGACAGGGGATGAAACTGGTGGGTCTGATGGTGTCCTCCTTCGAGGCGGTGCCGTTTGCACAATTTCACATGAGATCTCTTCAACTTCTCTTATTGACGTATTGGGACAGGAGCCCACAGTCATTGGATCAACCTTTCAGGATGTCTCCCAGGGTTCGGCAGTCCAGTCGGTGGTGGCTGGACTCGAGCAATCTGGTGAAGGGCAGATCCTTTCTGGTTTCTGTTGGGAGACTGTTACCACGGATGCCAGCCTGTCGGGCTGGGGAGGTTATTGGAAGAGTCATCAGTTCAGCGGGGTGTGGGGTCCCCAGGAGGTTCACACCCCCATCAATGTATTGGAGCTCAGAGCCATTCGACTGGTTCTGGCTTTGCTGACCCCACAGTTACCGGGTCTTCTGGTTCAGGTGTGTTCGGACAGTCTACATTCTGGGAGTGGAGAATACAGAGGCGGATTCCCTGAGCAGGGGATCCTCTCTCCACGGAGAGGGGTCTCTCAACCCTGAGGTTTTTCTGGATCTTTGCCGCAAGTGGGGGACTCCGGAGGTGGATCTCTTTGCCTTGAGGCACAATCACAAACTTCCGGCCTTTGTGTCGTTCTCAGGATCCTCTGGCTTTGGCAGTGGATGCCTTGTCACTGGCTTGGAAGGACCTGGGTTTTCTGTACCTGTTTCCACCTGTCTCCATGCTGGGTAAGGTAGTTCGCAAACTGGTTCTAGAAGGGGCACCAGTGATTCTGGTGGCTCCAAGGAGGCTAAGAAGGGTTTGGTATGCAGACGTTGTAAGGATGGCCGTAGACCAGTACCGGCTTCCCTTGCTGCCGGACCTGCTATCTCAGGGTCAGCTACTTTACCCCAATTTACAAATGCTGGCTTTGACTGCTTGGCTGCTGAAACCTTCATCTTGAAAGAGGAAGGTTTGTCTGAGGCTGTTGCTTCAGACCCTGATTAGGGCTAGGAAGCGGTCCTCTTCTGGCATTTACTATAGGACTTGGAGGTCCTATATTGATTGGTGTGAGGCTAGGGCCTTGCCTTGCAGGGTTTTTTCTATACCCAGGATTTTGGAGTTTCTTCCGCATAATCTGGATCTTGGGTTCCAGCTTAGAGCAGAAACCTGTCCTTTCAAAGTACTGTCGGTTTACTTGCAGAGGTCTTTTGCTTTACACCCGCTGGTTAAGACCTTTTTCCAAGGGGTGGCACATGTGCGGCCCCCCTCGGAAGGCTGTAGTTCCTGTTTGGGATTTGAATTTGGTTCTTTCGGCTCTGCAGGGTCCTCCTTTTGAGCCGCTACAGGATATTGCTCTTTCGGTTCTTACTCAGAAGGTTGCCTTCTTCTGTTTGGCGTGTCTGAGTTGGCGGCCTTGTCAATTCAGGCCCCTTATTTTGAGAGACAGCAGGATAAGGTGGTTTTTCGTTTTAAGACTGATTTTCTTCCTAAGGTGGTTTCTGCTTTCCACCTCAATCAGGACGTTGTTCTCCCTTCCTTGTGTCCTAAGCCTAACAATGACAAGGAGAGGGTTCTGCACAATTTGGATGTTTGCTGTGTGAAGTACTATTTGGTGACTACTTCTTACTTCCGCAAGACGGACGCCTTTTTCGTGGTGCCCTGCGGTCCCAGGAAAGGTTTGGTGCCTGTCCCCCTTTTAGGGTCACTGCGCACTCTACTCGTGCTATTGGTGCATCCTGGGCTTTTCAGCACCAGGCTTCTGTTGAACAAGTTTGTAAGGCTGCTACTTGGTCTTCCGTTCATACCTTTTCCAAGTTTTACAAGGTTGATGTGCGGGCTTCAGCGGATGCTGTTTTTGGCCGCAAGGTTCTGCAAGCTGCAGTGGTTTGAGTTGGTACATTCCTTACGGTTTCTGGTTCCCACCCATGACGGACACTGCTATTGGATGTCCCAGATGTCATGAAGACCGAAGTGGGAGTGTATGGCACACTTGGAATAATACCGTTTTGTGAGTACTCACCTTTAAAACGGGTATGAGTGTGCCATACACTCCACTTCGCCCCACCCTTGCTTTTTTTCAGGTATTCTGGGGCTTTTATATGGTGAACCATTGGTTTTGATTGTTACGGTTATATTTGGTTCTTCCTGGTCCCTTTACTGCTTTTATACACTGGGGAATTGGTGGGAGGTCCCAGGTATATATGGACCGGGAGGGGCTTTCTTTTTTTGCATATTCATCTCTGCAGAAATTCGCCCTCTACTGGAGATTACCCAGATGTCATGTACAACGAAGAGGAGTGTATGGCACACTCATAATTCCCGTTTTAAAGGTGAATACTCACAAAACTGTATTTTTGTGGTCCCTTCTGGTTCTAAGAAGGGTCTGGCTCCAGCTAAGTCTACCATCAGCAAGTGGATCCGTCAGGCTGTGATTCAGGCCTATTCTGCTAAAGGGAAAGAATCCTCCCTTCCGCCTTACTGCTTATTCCACTCGTGCTATTGGTGCCTCTTGGGCCTTTCAGCACCAGGCTTCTGTTGAACAAGTTTGCAAGGCCGCTACTTGGTCTTCTGTTCATACTTTTTCAAAGTTTTACAAGGTTGATGTTAGGGCCTCAGCTGATGCTGCTTTTAGCCGCAAAGTTCTGCAGGCGGCAGTGGTTTAATCTGCTGCTTGTTGCTTTTGGGGATCCCACCCTACCTTACGGACACTGCTATTGGATATCCCAAACGTAAGGAATTATCTCTGGAGTAGGACGTGCTGTATACTTAGAATAATACAATTCTGTGATTACTCACCTGTAGAATTGGTATTATATGTATACAGCACGTCCTGCTCCACCCCGCCCTTGTTTTCATTATTCTTAGTGCAGTGCCTCTGTATGCTGGTTATCATGGTTAAAATTGTTTGATTATGGTTATTCTCCTGGCCTCTTGCTAACTGCTTGTCAATACTGGGGAATTTTTGGGAGGTCCCTGGAATATAAGGGGCCGGGAGGAGCTACTTTTTTTTGCTGTCTCTGCAGTCCAGCGCAATCTTGTGGATGTATAACCCAAACGTAAGGAATTATCTCTGGAGCAGGACATGCTGTATATGTATAATACCAATTCTACAGGTGAGTAATCACAGAATTGTATTTTTGGAGACAGACCTATGCTAGGGTTATGCCTGCCTATCAGGTGTTGTGCTGCTGGGATAACTGCTAGTTTTGATGGTCCTCGCAATCTGTTTTACCACTAGTGTTAAATGGAGAAAAGACGCTGGCAGTTGACTGGTTCGTATTACTTTCACTTTATTTGAACAATGTTAGTTGAGTTGGAGCAGGCTGGTCTAGCCATTTCCAGTATGGCGAGATTGGGGTGGAACTAGGATGCCTTGAGCATCCGGTAAATGAAATCATGGGTGCAGGAGCAGATTGGATTGTAGCACACTTGTATAGGTAGGATGTGGTTCCTGGTCTTTATCATCTTGACCTTTTGGAACTTGCCTTGTGACCACGTCTTTGACAGCCTTTCAGGTTTTATAATTTTTAGGGCCTTTTAAATGTCCGTGATAGAACATGCCATGGGGATGTGCTGCTGGATAGCAGTGAACATATCCCTCATCAGACTGCCACAGAAATGGTTTAAGCAAGAACAATGTCTGTTCCAGTAGATTTTAATTCTACCAAATGCGTTGGTTGCAGGTTAAAGGTCATGCCAAGTTGGTAATTGTAGAGACTAGCAGAATGTGATCAGTTTGTTATGCTGGTGACTTGCATCAACCAATAAGGAGGTGCCAAGAACAAGGTGAAGACACTGGACGGAGTGCCACAACCCAGCTTTTTTGGCAGTCCACATCACAGAAGAAAATTCTCTGACAAAGTCCTCAACAGTGAAGTCAAACCAAATGTGCCCTGATGCCAGAGCTAAAGGTGGTCTTGGGTGAATTTCCAGTGGACAATCCAAACATGGTTACTTTGGTGACACTACAGTGGAGACCTAGCTTTGTATATGGTGGCATGTGGAGTGTGTACTGGTGGTGCAGAAGTTAATTGCTGGTGTATGAATACACCTCATCAACCTGCTTACCTTTCAGATGGTGATGCAGAACAGGAAAACTATCATGACAATTCTGATTGTCAGAAAAGAGACCGGATGAGTTTAGTCCATCTATATGTACATGTTTGATTCTTATAAACCTAAGGTCTGATATGAGCAAAAGTCCAAACCCTTAACCTATTTCCCAGCATCTAAAATTAATATATTTTAAGTTTTTAGTCACTTATTCTTTCCCCCACCGGGCTGCAAATCTCTTCAGGACTGGGGTTATAGCTGTGCTTTGCACAGACAGAGCAGAGCTGGGGTCAGGGAAAGGACAGCAATTCCAGAATGCAGAGCGACAGTCGGAAGACACTTCCTGTTTGCAGGCTGCCTGATGCTCCATGAGCCGCCTTCTTGGATGTTTAAAGGCTCATAACATGCAGTAGATGCAGGTAGGATGATTTTTAATGTAAGCAATCTGTATGTACAGGGTGTGGGAAACATAAGATATGCTCTAATTCAGGGTGAAGGTCCGCTTTAAGCTTTTTTCAGTCTGGTCTTTTGGTTTCCATGATGGGTGTAGCTCCACAAAAAGATATGCATTTGGGACTTGCAGGAGGGAGTCTCACTTCTGATAACCCAAGTCTTTCCCCTAAAGCGTATACTGAAGTATAATCATTGAATAAGAATCAAGAAAATAATGGGAAGAGGGGGTGTACACCTTTCCATCACTGTAGTCTATATCAAAAGCCAAGTCATTACATAGAGTATACTGGTGCCACTTGTTACTGCTTTGCTTTATAGATTTAGACCTATATATTATACACACATATATACTTGTACCCCCCAAAAGCTTGTTGTAACCTGTAAGCCATTTAAGTGCATCTTGGATGAAAATACATTGTAGAATTGTTCATTTGGCCTTTTCCACTTTTGAAATCTAGAAGAGTAGGTTTTTATATTTTGCAGGGGGGGGGGGGGATTTGTCCTATTTCAGACAATCTTTTATGGCAGTGTATAGTGTGATCAGTTTCTTTCAAATTCTCTTAAATGTGACTGTTTTTGAAATAAAGCCATAACAGTGTTAAATAGTCAAAGAGGTGCTTATTTCTAAGTTCCCTTCTGCACTCTAAACGCCATCTTACAGACGCTCACCAGTGCAGCCATTAGGTATATTTGTTCATTTTTCCTGCCTTGTCTCTATGCAGCACAAGGGACCTACCAAACCTGGAGGTCTTATTACTAGCTTGGTCCCAGCTAAGTCATATGGAGGCAGACTTTACCTTCTAGGGTTTAGTTCAGCTTAAAAAATGTTTCATATGATCACGTTCAGTTGATATTTAACTTCCATCTTAAGAGCTTTTTCTATAGGGAATTGGCACATATTGCCAGATGGGTTTTCAGGGCTGTACTCCACTGAGACAGATGACTGGCTGAGAGGGCGGTCCCCAACCCCTCACTCCCCCCCCCCCCCCCCCCAATGGGAAAACTGATTAACTACAGTATACCTAAGTCTCCTTACCTCATTCTACACTCTCCTCCTATCCCCCAGTCCCCAAAGCAGTGTTTTTGTTTTTTTTCTTAGGACTGAATTTTTTTTGTTAGTCAGTGTGTTCTTAGCAGAGCTGGTGGGGTCACTAGGATTAAGGTGGTACGGTTCTTAAACTGGGCTACGCTGCCCAGTTTTGCGCCCCCTTCTACATCACCTACTCCCCCACGCCTGCATTTGACCACTAGTGAGGGACATGCTAGTGGGAAATCACGTTATGATTTGGCTATGCGGGTGGCCAGCCAGGAACGGCATATTACTGGGCCTGCCCCCTGTAAGGCTTCTGGCAAGAAGCGGCATCTAACTCCCGCTGTTTCCCTTTTTCCTGAGGAGGATGAGGGACATTATTCTCGTTCTGGCCATTACCCCCTAGAAGCGGGGGAACTTTTCTCTGATTCTGAATCCTCTGGGGACCAGCAGGAGGTTTATGGCGATACTGGGTCTCCTTCTGGAGAAGATCCATGGTCTCCCGAGGACACTGATAGGCTGTTGGCTCACATTTTTGAGGTATTATGTATTACCCCTCCTGTGGCAGCTAAAAAACATCAGGGTGGGCTTTTTCACACTGTTAAACAACGCTTGGAGTTCCCTGAGCAGAACCACTTTAATATGGTGCTTAAGGAGTGGGAACGCCCTAGTAGATTGCCCGCGGTGCCCAAGAGTTGGGACAGGAGGTATCCCTTCCCTGCTGAATGTGGTGAAGCGCTGGTCGTGTCCCCCTGAGGTGGACGCTCCCGTGCTCGGGTTGTCCAATACCTCGGTCCTGCATTCCCTGACACTTCTACCCTGAGGGATGAAGACCGGTGTGTGGATCAGCTAGCCTGTTACGCATTTGCTTGTGCGGGGACTGCTCTGCGCCCTGTGTGCGCTTCTGCCATTATGGCTATTGCTATTAAAGGGCTGCTCAAGTGTCTTCTGGGTAATGCCTCGGCTGCCAATAGGGGGGAGGATTATAGATCCCTCCTGCTTTGCTATGATTTTGTTGCATTCTCTCTGCTATGGATGATGCGGTCAGGATGTGTGGTAGGACTTCTGCCCTTTTGGTGGCTATACGCCGTTCTGTTTGGCTGCGTCAGTGGGCGGCTGATAATGCCGCTATGAAGGCTCTCACTGGATTCCCCTTTACGGGGCTGCGGCTCTTCGGTGTGCGCCTGGATCTATTTGCCAGGAATTGTAGGTAGATGCATTGAGGCAGCCGCGGCCCTTTCGCGGAGCTGGTTCTTCCCTCACTTCCTTTCGTGCTCCCAGGGCTGGAAGGGGTGCACCTTTTGCAGGGGGCATGCACAGACTCTTGGGGCTGAGGTAGAAGCTGTGGCCGTCCCGGTCTCTCATGGGGTCCAAAGTCAATCTTCTCCCAAGCCCCCTCAGGCATGAGGCGGCGCCCTCACCCATCCGGGTGGGGGGGACTGCTTTGGCTCTTTGCTCACGTCTGGAGGCTACGCGTCTCAGACCAGTGGATCCAGAAGGTGGTGTCCTCCGGGTACAAGAGAGTTTGCAGCCTGGCCGCCCCCAAGATTCATCAGATCCCGGATATCTCAAAACCTTCTGTCAGCTCAGGGCTTGCGCCTGGCGGTCCAAAACCACTTGGAGTTGGGTGTCATCTGCCTGGTGCCTTTCGTGGAAAGGGGTCGAGGCTTCTACTCCAATCTGTTTACGGTCCCCAAAAAGGATGGGTCCCTAAGGCCCATCCTGGATTTGAAACGCTTCAACAAGTTTGTCAGGTTCAACCATTTTCGCATGGAGACTTTGCGCTCGGCGGTCAGTACCCTGCGCCCGGGCGACTTCATGACTTTGGTGGACAACAAGGATGCTTACCTTCATGTAGCAATCTTTCCAGGTCATCAGAGATTTCTCATGTTCGCTCTGGTGGATCAGCACTACCAATTTGTGGCCTTAACGTTCGGTATCACCTCGGGTGTTCACAAAGGTGCTGGCGGGTGTGATGGCTCTGTTGAGATCTCAGGGCATACGCATTGTGCCTTATCTGGAAGACATTGATTGTGTCTCAGTCCTTCCATCAGGCCGAGATACCCAGGTGGTGGTTTCCACCCTCAAGTCCTTCGGCTGGGTGATCAACCATCCCAAGTCTTCACTGTCTCCGTCCTTGGTGAGGTCCTTTCTGGGCATGACTCTGGATACATCTCAGGTCAAGGTGTTCCTGCCTCAGCAGAAGGTGGAGAGCCTGCAGGCGCAGGCACGGTTTCTACTTTCTTGTCATCCCTCCATTGGGCAGGGGATGCAGTTAGTGGGTCTGATGGTGTCTTGCTTCGAGGCGGTCCCCTTTGCTCAGTTGCACATGAGACCTCTTCAGTTGCCCCTCTTGTCAGTGTGGGATCAGGACCCTGTGTCCCTGGATCAGGAATTTGTTCTGTCCCCACTGGCCAGACAGTCCCTCTCGTGGTGGCTGGACTCAAAGAACCTTCTAGTGGGCAGGACCTTTCTGCCCCCGTGCTGGGAGACTGTCACCACAGATGCCAGTCTGACTGGTTGGGGGGGGCTTTTGGAAGTCTCTGAAGTTCCGGGGGTTGGTGGGGCCCACAAGAGGCCCATACTCCTATCAACATTCTAGAACTATGGGCAATAAGGTTGGTTCTCTCCCAGTTGACCCAACACCTTGGGGGTCGGGCTGTTCAGATCTGCTCAGACAACCAGACGGTGGTTGCCTACATCATTCATTGGGGGGGGGGGGGTTCGGAGCAAGCGAGCCCTCAAGAAAGTGTTCCTGATTCTGTCCTGGGCGGAAGAGAATGTCCCCTGCATCTCGGCAGTTTACAACCCGGGGGTGGAGAACCTGGAAGCAGACTCCTTGAGCAGGGGGATGTCTCGGCTGGGTAAATGGCCCCTCAGCAACAGGGTATTCCGTTCCCTGTGCCACCGCTGGGGTCTGCCGGATGTGGACCTGTTTGCGTCCCGTTGCAATCACAAGCTTCCATTGTCTCTGTCACAGGACCCTCTGGCTTTCGCCACCGATGCGCTAGCAATGCCTTCGACAGGGTTTCAGCTCCTCTGTGTTCCCTGTTTCCTCTGCTGGGCAGGGTGCTGCGCAAGATAGCCCAGGAAGAAGTGTCAACCGTCCTGGTGGCCCCATGTTGGCCAAGAAGGGTGTGGTTCGCAGACATCGTGCAGTTGGCAGTAGACCAATACGTCCTGCCCAAGGATCCAGACCTGCTCTCTCAGGGACAGCTGTGCCATCCCAATTTACAAACACTGGCTTTGACGGCTTGGCTGCTGAAACCTCCGTCTTGATGAATAAAGGGTTGCCAGCTTCTGTGGTGGATACCATGATTCAGGCTAGGAAGAAGTCCTCGTCCCTTATCTACTACAGGATCTGGCATGCTTACTACAGGATCTGGCATGCTTACATTGCCTGGTGTGAGTCCAAGTCTCTTCCCTGTAGAGATCCTTTGCCAATCACCAGTTGGTTAAGACCTTTTTCCAGGGGGTTACTCACGTGCGTTCGCAGCATAAGCCTATGTTGCCAGTTTGGGATTTTAATCTGGTATTGTCTGCTCTGCAGGGTCCTCCCTTTGAGCCTATCCGTGGGGCTGCCTTGCCCATTCTGACTCTTAAGGTAGCCTTTTTGGTGGCTATCACTTCTGTCAGCTGAGTTGGCGGCGCTTTCCATCAAGCCTCCTTATTTTTGAGCAACACCAGGATAAGGGGGTGTTTCGGTTTAAGCATACACTCTGCTTCCACTATTCATGACATCTGGGTAATCTCCAGTAGAGGGCGAACTTCTGCAGAGATGAATGCAAAAAAAGGGGCTCCTCCTGGTCCATAAATACCTGGCACCTCCCACTAATTCCCCAGTTTCTTCTCTGCAGGAAGGCGAGCAAGACAGAAGATGAAGACTTCTCTTACTTGCAGGTAAGCCGGGCTCTCGCCCGGCCATTTTTGTCCCTATTGCTGCCAGAACCTTTTCTAAATTGTCCCTATTTGAGCCTCCCAGCCTTGGCTGCAGGTCCTGGTGAGAGTAGGCAGCACCTATTCATGTGTTGAGGGAGCACTGCTCCTCCGTGAGACCCCATTACAAGGGATAGGAGGTTACACGGGTTTTTGGTGATCCCGGTATGGGATGCCCTGTCCCTTCATGCCAATGGCTGGATTATGGCTGGGATCCCCCCCCCCCCCTTCCGGGTCCCTTACTTCCCTCCGGGGGGGGGGGGGGGTGTTTGACTGTGTATGTATGGATGGTTTTCACTTGTTTGTGTGATTACAAGGTGTTTTGAGGCACTCTTTATTGCTGACATGCCACGCTGTGATTAGCCTGGGGAGCTTTCTCCCTCAGGCTGTGTTCGGGGAAGGGGGGCTCTCGGCGTGGCCGCGGTAGCCCCGCCCCCTCGTCTGGCGCGATTCTGGGGGCCATTCCACTGCTGGGATCTGCATTGCTGGGAGGGGGTCGGGGCCTGGCGAGCGCTCGTTCTGCGCTGGCCCGCCCCCCTTCTCTTCCTCTTTCCTTGCTCAGTCTCTTCTCCGGGAGCCATCTTGACTGGCAGTCTTACTGGTGCTCCTGGTCGGTAAGGGCCTTCTGGCCATTTCCTTAGCTTTTGCGGGGGCCCCTCTCGTGTGGAAATAATTTTTTTTTATTAGGGAGTGCATGTCTGATTGATATGTATATATTAGTATACAGTACGTCCTGCTCCAGATATAATACTTACACTTGGGTTATCCTCCGCCAGATGGCGCTGCACTGCAGAGACATGGAAAAACAGGCTCCTCCCGGCCCTTCAAATACCCAGGGACCTCCCACAAATCCCCAGATTTCTCTGCAGTGCTGACTACGAAGACATGAAGTATCAGTCTCTCGCAGGTGAGCGGGGCCATTACAGCCTGCAGCCCTGTGGGACTATTACCACCCGTCCTCTTTGTGATGTGCCTCCCAGCCTGGGCTGCGCTGGTTGGGTGAAGGTAGGCGGCACCATGCGTGCTTAACGGAGCCATGCTCCACCGCGGTCCCCCACCAAAGGAAAGGCGGTTTAGGCTGATGGTGAGCCTCTAGGGGATGCCCCTCCCACACTATTGCCCCATGCCCCGTGTAGCGGTGGGCCCTGTACAAAAGGTCGCCATCCTCCCTCATTCCCCCCCGTAGCCCAGGGGGAAAGAAAGGGAGGGGTGTGGTTGTCTTATTGTATGTTTTACACGTTATGGCCCTAATCTTGCCCCGGACTGGTATTCCTGCTGTTAGAGCCGCGCTGTTTGCTCTTTACTGTGTATTCTAAGCATACAGTACGTCCTGCTCCAATATAATACTTACACGTGGGTAATCCTCCACCAGAGGGCGCTGTTCACTGCAGACATGCAAAAACGGGCTCCTCCCGGCCCTTCATATACCCAGGGACCTCCCACAAATCCCCAGATTTCTCTGCAGTGCTGACTGTGAAGACATGAAGTATCAACTCTCTCGCAGGTGAGCGGGGCTATTACAGCCTGCGGCCCTGCGGGACTATTTCCACCCATCCTCTTCTATAAAGATCTGCCTCCCAGCCTGGGCTGCGCTGGTTGGGTGAAGGTAGGCAGCACCTCGTGTGCTCACGGAGCTACGCTCCACCGCAATCCCCCACCATAGGGTAGGCGGTTTAGGCCGATGGTGAGCCTCCATTAGATGCCCCTCCCGCATTGTTGCCCGTGCCCCTCATAGCGATAATCCCTAGGTGCAGGTCCGCTTCTCCCTCGCTTCCTCCCGTAGCTCGGGGGAAAAGAAAAGGGGGGGGGGGGTTATGTGTGGCAGTCCCAGTGTAATGTTAACACGGTATGGCCGTTGATCTTTTATTTAAACTTGGGTGTCAGTGCCGCGCTCCTTGTTCCACACAAACCTTCTGGTTGCACGCGTATGTGTCCTTTCATTACATTAGTGTGCAGCATCATTCTCTAGTGTGAGAGCATTTATGTATGTGTGTCCTATCCACTACTTTCATTGACGTTGCGCTGGTTAGAGCTTCGCGCTCTTTGGGGGAGGCGGGGACTCGGCATGACTCGCCCCGCGTCACAGCCAGATCAGGCCCGCCCCTCGAGGTTCGCTTGGTGCCATTTTGACGGTCTGCGCGCGCGTGGTTGCGATCCGCCTCCTCCCTTGGTCATGTAAGTGCCCTCCTGGGCGGTTTTTGTTCATATGATTTTTTATTTGGCTGCGCATGGCACTGACACCCCCCTCTTATCCCATTATGTCTTTCAGGCACCAGGATTTCGGTGGCTTCTCCCGGCCTGCCAGATATTATTGCAGGTCCTCATAATAAATTCTCCCACAATTCTAGCGGGTCTTGGGGCATCCAGGGTTGCCTATTGCGTAAATCCCTGCGGGAATACTACTCAGATAATCACCATATGGAGGAATCTCAGGATTATGTGACCGGGGTCCCTCGGGGACATGACCGGCTGTGTGTAGCGTGTGGACTCCCCCATGCCATTGTGGGCAGAGCACGGGTCTGCGGACCATGTGCCGAGCAAGCACTGGACCTGCGAGCGCCGCCTGTGGCTGCACCTCGCTCCGATATTCCCCCCTCCCCTTGCCCAGATCTCACTCCTGCTGAGTCGCATACAAGTGGGGAGTTACAGCCTGATGTGTCTTCTAGACGGCCTACAGCTGACCAGATTGTTGCGGGGTGGTCCGACCGCTTGGGCCCTGGCAGGAAACGGCCCTTGACGCCCCTGGCTTCTGCCTTTGCTACTGGATCGGAGGAGTTTACTTCTCCGCGTGATGATGCTCCGTCTGACGATGGAGAACTGTTCTTTGACCAATTCCTCTGAGGAGAGGCCGAGGGGTCATGACGATTCGGGCCCGGATGACTGGGGCCAGTTCGACATTGATGGTCTGTTGCTTAAGATCTTTAAGGCCCTGTCTATCTCGCTCCCTGGTGAGGCTCCCAAGCCAAGAGGGGAGCGTCTCCATACGGCGACTGCGCGCTTGGAATTTCTCGAGCAGGCTCACTTCCATGCTCTTGTACTCAAGGAATGGGAATGCCCCACTAAGCTTCCAAGGATTCCAGGGGACTGGAATTGGAAATGCCCTTTCCCCCCTGAGGTGGTTAATTGTTGGTCATCGCCCCCCCCGTGGTGGACACACCGATCATTGGGGTCCCTAATCCCCCCTTCTTTACTGTCCCGGCTTATAGCACCCTTCGGGATGTCGAGGACCGGCGCATCGATAGGTTGGCTTCACACGCCTTTGCTTGTGCAGGATCGGCGCTGCGCCCGGTCTGTGCCACGGCCATCACTGCTGTGGCCGCTAGAACCCTCATAAGAAAGATGCTTGAGCATCACCCTGAGGATCTACCCTGGGAGGTGTTTAATGCACTCTCCAGTTGACATTTTTGTTAAATTTATCCTTTTAGCTCTGGATGACACCATCAGCATGTGTGCGAGGACTTCTGCCCTAGTGGTGCCTATACGTCGCTTGCTCTGGCTGCGGCAGTGGGGTGCTGACGTGGTTGCTAAAAGAACTCTGACTGGGCTCCCCTTTAGAGGGCAACGCCTTTTTGGGGCCCGTCTGGACCTCTCTGGGAAAAGAGCATTTCACCCCATCGCAGGCGGCTGTCTCGGCCCTTTCTAGGGGCTGGTGCAGACTCCGGCCCCAGGAGCAGCAGACAACGTCCTGGACCCTCGTTCTGTTGGTTTCAGGAGGTAGATCCTCCGGATGCAGGATAGTTTGCTGGGCGGTCCGTTCCCGAGATAGTCAGGGTGCTTCTAGTCCCTGTCTTTCTTCAGGTGTTGGTGCAGGCCATTTGCAGGACGCCCTTAACAGACAGTGGCTTGGGCCACTACACCAGTTTGTTTCCACATTCCCCTTAAGGATGAGGCAGTCTGGCCCATTCGGACCTCCCATGGTTCGGCAATTGATATTCACAGGCAGTGATGCACGGTATTCTGAGTTGGGCTACCAGCGCCCGGCACCCGGTGGGCCTCTTGCCGTCTGTGGAATTCTAAGATGCTTATTTTAGCTCCCGTGTGTCTTCGGGACACCGAGGCTCTTACTGGTTGTGTTGGAGGGCCAGCACTGCTGATTGTGGCCTTGCTGTTGGGCCCCTCTTCTGCTCCCTCTTCTGCTCCCTGTGCTCGCTAAAAGGCACTGTTGGGGGTGATGTCCCTGATGAGAAAAGGTGGCGTCCGCACTAGGACCTATCTGGTCGTCCTTCTTACTTACAATCCCTGGGTCAAACCGCTGGTTACTACGCTAGCGGCGTTCTCTGGGAGTTATTTGGATGGGTGCTCAGTCACCTCTATCCCTCATGGTCCCTTATCCGCTATCTCCATTCCTTGGATTCGGTTCAGGCTTGAGCCTTCTTCCTTGGCAACAAGTGGAATCCTGGTTACGGGGGCTCTGTCCCCCTTTGCTGACATCTTACTCTCACCAGGCAGGATTGCAGCTGGTGGGCCCGTTGGTGGCGTATCAGATGATGTCCCTTATATACAGAGCCTTTGGGCTCTTCGGCACAGTAGGTTATTGATCCTAGATGGGGTTCCAGCACCCCGGGAGCGAGGTCTGTGCTCATTCCCCCTTGGTACGGTGGTTCCTCTTGAGCTGATTATATTCAAGGACCCTGCTTGCATCTTCCTGTGAACGGTCACCTTGGGTACCAAGTCTTGCAGGTTGGCGGGGGGGGGGGGGGGATTTCTTCCAAAACCCCCCGTGGTTCCTAGGTAGGGTCCCTTAGAGGGTCCATCTTACCTACTGGCTTTGTTAAAACAATGAGCCTTCAGTTGACTCTATACTGCTGGACTTCTCCTCTTTTAGGACCTGTCTATTTGGGGACTCTTGGCCTGTTGGAAGACAATGGCCTGTTTTATTATTGGTCTGGAGCTTGAAGCAGGATGATTCCTCTGGAGGGTTCCTTATCTGGGTGGGGGTCTACGTCCCCTGCTCCTCAGTGGTATTCGCTCCAATGGATGTCTTTCAGTGGCAGGTTGTGCTATCCTGGTGTCCCTCTGAGAGCCAACTAGGGGGACTCTGTTGGGTCTCACTTATATCACAGGGGCTCTGCCCTTGTTTTTACTGTCCCAGAATGTTCTGACTCTGGTCATGGGGGCTTAGTAAATTTATGTATAGACCTATTTTATAGGTCTTCTCTGCATTCACCCTGCTATGTGGAGTTCTGCGCACGGTCGTGCTGATAGAGACCCGTGAGTTTGATGGTCCCTGGGTGGCCTAGTGAACTGTGGTTCGCAGATGCTTCTGCTAAGGTCAGCTGACCTGTACGCTCTCTCAGGAGTGCGGTTCTGCCCTTGTCAGGCTCCTTCTTATGTCGTCCCAATCTACAGACTCTAGTCTGGGGCTTGACAGCTGATTCATTCACCCCTTGGAGACGGGCTTATCTTCTGGGTGACTTGGTATATGGGGGGCTAGGAGCAAGCTTCTTCAGCTTCCTCTTCCTCCGTCCATTGTGGGTTATGGTGTACCCATATTGATTGGCATGAGTCTTGGTCTCTCCCCTGTTGGACGTTCTCGGTTCCTGGGGTTCTAGTGGTGTTACAGCATAGGTTGGGGTTGGCTCCCCATCTAGGTACTCTGAAGGTTCAGGTTCTGTCCTGTCTGCCTTCCTGTAGAAGTCTGGTTCAGTCTTCCTTGTTTCCTTGTGGGATTGCTCAGGGGCATCTCCCAAGTAGTTCTATGGTCCCTGTTGGGATCAATTTTCATTCTGTTTGCCCTGCAGATTGTTCCCTTGGGACTTATTCTGGATGCTGTCTGAGCTGTTTTGTAGTTCAAGTCGCCCCTCTGGGGGCTGTTGCTTCAGTCAGACGTGTGCCTGAGAAGGTGGCTCTGATTACATATATATATAAATTACACACACACCATGTGGTGGTATTCTGCCTTACGCCGGACCTTTTTGTCCAAGGTGGTGGTATATGATCATTATTTAAGTCATTTTAGTCTGCCTATGGGCCTTATTCTTAGTAATGCTGAAGTAAGGGGTCTACATTCCCTCAACAGGTGTTGAACCTTTCCTGGTTGTTTCTTGTCCCTTAGGGGGACTGATGCCCTTTGGGGTCTGCGGGCGCCTCCATATGTATGCGCCTGATCTCGTTTGCTTCCAGAGCCTATGCGCCCTTTGGACTGATCTTACTTGGATGGTTTGCCTTCTTGGTCCTGAGTAAAGATTTCGGCTTCTTGCTTATCCTCGTTAGTGAAGGGGTCAGTATCGCCGCCTGTCTGGCGGGAGATCAGTTTTCATTTTCCCGTTGGGGAGAGTTCTAAGTTTTACCGAGGCTTCTGTTGCCTTTGGGCTGGTTAGGCCGTTACACTGGCCTATTCCTTTAAGGGGGAAGAATTTCCCTCTTTTTATTCCGTTCTATTGGTGTTTGGGTAACTTTGGCCCTTCAGCACCAGGTTTTCTGTTGAATAAGCTGCTAGACCGCTGCTTGTTTCTGTTCATACCTTTTCAAAGGTTTTGTTATGGGATTGACGTTAGAGCCTTGCTCATGTCGTACTTGGTAGCAAAGTTTTGCAGGTGACAGCGCCTTTACTGTCTGCTGTGCCTTTTTTGTTGGGGATCCCACCCTACTTTATGGACACTTTATGGAGGATTACCCACGTGTAAGTATTATATTGGAGCAGGACGTACTGTATGCGTATAATAAAGCAATTCTACAGGTGAGTATTTCACAGAATTGTATTTGTCGCCGTGGCGTGCACCTCTTCCTTTACTGGATGTGCTGTGCTGGGCCGCGTCGCCTCAGACGCTGCGGCGTCTTCATTGGCAAATCATTTTTTCTAAGTGTGCCATACACTTCGCTCCTCATGACAACTTGTAACTATCTCAGAGCTTCGCACTCTTCGGGGGGGCGGGGACCTGGTTTGCGCGCTCCCCGTCACAGCCCGCTCTGGCCCGCCCTTCGAGGTTCGCTTGGCGCCATTTTGATGCTGGTCGCACGCGTGGTAGCGGTGGTCCTCCCTTGGTCTGTAAGTGCCCTCGCGGGCGATTTTCATGATCCTTGATTACTGCGCATGGTTCTGACACCCTTTATTCCCATTATGTCTTTCAGACTGGTGAACACCATTGGCTTCTCCTGGCCGGTGTAAAATTATAGCGGGCCTTGTAATATTCTCCCACTTCCCTAGCGGGTCTTTGGGGTATCCAGGGTTACTTATAGTGTAAATCCCTACTGGCATATTGTGCCTTGATCAATCACCATATGGAGGCATCTCAGAATTGTGACCAGGGTCCCTCTGGGACAAGACCGGCGGTGTATAGGTCGGGTGAAGGTAGGCAGCACCATGCGTGCTTATGGAGCCATGCTCCACCGCAGTCCCCCACCAAAGGGTAGGCGGTTTAGGCTAATGGTGAGCCTCTTGTGGATGCCCCTCCCGCGCTATTGCCCCATACCCCGTGTTGCGGTGGACCCTGTTCAAAGGGTCGCCATTCTCCCTCGTTCCCCCCGTAGTTCGGGGGGAAAGAAAGGGGGGGGGTGTGTGGTGGTCGGGTGTATTCAGTTCACATTATGGCCTTAGTATTGTCCTTGACTTATACACCTGGTGTCAGAGCCACGCTGTTGTTCAATTGTCGGCTGCCGCCGGGCGATTATCTGCCCTTACTGACGGGCGCGTGAACAGGCGGCGGCGCCTCAGACGCTGCGGCGTTTTTATTGGTATTTGTTGGGCGCATCGGGAAGTATTCCCAGTTTTTTGGCTTCTATAGTGTGTCATTCGCTCTGCTGTCTGCGCTGACTACTGTTTTCAGAGCTTCGCGGGGGCGAAGACCTGGCTTGGCGCGCTCAGCGTCACAGCCCGCTCTGGCCCGCCCTTCGAGGTCCGCTTGGCGCCATTTCGATGCTCATCATGCGCGCGTAACAGTCCTCCTCCTCCCTCGATCTGTAAGTGCCCTCGCTGGTGATTTTCATTTGTCTTACTTACGGCGCATGGCTCTGACATCCCTATTCTTATTATGTCTTTCAGACGGTCGAATCCAGTGGCTTCTCCCGGCCCGGTGTATTTCCCAGTCAGACCTAGTATAATTACTCCCACTTCCCTGCGGGTCTTTGGGGCATCCAGGGTAGCTTACAGCGTCAATCCCTACTGGCCTATTGTGCCCATTAATCACCATATGGAGGCATCCCAGGATATTGTTAATGGGGTTCCCTCGGGACAAGCCCGGCTGTGTGTAGCTTGTGGGGTCTCATCTATCAACGCTGACAATGCTCGGGTTTGCGTCCCTTGTGCACAGCAGGCGTTACTGGTTCTTCCCGCCCCTTCTGGGGCTGAGTCTGCACCTCGACTCACTTCACCTACCCCCCAAGCCTGAGTCTAACCCCCAATACAAGCAGGGATTCTCATCCTGATGTGGCTACTAGACTGGCCAGTGTTGAAAAATTGCTTGCTAGTACTCTAGCGCACAAGGCTACCGCAAAAGAGCGGCGCATTGTCCCTTACTCCCTACGGAGTCTGATGAGTTTACTCATCTATATGACCATACCCTTTCGGACGAGGGGGAGCTGATCTCTGACTCAGTCATCTGATGAGAAGTCTAGGGGTCATGACGATTCTGGTTCTGATCACTGGACCCCGGATGATACTGATAAGCTATCGCTTCAGATTTTTGAGGTTTTGTCCATCTCTCCCCTTGTTGCGGCTCCCAGGCAGAGGGGTGAGCTATTCCATACTGCTAAGGCTCGATTGGAATTAACTGAGCAGACCCATTTCAATAATCTCGTGCTTAAGGAGTGAGAACATCCCAGTAGACTTCCCGGGATCCCTAAGAGTCTGGACAGGAAGTATCCATTTCCTGCTGACACGGTCAAGTGTTGGTCAACGCCCCCCCGAGGTCGATGCTCCTATTCTAGGGCTAACACCTCTATTATGCACTCTCCCGACACTACTACACTGCGGGATTCTGAGGACCAGCGCATTGATCAATTGGCGTGCCATGCCTTTGCGTTTGGAGGGGCGGCACTGCGCCCGGTCTGTGCTCTGGCCATTACTGCCGTGGCGCTCAGGGCCATGATCAGGAATGTACTTGACGCCCCAGACGAGTTGCCTGCTGATACTATTAATGCACTGTCTGTGATGTATTTGTGAACTTTATCCTGTCTGCATCGGACGATGCTATTAGGCTGTGTGCCAGATCTTCCGCCTTGGCGGTGGCTAGACGCCGCGCGGAATGGCTGAGACAGTGGACGGGCAACAATGCTGCTAAGAAAGCCCTTACTGGGCTCCCTTTCAAGGGACAACGCCTGTTTGGGGACCGCCTAGACCTCTTTGCTAAAGGAGGTAAGTTACCACAGCGCAGGCGGCAGCCTCGGCCCTTTCGCAACCAGGGCCCCCTTTCAGCCCCTTACAGAGGCGTTAAGCAGGGTAAAGGGGTGTCCTTCGCGGGGGCTCGCACAGACTCCTGGCATAGGAGCAGGGGGTGATGCCCTGGCTCCTCCTGGGGGACCAAATCCAAACCCCCTCCCAAGACCCTCAAGCATGATGGGGCGCCCTCGCCCGCCAGGGTGGGGGGAAGACTACAGCACTTCACGCACGTCTGGAGGCGTCAAGTCTCAGACCGATGTATTCAGGAGGTAGTTACCTCCTGCTACAAGATAGTTTGCTGTGCGGCCCCCCTCAAGATTTGTCAGGTCCCGGATACCCCAGGACCCGGTGTCGGCTCAGGTCCTGATGCATGCAGTACAAGGACTTCTGGAGCTGGGAGTTATTTGCAAAGTTCCCTTGAGAGAATTGGGAGAAGGTTTCTACTCCAACCTTTTCACAGTACCCAAAAGAGACGGGTCAGTCAGGCCCATTCTGGATTTAAAGATCCTCAACAAATTTGTCAAGAGCAAGCGCTTTCGCATGGAAACCCTGCTCTCAGCCGTTGGCTCTCTACGACCAGGGGATTTTGACGTCTGTGGACATCAAAGATGCTTACCTTCACATCCCTGTGTTCCCCGGGCATCAAAGGTTTCTCAGGTTCGAGTTGAAAGATAAACACTACCAATTTGTGGCTCTTCCCTTTGGCCTCACTTCAGCTCCCAGAGTGTTCACCAAGGTATTGGCGGGTGTGATGTCCTTGCTAAGGTCAGGGGGCATTCGAGTGCTGCCCTACCTGGACGACATTCTTATAGCTGGTGGTGTCCCCCTTGGAGTTCTTCTGCTGGGTGATCCATCATCCCAAGTCCTCCCTGTCCCCGTCACCGGTGACCCCATTCCTGGGGATGATTCTGGATACGGTTCAGTCACGAATATTCCTTCCCCAACAGAAGGTGGAGGATCTGACTACGCAGGTGCGGTCCCTGCCCTCGTGCCCCCAGCTCTCCCTCAGACAGGGAATGCGGCTGGTGGGCCTGATGGTGGCGAGCTTCGAGGCGGTGCCCTTTGCTCAGTTCCATTCGAGGCCTCTGCAGCTTCACCTCCTATCAGTATGGGACAAGGACCTTGCGTCCTTGGACGGGGTTTGTGTGCTTCCCCCATTGGTCAGAGGGTCCCTCTCGTGGTGGATGGACCACAAGAACTTACTAAAGGGCAGGTCCTTTCTGGCCCCCTCCTGGGAGACGGTCACCACGGATGCCAGTCTGTCAGGTTGGGGGGGATTCTGGAACCTGAGGTTCCAGGGGAGGTGGGGCCCTCAGGAGGCCCATTTACCCATCACCATTCTGGAACTACGGGCAGTCAGGTTGGTTTTGGAGCAGTTGACCGATCACCTGCAGGGTCTGTCTGTGCAGGTGCGCTCAGACAACAGGACAGCGGTTGCCTACATCAACCATCAGGGAGGGACCCGGAGCAAGGGTGCTCTCCAGGAAGTGTCGCGGATTCTGACATGGGAGGAGGCCAATGTCCAGTGCATCTCGGCTGTTTATATCCCGGGGGTAGAGAATCTTCTAGCAGACTCTCTGAGCAGGGGAACTTCCTGTCAGGGGGAGTGGTCCCTCTGCAACAGGGTATTCCAGTCCCTGTGTTACCGGTGGGGCCTACCGGATGTGGATCTGTTTGCATCCCGTCACAATCACAAGCTCCCGGCCTTTGTCTCCCTGTCTCAGGATTCTCTGGCCTTGGCCACGGACGCTCTGTCATTGTCATGGAAGAAATTCTGACTTCTGTATGCCTTACCCCCATTCCCCCTGCTGGGCAGGGTTCTGCGCAAGATTGCCCTGGAAAGGGTGCAAGTGATTCTGGTGGCCAAGAAGAGTGTGGTTCGCAGACGTGGTACAAATGGCAGTAGACCAGTACGTCCTGCCAGAGGAGCCAGATCTACTCACTCAGGGCTCCTTACGCCATCCCAGTTTACAAACTCTGGCTTTGATGGCCTGGCTGCTGAAACCTCCATCTTGATGTAGAAAGGCTTGTCTGCCTCAGTGGTGGATACCATGGTACAGGTTAGGAAGAAAACTTCTTCTGCCATCTATTATAGGGTATGGCATTCCTACATTGGTGTGAGTCTAGGTCTTTCCCCTGCAGGGAATTCTTAATCCCTAGAATTCTGGAGTTTTTACAACATGGATTGGAGTCGGGTTTAAAACTCAGTACTCTGAAGGGTCAGGTTTCTCTCCTGTCTGTCTTTCAGAAGTCTTTTGCACAGCATGTGTCCCCCACGTAAGCCTACGGTCCCTGTTTGGGACTTGAACCTGGTTTTGTCTGCCTTACAGGGTGCACCCTTTGAGCCTATTCAGGATGCTGCTCTGGCTGTACTTACCCTCAATGTTGTTTTTCTGGTGGCTATTACTTCGGTCAGGCGCGTGTCTGAGCTGGCGGCTCTGTCTATTCAGCCCCCATACTACGAGAGACACCAGGACAAGGTGGTGGTCCGCTTTAAGCCAGATTTTCTGCCAAAGGTGGTATCTGCCTTTCATTTGAATCATATTGTTCTTCCTTCATTGTGTCCTAATCCTAGCAACGCTAAGGAAAGGGTTTTGCATTCATTGGATGTGGTCAGGTGTCTGAAGTATTACCTGGTAGTCACTGCAGCTTTCAGGAAGACTGATGCTCTTTTTGTGGTCCCTTCTGGTCCTAGGAAGCGTTTGGCTCCTGCCAAGTCTACTATTAGCAAATGGATTCGTCAGGCTGTGATTCAGGCCTATTCTGCTAAGGGGAAGAATCCTCCCTTCCGCCTTACTGCTCATTCTACTCGTGCTATTGGTGCCTCTTGGGCCTTCCAGCACCAAGCTTCTGTTGAAAAAGTTTTCAAAGCTGCTACTTGGTCTTCTGTTCATACCTTTTCAAAGTTTTACAAGGTTGATGTTAGGGCCTCAGCTGATGCTGTTTTTGGCCGCAAGGTTTTGCAAGCGGCAGTAGTTTAAACTGCCTGTTGTCACCTTTTGTTGGGGGATCCCACCCTACTTTATGGACACTGCTATTGGATGTCCTAAGTGTAAGTATTATATCTGGAGCAGGACGTACTGTATACTAAGAATAATATAATTCTGTGAAGTACTCACCTGTAGAATTGATATTATTTGTATAAAGTACGTCCTGCTCCACCTCACCCTGTTGCATTATTCTGGATCCCCTGTATGGTGATTGTTATTGTTATCATTACCAGTTGTTCTGGGTGGTTTAATTCTCCCGGCTTCACTGCTTTTCAATGCTGGGGATTCGTGGGAGGTCCCTGGGTATTTGAAGGGAGGAGCCGGTTTTTCCATGTCTCTGCAGTGCAGCGCCATCTGGCGGAGGATAACCCAAGTGTAAGTATTATATCTGGAGCAGGATATCAATTCTACAGGTGAGTACTTCACAGAATTGTATTTTTTGTGTGCTACAGATTGCATCATATATGTGCATGTTAAGGGGTTCCTCCTGGCCATGGGGTCCCTAGCTTTTAAATTGATCACCTCAAATCCTCCCACTGGGATTTTTAAGGGGCATCCCTGGTTGCTTTTGCTTAAATCCCCTACGGTCTTGCGACTGACCACAAAAATCTCCATATGGAGGCTCCGCAGGATACCGGGCTCGGGCTCCCTCTGGGACAGTCCCGGCCATGTGTGGGTTGTGGGGTATCCCTTACGGGGGGAGAACGTGCTTATCTGTATACCATGTGCACAACAGGCCATAACGCGGCAGGTGGGTACCCAGCCTTCTGGGTCGGCTCCCTCCGCTTCATCGCCTTCCCCTCACCGCCTTATCCGTACCCCTAGCGACGTTAGTGCCAGCGGGGAGTCTCATTCCGATGTTTGTGCTAGGCTGGCCAGCATCGAGAAATGTATTACTAGCGCTGTGGGCAAAAAGGCCCAGGCTAAAAGGAGACATTTGTCGTCTGCCCAGGCGACTTGAGATTTTGATGATGATTCATTTGATAAGTCAGATTATTCCCCGTTAGAGGAGGGGGAATTGTATGATGAGTCTGGGGCTGACTATTTACAGTTTGGTGATGCTGATGTTGGGCAGGCGCTGGGGGATGCTGTTGACACGGCCACGGTTTCGTCACACCTCTTGGCTGTTTTGGATATTGCTCCGCCGGAGGCACCCCCCTCTCAAGAAGGGGGAATTTTTTGGGGCCCACAAGCCCCGTTTGGAGTTCCTACCCATTTTGATGCACTGATCCTTAGGGAATGGGAGAAACCGGGTGTTCCTCAGGGATGGGATAAGAAGTATCCTTTCCCGGTGGAAGCGATTAAGCGCTGGTCTTCTCCTCCCGAGGTCGATGCGCCAGTTCTGGGATTGACCAACACCTCCATGATTCACACCCCGGACGCCACTACCCTTAAGGATGGCGAGGATAAGCGCCTTGATCAGATGGTATGCCATGCCTTTGCCAATGTGGCTCGGCCTTGCAGCCAGTGTGTGCTTCTGCGCTTGCGGCTGTTGCTACTAGGTCTCTGGTCAGGGACTGGTTAAATGATGCACAACTTGATCCGACCAGCACGGATTTCACTTCTCTCAAGAGGTGTGAATTGTTCATGGATTTTGTCTTGGCTGCTATGGAAGATGCTATTGTTGTGTGTAGTGGAACTTCAGCATTGTTGGTGGCCCTGCGCAGATCGGTCTGGCTCTGCCAGTGGACGGCGGACTTTGCGGCCAAGAAATCACTCACAGCTCTTCCCTAACTGGGTATGCGGCTGTTTGGACATAAGTTGGATGCGGTTGCTAAGGGAGGTAGGTTACCTCAGCGTAAGAAGCAGCGTTGCTCCTTTCGGGGGGCGAGCTCCTTCAATCCCTCCTTTCGAGGGACCAGAGCGGTCAGAGGTGCTGCCTATTTGGGCCCAGAGGTTCTTCCTGGAGCAGAGGCAGAGGATGGGCCCGTCCTGCTTCTGCCTGGGGTTCAAAGCCTGGGGTTCAAAGCCTAAGCCTGCTGCTAAGCCACCTCAACAATGAGGGGGCGCCCTCACCCGTACGGGTGGGGGGACGGCTGAGGCTCTTCTTCCAGGTCTGGGCCCTGAAGGTCACAGACAGATGGATCCTGGAGGTGGTCTCGTCCGGGTACAAACTGGAATTCGAGTACTGCCTCCTCCAAGATTCTTGAGGTCTCGGGTGCCATCGGACCCTCAGGCTGCACAGGGGCTCCTGTTAGCAGTCAGAAATCTTCTGGACATGGGAGTCATTTGCCCGGTGCCTCATTCAGAGAGAGGCATGGGGTATTATTCCAACCTTTTCACGGTTCCCAAAAAGGATGGTTCTGTAAGACCTATTCTGGACCTAAAGGTCCTCAACAGGTTCATCAGACCCAAGAAGTTTCACATGGAAACTCTGCGCTTGGCCATCAATTCCCTTCGTCAAGGGGCATCCATAGACATCAAGGATGCTTACCTGCATGTTCCAATTTTTCCAGCGCATCAGAGATTCCTCAGGTTCGCGGTGAACGTTCAACATTTTCAGTTTGTAGCCCTTCCCTTCGGTTTGATCACAGCGCCAAGGGTGTCCACCAAGGTTCTGGCGGGCGTCATGGCCCTGCTCAGGGCGTTCGCATTGTGCCGTATCTGGACGACCTACTGATTTCTGCTACTTCCCTCCGTCAGGCGGAGCTGGACACCCACCAGGTGGTGTCAACCCTGGAGAAGTTTGGGTGGGTGATCAACCGCCCCAAGTCCTCTCTCTCTCTCTCGCCATCACGGGTGATTTCATTCCTGGGCATGAATCTGGATACCATTCTGGCCAGAGTGTTCCTACCCCAGACCAAGGTGCAGGGGATTCAGGATCTGATCCGCCTTCTTATGGCCAATCCTTGCCCCTCTATCCGACAGGGGATGAATCTGGTGGGATTGATGGTGGCCTCCTTCGAGGCGGTCCCGTTTGCGCAGTTTCACATGAGATCTCTTCAACTTCACCTATTGACGCATTGGGACAGGTGTCCGCAGTCATTGGATCAACCGTTCAGGATGTCTCCCAAGGTTCGGCAGTCCCTTCGGTGGTGGCTGGAGTTGAGCAACCTGTTGAGGAGCAGATCATTTCTGGCCCTTTGTTGGGAAACGGTTACCACGGATGCCAGCCTGTCGGGCCGGGGAGGTTTTTGGAAAGGTCATCAGTTCAGTGGGGTGTGGGGGCCTCAGGAGGCTCACAACCCCATCAAGGTCTTGGAGCTCAGAGCTATCCGGCTTGTACTGGCACGGCTGACGTCGTTCTTACAGGGTCTACCGGTTCAGATTCGATCATACAATAGAACGGCGGTAGCCTACATCAATCACCAAGGAGGGACTCGCAGCAGGAGTGCCCTCAGGGAAGTCTCTCTGATCCTGCATTGGGCGGGGAGAAATGTTCCTTGCATTTCGGCAATCTACATTCTGGGAGTGGAGAACACGGAGGCGGACTCTCTGAGCAGGGGGTCCTCTCGCCAAGGAGAGTGGTCTCTCAACCCCGGGGTTTTTCGGTCTCTTTGTCGCAAGTGGGGGACTCCGGAGCTGGATCTCTTTGCCTCACGGCACAATCACAAACTCCCGACCTTTGTGTCTCTATCTCAGGATCCTCTAGCTCTGGCAGTGGATGCCTTGTCCCTTGCTTGGAAGGATCTGGGATTTCTGTACCCGTTTCCTCCTTTCTCCATGCTGGGCAAGGTGGTTCGCAAACTGGCTCTGGAAGGGGCACCAGCAATTCTGGTGGCTCCAAGGTGGCCAAGAAGGGTTTGGTACGCAGACGTTGTAAGGCTGGCGGTAGATCAGTACCGGCTTCCCATGTTTCCGGATCTGTTACCTCAGGGTCAACTACTTTACCCCAATTTACCAACGCTGGCTTTGACGGCTTGGCTGCTGAAACCTTCATTCTGAAGGAGGAAGGTTTGTGTGAGGCTGTTGTTCAGACTTTGATTAGAGCTAGGAAGCGGTCCTCTTCTGGCATTTTCTATAGGACTTGGCGGTCCTATATTGACTGGTGTGAGGCTAGGGCCTTGCCTTGCAGGGTGTTTTCGATCCCTAGGATTTTGGAGTTTCTTCAGCACGGTCTGGATCTTAGGTTCCAGCTTAGTACCTTGAAAGGGCATGTCTCTGCTCTGTTTTCTTCCAAAGATCGTTTGCCTTACACCCGCTGGTTAAGACTTTTTTCCAGGGGGTTACTCATGTTCGGCCCCCTCGGAAGGCTATGGTTCCTGTTTGGGATTTGAACTCGTTTCTTTCGGCTCTCCAGGGTCCTCCTTTTGAGCCGTTACAGGATATTGCTCTTTCTGTTTTCACTCAAAAGGTTGCCTTCTTGGTGGCTATTACCTCTGTTCGGCGTGTCTGAGTTGGCGGCTCTGTCAATTCAGGCCCCTTACTTTGAAAGACACCAGGACAAGGTGGTCTTTCGCTTTAAGCCAGATTTCCTTCCTAAGGTGGTATCTGCCTTCCATCTCAATCAGGATGTTCTCCCTTCCTTGTGCCCTAAGCCTAGCAATGACAAGGAGAGGGTCTTGCACAATTTGGATGTTTGCTGTGTTAAGTACTATTTGGTGATTACTTCTTCTTTCCGCAAGATGGACGCCTTTTTCGTGGTGCCCTGGCGCCCAGGAAAGGTTTGGCGCCCGCCAAGTCTACCATTAGCAAATGAATTCGTCAGGCCATTGTTGGTGCCTATTCTGCTAAGGGGAGGACTCCCCCTTTTAACGTCACTGCGCATTCTACTCGTGTTGTTGGTGCGTCCTGTGCTTTTCAGCACCAGGCTTCTGTTGACCAAGTTTGTAAGGCTGCTACTTGGTCTTCCGTTCATACTTTTTCCAAGTTTTACAAGGTTGATGTGCGGGCTTCAGCGGATGCTGTTTTTGGCCGCAAGGTTCTGCAAGCTGCAGTGGTTTAAGTTGGTGCATTCTTTTACTGTTTTTGGTTCCCACCCATGACAGACACTGCTCTTGGATGTCCCAGATGTCATGACTGTGGAAGTGGAGTGTATGTCACACTCATAATATCCGTTTTACAGGTGAGTACTCACAAAATGGTATTTTTGCCTTCTTTGTGCCCTAATCCTAATAATCCTAAGGAGCGGACTTTACATTCTTTGGATGTGGTCAGGGCTCTTAAGTTTTATTTGGTTGCTACTGAATCCTTCAGGAAGACTGATGCTCTTTTTGTTCTCGCTTCTGGACTTAAAAAGGGTTTGTCTCCAGCTCTTTTTGTTCTCGCTTCTGGACTTAAAAAGGGTTTGTCTCCAGCTAAGTCCGCTATCAGCAAGTGGATCCGTCAGGCGGTGGTGCAGGCCTATTCTGCTAAGGGGAAGGAGCCTCCCTTCCGTCTTACTGCTCATTCCACTCGTGCTATTGGGGCGTCTTGGACCTTTCAGCACCAAGCTTCAGTTGAACAAGTTTGTAAGGCTGCAACTTGGTTTTCTGTTCATACTTTTTCCAAGTTTTACAAGGTTGATGTTAGGGCCTCAGCTGGTGCTGCTTTTGGCCGCAAGGTTCTTCAGGCGGCAGTGGTTTGAATTGCCCGCCGTTGCTTTTTTGGGATCCCACCCTACTTTACGGACACTGCTTTTGGATGTCCCAGACGTAAGGAATTGTTGAAACGGGACGAGCTGTATACTTGGAAAAATACAATTCTGTGAGTACTCACCAGGAGAATTGTTTTTGTAGTATACAGCATGTCCTGTTTCATCCCTCCCTTGTTTTTATTATTCTTGGTCACCTCTGTATGGTGACTTGTTCAAATGCTCGTTTTGGGTTTTCCTTCAATATTGTTCTCCTGGGTTCTTGTCTAACTGCTTTGTAACAGTGGGAATTTGTGGGAGGTTCCTGGCTTTTTATAAGGAAGGAATTAGTGAAACAGGACGTGCTGTATACTACAAAAACAATTCTACAGGTGAGTACTCACAGAATTGTATTTTCTCTGAAGTCAGTCTGCTCTACGAAGATCTATGTGGCTAGACCTGGCTGTAGACTAGAGCAGACAAGAATGCCCTCTACTCCAATGGAAGCAACGTGTTTTAAGGAAGGGTTCCACCAACCCTCTCCTCAATCGTCACCAACTGGTTCTGTTTTGTGGATGGCTATAGTATGAGAAGAATGAAATTACTACAGATGGGCATCCATGCAGAGATCGGCAAAACATGGTCTACTGGTGGCTCTCGGAGAAGGTTGACATTATTTTTAGGAAGCAATCCTGAAGTGGTAGGCTTCTGGCCACATCTTAATTTGAAGGGCCCCTCAACCAGAATTGTTCTGTTTTCGAAGTACATACATTACATACAAGGGATTCATTTTGGCAGGTATGCAAATTCCATTTGGGTGTAGGAAGTGTGAACTCCAAGGAGCTTAATCAAGATATGACTTGGAGGCCCAAACTGGGTACACTCAATTAAATTGAGGGTTCCTGAAATGGGAGTGGGTATAAGGCCAAACAACAATATCTAAATAACCCTGGATAATTAAGATATTGCTTCCTGATAACTTGGGTGTATGTTATATAATTTGAGCTGCTGTTAATGAATATCGCCTTGAAATCTTTGTCACGTATCATTTTTTAAAACTTTTTATTATTGATTATCCTTCAATGTTTATCAAACAATGTTGTGGGGAACCCGCGCTGCTTATCTTATCTCCTCAATTTAAAACAGTGTATCATACAAATTAGGACTGCTCCACGTGTTAAAACCTCTTATCCCAGACAGAGAATATGTAACAATTGCAGATATATAAACACAGAGCATGAATATTTGAACATAGACCAGGCTGGGATAAATGTATCAATTATCTTTTCAGACAGTACTGGCCCTTTAAATAGTCCCTGTTTATATGGCAATAGAACTACAGTTCTTCCTCTTCCTTTCAAAATTACATCAGGCTATGGTACTTTCTTATTCTGCTGTCACAGCTAAAGCGCAGTGCAGTGTTCTTAATGATCATACACTTATGCCGTCACCGCAGTGCCCATCACCAATGTTAGGTACTCTTACCAGCTGGTAAATGGTGTAAAGCTTTTGGTTTAACTCCTCTGAGGTTTCTCCTTTGCATAAATATCCAGTTTAGAGCTTATGGGTACTGGTTGCAATAAGTTTCAGCTCACCAGGGTGGTAGAGATATATCCTAAAACAAAAGAAAGAAGGATCTAGTGTAATCCCGCTTTTTTAATTTTAAAAATGCGCACTCACATTTAAAAAAAATGACATCGCTTTTCTCAAAGTAGGCGAGGCTCTCGCCCTGCTCCTGTCACCACGGCCGTTGGTGTTGTTGTTTAAGGGGTCGGGGTAGCTCTCGCACGTGTGTCCTCCTATGAACCGTATGCCATTCGCCGTCAACGCATTTCACTGCCAGTGGCAGCTTTCTCAAGACTGGCGAGGCGGCAAAGGTTTGCTGAATATATAGCTTCTAGGAATTCCATCACTCCTATTGAGCCCTATTAGGGTAATTTAATGAGGTACCTGTATGTTCCAGCTGGTCCGGCTGCACCGGATGCGCTTCCCGGGCGCTCTCCCTTCCCCTGCAGGCGCGCCGCCGACGGGGGCACGATCATCACTGCCCTGCGTGTCATCCCGTTGCTACGCAGGGACACGCCCCTACTCCGCCTTCTTTTGTATACGTCTTATCTGAGGTCTTTTCCATTGGTGCAGGCTGTTTATGACTGATTTGTAGTAGTGGACAGGGAACTGCATTGTTCCCCGTTCTACTACGGTTGAATTGCAGCCTTTTCATTGGCTACCTCGCTTGCCAAAAAACAGAGGGCCAGTTTGTCATGGCCTGTCTGCCCGAGCGTGTAGAACTGCTCCTTTTATATCTCGGCAAATCCGAATCCAGAGTATACACCCTGTTGACAGAGGCAAGATGAGTCTTTCCTTCACATATATATATCTATACAGGGAAACTTCTGTTCTTTATTTATTACAAAATAGAGTCTGTTCTACATCAGAACATAGTTGTTTCTTCCAATGCATTTTCCTTATTAGTTAATGACTAATGGAATAAAGCCATACCTGTGCTAATACTGGCTGGCATGATTAATGGGGCATATTCCTGTTTTTTATCCTCTTATAGGATCCACATATCTATTTAGGTTAAGGGTAAATAAAGTGAAATTAGTCCCAAGGCAAAGGGAACACCAGTTATCATTTAAATGAGTGATACTAAATTAAAGCATAACTACACCTATGTAATCTTTAAGTGAATTTAATAAGGTGAGGTCAAGAGTGTGTGAACATCCAGATGTATATATATTAGTGAAAGTAAATAACTAAACTAAGAAGTGTCAATGAAACAGTTAAGGTCAAATTCCACATTTAACCCCTTTGGTGCCAATGTGTTTAAAGTGTAAATCCAAAAACTCTCCCTATGTGAAATATCCCTTATTACATTTGATCCTCTCCAATGTCGATCTATTTTGTCAATGCCCATAAAGGATACTAGGCTTGGATCTTGAGAATGGTGTATCCTAAAATGGGCTGACAGGTTGTGGGTTTCTAGCCCTTTTCTTATATATTATAGAGGTGCTCTCTTATGCGTATCTTAACCTCCCTGGCGTTGTGAAAAAGACAAATGCAATGGTAACGAAAGCGTTACCATTGCATTTGTCTCTGACACACGGCTCCGCCCCCATGAGCCTCTGCGGCTCACAGACACGGAACCCGGAAGCGGAGACGGACGCCGCAGCCGCGGCTCTCACCTGCGATCGCGGCGGAGACATCGCTGGATCGCAGGGAGAAGGTAAGGAGGCTGCGCCGCCCGCTCTTGCTCCCAAATGCTCGCAAATTAGCCACGAGTCACGCTCGGGATCGCCGCCAAGGGGGTTAAGGGGCCGGCTAGTTCTACCTATATACTGTAGCCCGCAGGGGCACCAGATCATATAGATCACCCCTACTGAGTTACAGGTTATGAATTTTTTTATTTTATATTCAGTTATTCCGAGTCTGTCCTTAAAAGATCTTGTTGATTTTTCAGTGGGTGTACTTGTTTTGCAGCCCGCACACTTTCCACACTTAAAAAAACCTTCCTGTGTATTAATTACCATGGCAGGTTTGTGTGGAGGGTCCAAGTAGCTTTTAGTAAGGATATCTTTGAGGTTAGGGGCCTTACGGAATATAATTTTTGGTCTTTCTGGTAGAGCTGGTCCCAACAATGTGTCACTTTTTAAAATGTGCCAATGTTTTGCCAGTAGATGTTTTATCTCCCGGTGTTGTACATTATACCCTGTGATAAATGAGAAATCTTTTCCTATGTCATTCTTAATCCTATTCGGTGTTCTTACTGAGATAGTTCTTTCTTTCTCTCTAATGTTGTTCCGTTGCTCCTCAATGTCTGCTCTTTTGTATCCTTTCTCTACAAATCTAGTGACCAATAAGTCCGATTGAATATCATAATCTGTTATTTTAGTGCAGTTGCGTCTTATACGCATAAATTGGCCTCTCGGTATAGCTTTAAGCCAAGTGGAATGATGACAACTTGTCGATGGTACATAGCCATTTCTGTCCTTAGTCTTGAAGTACGTTGATGTTATTACCCCAGAACCCTCTCTTTTAATATTTAAGTCAAGAATGATCATTAAGAATACTGCACTGCGCTTTAGCTGTGACAGCAGAATAAGATAGCACCATAGCCTGATGTAATTTTGAAAGGAAGAGGAAGAACTGTAGTCCTATTGCCATATAAACAGGGACTATTTAAAGGCCAGTACTGTCTGAAAAGATAATTGATAAATTTATCCCAGCCTGGTCTGTGTTCAAATATTCCTGCTCTGTGTTTATATATCTGCAATTGCTTCAATGTTTATCGGCTATTGCTGCACACATGCAATAAACATACAAGAACATGGGAATACAGCAAAGCCAGCTCACCAGCATCCCAACTAAAACGTAACATTTATTAAATATTATTAAAAGCCATACGTGTCTCGTGCAAAGTGTGCAGTCTGATGTCCCAAATAAGGTGATGTGTTTCGGGGTTACTTCACCCCTTAATCCTACCTTGAGACCATGGGACTGTTGGTAAAACACAAAGAACAGCAACAACTGGAATATCTGTAGAGGTTTAAAAGTAGGGGTTCTACTGCCAGTGCCAGATTTTTACATTAGACTCGATCCTCTATGAGAAATACAGCCCTGCGATTGGGCGCCTGGCCCTCGTGTTGGTAATCGGTGGGACCAGGGTTCCGGCCGCTGGAAGGTGAATGAGTGTTGGCGACCAATCGGTGTTGGATTCCTGGAGGAGGATGAAGGGTAAGGTAAGGATATTGGGCATCCTGTGGCTCCAGCATTTTGGATGTGCCCCTCCACCAGCCTGTAGTAGCTGGACCGACACTCGCATGTACTCCTCCAATCAACCACCCAAAAAAGGACAGGCATAGATCATTAATGCAAAACTGTCCCACAAATGTATTAATGCCATAAAAATAATCGGCAGCTGCGGTCACATAAATTAACAAACGAGTACCTGTTTGGCATATTAAAAAAAAAAAAAAATCATGATTCACAATGCTCAAATACACGCTTACTGGCTCTTCTCTAAAAATGCGCTTGAAACGCTGCCAAGATGGTGTATACAGCAGGATGAAAGAGATGGCTATTTCCCTCGCTCTTTGTATCAGTATCTCGCACACTGATTGGGCTCAAGAGCCACACCCTCCAATGTACATCACCACGCTGCTATCCTGCCCAGGCCATCTTACTGTGTAATTCACCCTGACAGTGGACCAAAACCCAGGGTTTTGACTCCTGAGTTTTGGTCTTTGCCCCCAGGGTGAAACCTCCCAGGTGGTCCAAACAAACTCGCCTCTTCCCAGTCCTATGACGCAGGTGCGGTCACTCGTCCAATCAGCGTGCTCGGATCCACTTGAGCCCCTTCGTCTAATATGAGCGGATCCGAGCGCACTGGCGGCTGCATCCCCTGTTACCCTCTATCAGGGAGCGTGCCTGCGCCCTACTAAAGGGATAGCAGGGATGCTGCCACTGCTCTTCCATGCCCCATTGGATTTGGAAAAAGGTGAGTTATTCTAAGTGTGCCATACACTCCACTTCGGTCTTCATGACATCTGGGTAATCTCCAGTAGAGGGCGAACTTCTGCAGAGATGAATATGCAAAAAAAAGCCCCTCCCGGTCCATATATACCTGGGACCTCCCACCAATTCCCCAGTTCCTTCTCTGCAGGGAAGGCGACAAGACAGAAGATGAAGACTTCTTTACTTACAGGTAAGCCGGGCTCGCGCCCGGCCTTCTATTGTGCCTATTACTGCCAGGACCCTTCTAAATTACCCCTATATTGAGCCTCCCAGCTTAGGCTGTGGGTCCTGGTGAAGGTAGGAGCACCCTATGGGTGCAGCAGGAGCACTGCTCCACCGTGAGACCTCACTATGGGGTAGGCGGTTATCCAGGTTTCTTGGTGATCCTGGTGAGGGATGTACCGTCCCTCTAGGCTTATGGCCGGCTTCTGGCAGGGTTCCCCCCCTTCCGGGTCCCTTATTCACCTCCGGGGGGGGTGCCTGGCCGATATTTTGTTTTCCCCAGCTTATGTCCCTGTGTGGTTAGTGTGTTTTTACTGTGTATGTGTGAGTGACACAGTGCCTTTACTGGCGTAACAGGGCTAGTGGCAGCCTGGGGGAGCTTCTCCCCTCAGGCTGCGTTCTGGAAGGGGGCGAGCCGGGCCCTCGGCGCGGCCGCGGTAGCTCCGCCCCCTTCTTTGGCGTGATTGCTCTGCTCATTTCTAGGGGTTCGCGTTGCTGGGAGGGGGGCGTGGCCTCGGCAAACACGCGTTCTGCGCTGGCCCCCTGCTCTCCCTCCTCATGCATGAGGCTTCGTGGGGGCCATCTTCTATGAGCAGGCCGCATAGCAGATCGGTGTGGTAAGGGCCCGATGGCCACTTCCTTAGCTTGTGTGTGGGGGCTCCTCTTTAGCGGGGGCCCCCACTGGTCTAGAGCGTGTATGTGTGTGTATTTATACTGCCTGGCTGGGATATAGTTAACATATATATGTGTGTGTATATATATATATATATATATATATATATATATATATATATATATATATATATATATATTGTGTGGCTGCAAGATCAATGCTGTGGTCTTTTATACTGTAAGGTTATGGCCATTTTTACTCAGCACTGCACTTATGTTGCCTGTTTTGTGTGTTACAGGTTGCCCTGTATATGTGCATATTAAGGGGTCCCTCCTGGTCCTGGGGTCCCTAGTTAAAAAAAAAATTGTCCACCTAAAATCCTCCCATTGGGACTTTTAAGGGGCATCCCGGGTTGCTTATGCGTAATTCCCTGCGGTCTTGCGACTGACCACAAAAATTCATCATATGGGCTCGGGCTCCCTCTGGGACAATCCGGGCCATGTGTGGGGTGCGGGGTATCCCTTACGGGGGAGAATGTGCTGATCTGTATACCATGCGCACAAAAGGCCATAACGCGGCAGTCTGGTGCCCAGCCTTCTGGGTCGGCTCCTCCCGCTTCATCGCCTTCCCCTCTCCACCTTATCCGTACCCCAAGTGACATTGGTACCAGTGGGGAGTCACTTTCTGATGTTTGGGCTAGCTTGGCCAGCATCGAGAAAATTATTGCTAGCACGGTGGGCAAGAAGGCCCAGGCTAAAAAGACATTTGTCGTTGGACCAGCCCTTGTGGGATGTTGACGACGATTCCTCTGATTTGTCAGTTTATTCCCCGTTAGAGGAGGGGGAATTGTATCAGGAAACAGAGGCTGACTATGTTCAGTCTGGGAATTCCAATGTCGGGCAGGCGCTGGGGGATGCAAGCCCCGTCTGGAATTCCCTACCCAGGGTCATTTTGATGCGCTGATCCTTAGAGAATGGGAGAGGCCCAGTCGGCTTCCTGGTGTGCCTTAGGGATGGGATAAGAAATATCCTTTTCCGGTGGAGGCGGTTAAGCGCTGGTCTTCTCCTCCCGAGGTCGACGCGCCAGTTTTAGGTTTGACTAACTCTTCTGTGCTGAACACCCCTGACGCCACTTCCCTTAAGGATGGCGAGGATAAGCGCCTTGATCAGATGGCGTGCCACGCATTTGCCAACGTGGGCTCGGCCCTGCGGCCTGTTAGTGCATCTGCCCTGGTGTCGCTTGCTACCAGGTCTCTTATCAGGGACTTGCTGAATAACGCTCAGTTTGATCCAGCTGGTGCTGAGTTCGCTATCCTTAAGAGATGTGAATTGTTCATGGATTTTGTCATGGCTGCGATGGAAGATTCTATTGTCGTGTGTAGTAGGATTTCAGCCTTACTGGTGGCTATGCGCAGATTGATCTGGCTCCGCCAGTGGACAGCGGACGTTGGGGCCAAGAAGTCGCTCACAGCTCTTCCCTTCTTGGGTTCGCGGCTGTTTGGAGATAAATTGGATGCTGTTGCTAAAGGAGGTAAGTTACTTCAGCGGAGGAAACAGCGCCGCCCCTTTCGGGGGGCAGGCTCGTTCACTCCTTCCTTTCGAGGGGCCAGAGCGACTAGGGGTTTGGCCTTCTCGGGTGTCAGGGGCTCGTCCTGGAACGGAGGCAGAGGTCGGGCACGTCCCACACCTGCCTGGGGTTCCAAGCCCAAGCCTGCCGTTAAACCGGCTCAGCAATGAAGGGGCGCCCTCACCCGCAAGGGTGGGGGGCGGCTGCGCCTCTTCTTCCAGGTCTGGGCCCGGGAGGTCACAGACAATTGGATATTTGAAGTGGTCTCCTCCGGGTACAAACTGGAGTTCGAGTACTGGCCGCCCCCAAGATTCTTAAGGTCTCGGGTGCCCTCGGACCCTCAGGCTACACAGGGGCTCCTGCTAGCAGTAAAAAACCTTATGGACATGGGGGTTATATGCCCGGTGCCTCTGTCGGAGAGAGGCAGGGGTTACTACTCCCAATCCTTTCACGGTTCGGCGAGACCCATTCTAGATCTCAAGGTTCTCAACAGATTTATCAGAGCCAAAAAGTTCCACATGGAGACTGCGCTTGGCTATCAATTCCCTTCGCCAAGGGGATTTTATGATATCCGTAGACATCAAGGATGCGTATCTGCATGTTCCGATTTTTCAGGCACATCAGAGATTCCTCCGGTTTGCGGTGGAGGATCAACATTATCAGTTTGTAGCTCTTCCCTTTGGTCTGACCTCGGCACCGAGGGTCTTCACCAAGGTTTTGGCGGGCATAATGGCTCTGCTCAGATCTCAGGGCATTCGCATTTTGCCTTATCTGGACGACTTGTTGATATCAGCTTCTTCCCTCCATCAGGCGGAGCTGGACACCCACCTATTGACGTATTGGGACAGGTGCCCACAGTCATTGGATCAACCTTTCAGGATGTCTCCCAGGGTTCGGCAGTGCTTTCGGTGGTGGCTGAACTCGAGCAATCTGGTGAAGGGCAGATGCTATTCTAAGTATACAGTACGTCCTGCTCCAGATATAATACTTACAATTAGGTTATCCTTAACGGAGCCATGCTCCACCGCAGTCCCCCACCAAAGGGTGGGCGGTTTAAGCTGATGGTGAGCCTCATAGTGGATGTCCCTCCCGCATTATTGTCCCATGTAGAGGTGGACCCTGTGTAAAGGGTCGCCGTCCTCCCTCGTTCCCCCCCCCCCCGTATTCGGGGGAAAAGAAAGGGGGGGGTGTCGGCGGTCTCAGTGTACGGTATTGTCACGCTTATGGCCGTGCTTTTGCCCCTGACGGCAACTAGGTGTCAGAGCCGCGCTGCCCTTCTCTTTCTCAATTTAATATGCAATAGTGTACAGCACGTCCTGCCTTATTATCCTGCATCTTGGGCAGGAAACTAATTTTGTGCACGCCTACGGGCGTCAGAATGGTGGCGGCGTATTTAGACTTTACGAGTATCCACTAGCAGATGCCTTTACTGGCATATTCTATGCTTGGCTTGTCAAGCCTTTAATGGCTGCTTCAGAGCTTCGCGCTCTTTGGGGGAGGCGGGGACCTGGCGTGGCGCGCTCCGCGTCACGCCCAGTTTAGACCCGCCCTCCGAGGCTCGGTCGGCGCCATTTTATTGATCTTCCGGTGGCTTCTCCCGGCCTAACATATATTGTAGCGGGCTTACAAATTCTCCCACATTCCTAGCGGGTCTTTGGGACATCCAGGGTTGCCTATTGCGTAAATCCCTACTGGTATATAGTACATTAATAATCGCCATATGGAGGCATCTCAGAATTATGTGACCGGGGTCCCTCCGGGACCAGACCGGCTGTGTACAGCGTGTGGACTGCCCCATGCTGATGCGGACAGAGCACTGGTCTGCGGACCCTGTGCTGAACAAGTACTGGCCCTGCAGTCAGGGTTGCCAGTGGCTGGGCCTCGTTTCAATACACCTCTCTCCCCATGCTTAAGCTCACTCCTGATGAGTCGCACTCGAGCAGGAATGAACAGCAAGTCGTGCCGCGCAGAGGGCCTACGGCCGATCAGGTGATTTCGAGGTTGGCAGAGCACTTAGGCCCTGGTAAGAAGAGGTCCCTGACTCCTACGGTTTCGCCCATTCCTTCTGAAACTGAAGAGTTCGCTGCTGAGCAGGGTTTTGCTCTTTCTGATGAAGGTCGGCTATTCTCTGACGAGGGCTCATCTGACGAGGGGCTGAGGAGTCATGATGATCCGGGCCCCTGTTCTTGGGGCCATCTGTGGGACACCGACGAATTACTGATAAAGATCTTCGAGGTCTTGTCTATCTCTATCCCTGGTGAGGCTTCCAGGCCTAGAAGGGAGAGTTTCCATACAGCGCCGCCGCCACGTTTGGAATTTTTGGAGCAGGATCACTTCCAGGCTCTTGTGTAAACTTCCAGGGGTTCCAGGGGACTGGGATTGGAAATGCCCTTTTCCCCCTGATGTGGTTAACTGCTGGTCATCACTTCCCATGGTGGATGCATCGATCATTGGGGTTCTTAACCCCCCCTTTATTGCGGCCCCTACTTATCGTACCCTTCGGGATGCTGAGGACCGGCGCACTGATAGGCTGGCTTCCCACGCCTTTTCTTGTGCAGGGACGACTCTGCGCCCGGTCTGTGCCGCGGCCATCGCTGCAGTGGCCTCTAGGACCCTCATCAGAAAGTTGATTGATCATCAACCTGAGGATCTCCCCTGGGAGGTGTTTAATGCACTCTCCAGTTGTGATGTATTTGTAAGATTTATCCTTTTGGCACTGGATGACACTATCAGCATGTGCGCAACAACTTCCGCCCTTGCGGTAGCTATACGCCGACTGGTCTGGCTGCGACAGTGGGGTGTTGACGATGCTACAAAAAATATTCTTACTGGGCTTCCCTTTAGAGGGCGACGCCTATTCGGGGCCCGTCTGGACCTGTTTGGGAAAAAAAAGGGCAAAACACCCCTTTGCAGAAGGCGGTCTCAGCCTTCTCGGAGCTGGGGCACCCCTCCACCCCCCTATGTTAGTGTCAAACCCGAACCAGCGGTGTCCTTCCAGCTTTTTGGTATAGATCCCTGCCCCAGGAGTGGCAGACAACGCCCTGGTCCCTCCGGCAGGTCTAAGTCCAAACCTTTTACCAAAACCCCCCAAGCATGATGGGGCGCAGCACCTTGCCCCTATCAGGAGGCGTCATGCCTCGTTCTGATGGAGTCTGGAGGAAGTTTCCTCTGGATGCAGGATAGTGTCTGCTGGGTGGCCCCTTCCCGAGATATTCAGGATGCTTCTGGTCCCTCTGGGATCACCTGCTGGTTGCCCTTAACAGACAGAGGCAGGGGCCTCTACACAACCTTTCCACATTCCTCCAAAAGGAGGAGACACTCTGCCCATTATGGCCTTCCATAGGTGAGGCAATTTACGTTCACAGGCGGATTTTTTCTGCATGGTTCCTCTGAGTTGGGCCGCCAGTGCCCTGTGTCCAGGGATCTCTTGCCGTCTGTGGGGACCTAAGACTCTTTTTTCATTACCATTGTGCCTTCCAGGCACCAAGAACCTTACATGTTAGTGTTGGCGCTCCAACACTGCTGATTGTGGCCTTGTTATCTGGCCTTGGTTCTGCTTCCTGAGTAATCGCCTAGGCGATGACGGGGGTGATATCTCTACTGAGACCTAGGGGGCGTCCGCGCGAGGAACTGCCGGGCCGTCCCTCTTTGCTTCCCAATCCCTGTGTCAGACCGAGTTTGTTACTCGGTTGGTGGTGTCCTTGGGAGTCTTATGGATGGGTGCTCAATCACCTTAATTCCTCTTTTTCCCCCTAGTGGTATCTCCATTCCTAGGGTTGAACTTGGATTCGGTTCAGACAGGAACCTGCTTCCTTGACTATAATTGGACAATCCGGTTGCATGGGCTCGGTCCCTCTTGCTGTTCCCGTCTCTTCACCAGGCTGGATTGTAGCTGGTGGGCCTGTTGGTGGCTGTTCAAAGGTTGTCCCTTGTGCTGAGAGCCCTTGGGCTCTTCTGCTACTCTTATTGTAAATGCTGGACTGGGTTCCAGCTTCCCTGTAGCTGGGTCTGTATACCCTTCCACCTTGGTACGGTGGTTTCCCCGAGACTGTTGTACTAGGGGTACCAGTCAGGGGGTGCCCCCTTCCTTGCGTCTTCCTGCAGTTGGATACCAAATCTATCAGGTCGACGGAGGGGGGACTTTTTTCTCCTAAATTCCCCTGTGGTTCCGGGGGAGGTGGGACCTTTAGGGGCTCATCCACCTAATTTTGAAGCAGTAGGCCTTCAGGTTGGCTCTATATCGCTGGACTTCTCCCTTGCGGTATCAGGCTATTTGGGGGCCCCTTTGTCTGTCTGACGACAGTGGCCTGTATTAATTATCTGTGTGGCCTCTGAAGCAGGATGATCCCCCAGGAAGGTATCTGATCCGGATCTGGGTGGAGGACAGCGTTCCCTGCATATCTGCGATATTCGCTTCTGTGGATGTCCTTCTGCGACAGGATGTGCTTGTTCTTGTGTCTCCATGTGATCCGTCTAGTGTGGATCATTTCTGGGCCCGTCCCTATCATGGGTCCTAGGCCCTTGTTTCCCTGTCTCCAGATTGTTCTGACCTTGATCATGAGGCTTCGTAACTTTATGCTGGACTTTCTGTTCTATATGTCTTACCTTCATTCACCCTGCTTGACAGGGTTCTGTGCAAGTTTGTCTGGAAGGAGGAACCAGTGATACTGACGGCCCTTGGGTGGCCTAGTGGAGTGTGGTTTGCAGATGTGGTTATGTGGACAGCGGACCTGTACGTCCTGTCAGGAGTGCTGGCCTGCTCACTCAGGCCCCCCCTTTCTCTTTCATCCCGATCTACAGACTCTGGTCTGGATGGTCTGACGGTTGATTCATCCACCTTGATGGAAATGGGTGTACCTTCTGGGTGTCTGTGACTTCTGGAAGCCTAGGAGTTGGCTGCTTCTGCCTCTTCTTCCATCTATTGTGGGGTATTGTTTACCCATATTGATTGGGGTGAGTTTCTGGTCTCTCCCCTGTGGGCGCGCTCTGTTCCCAGGGTTATGCAGTTATTACAGCATGGGTTGGAGTTGGCTCTCCTACTCGGTCCCCTGGTGGTTCAGGCTCTGCCCTGTCCATCTTCTGCAGAAGTCTTTACTCAGTTCCTTGTCTGTGTTGACTTTTCTTTCAGTGATTGCTCAGTGACTTCCCCCACGTAGTTCTAGGGTCCCTGTTGGGATTGATTTTCTATTGGTTTGCCTTGCGGGGTGTTCCCCTTTGGCTCTATTCCGGATGCTGTCTGACTGTTCTTATCCATAAGGTTGCCCTTCTGGGGCTGGTACCTCGGTCGGCTGTGTGTCTGAGCAGGCGGATCTGTCTAGCTAGCCCTCGTTTCTTCTGTATCTTCACCGAGATGAGGCGGTGTTCCGCCTTACGCCGTTTCTTCTGCCTAAGGTGGTGTCTTAGGCTCCGGTATTAAGACATTATCCTTCTGGGATTTATTCCTTGTAATGCTGAGGCAAGGGAATCTATTTTCCCTAAATGGCTGCTGGAATTTTTTTCCTGGATTGTCTCTTGTCCCTTAAGGGACTGATGCTCCTTGGGGTTGTGGGCACCTACATCTGGATGTGCCTGTTCTCGTCTGCCTCTAAGGGTTAGGCGGCCTTGGTCCTGGCCTTTACCTGTATAAGATGTCCCTTCTGGTCCTGGGGAAGGCTTGGCTCTTCCTGGGCTACTTTTAGTTTTTGCTCTTGTTAGGCTTTTACTCAAGCCTATTCCTTAAAGGGGAAGAGCTCTTCTCACTCTATTCTGACTACGCTGGTGCTTTGGTATCTTTGGGCCTTTCAGCACCAGGTCTTGTTGAACAGGTTGCTTGAACGCTACTTGTTTTCTTGTCTGTACCCCCTCAAGGGTTGTTTTTGATGTTGAAGTTAGAGCCTTTGCTCGTGTCGCTCTTGGTAGCGAGGTATTGCAGATGACAGTGCCTTCAACTGTCTGCTGTTGCCTTTTTTTGTTGGGGATCCCACCCTGTTCTATGGACACTGCTATTGGATGTCCCAATTGTAAGTATTCTATCTGGAGCAGGACGTACTGTATACTTAGAATAATACAATTCTGTGAAATACTCACCTGTAGAATTGTTATTATACGTATACAGTACGTCCTGCTCCACCCCACCCTGGTTTTTGCATTATTCTGGATCCCCTGTATGGTGATTGTTATTGTTATCATTACCAGTTGTTTTTGGTGGTTGGATTCTCCCGGCTTCTGGTTCACTGCTTTTCAATGCTGCGGATTTGTGGGAGGTCCCTGGGTATATGAAGGGCCGGGAGGAGCCTGTTTTTGCATGTCTGCAGTGCACAGCGCCCTCTGGCGGAGGATAACCCAATTGTAAGTATTATATCTGGAGCAGGACGTACTGTATACGTATAATACAATTCTGTGAAATACTCACCTGTAGAATTGGTATTTTCTGATCCGTTGGGAGACGGTTACCACGGATGCCAGCCTGTCGGGCTGGGGAGGTTATTGGAAGAGTCATCAGTTCAGCAGGGTGTGGGGTCCCCAGGAGGCTCACACCCCCATCAATGTATTGGAGCTCAGAGCCATTCGACTGGTTCTGGCTCGGCTGACCCCACATTTACGGGGCCTTCCGGTTCAGGTTCGTTCGGACAACCGAACGGCGGTAGCTTACATAAATCACCAAGGAGGGACTCGCAGCAGGAGTGCCCTCAGGTAAGAGTCTCTGATCCTGCACTGGGCGGAAAGCAATGTTTCTTGCCTTTCGGCAGTCTTCCTTCCCGGGAGTGGAGAACACGGAGGCGGATTCCCTGAGCAGGGGATCCTCTCGCCACGGAGAGTGGTCTCTCAATCCCAAGGTTTTTCTGGATCTTTGCCGCAAGTGGGGGACTCCGGATGTGGATCTCTTTGCCTCGAGGCACAATCACAAACTTCCAGCCTTTGTGTCTTTCTCAGGATCCTCTGTCTCTGGCAGTGGATGCCTTGTCACTGGCTTGGAAGGAGTTGGGGTTTCTGTACCTGTTTTCACCCTTCTCCATGCTGGGCAAGGTAGTTCGCAAACTGGTTCTAGAAGGGGCACCAGCGATTCTGGTGGCTCCAAGGTGGCCAAGAAGGGTTTGGTACGCAGATGTCATAAGGATGGCCGTAGACCAGTACCGGCTTCCCTTGTTGCCGGACCTGCTATCTCAGGGTCATCTACTTTACCCCAATTTACAAACGCTGGCTTTGACGGCTTGGCTGCTGAAACCGTCATCTTGAAGGAGGAAGGTTTGTCTGAGGCTGTTGTTCAGACCCTGATTAGGGCTAGGAAGCGGTCCTCTTCTGGCATTTACTATAGGACTTGGAGGTCCTATATTGATTGGTGTGAGGCTAGGGCCTTGCCTTGCAGGGTTTTTTCTATACCCAGGATTTTGGAGTTTCTTCAGCATAATCTGGATCTTGGTTTTCAGCTTAGTACCTTGAAAGGACAGGTTTCTGCTCTGTCGGTTTTGTTCCAGAGGTCTTTTGCTTTACACCCGCTGGTTAAGACTTTTTTTCCAAGGGGTGGCGCATGTGCGGCCCCCTCGGAAGGCTGTAGTTCCTGTTTGGGATTTTAAATTGGTTCTTTCGGCTCTGCAGGGTCCTCCTTTTGAGCCGCTACAGGATATTGCTCTTTCGGTTCTCACTCAGAAGGTTGCTTTCTTGGTGGCTATTACCTCTGTTCGGCGTGTCTCTGAGTTGGCGGCCCTGTCGATTCAGGCCCCTTACTTTGAGAGACACCAGGATAAGGTGGTTTTTCGTTTTAAGCCGGATTTCCTTCCTAAGGTGGTGCCTGCTTTCCACCTCAATCAGGATATTGTTCTCCCTTCCTTGTGTCCTAAGCCTAACAATGACAAGGAGAGGGTTCTGCACAATTTGGAGGATGATCACTGTGTGAAGTACTATTTGGTGACCACTTCTTCCTTCCGCAGGACGGATGCTTTTTTCGTGGTGCCCTGCGGGCCCAGGAAAGGTTTGGCTAAGTCTACGATTAGCAAATGGATTAGTCAGGCCATTGTTGGGGCCTATTCTGCTAAGGGGAGGACTCCTCCTTTTAGGGTCACTGCGCACTCTTACTCGTGTGGTCGGTGCGTCCTGGGCTTTTCAGCACCAGGCTTCTGTTGAACAAGTTTGTAAGGCTGCTACTTGGTCTTCCGTTCATACTTTTTCCAAGTTTTACAAGGTTGATGTGCGGGCTTCAGAGGATGCTGTTTTTGGCCGCAAGGTTCTGCAAGCTGCAGTGGTTTGAGTTGGTACATTCCTTAGTGTCCGTCATGGGTGGGAACCCGAAACAGTGCTATTGGATGTCCCAGATGTCATGAAGGCCGAAGTGGAGTGTATGGCACACTTATAATGCCCGTTTTAAAGGTGAGTACTCACAAAACGGTATTATTCTGAGTGTGCCATACACTCCACTTCGCCCCACCCCTTTTTTCAGGTATTCTTGGGCTTTTATATGGTGAACCATTGGTTTTGATTGTTATATTTGGTTCTTCCTGGTCCCTTTACTGCTTTTATACACTGGGGAATTGGTGGGAGGTCCCAGGTATATATGGACCGGGAGGGGCTTTCTTTTTTGCATATTCATCTCTGCAGAAGTTCGCCCTCTACTGGAGATTACCCAGATGTCATGAAGACCGAAGTGGAGTGTATGGCACACTCATAATACTCGTTTTAAAGGCGAGTACTCCCAAAACGGTATATTCCTAGTATGTCACACACCCCGCTTCCAACATTCATGACACTTGGGAAACCGGCCTGTAGAGGCCGATCTTGCTGAGATGACATGGAAAAAAGGAGCCCCTCCTGGTCCATAAGTACCCGGGACCTCCCACTATTCCCCAGTCTTTTCGTCTCTGCAGTCGGCGAAGCATTCAGAAGATGACTCTCCTTCCTGCAGGTAGCCGGGGTTACTCCCGGTCGTTTTCTATTTCTGCCTGAACCTCATTTTTTATTGTGATTTTATGCCTCCCAGCCTTGGCTGATGGGCTCGGGCAAGGGTAGATACACCCTTGGGTGTATATGGGAGCTTGCTCCCTCCGTGAGACCTCAAATAAGGGGTAGGTGGAATCCGGGTTGGTGTCCCCCGGCATGGGATGCCCCGTCCCTTGAAATCTCCCTGTGCTTGTTGGTGCTCTTGTTCCTCCCCCTTTTGGCTCTCCTGGACCCTGCTGGGGTAATGAGGGGGGGGGGGGTCTTATTGGGGAGTGTCTTTGGCCTATGCATTTATTTTTAAAGAGGAGGGTAAGTAAGTTTCTTACCTGTGTTTCTTCTTGTTGGGATTTTTTTAATTTCCCTCTGTCAGCGCGTGCTTCCGGATGTGGGCGGAGCTTGACGGGCGGCGTCCGGCCCCGTTCTTTGACGTCATTCGGCTGTCCTTGGCTGCCCCCCCCCCGCTCTCTGAGCATTTCTTGTGGGGCGGGGCTTCTCGGCGGCGCCGGATTTCAAGCTCTCTTCCTGTTTCACATGCGTTTTTTTTACTGGCATGTTGGTTCCGGTTCTGGCGCTGGCCTCTCCGCTGGTTCTTGCTGCTGCGCTGGTGCTTCTGCTGGGCTTTCGCAGGTCGTTGGTCGCAGGGCTGTCGTGGTCATTGTGATTACCCTTTAGCTGTGCTAAAGGGAAATCTTTTATATGCATAAGGCCTATTGTATATTTTTATTATGTCTTCCAGGTGGGAACTCTTTAATAGGGGTTTCTCCTGGTCCTTGTTAAATCCTCCCATTTAGGGACTATTAAGGGGCATCCCGGGTAGCTTTGGCCTAAATCCCATATACTTGGCGACTATAAAAAAAATTAAGTATTTTAAGAAACACCATATGGAGGCATCTCAGGATACTGGGCTCTCACTTCCATTGGAACAGACTCGGCAGTGTTTGCAATGTGGGGCATCCCTTGTTGGGGATAACGCATTTCTTTGTGTAGCTTGTGCTAAATTGATTATAATACAGCATTCAGAGGCCCAAGCCTCAGGGTCTGGGGCTCCGGTCTCTTCCCCCACACCGCCTTGTCTTGTTCATACCCCCAGTGATATTGTCATGGGTGGAGAGTCGCTTTCTGATGTATGTGCCAGATTGGCTCACATTGAAAAATGAATGTCTAGCTCTGTGGCCAAGAAGGCCTCAGCTAAAAGAAAACATTTAGCTCCTGCTGTTGAGGCAAATGAGCTTGATTGTAGCGAGCGTCTTGATTGGTCAGATTGTTCTCCGTTTAGAGAAGGAGAATTCTTTGAAGAATCTGATGTTTCTGATGTTCAGCAATTTGTGGGTATTGTCGCTGAACAAGGTGAAGGAGATTTTTGACACCTCTAAAGCTCTTGCTCAATTGTATGAGGTTTTGGCAATCGATCTTCCAGAAACAGTCCCTCCTCAGAAGGGGGAGTTCTTTGTGGCCTCCAAGCCTCGTTTAGAATTTCCAAATCAAAAACATTTTGAAGAGATCATTCTTAAGGAATGGGAGAAGCTTGCGCGGCTTCCTGGCATTCCTTTAGGCTGGGATAAGAAATATCCCTTTCCTTCAGACACTGTTGTGGATGCACCTGTGCTCAGTTTGTCCAATTCCTCTGTTTTGCATTCTCCGGAATCTACTAACCTTAAGGATGGGGAGGACAAACGTATTATCAAATGGCTTGCCATGCGTCTGCTAGCGTTGGCTCGGCCTTGCAACCTGTGGGTGCCTCTGCACTTATGGCAGTCACTATTAGGTCTGTTATTAGAGACCTATTAAATACCTCAGGGCTTGATCCAGCCTCTGAGTATGCCGCTCTTAAGCGATGTGATTTATTTGTGTCTTTTGTACTTTCTGCTTTGGATGATACCATGGCCATGTGTAGCAGAACTTCCGCTTTACTAGTTGCTATACGGCGGTCTATATGGCTACGCCAGTGGGCGGCTGACACAGTGGCTAAGAAGTCACTTACAGCACTCCCCTTTGGGGGATTGCGCCTCTTTTGTGAGAAATTGGATTCTGTCATTAGAGGCAAATTGCCTCAGCGTAAGAAGCAACGTTGTTCCTTTCGGGGATCGCCCAGATTTTTCAGGTCTCGGATACCCGTGGATCCGGGGATTGCGCTGGGGCTCCGGGCAGCTGTTGCAAATCTCTTAAACATGGCTGTTATTCGCCTGGTTCCTCTTGCGGAAAGGGGTCTGGGGTTTTACTCCAACCTCTTTACGGTTCCCAAAAAAGACGGCTCTGTTCGGCCTATTCTAGATCTGAGACGACTAAATCAATATATTCGCTTCAGAAGGTTTCGCATGGTCGTTAAGATCAACGATCGATGCTCTCCGTCAAGGGGACTTTATGACTTCCATCTACATCAAGGATGCTTATCTGCACATCCCTATTTGTTCCGCTCACCAGAGGTTCCTCAGATTCACAGTGGAAGACCAGCACTTTCAGTTTACGGCCCTTCCATTTGGTCTCACCTCATCCCCAAGAGTATTTACCAAGGTTTTGGCAGGAGTAATGGCTATTCTCAGGCTCCAGGGCCTTCGCATTGTGCCATTCTTGGACGACCTTCTCATCTCAGCCTCGTCCTTCAATCAGGCGGAATTCGACACCAGGACCGTGGTGGCTACACTAGAGAGGTTCAGTTGGGTGATAAACCATGCCAAATCCTGTCTTTATCCTGTAAGGGATATTCCCTTTCTGGGCTTATTTCTGAATACCCTTCAGGCCAGGGTATTTCTTCCTCTGTCCAAAATTGTTCTGATTCAAGATTTAATTTGTCCTTGTCCAATCCTCGTCAGCCTATCCGCTTGGGGATGAGGCTAGTGGGGCTGATGGTGGCCACATTCGAAGCAGTCCCGTTTGCTCAGTTTCATATGAGGACACTTCAGCTCTTTCTCTTGGCGGAGTGGGACAAGTGTCCTTTGTCATTGAATCAGGTTTGTTTGTTGTCTCCCCATGTTCTGCGGTCCCTTCAGTGGTGGCTGACTTCGAGCAATCTCAGAAACGGCAAGTCATTTCTGACCCCCTGTTGGGAGTTGGTCACTACGGATGCCAGCCTTATGGGTTGGGGGGGCATCTGGAGGAAGCACCGGTTCCAGGGGTTGTGGGGGCCTCAGGAGGCTCACTCCCCAATCAGTTTATTGGAGCTTCGGGCCATTCGGCTTGTTCTGCTCCGACTGACTCATCTTTTGCGGGGGCTGCCGGTTCAGATTCGGTCAGACAACCGAACAGCAGTTGCATACATCAATCACCAAGGAGGGACTCGCAGTTGGGGTGCCCTCCGGGAAGTATCTCTGATCCTCCACTGAGCAGAGATCAATGTTCCCTACATATCGGCAGTTTACATTCCGGGGATAGAGAATGTGGAGGCAGACTCCCTGAGCAGAGCATGCACTCGCCGGGGAGAGTGGTCTCTCAATCCCAGGGTCTTTCAGTTTCTTTGTCACAAGTGGGGGACTCCACGGTTGGACCTGTTTGCTTCTCGTCACAACCACAAGCTTACAGCTTTTGTCTCTCTATCCCAGGATCCTCTGGCAGTGGCAGCGGATGCCATGTCTCTGGCCTGGAAGGATCTGGGGTTTCTGTATCTGTTTCCCCCATTCTCCATGATAAGCAAGGTGGTGCGCAAGCTAGTTCTGGAGGGGGTGCCAGCAATTCTGGTGGCTCCAAGATGGCCAAGACGTCTGTGGTTCGCAGACATCACAAGGCTAGCAGAGGATCAGTTGCATCTGCCTCTTCTTCCATATCTCATCACCCAAGGTCAACTTTGTTACCCCAATTTACCAACGCTGGCTTTGACGGCGTGGCTGCTGAAATTTTCATCTTAAAAGAGGAAGGTCTTTCTGACGCAGACTCTTGTTAGATCTAGGAAAAAGTCTTCCTCTGTTGGAGTCTTGGAGGTCCTTTATTGATTGGTGTGAGTCTAGGGTCTTGCCCTGTAGGGTATTTTCTATCCCTAGGATTTTGGAGTTTCTGCAACATGGTCTGGATTTGGGTTTCCAGATTAGTACTTTGAAAGAAAATAGGCAAAGCAGAAACCTGCCCCTTCAAAGATCTTTTGCTCTTCATCCTTTGGTTAAGACTTTTTTCCAGTGTGCGGCCTCCTAGAAAGCTCCTACTTCCAGTTTGGGATCTTAACTTGGTGCTTTCTGCCATGCAGGCTGCTCCTTTTGAGCCATTGCAGGATGTTCCTCTTCATATACTTACTCAGAAGGTTGCTTTCTTTGTTGCTATTACCTCTGTCCGTCGGGTTTCTGAATTGGCGGCCCTGTCTATCCAGGCCCCTTACTTCGAAAGGCATCAGGATAAGGTGGTTTTCCGTTTTTAACCAGATTTTCTTCCTAAGGTGGTGTCTGCCTTCCACCTAAATCAGGATATAGTTCTTCCTTCATTGTGCCCTAATCCTAGTAATAACACAACGAACAACATCCAAAGAATGTAAAACCCTTTCCTTGTTAAGTATTATTTGGTTACTACTTCTGCGTTCCGTAAGACAGATGCCTTTTTTGTTGTGCCCTCTGGGCCTAGGAAGGGGTTGGCACCCGCCAAATCTTCCATCAGTAAATGGTTACGTCAGGCCATTGTTGGGGCCTATTCTGCTAAGGGTTCCCCCTTTTCGTGTTACTGCTCATTCTACTCGTGCTGTTGGGGCTTCTTGGGCTTCAGCACCAGGCGTCTGTTGAACAAGTTTGCAAGGCTGCTACTTGGTCTTCGGTGCATACTTTTTCTACGTTTTACAAGGTTGATGTGCGGGCCTCAGCGGATGCTGCTTTTGGTCGCAAAGTTCTGCAAGCTGCAGTAATTTAAGTTATGCATTTTTGCCTTGTTGGATCCCTGCCCATTATGGACACTGCTATTGGATATCCCAAGTGTCATGAATGTTGGAAGCGGGGTGTGTGACATACTAGGAATAATACCATTTTGTGAGTACTCACCTGTAAAATGGGTATTACGAGTATGTCACACACCCCGATTCCCCCACCCTTTTTTGTTCTGGGGTCCTTTATATGGTGTTTTTTATTATTTTCAATTCACTATATAATTTGCTCTTCCTGGTTTTCTCACTGCTTTTTTTTTTTAAAGACTGGGGAATAGTGGGAGGTCCTGGGTACTTATGGACCAGGAGGGGCGCCTTTTTTCCATGTCATCTCAGGAAACCGGCCTGTAGAGGACGATCTTGCAAAGTGTCATGAATGTTGGAAGCGGGGTGTGTGACATACTCGTAATACCCATTTTACAGGTGAGTACTCACAAAATGGTATTTTTCACAGTGGGGCACCCCCGATCGGGGTGGAGCGAGTATGCCTGCCCAGGAGTCTCAAAGACTCTAGGGGGTTTTGGTCCTCTTTAAGTGCATTTTATCTCAACGCCCTTTCAGGCACCACTATTCATATTATGGCTGTTGCCATGGGATGCAGTGTTAGAGGTAAATTGGTCTTGCTTCTCCTTTTCTTTGCACAATTTTGTATGCCTAAATGAATTCCTTTACCAAACTACTACAACTATTGTAAGGCCTAATGGAGGCAGCCTTCAAAGAGTGTTCCTAGATCTTTATTAGTCCCTAGGGTACTGGCTGCCTTGCAGTCTGGCCTGCATGCAGTCAACATATTAAGTATACTAGGACCGTTATCTGTTTTCAGAAAACGAATGCTTTGGATAAAGAGGAACATCGGCGTGGTGGGCCGGCCCTGGAGGAGTTCTCCTTGAGGTATCCCAATTATGGATTTTCCTCTGTATGAAACCCTGGTAATCAATGAATAAACTTGCCTAGTAGAGAGAAAACAACGAATATGAGAATGCAAATATTTTATTCATGAAACAAATAACACAGTAAAACACCACAAAAGAATTGAGCTCACGCAAACATAAAACCAACCAGTACAAATTATGACAATTCTATCACATTGAAAGTGCCTGTGTAAAATCAGAAAAAAGTGCAGATCCTTAACTCCAGTAGAAAATTGTAACTTGTGGCCCTGACTGAAATTACTGCCACTGAGATCACATGGCACAGTTCCTTGATACAGATCTTCAAGACCCTGACATAGGGGGGATCTTTCACTATCATCAGTGAACAGAGCTCTGCCAGCCCCATAGGAATGCCACCAGCTCTAATATTACCCCAGTCCGTTACCGGGATTATATTGGGTCAGAAGCTAGCCTAGTGGAGTATAATATAACCAAGAAGCACAGAGGAGTGAATTTGGGATCAAGATAACAGAGCAGCTCAAGATTAAGTTTTATATAAATTGTTTTAAGAGCGCAACTGACAAACTACATACATACAATGAATAGATACATAAAGGTCAGAAGGGAAAATACAAGCTGTAAGGTACAATCAGAGCAGATAAAATGTCAGTTACCTACCTTATTGAAGAGATACAAACCACTGCAAGGGAGTGTGTAGAGCCTGCTGGTCCCTGGTCTCCCCCCCCCCCCGCACATGTGACAGCTGACCCCTAAAGAAAAGACGATGGATCTGGGGCTCTTCAGAGTTTTATACTCAGGTGGGACCTCCAACCCCCCCCCCCCCCCCCGTGCCCTGGGATTAGCCATGATCTCTGCTAGGGGGCTCGCTACATTTTAAAGGAGTCCTCTAAGTTTAATAGGAGATCAAACACTGCTGCTTTACATGGCTCCTATGCCAAGTCCACCGGTACTCAGCCCCTGCTTGTCCAGAGAAAACAGGAGACCCACATTCGCATGCATTTTGATTACCAGGTTTTAATAATGTGGTCCGTTTATTACTAAGGTGCAAAATGGCTTCTAAATTCCTTATAAACTACTGGCCTCAGCATGTCTGGACTTATGCTTTGAAGTATGCTTGCCAGCACAGCCTCACTGCAGGGTTTTCTGCAAGCTCAGTTGTAGCCTCATCCATTATATCACAGGTCTGAACGGTACCAGTGGCACTTGATGAACCTGGTTGAGACTTGCATATTGTTTACGGATATGAGCATGTTGCAACTAGAAATTATATTTATATTTTCCTCACACAGATCTAGTATGACAATATCATTGTAGTGAAGACAATACAAAGATTAATGTAATAATATTACAATAATAAACCAGAAACAGAGTAAAAGGGACAACAAAAATACAATTCTGTGAAATACTCACCTGTAGAATTGATATTATAAGTATACAGTACGTCCTGCTCCAGACAGAATACTTACACTTGGGTTATCCTCCGCCAGATGGCGCTGCAATGCAGAGACATGCAAAACAGGCTCCTCCCAGCCCCTCAAATACCCGGGGACCTCCCACAAATCCCCAGCATTGAAAAGCAGTGAACATCAACCTTGTAAAACTTTGAAAAGGTATGAACAGAAGACCAAGTAGCGGCCTTGCAAACTTGTTCAACAGAAGCCTGGTGCTGAAAAGCCCAAGAAGCACTAATAGCCCAAGTGGAATGAGCAGTAAGGCGGAAAGGAGGACTCTTCCCCTTAGCAGAGTAGGCCTGAATCACAGCCTGACAGATCCATTTGCTGACAGTAGATTTGGCAGGAGCCAAACCCTTCCTAGGACCAGAAGGGACCACAAAAAGAGCATCAGTCTTCCTGAAAGCCGCAGTGACTACCAGGTAATACTTCAGACACCTGACCACATCCAATGAATGCAAAACCCTTTCCTTAGCATTGCTAGGATTAGGACACAATGAAGGAAGAACAATATCCTGGTTCAAATGAAAAGCAGACGACCCTTACTGTGTTGAGGGAAAAACTGAAGACAGTCTGCTGTGATAAACTGAAAGCCCAGGTGGTTAGATGCCGACAGGCTTTCTACAAATCTGGGGACAAATGTGGTAGGATGTTAGCAAGGGCTCTGAGAGCAGAGAGAGCTAAAACCTTTGTGCCCAGGATAGCAGACTCTGGAGGGAAGGTAGTACACCATGTGGAAGATATTGCAGAAGTTTTTCGCAAATTTTATAAAGATCTTTACAACCATCCATCCTCCCAGGACGGTGTCCTGGGGCAGAAATGTGCTCAATATATTGAGAACTCAGGTATGCCCAACCTCCCCAGAGAGGCCATCTCAGAGTTGGAAAGACCGATGTCGGAGTTGCAGAATACCGTGTCCAGCACAGCCTCAAGTAGGGCGCCTGGCCCCGATGGGCTGCACATCCAATACTACAAAAAATTGCTCCCCCACCTGGCCCCAAAGCTTTTAATGATGAACTCCATTATAGAGGGGACCTCCCTCCCCAATGATACACTGAGGGCGCACATAGCAGTGATACCCAAGGAAGGGAAGGACCCCACCATGTGCGCGAGTTATAGACCAATTTCGTTACTTAATACAGACATCAAATTGTTTGCAAAAATTCTGGCGTCTCTGATTGCTCTGCACCTGCACTCAGTGATACTCCCTGACCAGGTGGGCTTTATGCCCCTCAGAGAGGCCAGGGACAACACCATCAATGTGTTGAACCTGATTCATCTGGCACAGAGGCGGGACGTGCCCACCCTATTGCTCTCTACCGACGCCAAGAAAGCTTTCAACAGAGTAAATTGGCAATTCATGAGGGTGGTGCTTAGACATATCGGTTTAGGCCCGAACATGTTGAACTGGATTGGGAGTTTGTACGGCTCTCCCTCGGCGTCGGTGAGAGTAAACGGTTACTCGTCGGGATCCTTCGGGATATCGAATGGGACGAGGCAGGGCTGCCCTTTGTCGCCACTGATCTTTATTCTGGCGTTGGAGCCCTTCTTGTGCAGGGTGCGCGGTAATCCGGACGTCAAGGGGGTGGGAAACACTTCGGGACAATATAAGGTGGCGGCATATGCCGATGATTTAATCTTTTTCCTGACTTGCCCCGAGGTTTCTCTGCCCAATCTAATGAAAGAGCTCAGGGAATACGGGGTCCTCTCAGGATATAAGATTAATTTTCAGAAGTCCGAGGCACGCAATGTTAACATTCCCTTGCATACATTTGAGACGATTAAAAATTCCTTCCCATTCCGCTGGGCCAAAGAGAGTGTAAAATATCTGGGGACGAACATCAGTAGCGATCTCTCAAAGGTATATGCGCTTAATTTCCCCCCCACTATTAGGGAATTTTGAGATATAAACAACTAGATGGAGCAAAGGGAAACTCCTCATGGTACGGGAGGTGTAATGCAATCAAAATGACTTTACTCCCCCGACTGCTTTACCTGCTGCAAGCTCTGCCAGTAGCTGTTCCACGCTCTTATTTTCAGAAGGTCCGCTCGATTTTCACTAACTTCATCTGGGCAGGGAAAAACCAAAGCTAAGGGGTGTGATCCTAGCCAGGACGAAGGAGCAGGGGGGCGTAGGGGTCCCAGACCCTATGCTATACCACTCTGCAACACACCTCTGTAGGGTGGTTGACTGGTGTGTCCATGGACAGAACAAACAGTGGGTGGGTCTTGAACAAAGTTTTTTAGAAATCCCGGTTGAAGGGGCACCCTGGCTGGCGAGTGAAAGGGACAAACTGGGGAGGCAACACCCCACTATAGGGCCCACGCTTGGGGTATGTAGAGCTATGTTTCAGCACCAAGGGATTTTTCCCTCCCCCTCCCCCTTGTATCCAGTCCTGGGCAACCCACGTTTTATCAAATGTGTATAGGGTGGGTCAATTTTTCTCAGAAAGTGGATGGGCAGACCTTAACGAACTGGCACTGAGAGCCGAGATCCCTAGCTGGTCAACTTGGCAATGTATGCAACTCAAACACTTTCTGGCCTCCTTGCTGGAACACAGCATGGGCAGACGCAAGCTTACTATTTTTGAAGAGCTGTGCCAGAGTAAGGAGACAGAAAGGCACACGCTCTCGAGGATATACAAGTTGCTGGTTGCCCCCCCCTGACGCGGAGGTTCCGCCGTTTCTAGATAAATGGGAAAGAGACCTAGGAGTGGTGTGGACCCCCAAGCAACGCCAAACAATACTGGCGTCGCCACATAAGACCTCAATTTGTACCCGATACCAAGAGTGCGGATACAAACTACTTACCAGATGGTATAGGGTTCCCACAGACCTGAATAGATGGTTCCCAGATGTCCCTCCAAATTGTTGGAGATGTGAGGAAAGGGGAGACCTACTGCACATTTTCTGGTCCTGTAATAAACTAAAAAAACTATTGGAGCCTGATTAGACAAGTCACAGAGAGGGTGTCAGGAATACCAATCCCAGACGACCCCGCCCTTTGCCTCCTTCATATGTCGGAGATGCCCACGAAGCGGTACCGTAAATCCGTGATTCGGCATCTGCTTAATGCAGCTAAAGCTGGCATCCCACAGGTATGGAAGAGCAAGGAGCCCCCCTCTATTAGCAGTTGGTGCCAGAGAATTAACGATATTATGAGATTCGAGAACGTCATGTCCTCACGAGACGGTACCTATGAGAAATTTGCAGCTACCTGGTATAGTTGGATGACCTTTACTGAGTCACCTGAGGGTAAGGAATTATTGAGCCTGGGGTGAAGGTCCTCCTCCCCCCCCCCGTCAACCCTGCCCCTTCCCTTCCCCACCTCTTCCTTTCCTTTTCCCCCCTCAGTTTTGTATGTACAAGACCACCATTAGAGTTCTTCATTACCCCTGACGTCAACTGCTTTGAATCTGTACAGTCGGATGGTTAAAAATAAAGCTTGAGTATACACAACTTTATCAGTATAACCGCTCGACAGGAAAGAAAATAGCAAGACTAAATGTTATTATTGCATTGTTACAAAGACAATTGACATGTAACCTTCATATCTGTCATTGACTGGATTTGTGTTAAGTTTCTGAAAACCTAAATAAATAAAGAATTTATAAAAAAAAATGAAAAGCAGACACCACCTTAGGCAGGAAATTCGGCTTAAAGCGGAACACCACCTTATCCTGGTGTCTCTCAAAGTATGGGGGCTGGATAGAGCCGCCAGCTCAGACACACGCCTGACCGAAGTAATAGCCACCAGAAAGACAACCTTGAGGGTAAGTACAGCCAGAGCAGCATCCTGAATAGGCTCAAAGGGAGCACCCTGCAAAGCAAACAAAACCAAGTTCAAGTCCCAAACAGGGACCATAGGTTTACGTGGGGGACGCACATGAGTGACCCCCTGAAAGAAGGTCTTAACCAAGGGATGCAGAGCAAAAGACTTCTGAAAGAAGACAGACAGAGCAGAAACCTGACCCTTCAGAGTACTGAGTTTTAGACCCAACTCCAAACAATGCTGTAAAAACTCCAGGACCCTAGGGACTAAGAACTCCCTACAGGGGAGAGACCTAGACTCACACCAATCAATGTAGGTACGCCATACCCTATAATAGATGGCAGAAGAAGACATCTTCCTAGCCTGCACCATGGTATCCACCACCGAGGCAGACAATCCTTTCTCCATCAAGATGCAGGTTTCAGCAGCCAGGCCGTCAAAGCCAGAGTTTGTAAATTGGGATGGCGTAAGGAGCCCTGAGTGAGCAGATCTGGCGCCCCCGGCAGGACGTACTGGTCTACTGCCATTTGCACCACGTCTGCGAACCACACTCTTCTTGGCCACCAGAATCACTGGCACCCCTTCCAGAGCAATCTTGTGCAGGACCCTGCCCAGCAGGGGGAACGGAGGAAAGACATACAGGAGACGAAATTCCTTCCATGACATTGACAGAGCATCCGTGGCCAAGGCCAGAGGATCCTGAGACAGGGAGACAAAGGCCAGGAGCTTGTGATTGTGATGTGATGCGAACAGATCCACATCCGGTAGACCCCAATGGTGACACAGGGACTGGAATACCCTGTTGCAGAGGGACCACTCCCCCTGATGGGAAGTCCCCCTGCTCAGAGAGTCTGCCAGTAGATTCTCTGCCCCCGGGATATACACAGCCGAAATGCATTGAGCATTGGCCTCCGCCCATGTCAGAATCCACGACACTTCCTGGAGGGCACCTCTGCTCCGGGTCCCTCCCTGATGGTTGATGTAGGCAACCGCCGTCCTGTTGTCTGAGCGCACCTGCACAGACATTCCCTGCAGGTGATCGGTCATCTGCTCCAGTACCAACCTGATTGCCCGTAGTTCCAGAATGTTGATGGGTAAGTGGGCCTCCTGAGGGCCCCACCTCCCCTGGAACCGCAGGGACTTCCCCCCAACCTGACAGACTGGCATCCGTGGTGACCGTCTCCCAGGAGGGGGCCAGAAAGGACTTGCCCTTTAGTAAGTTCTTGTGGTCCATCCACCACGAGAGGGACCCTCTGACCAAGGGGGGAAGCACACAAACCCCGTCCAAGGACGTGGGGTCCTTGTCCCATACTGACAGAAGGTGAAGCTGCAGAGGCCTCAAATGGAACTGAGCAAAAGGCACCGCCTCGAAGCTTGCCACCATTAGGCCCACCAGCTGCATTCCCTACCGGAGGGAGGGCTGGGGGCACGAGAGCAGGAACCTCACCTGCGCAGTCAGAGCTTCCACCTTCTGTTGAGGAAGGAATATCCGTGACTGAACCATATCCAGAATCATCCCTAGGAATGGGGTCACCGACGAAGAGAGGACTTGGGGTGATTGATCACCCAGCCGAAGGACTCCAAGGTGGACACCACCAGTTGAGTGTCAGAGACATTACCCCTGCCAGCACCTTGGTGAACACTCTGGGGGCTGAAGTGAGGCCGAATGGTAAGGCCACAAATTGGTAATGTTGATCTTTCAACGCGAATCTGAGAAACCTTTGATGTCCCGGGAAAACAGGGATGTGAAGGTAAGCATCTTTGATGTCCACAGACGTCATAAAATCCCCTGGGCGCAGAGAGCCGATGGCCGAGCGCAGAGTTTCCATGCGAAAGCACCTGTTCTTGACAAACTTGTTGAGGATCTTTAAATCCAGAATGGGCCTGACTGAACTATCTTTTTTGGGCACCGTGAAAAGGTTGGAATAGAACCCCTTGCCCAATTCTCTTAAGGGGACCCTGCAAATGACCCCCAGATCTAGCAGTCCTTGCACGGCCTGCATCAAGACCTGAGCTGATACAGGGTCCTGGGGGACCCGGTACCTGATGAATCTTGTGGGGGGCCGCACCGCAAACTCTATCTTGTAACCAAAGGACACTACCTCCTGAATCCACCGGTCTGAGACTTGGCGCCTCCAGACGTGCGCAAAGTGCTGTAGCCATCCCCCCACCCTGACGGGCGAGGGCGCCCCATCATGCCTGAGGTGTCTTGGGAGGGGCTTTGGTTTTGGACCCCCAGGAGGAGCCAGGACGTCGTCCTCTGCTCTTATGCCAGGAATCTGCGTGAGCCCCCGCGAAGGACACTCCTTTCCCCTGCTTAGTGCCTCGGTAGGGGATTGAAAGGGGGCCCTGGCTCCGAAAGGGCCTGCGCTGGGGTAACTTACCTCCTTTAGCAAAGAGGTCTAGGTGGTCCCCAAACAGGCGTAGCCCCTTAAATGGAAGCCCAGTAAGGGCTTTATTAGCAGCATTGTCAGCAGCCCACTGGCGCAGCCATACCGCGCGGCGTATAGCTACCGCCAAGGCGGAAGATTTGGCACACATCCTTAATAGCATCATCCGATGCAGTACATATATCCGATACAGTGCATTAATCGTGTCAGGTGGCAATTCGTCTTGGCCATCAAGTGCATTCCGAAGTAATGGCCAAGGCGCAGACCTGGCGCAACGCCGCCCCTCCAAATGCAAAGGCATGGCATGCCAATTGGTCAATGCGCCGGTCCTCAGAATCCCGCAGCGTAGTAGTGTCAGGGGAGTGCATAATAGAGGTGTTAGACAGCCCTAGAATAGGAGCATCGACCTCGGGGAGCGATGACCAGCACTTGACCATATCAGCAGGAAAAGGATACTTCCTGTCCAAACTCCCGGGAAGTCTACTGGGATGTTCCCACTCCCTAAACACGAGGAAATTCCAATCGAGCCTTAGCAGTATGAAATAGCTCACCCCTTTGCCTGGGAGCCGCAACAGGGGGAGAGATGGACAGAACCTCAAAAATCTGAACCAGCAGTTTGTCAGTATCATCCGGGTCCAGTGATCAGAGCCAGAGTCGTCATGACCCTTTGACTTCTCGTCGGATGACCCTGAGTCAGAGAACAGCTCCCCTTTGTCCGAGTGGGTATATCCGTATAGAGGCAACAACTCATCAGCCTCTTCAGGGGTTAAGTGCCGTTTTTTTGCGGTGGCCTTACGCGCTAAGGTATTAGCAAGCAATTTTTCAACACTGGCCAGTCTAGCAGCCACATCAGGATGAGAATCCCCGCTTGTATTGGGGGTTAGACTCAGGCTTGGGGGAGTAGGTGAAGTGAGGCGAGGTGCAGGCCCAGCCACCAGGGGGGGCGGGAAGTACCATTAGCGCCTGCTGTGCACAAGGAATACAGACCCGTGCATTGTCACCGCTGATAGGTGAGACCCCGACAAGCTACACACAGCCGGGCTTGTCCCGAAGGAACCCCGGTTACAATATCCTGGGATGCCTCCATATGGTGAGTAGGCCAGTAGGGATTGACGCAGAAGCTACCCTGGATGCCCCAATGACCCGCAGGGAAGTGGGAGTAATTATACTAGGCCCAACTGGCAATTACACCGGGCCGGGAGAAGTCACTGGATTCAACCGTCTGAAAGACATAATGAGAATGAGGGGTGTCAGAACCATGTCACAGTAAGCAAGGAGCATAAAAATCGCCCGTGAGGGCACTTACAGACCAACGAAAGGAGAGGGACCGTCACCACGCGCGCGTGACTACACCTCAAACTGGCGCAAAATGAACCTCGAAGGGCGGGCCAGATGTGGAGCGCGCCAAGCCAGGTCCCCGCCCCAACGAAGAGCGCGAAGCTCTAGGACAGCTGTCAATGTTGTCATGGGGAGCGAAGTGACACACTTAGATGATACAATGACACACTTAGAATAGATGATCTGCCAAGGATGACGCCGCAGCGCCTGAGGCGACGCCACCGCCCCGCACAGCACATCCATGAAGGAAAACATGGCGCGCACGGCAGCGGTAGTTACTCGAGCCTGACACCACATATACAAGTCCAGGGCATTACTAAGGCCATAAGCGTGTAATCACAATACACTGAGACCAAACACACACACACCCCCCTTTCTTTCCCCCCGAGCTATGGGGGGAACGAGGGAGGATGGCGACCCTTTGTACAGGGCCCACCGCTACACGGGGCATGGGCAATAATGCGGGAGGCTCATCATCAGCCTAAACCGCCTACCCTTTAGTGGGGGACTGCGGTGGAGCATGGCTCCATAAGCACGCATGGTGCTGCCTACCTTCACCCGACCAGCGCAGCCCAGGCTGGGAGGCACATTACGAGGAGGACGGGTGGGAGTAGTCCAACAGGGCCGCAGGCTTTAATTGCCCCGCTCACCTGCGAGAGAGTGAAACTTCCTGTCTTCGCAGTCAGCACTGCAGAGAAATCTGGGGATTTGTGGGAGGTCCCCGGGTATTTGAGGGGCCGGGAGGAGCCTGTTTTGCATGTCTCTGCAGTGCAGCTCCATCTGGCGGAGGATAACCCAAGTGTAAGTATTCTATCTGGAGCAGGACGTACTGTATACTAAGAATAATGAATACAATAAACATACCTTACTCTAGATGACAAAACTGGATCCAATATACCGTACAAGGCAGGGCTACTTCTAAGATGTATTAAGAGGACCAGGGACTAAACAAAACATTAAGCATAAGCACACACTGGCCTTTTTGTAGGCAGATGCAAATCACACATTATACTAATAGAGTCCATATGTTGGATCCTCAAAATAGTAGAAGGCAATCTTATCTTGAACAACTTACCTCTTGATGGACAAAATCCGACATCGATGTATAGTGATTTCAGCATAAAAATCCTCTAAGATACAATAAGGAAAACCCAATCTATAATGATAAAATATGTCAGTAGTAATCACAGAGCAACATGCATACACTATTAACGGCATGGCGCAAAGAAAAAAAAAAAAAGTGCAGATCGTAAATTAGGGATGCCCCCGGTGATCACCAAATAAACTCACCTAGCCAGGGATACAACAGTGGGGGTGTCGTCGTAGTCATAAGGGTCGATTCAAAGAAACATGTAACAGCTTGGATTTTGGTGCCGATCATCCTATTTTTCACGTCCGCTCGTGCGTTCGTATGAACTTGCGAGTGATTCTATAAGCAAATACGTTTCTATCCTAAAATATACGTCCGTTCGTATGGCAGTTCGGGAATCAGACCTATGTCAGTTTCCATCCTGAATTTTCCGTTTCATTTCTCAGGTTGCAACATTGGTTTTGCCCTTTTTCCTTTTTTGTCTGGACGTAAATCCTTCTGATCTTGCGGCTGCGCACTACAAACTTACCTCATTAAAGTGCATTCTAAATATTTGGTCTTTTATTTTTCTTTATTTCATTCATTTTGTAGTAACCAACCATTAATGAATGCATTTGCATAAGTAAATCTTACTTTGTTTAATTTTTAGTTAACTTGCATTTTTTTACTTGTGGATTTAATTTTAATATTTAGGCTTCAAATGGTACAACTTAAAATTTTGTGTGTGGTTACCCACACCCTCTACATACAGATTGCTCTCAAATATTAAAAAACACCCAGCAACTTCTGCATGTTATGAGCCTAGAAACAGCCAAGATGGCGGCTCAGGTATTATCGGGCAGCCTGCAAACAGAAAGGGCCTTGTGACTGTGTTGCTCTGGATTCTTTGATTTCTGACCTTTCCGTGCCCCCAGCTCTGCTGTGTCTGTGCAAAATACAGCAGTAACCCACATCCTGCACTTTATCCCGCTCTCCTCTCCTCAGTAAGTGTGATGCATCTGACCAAAGATGTGCTTAAATAATTAAACAAAGCAAAGGTAAACAACTACACCAATAAATGCAATCTAAAAATATTATTCTAGTACATCAATTTAAAAATAAATACCAAAGGACATAAGTTTCTTTAATTAACGCAAATATATTGCCAAATAAAGGTTTACATGAAAGGACTAATTAAGGTCCACATTAAAATGCTTTTATAAGGCATACATGAATCAGGTATGCATTGCTATACAATTTATGGCCTCGGCCATGCTGATACATGCAGTTCATTGGAGCTCAAGACGCGCAGACTCCTCCACATAGCCAAAAAACCTGTTCAAGAACAGCAATACGACTGCTAAAAGGTGTCGGCAGTGGTTTTCTTTTAAAACGTCTTTAGAGGTTTGAAAACTGTTCTCTGAATCACACCTAAACCCATTCGATTATCCTAAGTTTTACGTTTTGATCCTAAGTTTTACGTTTTGATCCTAAAATTTAGGAACGAACTTGCGATGATCGTAAGAGCATATACGCATTCGAACGTAGGCTTGTGCGAGTCGTAAATGGCCAAAAAAAAAGGAAAAAATGACTAACACCCACCCAAACTTACGATTCTCGATCCGAAATCAATTAACTTTTGCTCTTTGAATCGAGGGGATAGTCTTGTTATACTTTTAGCTGGGCATGTACCTACGACAGGCATTTGTGAATGTCTGGTGCATTTAAGCCCCATAGCTAGAGGTGCGTCCAGCGGTGCTATCTGCTCCATTTAGCTTGCTCCCCGCTCTGATGTCAGAGCTGCTAGCAGAAATCAATGTAGAGTAGTACAATGGGATCACTGGAAAGATTAGTTTTTTCAGCGATAGATGGGGACACACACAGCTGGGCATGTTAAATCAAGATTCCTGCCTAGAGGAATAACACCTCGGTGTTGCTTTATAACCATCACATGGGTGAGGTGGGTCTGCAAGCTAGCAGTACTGTCCAATCAATCCAACCTACATGGCAGTGTTCCTCAAGCCTCTTTTCAAGAGCCCATGCCCCCAGGTAATGGGTGTGGAGAGCTACAAAATATGACTTGTCTGTGACCATTAACCGCCAGCCTACCTGGAGTTTTTGTTACGCTTTGTTTTTTTCACTATTTTGCACCATGCATGTTCAACTGTGATTTTTGAAGGGATTTCCCAGGAAAATTATAACATGAAATGTCTTGTTTGTCATTTTTTAAGTGTATTCTTAATATTTTGGGGTGAGATATGTGCAAAACAAAAAATAAAAAAATTTTTTTTACAATTTGTAGTGTTTTTTTGTAATAAAAAATGTAAGTTTGTCAATAAAATCTTATTGCGTGTGAAATCCCAATTTCTCCCGGTTACAACGGTACCACATATGTATTGGTATACACCCTTTCCTGCCCAGGAAACTCCCCCAAACTGAAACAGCGCTTTAAGAGATTTTCAGATCAAATACAGCTATGCTATGCACTATGCGCACCTTGCAGTTTTTCAATAAAAACAACATTACATTTGAAATACCCCCAACAAACTATATATTCTCTTGAAATACACACCTTAAGCTTTTTAGGCATACCAGGCTTGTTGATGTTGGTTTTCTGGAGGTTCTCCCTCAATGTATTCTTTGGTTACTCAGAGCTCCCCTAAAAAAGCAGAATCCAAGCCACATTTTTCTAAAGAAAACTATATACAAACAAGAAAAAACAAGTTAATCTAAAAAAGCAACATCCCCTGAACACAACGATACCCAACATGCATTGCTACTGTCAACGGAAGAGTAGCCAAACACCCCAAAGTAAAGCTTGTGCACAACGGTAATATTCTTAGTATACAGTACGTCCTGCTCCAGATAGATTACTTACACTTGGGTTATACTCCGCCAGATGGCGCTGCACTGCAGAGACATGTAAAACAGGCTCCTCCCGGCCCCTCAAATACCCGGGGACCTCCCACAAATCCCCAGATTTCTCTGCAGTGCTGACTGCGAAGACATGAAATGATCACTCTGTCGCAGGTGAGCGGGGCTATTAAAGCCTGCGGCCCTGTTGGACTATTCCCACCCGTCCTTGATGTGATGTGCCTCCCAGCCTGGGCTGCGCTGGTCGGGTGAAGGTAGGCAGCACCATGTGTGCTTAAGGAGCATTGCTCCACCGCAGTCCCCCACCAAAGGGTAGGCGGTATAGGCTGATGGTGAGCCTCATGGGATGCCCCTCCCGCATTATTGTCCCATGCCCCGGTAGCGGTGGGCCCTGTACAAAGGGCCGCCATCCTCCCTCATTCTCCCAGTAGCCCTCGGGAGGAAGAGAAGGGGGGGGTGTGTAGATGTCCGTGTACTGTGATTACATGCTTATGGCCCTCTTTGTAATGTCTGCTTGGACTGGTATATGTTGTGTCAACCGCCGCACTGACTTGTCTTTTTACACCGCGCGCGCCTTTTCCTTCATTTGGATGTTCTGCGCCGGGCGGCGGCTTTACCTCAGACGCTTCTGCGTCCTCATTGGCTGCTTGTCTATTGGACTTCGCGCTCTTCGGGGAGGCGGGGCCTGGCATGGCGCGCCTCATTCACGGCTCGCACTTGCCCGCCCTTCGAGGTTCTTGGCGCCATATTGTCTGGTCGCGTGTGTGTGACGTTCTTACTTACCATGGTCCGTAAGTGCCCTCGTGGGCGGCTTTATAATTCACTGTAGTGTGTTTCGGTTCTGACACCCTTCTTCTCATTGTGTCTTTCAGAGGGTGAATCCATTGGCTTCTCCCGGCCCGGTGTAATTGATAGCGGGCCTTGTAAATTTACTCCCACTCCCTAGCGGGTCATTGGGGCATCCAGGGTTGCTTTATAGCGTCAATCCCTACTGGCATATTGTGCCTAATAATCACCATATGGAGGCATCTAAGGATAATGTGACCGGGGTCCCTCTGGGACAAGACTGGCGGTGTAGAGCGTGTGGACAACCCCATGCTGATGCTGACAAGACACGGGTCTGCGTACCTTGTGCTGAGCAAGCGCTGGCTTTGCAATCTGGCCTGCCAGTGGCTGCACCTCGCCTCACTTCACCTAATCCCCCTGGCTTAAATCTCACTCCTGCTGAGTCGCACACAAGTGGGGATTCTCAGCCTGAATTGGCATCTAGACTGCCTACGGCTGAACAGATTTTTGCGAGGTCCTTAGCGCGTAAGGGCCCTGGTAAGAAGCGGCTCTTGACGCCTAATGTTACTGTTTTCCCTATGGGAACTGAGGAGTTTATGACTCTGTGTGGCTATACCCCTTCTGATGGAGAGCTCTTTTCTGACTCAGGCTCATCTGATGAGAGACCGGAGGGTCATGAAGATTCTGGCCCTGACCCCTGGGTCCAGGATGACACTGACAGATTATTGATCCAGATCTTTGAGGTTCTGTCTATCTCTCCCCCTGGTGAGGCTCCCAGGCAAAGAGGGGAGCGTTTCCATACAGCATCATCACGCTTGGAATTTCTAGAGCAGGCACATTTCTATACCCTTGTGCTCAAGGAATGGGAGTGCCCCAGTAAACTTCCAGGGGTTCCAGGAGATTGGGATAGTAAGTACCCTTTTCCCCCTGACGTGGTTAAATGTTGGTCGTTTCCCCCTGAGGTGGATGTCCCGATCATAGGGCCATCTAACACCCCTTTCTTGCATCCCCCCGACTATACTACCCTTCGGGATGCTGAGGACTGGGGCATTGACCTGCTGGCCTCCCACACCTTTGCATGTGCGGGGACTGCGCTACGCTCGGTCTGTGCCTCTGCCATTACTGCTGTGGCCACTAGAACCCTCATCAGAAAAATGCTTGATCGTGCCCCTGATGATCTCCCTTGGGATGTGTTTAATGCACTCAACAATTGTGATGTGTTTGTAAAATGTATCCTATTAGCATTGGATGACACCATTAGAATGTGTGCAAGAACTTCTGCCCTTGTGGTGGCTATACGTCGATTGCTCTGGCTGCGACAGTGGGGTGCTGACAGTGCTGCGGAGAATGCCCTTACCGGGCTCCCCTTTAAAGGGCTGCATCTGTTTGGGGCCTACCTAGACCTGTTTGGTAGGAGAGGTAAGTTACCCCAGCGTAGACGGCTGTCTCGGGCCCTCCACCCCCCACCATGGCGTAAAAACAGGAACCAGGGGCGTCCGTCGTGGGGGCTCGCGCAACTCCCTGTCCCAGGAGCAGAAGACAACACCCTTGCTCCTCTGGGGGGGCTATGCTCAAATCCTCTCCCAAGTCCCCTCAAGCATGATGGGGTGCCCGCCTGGGTGAGGGGACGGCTGCGGCACCCTGCTTAATTCTGGAGGCACCACGCCTCAGACCGGTGGATTTAGGAGGTAGTGTCCTCCGGCTACAAGATGGTGTTTGCTGTGCGCCCCCCCCCCCCCCTATGATTACCGGGTCCCGGGTACTCCTGGTCCCTGCTTCTGCTCAGGAGCTGGCACAGGCCGTGCGGGGTTTGGGGGTCGTTTGCAGATTTCCCTTAACGGACAGAGGCAAGGGACCCTACTCCAACCTTCTCACAGTTTCCAAAAAAGATGGGTCAGTCTGGCCCATTCTGGATGCACAGATCTTCAGCAATTTGTCAAGTACAGGCGCCTTCCTCATGGAAACTCTGCGCTCGGCCATCTGCTCCTTGCGAACCGTGGGCTTCATGCCGTTTGTGGATATTAAAGATGCTTACTTTCACATCCTTGTGTTTTCAGGATCAACACTGCCAATTTGTGGCCTTGCCATCTGGCCTCTCTTCAGCTCCCAGAGTGCTCACCAAGGTGCGGGGGTGATGTCTCTGATGAGGCCAAGGGGCGTCCGCGTGCTGCACTACCTGGACGTCCTCATCACTTCCCAGCCTCTACATCGGGAAAAGTTGGATACTCAGCTGGTGGTGTCCATCCTGGAGTCATCTGGATGGGTGATCAGCCACCACCAAGTTCTTTGCTGTCCCCTTCTTTGGTAATTTCATTCCTAGGAATGAATCGGGACACTGTTCAGGCAAGGATATTCCTTCCTCAGCAGAAGGTGGACATCTGCTTGCACAAGTTCAGTTTCTCCTAGCTGTCCCCGTTCCTTCACCAAGGCAGGGGATGCAGCTGATGGGCCTGATGGTGGCGTTCTTCGCAGCGGTCCTTTGTGCTCAGTCCCTCTTTGGGCTTCTGCAACTTCTCCTATTGTCTGTATGAGACAAGGACCCAGCGTCCCTGGACAGGGTCTGGGTGTCTTCCCCCCCTGGTGAGCAGGTCCCTCTTGTAGTGGATGGACTACGGGGGCAGAACCTTCTTGCTCCTTCCTGGGAGACGGTCACCACGGATGCCGGTCTATCAGGTTGGGGGGGTTTCTCCTGGCCCTGCGGTTCCAGGGGAGGTGGGGTCCTTAGGAGGCCTATTCACTTATCAATGTCCTGCAGCTGTGAGTGATCAGGTTAGTTCTGATTCGTTTGACTGCTCATTTCAGGACCTGCCTGCTCGGGGGTGCATGGTCACTCTGATGGCAGTTGCCTACATCAATCATCAGGGAGGGACCCGGTCCAAGAGGGTCCTCCAGGAAGTGTCTCCGATTCTGATCTGGTGGAGGCCAATGTTCCTTGCTCTTCAGCGGTATACATTCCAGGGGGGGTCCCTCTGCGACAGGGTGTTCCAATCTCTGTATCACCGTTGGGGCCAACCTATGCGGATCTGTTTGCGTTCCGTCACAATCACAAACTCCCGGCCTTTGTCTCCCCGTACCAGGATCCTCTGGCCGTGCCCATGGATGCCTTAGTACTGTCATTGCGGGACATTCAGTTTCTGTATGTCTTTCTACATTCCCCCTGCTAGGCAGGGTTCTGCGCAGAATTGCTCTGAAAGGGGTGCCAGTTGTTCTGGTGGCCTCAGGTGTGGCCAAGAAGAGTGTGGTTCGCAGACTTGCAGATGGCAGTAGATCAGTACCTTCTGCCTGGATTGCCAGATCTGCTCACTTAGTACCACTTACGCCATCCCATTACTAACTCTGGCCTTGACGGCCTGACTGCTGAAACCTCCATCTTGATGGAGAATGGTCTACCTCGTTGGTTGAGTCCATGGTGAAGGCTAGGAAGATGATTTCTTCTTCTATCTGTTATATGGTATGGCGTACCTTCATTGACTGGCTGAGTCTTGGTCTCTTCCCTGTTGGGTGTTCTCAGTTCCCAGGGATCTGGAGTTTTACTGCATGGGTTGGAGTTTTTCTCTAACTCAGTACTCTGAAGAGTCAGGTTCCTATCCGGTCCGTCTTCTTTCAGAAGTCTTTTGTTTAGCATTCCCTGATTATTATGTGCGTTCCCCACTACAACCTATGGTCCCTGATTTTGGGATTTGAAAATGGTCTTGCCTGTTTTGCAGGGTGCTCCCTTTGAACCTGTGCAGGTTGCTGCCTTGGCTATTCTTACACCCAAGGTCGTGTTTCTGGTAGCTTTCACTTCTGTCAGGCGTGTGTCTGAGTTGGGGTGCTGTCCATTCAGCCCCCCTACTTTGAGAGGCACCCGGACAAGGTGTTTCTGCCTAAAGGTAGTGTCTGCCTTTCATTTGAATCAGGATATTGTTCTTCCTTCTTTGTGCCCTAACCCTAGCAATGTTGAGGAGAGAGTGTTGCACTCTTTGGATGTGGTTAGGTGTCTGAAGTACTATCTGGTGGCTACTGCACCTTTCAAGAACACTGATGCTCTTCTTGTGGTCTCTTCTGGTCCTAGGAAGGGTTTTTGGCTTCTGCCAAGTCTACTATCAGCATGTGGATTTGTCAGGCTGTGATTCAGGCCTACTCTGCTAAGGGGAAGGATCTTCCCTTCGCCTTATTGCTCTTTCTTCTCGTGCTATTGGTGCCCCCTTGGGCCCTCCAGCACAGGCTTCTATTGCACCAGTGTGCAAGGCCGCTACTTGGTCTTTTGTTCATACCTTTTCAAAGTTTTACAAGGTTGATGTTAAGGCCTCAGCTGTTGCTGTTTTTGGCCGCAAGGTTTTGCAGGCGGCAGTGGTTTAAACTGTCTGCTGTTACCTTTTTATTGGGGATCCCACCCTACTTTATGGACACTGCTATTGGATGTCCCAAGTGTAAGTAATCTATCTGGAGCAGAACGTACTGTATACTAAGAATAATACAATTCTGTGAAATACTCACCTGTAGAATTGGTATTATAAGTATACAGTACGTCCTGCTCCACCCTACCCTGGTTTTTGCATTATTCTGGATCCCCTGTATGGTGATTGTTATCATTGTTATAAGTTACCAGTTTTTGGGTGGTTAAATTCTCCCGGCTTCTTGTTCATTGCTTTTCAATGCTGGGGATTTGTGGGAGGTCCCCGGGTATTTGAGGGGCCGGGAGGAGCCTGTTTTACATGTCTCTGCAGTGCAGCGCCATCTGGCGGAGGATAACCCAAGTGTAAGTAATCTATCTGGAGCAGGACGTACTGTATACTTATAATACCAATTCTACAGGTGAGTATTTCACAGAATTGTATTTTTGCTTGAAAATTTCAGCTCTGCAGACAAAGTGGCACTTTGCGCTTTTTCTACCAAAACAACCCTTTACATTTGGAATACCCGCCACAAACCATACATTTCCTGAAAGTACATATGATAAGCTTTCTAAGCATACTCAGCATGTTGTAGTGGGCCCATCTTTCTGGAAGTAATCCCTCAAAGAATGCTTTGGTCGCACAGGGTTTCCTTAAAAAATGTATAATAAAGCAGAATAAAAAATGAGTTTTCCTAAAATATCAATATGCAAACAAGAAAAAACAAGCTAAATCTGAAAGCGCAAAATCCCCCGAGCAGAACAATACCCAGCATGCATAGGTACTACTAACCCTTTTAACTGCCAGCCTACTTGAGGCTTTGTCACCCTCTCTTGACAGGTCATTTTGCACTATGCTTAACTGTAATTTTTGCAGGAATTTACAGGAAAATCATATATTTTATTTTTGCGGCAGAGTTTAGGCTTTAACATGAAATGTCTTGTTTGTAATTTTTTTACTGTTTTTTTAAATATTTTTGAGTAAATTAAACAAAACAAAATAAATTTTTTTTTTTTTTAAATTGTCTTCTTTATTTCAAATAAAACATTTGTTTTATTAAAGAAAACCATATTGCATGTGAAAGCCCCATTTCTCCCGATTACAACAGTACCACATATGTATCGGTAGCCCCCCGTTACTGTTCAGAAGACTCCCCCAAACTGAAAAAACACTTTATAACATGTAAAAATAAAATACAACTACAATCCACACTATAAAGGGTTAAATCAAGAAAAAAATTGGCCTGGGGTTCCCCTTCCCGGGGGGGGAGGTAACCCCCATTTTTTAAAAATTTTAAGGGTTAAAAACCCTTAAAAATTCCCATAAAAAATGACATGGGGTCCCCCCTACCCAGCATAACCAGCCCGGGGATCAGCTATGCAGGGCTTGTAGAACAGGGCGCAGGGGCCAGCTTTGGTGGCCCCCCACCCTGCCAAGTACAAGCCCGCACCGCCTAAATCAGCCCGGGCCCTTCTGCCCCCCCTGGGCTTCGGGGAGGCAGGTAATAGGGGGGCCGGGGTTAATGGCAAGTCACCCGCTAGCCGCAGGTGACTTGACAGCCCCCGAGCCTTGTGAACTGGTATAGTGGTTTCATGGACTCCTTACAAGTTCACAATGGGTTAAAGTGGACCGACACCCAGGGCTGATCGGCCCGGGAATCTACAAGATTCCTGGACCGTTCTATTCCCTCCCCCCGGGGCATCCAAAATCGGGATGCCCCTCTGTGTGAAACCCCCCGGAACCCCCACTACCACTTACTTGAATCCTGGTCCTACGCCGAATGCGCGGGCCGCATCCCCACTATCCCTCTAGCAGGGCGCGTGCCCGCGCCGGCTATTTATGAAAGGGCATTTTTTGGGGGAATTTTAAGGGTTAAAAACCCTTAAAAATCCCCCCCCAAAAATGACGTAGGGTCCCCCCTGTCCAGCGTTACCGACCCGGGCCAGCTATGGGGGCTTGTAGAACAGGGCGCAGGGGCCAGCGTTGGTGGCCCCTGGCCCTGCAGACTACTAGCCTGCATAGCTACTTAGTGGCCCGGGCCTTTCTGCCCCCCCCTGGGGGAGGTAGGTAATGGGGGGCTGGGGGTAATGGCAGGTCACCCGCTAGCCGCAGGTGACTTGCCAGAGCCTTGTGAACTGGTATAAGGGGTCTCATAGACCCCTTACCAGCTCACAAAGGGTTAACTGTAAAAAAAGACCACACAAAATTATTTTATTAAAAAAAAATTTTTTACTGTACTTACCTCCAATTGTAAGCTCTTGTCCCTCGCCGCTGTGCTGACAGATGCCAGTGATCGGCATCCAGAGAAGGGGGAGGCAGGAGATCAGAGGATCTCCTGCCACCTCCTTCCCCGGGCACCGATTACCGGCATCTGAGAGCGCTGAAGCCGGTGATCGGGGCCGGGATGACGTCATTAGCCAAGGGGGCGGGGCTTAGCGGCAATATCGCAGCCGCCATCGAGGAGGAAAGGGGAGAGAGCCTCCTCTTGAAGATCGGTAAGTCCTGGGGGGGGTCGGAGGCCCCCCAGGTGAAGAGGAGGGTCGGCGGGAGCCAGCGCCCACACAGGTAAGTAAATGTAATTTTTATTTTTTTACAGGAAAGCCAGTGGCTGCTGAAACGGGGGGGGGGGGGGGGGGGGGGGGGGGGGACCCTATTCCAGGCCCTCCCCTGCAGCCGGAGGAGGTCTGACGGATGATCGGAGCCAATCCATCTTAAAGAGGAGAGCTGGCCGAATCAAACGAGGGGTCAGGTAAGTGCCTTTTTTTTTTTACTTTTTATGCTATTAGTGGGGAAATTCAGGCACGTAAAATTTACGTGGCTGACGGTTAACGGTTGGAGAGGCAGCCACGTAAATTTTACGTGGCTGGCAACAGAGGGGTTAAGGAGAGGGTTGTGAGACACTGTTATATGGTTATTCCCTGGGCATTTTTTGGTTAGTCTGTACTTTTATTATACTAATACATTGTTCACCTGTCCTTTTGGCACCCTCTCATCCTAATGAAAAGGGCTTGCATCTTTAGGTTGTGGTGAAGGTGATTAAGTTCTGCTTAGCTAGGACCCACAGATAATCTCTATAAAGGAGACAGTGGAGTGGATGATTCTATTGGTAGCTGATGGATAAGGCTGTGGGCGAGGCCTACAAAACACATTGCAAGCTTCCTCCCTCCCCACACCCATTAAGCGAGTTGGTCTCCAAGGATATTCCATGGACGATGGACTTGTCCACTTGTCTTCGGTTTACACTCGACCTCAAAACCCAACAAGATTGATAAGCTGGTGTCAGCCAACACAGCTATTCTTAGTATACAGTACGTCCTGCTCCAGATAAGAATCATTACACTTGGGTATTACTCCGCCAGATGGCGCTGAACTGCAGAGACCAAGAAATTGGCTCCTCCCGGCCCCTCAAATACACGGGACCTCCCACAAATTCCCAGAATTTCTCTGCAGTCTGGACTGCGAAGGACAAGAAGATGGCTTTCTCTTCTCGCAGGTGAGTGGGGCTATTAGCCTGCGGCCCTGTAGGACTCTTCCCACCCGTTCCATTTTTAATGTGCCTCCCAGCCTTGGCTGCGCTGGTCCGGGTGATGGTAGGCAGCACCGCTGTCAGATGCTTAGGAGTGCTGCTCCACCGCAATCCCCCACCAAAGGGTAGGCGGTTTAGGCATATGGTGAGCCTCTATGGGATGCCCCTCCCGCCCTATTGCCCCTTGCCCCTGTCTATCGGTGGGCCTTCTGTAAAGTGGCCGCTGCCCTCCCTCGCCCTTCCTTGCAGTTCTCGGGGGGTGGGGTGTATATGCCTTGGTGTTTTCACTGTATTATGTGTTTCTTGTTGGTGTCAGTCTCCGCGCTGACTTGGTTGCACTGGTTGCGTTTTGAAAATGCCGCCACGCGCACTTCCACTGTGCTCCGCGGTCGTGCTTCGAGGTGTTTCCTTATGCTCAGTTTCACATGAGGCCTCTGCAACTCCACCTCTTGTCAGTATGGGACAAGGATCCCGCGTCCCTGGACCAGGTCCTTGTTCTGTTCCCCCTAGCCAGGCGGTTTCTCTCGTGGTGGCTGGACTCCAGGAACCTCTTGGCGGGCAAATCCTTTCTGGCCCCCTGCTGGGAGACAGTCACCACGGATGCCAGTCTGACGGGTTGGGGGGCTTCTGTAAGTCCCTGCAGTTTCAGGGGCGGTGGGGCCCTCAGGAGGCCCACACACCCATCAACATCCTGGAGCTAAGGGTGATCAGGTTGGTGCTGGCTCACTTGACCCAACACCTGCGGGGCCGGCCTGTTCAGGTACGCTCGGAAAACCAGACAGCGGTTGCCTACATCAATCATCAGTGGGGGACCCGGAGCAAGGGGGCCCTCAACTAAGTGTCTCTGATCCTTTCCTGGGCGGAGGACAATGTTCCCTGCATATCTGCTGTGTACATTCCGGGGGTGGAGAATCTGCAAGCAGACTCTCTGAGCAGGGGGACCTCAGGCCTGGGAGAATGGTCCCTCTGCGAAAGGGTGTTTCACACTCTGTCACCGTTGGGGCCAACCAGATGTGGATCTGTTTGCGTCCCGTCACAACCACAAGCTCCCGGCCTTTGTCTCCCTGTCCAGTACCCTCTGGCCTTGACAACAGATGCTCTAGCAATGTCATGGCAGGACTTTCAGCTCCTGTATGTCTTTCCCCCATTTCCCCTGTTGGGCAGGGTTCTGCGCAAGATAGCTCAGGAGGGGGTGCCAGCCATCCTGGTGGCTCCCAGGTGGCCAAGAAGAGTGTGGTTCGCAGGCGTGGTGCAGCTGGCAGTAGATCAGTATGCTCTGCCCAGGGTGCCAGACCTGCTCACTCAGGGTCATTTACGCCATCCCAATTTACAAACTCTGGCTTTGACGGCCTGGTTGCTGAAACCTCCATCTTGATGGAGAAGGGGATGTCTGCCTCTGTTGTTGACACCATGATAAAGGCTAGAAAGAAGTCTTCTTCTTCCATTTACTATAGGGTTTGGCGTGTCTACATTGACTGGTGTGAGAGAACACATGACAGGGAAGAGACCCAGCCTATTCCCAGGATCCTGGAGTTCCTGCAACATGGATTGGAGCTGGGGCTCCAACTCAGTACTCTGAAGGGTCATGTCTCTGCCCTGGCTGTTTTCTTCCAGAGGTCCTTTGCCCAGCATTCACTGATCAAGACTTTTTCCAGGGGGTTACTTATGTGTGTCCCCCACGTAAGCCTATGTTGCCTGTTTGGGATTTGAACTTGGTCTTGTCTGCCTTGCAGGGTGCTCCGTTTGAACCTGTGAAGGATGCTGCCCTGGCCATTCTTACTCTCAAGGTTGTCTTTTTGGTGGCTATCACTTCTGTTAGGCGTGTTTCTGAGTTGGCGGCGCTTTCAATCCAGCCCCCCTACTATGAGAGACACCAGGACAAGGTGGTGTTTCGCTTCATGCCAGATTTTCTGCCTAAGGTTGTGTCTGCCTTTCATCTGAATCAGGACATTGTTCTACCTTCCTTGTGCCCTAATCCTAGTAACGCTAAGGAGAGGGTTTTGCATTCCTTGGATGCGGTTAGGAGTCTTATGTACTATCTGATGGCTACTGCACCTTTCAGAAAAACTGATGCTCTTTTTGTGGTCCCTTTTGGTCCTAGGAAGGATTTGGCTCCTGCTAAATCTACCATCAGCAAATAGATCCGTCAGGCTGTGATTCAGGCCTACTCTGCTAAGGGAAAGAATCCTCCCTTCCGCCTTACTGCTCATTCCACTTGTGCTATTGGTGCCTCTTGGGCTTTTCAGCACCAGTCTTTTGTTCATTCTTTTTCAAAGTTTTACAAGGTTGATGTTAGGGCCTCAGCTGATGCTGTTTTTGGTCGCAAGGTTCTGCAGGCGGCAGTGGTCTGACCTGTCTGTTGTTACCTTTGGGGATCCCACCCTACTTTATGGACACTGCTATTGGATGTCCCAAGTGTAATGATTCTTTTAAAGCGGGGGTAAGGAGTGAGGTCTGGATGAGCTCACCCTTAAGTTGGCCTTATCTAAGAAGGATTAAGTTAATCCCCACCCTTCTATCTGAGTGAATATTTTTGGGGGGGAGAGAGGGGGCCCTTGTGTGGGTGACCCCTTCTGTTGAAGGGCTTTATAGGGGGAATAAGAGTATATCTCTTGAGGTTACCAATATGTGAACATCTTTGGTGCATTAAAAGACAATCATTTATTCTTGTTAGTGCATAAATACCTTCACAGTGTCAATCATAATTGATGACATATATTTACATACATTCGTTTTTTCAACATATTTTACACTGTTGTTGTTTTTTTAGGAGAGGTACTGACTGTAAAAACAAAGTCTCTGCTCCTGTAGGAGCTGCCCCTACTTGGAGGGGCTCCGTCCCTTTAATTACAGTTTGTAGCAAGCTCAAGGTTTAATTATCCTCAGTTGTAGCAAGTAGTTTTTTTCGTGCAGACGTTTCACTCTTTGCGAGCTTCTTCAGTGCACCTTAATTGATCTGGTTACATATAATGAGTCATATAGTCAAAAGCATAACATTATGGGACTAGAAGTTTTACACAAATCCATGTAACATTACATACCTTCAATCATTTTGTGTAAGTAACAGTAGGGGGCGCTTGCTTCCAGCCGTCTTTGTTTTTTGGTCTGGTATTACTGAAAATCGATTGGGCTGCTTAGACATTTATATAGCCAATAATCAATAATGCTTTCAATAGGTCAGTAGTGTACCTGTTTTTTGTTGTATAGGGTATTAATACTCTGGTCTCTCTGTCCAGGAGTAGTTGACCTCTTATTAAGCTGTGTATAGTAAAGAAATGTGGAGGAGGGCTCAGTTAATGTCTGGGAGTACCTTATAGTTCTTTATATATATATATATAGACCAAAATGGCACTCACCTCTCACTGTGCGGGTCCTGTCTAACACAGGCTGGCAGACCGGCTTATTGCAGCCAGCTTGCGGCGTGCTGGTGTACTGTGTCCAGCTCGCTGAGGCGGCGTGGCGGTCTCTCCGTTCCGGGGGGCCGTCCAGGGACGTTGTGGGGGGTGGGGATAATAAGTTTCCCCGCGTCCTTCTGCCAAACAAGCAGTACCTTCTCATGACGCAGATCGCGTCATGATGGGCTGGGCGGCCCTCGGCCACACTGTGGGGATGGCGGGCGCCATGTTTGTGGAGCCCTACTATGAGGACTAAACCTCTCACTTGTTTTATTTACGCTTATTAGTGGCTCCAACGGTTTTAGAAACAAGCGCTACTCTACTGGTTATTCATTAGTGCGCAAAATATAGTGCTGTGTAGGTGTGTTTTCTATGTATCCATATCTAAATATTCATAACTAGTGTGTGAATGTTTCTTTCTTTATTCTTAATGTAGTTACTGCTGATTCTTTCTCACAGGCTATAATCATTTCGTTATTTTGATTGCTAATGTATAAATAACAAGCAAAGTAACGAAATAAATGAATAATATAGGTTTATTCTCTTTGATTGGGGATCTTTTATTAAAGGGGAACCTTGGTGGTTAGGAGGAAAATTATTAACTATAAGGTACTCCCAGACATTAACTGAGCCCTCCTCCACATTTCTTTACTATACACAGCTTAATAAGAGGTCAACTATTAATACCCTATACAACAAAAAACAGGTACACTACTGACCTATTGAAAGCATTATTGATTATTGGCTATATAAATGTCTAAGCAGCCCAATCGATTTTCAGTAATACCAGACCAAAAAACAAGGACGGCTGGAAGCAAGCGCCCCCTACTATTACTTACACAAAATGATTGAAGGTATGTAATGTTACATGGATTTGTGTAAAACTTCTAGTCCCATAATGTTATGCTTTTGACTATATGACTCATTATATGTAACCAGATCAATTAAGGTGCACTGAAGAAGCTCGCAAAGAGTGAAACGTCTGCACGAAAAAAACTACTTGCTACAACTGAGGATAATTAAACCTTGAGCTTGCTACAAACTGTAATTAAAGGGACGGAGCCCCTCCAAGTAGGGGCAGCTCCTACAGGAGCAGAGACTTTGTTTTTACAGTCAGTACCTCTCCTAAAAAACAACAACAGTGTAAAATATGTTGAAAAAACGAATGTATGTAAATATATGTCATCAATTATGATTGACACTGTGAAGGTATTTATGCACTAACAAGAATAAATGATTGTCTTTTAATGCACCAAAGATGTTCACATATTGGTAACCTCAAGAGATATACTCTTATTCCCCCTATAAAGCCCTTCAACAGAAGGGGTCACCCACACAAGGGCCCCCTCTCTCCCCCCAAAAAATGTAATGATTCTTATCTGGAGCAGGACGTACTGTATACTAAGAATAATACAATTCTGTGATTACTCACCTGTAGAATTGTTATTATGAGTATACAGTACGTCCTGCTCCACCCCACCCTTGGTTTTGCATTATCCTAGAATCCCCTGTAAGGTGATTGTTATCATTGTTATAGTTACTGGTTGTTATCTTTCTCCCGGCTTCTCGTTAACTACTTTTCAATGCTGGGGATTTGTGGGAGGTCCCGAGTATTTGAGGGGCCGTGAGGAGCCAATTTCGCGGTCTCTGCAGTCCAGCGCCATCTGGCTGAGTAATGCCCAAGTGTAATGATTCTTATCTGGAGCAGGACGTACTGTATACTCATAATAACAATTCTACAGGTGAGTAATCACAGAATTGTATTTTTGGTTTTCTAGGGAAGGATCTGATTTACTATAACAATGTTTAGGGAGACCTTTAGTACTCTATCATAATTCTTTGAGCTTTGTGCACATCTAGCGAACTCCCACCCAAATAAAGTACAGCATTTGGTACTGTTAGTTTTAGGAATATTATCCTCAAGTAGTTTATTAGAATTCTCTCCAGGTTCCTTCTGTGATTCCTGACAACATGTCTGTGTCTACATTACTATGTGTGTGACACTGGACCCTTAGGGCTTTTTTAAATGGTGCCTTGCTCTTGCTGTATCAATGAATAACGAACAAAACAAATTCTAATTCATAGTAGAGAAACTAAAGTGCCTTTTAACGTTGTGCACTAGATGGAGCTAGATCATAAGAAATCAGGCTTGTCTAGCAGCTCATTGTTGGCAAGTTACTTTTCTAGAAATTCTTCATTCTTGAGTTTTCATAATTAAATATCTCTTTGACATGACCCATAAGGATCAACTTTATCTTGAGTCTAAATTCTGAGTTGACTTCACCTCACTCTAGTAATGCACATTGAATCACTGCTAAATAAAGTCCTAAATTAATGTGTTCAATTCAAAATTGTAGAAATAAATATTTAGTTTGACTCGCCATGACGCTTTAACAGCCTCTACTTCTCTGAATTGGATTTCCACTACATTTGGAACATGGATTTGGGGATCTGCTCCTCCTCACATGCAAGAACGTAAATTTTCCAATTTATACCAACGTTGTAGAATATGGTTCAGTACTATTAAGGTCTTTCACACTAGTACTGGTACAAAACATGAGAATGCTGGGACTAGGGGAGAACGTGTGCACATGGATGAGAAATTGGCTTAATGATCAGAAGCAGAGGGTGGTTATCAACGGTACATGCTCAGATTGGGTTACCTTTACTAGCACCTTACTGACAAGGGTCAGTTCTGGGACCAATTCTCTTCAATATATATATATATATATATATATATATATATTAATTCCATAGGGTACAGAGTCTCAATCTTTGCAGATGATGCTAAGCTGTGTAAAGTAATTAAGTGTCTGAATTCCCCACACACTTAGCATTTAATGTGTATATATGAGAGAGATGTGGCATAATCACACTGGTAACAACTACCCAACTGAGAACAGTTCTGCAGTGACTCCTCTATCATTGTACCATACAGCAGAATGTCAACCTGCCATCCTATTCTAGAGGTCACCTGTTTGAATCTGTGGCAGCAGAGACTGCAATACTTTATTTCTGACTTCCTGAACAGGGGGACCCAGTGGTTTCAGTTGCAGGGGAGGTTAAGTAGCTCTTTATGTGTCCTGCTGGTAGTTCTGGAGGACATCATTCATTTTTAAATGATCCCTTTGTAGGAGCTCCCATCCTTCTGAACCAGGTGACTTGCCAGTCCCTTCTGCTGTATTAGCTGGTATAAGGGGTCTCAAGGACCCCTACCAGTTCACAAAGGGTTAAGTAGGGAAAACATACACACATTTGAAAAAGTCAATTTATTTTTTACACCACTACTTAGCCCCTTCCATTGCTGGGTGCTGTCCTATGCTGTCTGGTGACTTAGGGATTTTAGGGTTGAAAGACAAAGGTAGAGTAGCAGTGAACAGCTGAATATAATGGGGGGTCTCTGGGTGATGTCGGTGTTTCCACTGTATTCATTTGGTTAAACCCCACTGACATGGTCATTTCAGGGGATTCAAATGGACCAATCTAAAAGACTCCAGTGCCGGACAACTAGGTGCCCCTGGGGGTCCTGATTCAGCATGCCCGACTGGGTGAAACGCCCCAGATAGCCCACAAGCCCTGTAACTTTGCCCCAGCAGTCCCTCGCCGCAAAATCAATTACCTTATAGCATGCATTATTTTGCACAGCATAAAGCGCTAATTGGACGAGCACCCACGAATGCACCGTGGGAAGGGCGGAAAGGTGGGTGTGGTGGGCGATCTGGGTAGATTCACAGAAAACAGCATCCCAATTAAGGATCCTCCTGGGGCAAGGAACAATCACCAGGATAGTCAAAATCTTGGTGATTGAAATGCCATATAGCCAAAGGAGTGGGCCCAGGGCTGCCTTCCAAATTTCTAAACCTCATACAGTCTCTCCTCTTTAAACCTTCTTTTCTTTTAGATTTAGTGCACCACATCCAGCACTGTCAGATGGCACTAGAAGTGTCCTCACTCATGGGACCGAGTTAAGTTACAGCAGTGCTTCCTGCTGCACACCTCCCCGAATTGGGATGCCCCGCTGTGTGGAACCCCCAAGTCCCCAGTAAAACCTACCTGATCCCTGATCCAATGACTTTGCTGCACTACAATATACCTTTAGCCAGGTGCATGCCTGCCTCAGGAATTTGTGAATGGCCTGCACAGGCACGGCCCCACTGCTAGAGGCATTGGCGCGCTTGGCTGCATTTTGCTATATTCAGCTTTATTTGGCCTTTAGCCAATTGTTAGCCAAAAGTGCTTAATAGAGCTCAGTGCATTGATTGGCTGCACGTCCGCACATGCGGCCTACGACTGGGGAAAAGTATGTATGGGCAACCTGGGGCGTTTCAAACAGCATGGCATCCCAAATCTGGATGCCCCGGGGTGGGGACCAAAACCCAGGGTAGGCAAAATCCTGGGTTTTGATACACTTTAAGCAATATTCTTACCCCCATTTTGCTTTTCATGGAAGAGCAGTTGCCTTTCATCCATCAAGTCAGAAACGTGCTCACACAATAGTCTTGACCCAATACTTGTGTCTAGGTTGACACAGTTGTGACACCAAATGCCGGGGTTACATTTTATGGTGACTGGCCCTTATGGTGCATGCACCCAAACAGAGCACCCATTGTCCAGGAAAATATCAGATTATTACCCTGCTCACTAAGAGTGTCTCGTCAGAAAGATGACAGCTGCGGCTAGGTCGCGCACAAGTGCTGGCCTTCGGCTCTCCGTCTTCCCACCATCTGACTGGAGTATGGCGGACGAGCTGTTACTACAGAGAGCCGTGCTTCATGGAACAAGTGCTGCTGTGTGCAGCCTCTGAAAGGCCCCATTCACAATCGGCCACATCCTGCATGACACTCGCTACAAGCGGTCACACCGGCCTTTAGAGAAAGTTGTGGTGGAAAGGCCTTTTCTCAATGGGATCTAATGTCAGGTTTTCGTCATACAGAGACCTTTTTACTATGCAAGTCTAGCGTATAAAGTTAGTGCAGCTTCAGATTGTCCAGGCTAAGCGTAAAAACAAATAATTGTTTGCTTTCCTGCCATGCAAAAGATTCCTCCTGGGGTACAGCTGAACAAAGCTGTTGTTTAGATGTAGTCCCTTTCTTTTAGCCCAGCCCCTAAATTGTATTTATTCCTTACCACCTTTTTTTGGCATTGAGAGTCACAGTGAGCTGCCACGCCCCCTCCATTGCAGTGAATGGAGAGGGGCGTGGCAGTTCACCGTGACTGCTGGCGGGGGCGTCACTATGCTGGAGGGAGATAGGAAGAGAAGCGCCGTTACGCATGGTGGCATGCAGTGAGGGACATAAGGCTCGATTCAGAGAGAAAAAAAAATACTTTCGTTTTAGTGCCGATACGCTCTCGTATGAGTGTGCGAGCAATTCTATGCATGCATTGCAATCCTTCTGTAAAGTTTCCTTCCGTTCGTACGGCAGATTACGAATCCGAGGTTGTCATTTTCCAGCGTGACTTTTCCATTTCATTTTCACATGTTACAACGTAGGCTTTAGTTTTTGCCCTTTTCCCATCGTATCCTCCCATGAATCCTTTACGTTTCCCGTTAGTTTCTGTTTCCCTTTTTCAATAAATAATCGTCCAGACGGAAATCCTTACGATCTTGCGCCTGCGCACTACAAACTTAACTCATTAAAGTGCTCGCCTACATATTTGCCACCCTCACTTCTACTACACTGTTTAGCTAAATCACTTATCACTATCCTCCATCTTCCCTTTTAGACCCTTAAAGCTCACCCATACCACTTCGCGGTTAGGTTCTTCTTCCATTTTAGCCCCCTAAAACTTACCCAACTCTTCTCGGTCATGTGAATATTCATTATTCAATATTTCTGCATAGTGCCCGATTAGAGAACCCCTGGCCCGCATTCTGCAGGCAAAGAACGGGCATCAGGAGCAAGGGCAGGATTGGATATCCAGAATCCCCTGAAATAATTTAAAAATACTAACATAAAATACACATTCTAAGCTGCAATATTGTTTAACATGTCATCAAGGGCTAAAAACAGCCATAGGTTAAGACATGAGTCATCAACTATATTCATTGCCATACAGTGAAAATGAATTGATGGAATGTGAGCAAACTTACCCTGGAGCCATCCACCAGATAATTCTCCTGACTCAAACTGACGAAATAAGCCGGAGATCTGCAATATATAAGCATCATGGGACGACCCTGGATGCCTTGCAAGAACACTAAGGAATCGCATAGCTGGACCAAACACTGCTTGTATGTTGTGCGAGTGGCACATCTTGCGGTTCCTGCAACCAAATATAAAATAATTACACAAAGCAAAGGCAACCGACTAAAACAAGAACTCCTACAACAAATTAAGATTCAAGTTCAACAATCCAAATATAATTCACAAAGGACATAAGTCTAAAAAAATCTAGCAATTATATGGATGTGTGGGAAAATACATTTTCACATGCTAAGGACTAATTAAGGTCAGCATTAAAATGCATCTATAAGGCATACATGAAATGTATTGATTCAGGTATGCATTGCTATACAATTTATGGCCTCGGCCATGCTGATACATGCAATGCCTTGGAGCTAAAGGCGCGCAGACTCAAGAAAAACATGTTCAACAATAGCAATCCGAGCCCTCAAAGGTCCCGTAAGTGGATCGGAAATGAAACGGATTTATAGGGTGGTGGTCCGTCGGAAATCAGCTCTCTGAATCAGACTCATGCCCATCCCAACAACATAAGTTATCTGAACGAACGAAAAATATCAGATTTTGTTTGGAAAATTCGTACAAATGAAAAATGAACGAAAAAAAGCAAAAAAATTACAAACACCCACTAAAACTTTCACAGACCTTTTTGAACAGCTACGAAAGTCCAGACGAATGTGTCTCTGAATCGAGCCTATAGATCCAGCTTTTCAGGTGAGCGCTGTTGCCCTGGACTAGGAGCGATGGTCTGTGTGGGACAAAAGGTGATAATAGCTTATTCTAAGTGTGCCATACACTCCACTTCGATCTTCATGACATATGGGTAATCTCCAGTAGAGGGCGAACTTCTGCAGAGATGAATATGCAAAAAAAGAAAGCCCCTCCCGGTCCATATATACATGGGACCTCCCACCAATTCCCCAGTTCCTTCTCTGCAGGGAAGGCGACAAGACAGAAGATGAAGACTTCTTTACTTACAGGTAAGCCGGGCTCGCCGGGCTATTGTCCCTATTACTGCCAGGACCCTTTCTAAATTTCCCCTAAATTGAGCCTCCCAGCTTAGGCTGCGGGTCCTGGTGAAGGTAGGAGCACCCTATGGGTGCAGAGGGAGCACTGCTCCACCGTGAGACCTCACTATGGGGTAGGCGGTTATCCAGGTTTTTTGGTGATCCTGGTGTGGGATGCCCCGTCCCTCTATGCTTATGGCAGGGTTCCCCCCCTTCCGGGTCCCTTATTCCCCTCCGGGGGGGGGGGGTTGCCTGGCCTGGCCGTTATTTCGTTTTTCCTACATATACTCCTGTGTGTGTTGGTGTGCGTGTGGCAGACAGGGAGTGTTTTACTGGGGCATGTCAGGGCTGCGGCAGCCTGGGGGAGCTTCTCCCCCTCAGGCTGTGTTCGGGAAGGGGGTGGGCCGGGCTCTCGGTGCGCCTGCGGTATCGCCGCCCCCTTCTTTGGCGCGATTTCTGTTGCTCGTTTCTAGGGGATCTGCGTTGCTGGGAGGGGGCATGGCCTCGGCGAGCGCATGTTCTGCGCTGGCCCGCCCTCCCCCTGCTCTCCCTCTTCATGCATGAGGCACTTCATGGGGGCCATCTTCTTTCAGGATCTGAGCTGCGTTCCCATGGTAAGAGCCGGAGGGCCACTTCCTTAGCTTGTATGGGGGCTCCTCTCTAGCGGGGGCCCCCACTGGTCGCAGGCATGTGTGTGTGGTTTTCACATGTCTGGCTGGGATACAGTTAGTATATATATATATATATATATATATATATATATATATATATATACCTTTTTTATATGCATATACTGTTAGGTTATTGCCATATTTATCTAGCATTGCACTTATGTTGCCTGTTTTGTGTGTTACAGATTGCCCTGTATATGTGCATATTAAGGGGTTCCTCCTGATCCTGGGGTCCCTAGTGTAAAATTGTTCACCTCAAATCCTCCCACCGGGACTTTTAAGGGGCATCCCGGGTTGCTTAGGCGTAAATTTCCTGTGGTCTTGCGACTGACCACAAAAATTCACTATATGGAGGCTCCGCAGGATACTGGGCTCGGGCTCCCTCTGGGACAATTCGGGCCATGTGTGGGGTGTGGGGTATCCCTTACGGGGGAGAATGTGCTGATCTGTATACCATGCACACAAAAGGCCATAACGCAGCAGTCTGGTACCCAGCCTTCTGGGTCGGCTCCTCCTGCTTCATCGCCTTCCTCTCTCCACCTTATCCGTACCCCAAGTGACATTGGTACCAGTGGGGAGTCGCTTTCTGATGTTTGGGCTAGGTTGGCCAGCATCAAGAAAATTATTGCTAGCACGGTGGGCAAGAAGGCCCAGGCTAAAAAGAGACATTTGTCGTCGGCCCAGCCCTTGTGGGATGTTGACGACGATTCCGCTGATTTGTCAGATTATTCCCCGTTAGAGGAGGGGGAATTGTATCAGGAAACAGAGGCTGACTATGTTTAGTCTGGGAATGCCAATGTTGGGCAGGCGCTGGGGGATGCCGTAGATACGGCCACTGTTTTGTCACATTTATTGGAGGTGTTGGATATTGAACCACCTGAGGCGCTCCCTCTCAAGAAGGAGGAATTTTTTGGGGCCTGCAAGCCCTGTCTGGAATTCCCTACCCAGGGTAATTTTGATGCGCTGATCCTTAGAGAATGGGAGAGGCCCAGTCGACTTCCTGGTGTTCCTCAGGGATGGGATAAGAAGTATCCTTTTCCGGTGGAGGCGGTTAAGCGCTGGTCTTCTCCTCCCGAGGTTGACGCGCCAGTTTTAGGTTTGGCCACTTCCCTTAAGGATGGCGAGGATAAGCGCCTTGATCAGATGGCGTGCCAAGCATTTGCCAAAGTGGGCTCGGCCCTGCGGCCTGTTAGTGCATCTGCCCTGGTGTCTCTTGCTACCAGGTCTCTTATCAGGGACTGGCTGAATAACGCTCAGTTTGATCCAGCTGGCGCTGAGTTCGCTATCCTTAAGAAATGCAAATTGTTCATGGATTTTGTCATGGCTGCGATGGAAGATTCTATTGTCGTGTGTAGTAGGACTTCAGCCTTACTGGTGGCTATGCGCAGATTGGTCTGGCTCCGCTAGTGGACAGCGGACGTTGGGGCCAAGAAGTCGCTCACAGCTCTTCCCTTCTTGGGTTTGCGGCTGTTTGGAGATAAATTGGATGCTGTTGCTAAAGGAGGTAAGTTACCTCAGCGGAGGAAACAGCGCCGCCCCTTTCGGGGGCCGGCTCATTCGCTCCTTCCTTTCGAGGGGCCAGATCGGCTAGGGGTTTGGCCTTCTCGGGTGTCAGGGGCTTGTCCTGGAACAAAGGCAGAGGTCGGGCATGTCCTGTGCCTGCCTGGGGTTCCAAGCCCAAGCCTGCCATTAAACCAGCTCAGCAATGAAGGGGCGCCCTCACCCGCAAGGGAGGGGGGGCGGCTGCGGCTCTTCTTCCAGGTCTGGGCCCGGGAGGTCACCGACAATTGGTTCTTGGAAGTGGTCTCCTCCGGATACAAACTGGAGTGCGAGTACTGGCCGCCCCCAAGATTCTTAAGGTCTCGGGTGCCCTTGGTCTCACAGGGGCTCCTGTTAGCAGTAAAAAACCTTCTGGACATAGGGGTTATATGCCCGGTGCCTCTGTCGGAGAGCGGCAGGGGTTACTACTCCAACCTTTTCACAGTTCCCAAAAAGGAGGGTTCGGTGAGACCAATTCTAGATCTCAAGGTTCTCAACAGGTTTATCGGAGCCAAAAAGTTCCGCATGGAGACTCTGCGCTCGGCTATCAATTCCCTTCGCCAAGGGGATTCTATGACATCCATAGACCTCAAGGATGCGTATCTGCATGTTCCGATTTTTCAGGCACATCAGAGATTCCTCCGGTTTGCGGTGGAGGATCAACATTATCAGTTTGTAGCTCTTCCCTTCAGTCTGACCTCGGCGCCGAGGATCTTCACCAAGGTCTTGGCGGGAATAATGGCTCTGCTCAGAGCTCAGGGCATTCGCATTGTGCCTTATCTGGACGACTTGTTGATCTCAGCTTCTTCCCTCCGTCAGGCGGAGCTGGACACCCACCAGGTGGTGTCGACCCTGGAGAGGTTCGGGTGGGTGATCAACCGCACAAAGTCTTCTCTCTCCCCGTCTCGAGTGATTTCATTTCTGGGCATGAATCTGGATACCATTCGGGCCAGAGTGTTTCTGCCCCAGACCAAGGTGCAGAGGATTCAGGGCCTGATCCGCCTTCTTCTGGCCAGTCCTTGTCCCTCTATCCGACAGGGGATGAAACTGGTGGGTTTGATGGTATCCTCCTTCGAGGCGGTAGCGTTTGCACAGTTTCACATGAGATCTCTTCAACTTCACCTATTGACGCATTGGGGCAGGTGCCCGCAGTCATTGGATCAACCTTTCAGGATGTCTCCCAGGGTTCGACAGTCGTTTCGGTGGTGGCTGGACTCGAGCAATCTGGTGAAGGGCAGATCCTTTCTGGTCCCTTGTTACCACGGATGCCAGCCTGTCGGGCTGGGGAGGTTATTGCAAAAGTCATCTGTTCAGCGGGGTGTGGAGTTCCCAGGAGGCTCACACCCCCATCAATGTCTTGGAGCTCAGAGCCATCCGACTGGTTCTGGCTCGGCTAACCTCACATTTACGGGGTCTACCGGTTCAGGTTCGTTCGGACAACCGAACGGCAGTAGCTTACATCAATCACCAAGGAGAGACTCGCAGCAGGAGTGCCCTCAGGGAATTCTCTCTGATCCTGCACTTAGCGGAGAGCAATGTTCCTTGCCTTTCGGCAGTCTACAATCCGGGAGTGGAGAACACGGAGGCGGATTCCCTGAGCAGGGGATCCTCTTGCCACGGAGAGTGGTCTCTCAACCCCAAGTTTTTTTCTGGATCTTTGCCGCAAGTGGGGGACTCCGGAGGTGGATCTCTTTGCTTCGAGGCACAATCACAAACTTCCGGCCTTTGTGTCTCTTTCTCAGGATCCTCTGTCTCTGGCAGTGGATGCCTTGTCACTGGCTTGGAAGGAGTTGGGTTTTCTGTACCTGTTTCCACCCGTCTCCATGCTGGGCAAGGTAGTTCGCAAGCTGGCTCTAGAAGGGGCACCAGCGATTCTGGTGGCTCCAAGGTGGCCAAGAAGGGTTTGGTACGCAGACATCGTAAGGATGGCCGTAGATCAGTACCGGCTTCCCTTGTTGCCGGACCTGCTATCTCAGGATCATCTTCTTTACCCCAATTTACAAACGCTGGCTTTGACGGCTTGGCTGCTGAAACCTTCATCTTGAAAGAGGAAGGTTTGTCTGAGGCTGTTGTTCAGACCCTGATTGGTGCTAGGAAACGGTCCTCTTCTGGCATTTACTATAGGACTTGGAGGTCCTATATTGATTGGTGTGAGGCTAGGGCCTTGCCTTGCAGGGTCTTTTCGATACCCAGGATTTTGGAGTTTCTTCAGCATAATCTGGATCTTGGGTTCCGGCTTAGTACTTTGAAAGGACAGGTTTCTGCTCTGTTGGTTTTCTTTTGCCGTACACCCGCTGGTTAAGACCTTTTTCCAAGGGGTCGCGCATGTGCGGCCCCCTCGGAAGGCTGTAGTTCCTGTTTGGGATTTGAATTTGGTTCTTTCGGCTCTGCAGGGTCCTCCTTTTGAGCCGTTACAGGATATTGCTCTTTCGGTTCTCACTCAGAAGGTTGCTTTCTTGGTGGCTATTACCTCGGTTCGGCTTGTCTCTGAGTTGGCGACCTTGTCGATTCAGGCCCCTTACTTTGAGAGACACCAGGATAAGGTGGTTTTTCATTTTAAGCCGGATTTCCTTCCTAAGGTGGTGTCTGCTTTCCACCTCAATCAGGATATTGTTCTCCCTTCCTTGTGTCCTAAGCCTAACAATGACAAGGAGAGGGTTCTGCACAATTTGGATGTTGTTCGCTGTGTGAAGTACTATTTGGTGACTACTTCTTCCTTCCGCAAGACGGACGCTTTTTTCGTGGTGCCCTGCGGGCCCAGGAAAGGGTTGGCGCCTGCTAAGTCTACGATTAGCAAATGGATTCATCAGGCCATTGTTGGGGCCTATTCTGCTAAGGGGAGAACTCCCCCTTTTAGGGTCACTGCGCACTCTACTCGTGCTGTTGGTGCATCCTGGGCTTTTCAGCACCAGGCTTCTGTTGAACAAGTTTGTAAGGCTGCTACTTGATCTTCCATTCATACTTTTTCCAAGTTTTACAAGGTTGATGTGCGGGCTTCAGTGGATGCTGTTTTTGGCCGCAAGGTTCTGCAAGCTGCAGTGGTTTGAGTTGGTACATTCTTTACTGTTTCTGGTTCCCACCCATGATGGACACTGCTATTGGATGTCCCATATGTCATGAAGATTGAAGTGGAGTGTACGGCACACTTAGAATAATACCGTTTTGTGAGTACTCACCTTTAAAACGGGTATTACACTCCATACACTCCACTTTGCCCCACCCCTTTTTTTCAGGTATTCTGGGGCTTTTATATGGTGAACCATTGGTTTTGATTGTTAATGTTATAATTGGTTCTTCCTGGTCCCCTTACTGCTTTTATACACTGGGGAATTGGTGGGAGGTCCCAGGTATATATGGACCGGGAGGGGCTTTCTTTTTTTGCATATTCATCTCTGCAGAAGTTCGCCCTCTACTGGAGATTACCCATATGTCATGAAGATCGAAGTGGAGTGTATGGCACACTCATAATACCCGTTTTAAAGGGGAGTACTCACAAAACGGTATTTTTTTTATTTGCCTGAAAATTGTCTTTAACCCATTCCTGTCATTTCCCCTCTTTGATGGTTTGGATCAAGGTGAAAATCCTATTCTTTTCACCTGCCCCAGGTTCTTTGTCACCCGAGGAAAGGGGTTTGGGATTTCTTCACTGGCGCTGAGATGAGTAGACCTTAGTCCTGGCACCTCCCATTGTAGCCAGGCTTACGGGATCAGGGGGACAGTGGTAGGCTCCCTACCCACTATGACACGTACCCACCTGATCCACGCCATCACCTTCTTAATTGAGTATTACAGTGATTTAATTTATTTAACAAAAATATTAATTTATGAATCATGTGGGGAGCTCTAACTGTTAGAGTAGGACTGCAGGAAAAAGAGGCGCCATGATGTGGCCCTGCAGCTTCCCATACATTTGCAAATGTATGCAACGAAAACCTCGCTGTGTTTTAAATTTAGACAGTTTGTAGGATTTGTTGCAGGCCGGTAGGGATTTCAATGCTGGGGTATTCCTTTTTGTTTTGTCTGTAACTAATTGCCCAGCTCAGTGTGCACAGCCCAGTCCAGCCTAAAAATTGATGGTGCTGCCTGCCGTTTCTTTTCCAACATTCTTTTAGCACAAAATGTTAACCCATTCCTATCAGTACTGAACCTTTAGTATTGTATTGTGGGTGGTAGGGTTGGTTTGGCCCCTACAGCCATGATACAGGGGCCCTAAGTATTGCAGGGGCAAAACAGGAATGTGCTCAGTTGGCCTTACAATAAGGCCCACTGAAATTTCTACCTGTACTCCCTCTGCCCAGTCTGACCCTATATACATGTATCTTACACTAAAATCTGAAAGATTCCTGGGCCAGCCGTTCCTTACCCTGGGACATTGTGTGAAACCCCTATCCCCAGCTCACCACAAAACTCACGTTTTCCAGCAGCTCCCTCAGCGATGTAAACAATCTAGGCCGCATTCCCAGCATCAGTGGGCCGAAGCGCGTCCCTGCACTTAGGGGTTTATTCATCAAGGGATAGCGGCAGGTAGTGCCTCGTAGCAACAGGTAGCGAACAATGAATGCCGGGCACTGTACGCAATACCACATTTATCAAAGCGATTCCGGTAAGCAACTCTAACAGCGCCATGTAGCGTACAATTTATCATTACAGGCGGCTCAGCGTATAGCGTCGGCGCTCTGGCTTCCAGAACGCCAGGTATTACCTGTTGCTACCTGTTGCTCTCCCATACATTTTCTTCACTTTAAACAGGGTTTTAAAGATTTTTTTTTAATCACATCATTGTGTGACCTCTCCTAGCCTAGAAAAAGTCATTTTTGAAAACTTTCTTGATTTTTATATTTTCTGCAGAATTGTCATTACAGGTCTGGTATTAAAGTGTTAATGTCACAATGTAATAACAATGTCATTCCATATGTTTTCACTTTGTTACTAGTGGATATGTGTTCACAAACAGACTTTAATCACACAGCGTCTGGAGCTCTGGGCTTCTGCGACACAATTTTGAGTGCCAGCGCGGTGTGAGCCTGTTTTTTTTATGAATATGGTCTGAGTCGCTCACACTGACCAGTCGCTACCGTTCGCTCTCATATAGTGCTGTATCAGAGCAACCACTAGCGGTTGCTCTTAGCGCCGCTGTACAGATGCTCATCTGCCGTTACCTGGCACTAGTAATGAATCAGCCTGCCCGTCATACAGACAAGCACGCACTCTGTAGGGGAAACTGGGGATGCAGCCACTTTCCCTCCAGCTTGCTGAGCGATAGTCTAAACAGGGCTATTTTGCCGAGCATTAACATGCACAGAAAACAGCTCTGATTGGACGAGGGCTTACACATGTGTCGTAGGACCTGGGAAAAGGTACGTTTTTTTACTGGGGATCCGAGGGGTTTCACACAGCGGCTTGGCAAGGAACAAAACCCAGACTAGTGAAAATCCTGGGTTTTGTTCCACTTTAAGTGATTAGACTCTTTCACTAAGTGCTCGATGTTCAGTGCTTTGGGCCATTTAGGGGTCATTTTATTTTTCTTATCTATATAGGTATTTCTTTAAATATCTTTACACAAAATATGAAAATATGTGCAAAGCACATGGCTTGCCAGTTAATTCTGTCAGGCAGTATGAGTGTATACTTGGAAAGAGCTCTCACCTCTCCTCAGCGGGGACGTGTTAATCAGATGCAGATATATCATCTTCTGTGTAGGTGAGGACCTGTTAACTGTCACTTGAGACAGACGGTTTCTCTGCGTGCATGTGCGGTTCACCTTACTGCTCGCTGAAACACAATGCTGCTGTGTAACGGAGGCACACTTGTCCTGCTTATAGAGGTTCTGAACTCATCAAGGGCTAGTGGCTATCTGGTTTCATGCGATTCTATTGGTCACATTGCTATCAGTCCTCAACTAGCCTGTCATCTTATGTCCAGTGAAAGCTTTTTGTGTGCCAGGCAGGGGGCCCCAAGGGCTGATATAGTCCATCCAGGTTTTGCCACAAAATAAACATGTACTGTATGTATCACAATCAGGCCCGGCTCCAGGTTTATGTGGGCCCTTGGGAAACAGAGTGTCAGTGAGCCCCTTCTGGTTTGTCATGATGCTCCATACATGATGATACTGCTGCGCGTACAACTTCACATAATCCCTCCCAACCCAGGATGTCCACCTCCTGCTTTCCCCAGTCCCCGCCCCTGATTCGGTGCCACTTGCTTCCCCTGAAGGGGAATTTTCCTTGTTTCCTAAAGAATCTCAAGGGTTTTTGAAAATCAAAAGAAAGTAGGAATAGAAGGAATGACATAAAGAAAGGAAGGAAGGGAAAAAAGAAAGAGGTAATGGCAGAAAAAGAATGAAAGGAAGGAAAAAAGAAAGAAAAAATAAAAGAAAGGGCTGAAAAAAGGGAAAGAAAAGGAAGGTAATTAGGAAAGGTACAAGGTACCAGGTAGACCAGACATCAATGTGCTATAGCCAGGATGCTCCATTTAAGTACTGCAATTTTAGTTGGGTTAGAGCTCCATGGACATACAAGCGGGTTGGAGCTCTATGGACATACAAGCTCACAATCCGTATGGATACTTTTCCACAGCAACCTATTCATGTGGATTATTTACCCATCAGGACCATCTGACCTAGCTTATTTTTCGGATTTCCTAGCTTGACCCTCGGCTTAACCCTCACTACAAACCCATGCTGCCTGCACTGACCTGACCTGTAACTGCGCATATGACCATCAGGCTGTGGCGTGTCTACAGATTACACTTCCAGTAATACTCACCTGTTCCTGCCATTACAGGTAGTGTTTACCAAGCCTAGCACTTCAGTCTATACTCCCTTGTCAAGCCACATTATGTATAATGTGCTGGAGGGGGCAGTCCAAATTTTCCCGTGGAACCCATAGGACTCCAGTTACACCACTGGTGTAAGCCATAGAATCACAGGTATAGGGTTCAGGACCAGGTAGACCAGACAGCAATGTGCTATAGCCAGGATGCACCATTTAAATACTGCAATCTCTGATGGGTTAGAGCTCGATGGACATACAAGTGGGTTGGAGCTCTATAGACATACAAGCTCGCAATCTTTTTCCCAGCAACCTATAGTTATTCATGTGCCCTTGCAATAGGCTGATTGCACCTCATTGCGTGTTTGCACTTGAGCAGACCTAACTGCTCATCGGTAAACTATATTACAATATTTAGACAAGCTAGATGGGCCGCACCAGCCTATGTGCCCTTACTATATTTTGTAAAGATCCCAATATGATAACAAAATATATTGTGGTGTGCACACCACCCCCAGCACCACAATTATGAAAACCAAAAAAGAGAGAAGGGAAGGTCCACACTTCCCAACAGAGTGCTAAGGGCTAAATATAATAAGTGGCACCACCATTCAGAACTTATACAAAAAATATCCCAATGAATTGGTGTATCGTCCTGAGGAAGTAGTGCAGGAGTCACTACGACACGCTTACCTTTGTGGGGGTGTTCCTGGTTGGTCTGTATGCATACCCTTGTCTTTATTATTTCCATCTACTCACCTTGGCTCGTTCTCCTGCTCTAAGTTAGGTTTTCATGGATTCAGATTATGTTTGTTAGGTTTAGGATTGTTTTGATGGCTATTGAGCTGCACTGTATATATTATATTATATTGCAATTTGCACATAATTAGCACATTTTTGCACAGGATTTGAGTGACACATAGAGTATCTATTCTAAATGTGTTTTATACTTTTTTGGAATGAATTGACTCACCTAAATGTATTTTAACCTGTGTACTTTCGTGTAATAAATTGGGATTTTTTTTGTATAAGTTCTGAATGGTGGTGCCACTTATTATATTTAGCCCTTAGCACTCTGTTGGGAAGTGTGGACCTTCCCTTCTCTCTTTTTCGGTAAACTATATTGATATGGTCACCACATTTGGCAACCTTCTGGTCCTCTCTCCTGACCAACAAGAGCCATTCTATGTCTGAGTGTTTCAATCTGGAACCCAATGGTGGGACACTGGCCAGACAGCAATGAAAGACCAATCTATATCCATATGCTTCACCTATAGTTGAAGCCTAGGAAGCTGAAGCTCAGCTAGATTCATGAATTCCTCTGGCTAAGGGTGTTCCCATATGCTTCCAAGGAGTGTCAGGTATGGGTGGATAGAACTTAGTGGTGCACCTCTGACTTAGACCCAAGCTGGATGGCAATGTGAGGGCTGCAGAGTAGAGTTTAGGAAAACATGGCAGCGACATGCGTTTGCCACATGCCTTTCTGCACAAATATGCCCCCCAGCCATTCGTCTAGTTCTATTATTCTGAATGTCCAATAAACCTGATTTAAAAGTCATTAAATTCAAATTAATGATCTGCAACAGGGAATAAATCGATAGACATGAGGATGCCGCATAGACAACCTCTGTAGCCCTTGCATTAATCATCTCTGCTTGAGGGGTTTGGTGTGTCTGTGATTATTATATAGCTCCGGGGTACCCATTTATGTACGGATGATAAATATGCTAGATGGGTTAAAGTATGTCTCCAGCTTTTCTAACGTTAACCAGAGATCTAGCTTGGAAATAGTCTAATCCTAGGAGTGGAGGGTGGGGTACTTCTGTACAATGTATAAATAAGGGTGGTAAGTTTCAGATTGTACTATTTTCTTATTTTTTACAGGGGAGGGCTGCTGAGCTCTAACTGCCTATTTTGGTGCTGGATTAAAGGTTTAGTGAAATTGCATTTTTCTGATGTATGTAGATTATTTTACCCATCATGCAATGCACTAGCAAGACAGTAGAGTTATTAATAAATTAATGGTGCCAGTACAAAGGGAAAGTAGAACTGGGATGTGAAGGTTAGAAGAAAAGAAGGTAGGTGAGCGAAGAAGATAGAAATTGTAAGGGAGGTCAAAATGGTGGGAAGGAGTAGGCTCAGAATGACCGACACTGCAACAAGGGAATTCCCGGGTCAGTCCTTTTACACCACAAAGAGGCTCCTACCCTGGTTCACATAGTGCTGACAGCCCCTGGCACTGTCTATCATATAAAGTGATGCCCTACCCCCATTTCTACCTGGCCCCAATTCGGGAAATTAGGATGCTTCTGTGTCTGAAACCCCTTGGTTCTCTAGATACTCACCTTGATCCGAGATTCAGGAAAGTTAACATCCACCATACTTCTGCACAGCTGAGATGCTGAGTGGGGGCTGACACTGGATCCTGGATCGAGGTAAATTTACAGGGACACCAAAGGATTTTCACACAGCGAGGCATCCCGAATTGGGATGCCCCTAAGAAAAGGAATCTTGGTCTTCTTTAAAGAGGTAGTTCAGTTAATAATAACTTATTTAGAGAGCACAGGGCTATCCTGAATTGGGATGCCCCGCTGTGAATGAGCTGGGGGAGAGGGGTTTACTTACTACATCTGGGATCCTTCCACAGCATGCCATATCAGGCTCATTATGCTGGTGCTTGCACATCAATGTGCCCAGCCTCCAGCCTGATATGCTGCACGTGCTTACTCAGGATGTCTTTAGTATCGGCAGCCCTGTTCACTGTAAGAGTGCCCATCGACAGCAGGGCATCCCAATTCAGGATGCCCCATGCTGCCTAAAAGGAAGTCCTATTTAAAGGTAAAATACAATTCAATGTTATTTTTGATATGTTTTGATATATAATTAAATTTTTTTGTATATTTTTCTTTGCCAATAGCGGAACTGACCAAGTACTTTTCTTTTTTTTGTATGTTGGCAAATGTGTGTTTTATGGAAGTAAAAGAAGAGAGAGACCTGTAGACACTCTTCTGGACATTCTATGCCACTGACCAGGGCTGGCCTTTGGGGTGTGCAAAGGTGTGCAATCACAAAAGGGCACCATGGTCAGGGGGCACAGTACATGTGTGCCCACCAGCTTAATGCCCTAAGCTGCTTGCTTGCTCGATGTCAATTGGAGCTGCCGAGGATGCACGATTGGTTGGGTCAGATGGAAGGGGTGCTCGCCTCTGTTCTACCCTTTAAAATGGACCAAACTGGCTTATTCCTTAGCTCCCGAGACTTCCCAATGTGGGATGCCCTTTTGTGTGAAACCCCCTGAGATCACTGGCATATCCATACTGCAAGCAATTCCATGGCACGTAGGCAGGATTTCATCCAATCAGCACTCTATGTTGTACATATTAATGCAGGGCATAGAACGTTTTTTGTCTACAGAGCCAAAATAAAGAGCTGGAGGCAATTGGCATTCCCGGCTTCCTCCTGAACAGCAGCACATCAGTCGGGAAAGCCAGGATGTGGTCTGTGTAGATGGGAATGCTTGTGAGATAGCTATACCAGCAATCTCGGGTAGTTTCATACAGTAGGGCATCCCATATTGAGGTGCCATGGGGATAGAGAATGGGGATAGAGAATCAGCTGTCTCTGGAGTCTTTTAGAGACTTCAGGGGAAAACACAGGTTTTAGTCCACTTTAAAATGACCGTAAATGACTCTTGGTCCACTTGGTAATGGGGAAGTGCAGAAGTGTTTGGGGGGACATCCTGTGGTCTCGCACAGGGCACCATCCATCCCAAGGCCAGCCCTGCCACTGCCCCACACACAGGGATGATTCTCTGTCATTCTAGTGACTTTTAAGTAGAGGGACACTGTTTGGTTTAGCTTTATGACATATTATATCCTACAAAGTTCACCAAGGGGGTTTGATTGTTAAATGACAGCATAGACTACCGCATTATGGTACTGGATTGGCGCATAAAAAATCTAACTGAATAAGGGAATGAGTGCTGGTGGATAGTGACCCCCATGGCCTGCAGCCAAATTCAGCATCTGCTATAACAAATACATGGTGTTTCATGATTTAATGATGACCTGAAGCCTTTGTTTCACGCAGGAGAGATTGATCAGTGCTCACCCATATGTGTGCCATATGGATTCAGAGTATCTCGATATGAGGGGTTTCAGTATAGACATGTCTGTTACCTAGGTCATGTGACCCATGTCATTGATGAATGATCTGCTGCTACTTACTACATAATGGTAGTGAGATAGGAGGGAGGGGAGAATAGATTGTGCCAGTATGAAGGTAAAATGGAATTGACGGGGATGTTATAGATAAGAGAGGAATAGGGAAACTGTAAGGCATGTTGGAATGAGAAGGCTTGGACTGGCCCACAAGTTAACAGGGAAATTCCCCAGTGGAGACCTATACTCCTCAAAGAGGCTCCTGCCCTGTGTGCTCCGGTTCACATTCTGCTAACAACCCTGGCACTCTGTCAGGTGAACAACATTGTCATCCCTGCCTTAGTTTTGGCTCTGCATACAGTCCCAGCACTGTACTAATACTGCACAGGGGAATAGTAGTACACCATACATTTTTGGAGGATAGCCCAGGATGTGGCCCCTGGAGTCAGTTTTACCAGTAGGCCCAAGACACCCCAGTCTAACACTGTCAGGGAGTACATAATGTATAAGGAATGCCTGAGAGAAGAGATTGGAAATTGTAAGACAGGTCAAAATGGAAGGAAAGGTGGAAATATGAAGGTTCAGACTGGCCCACTGGGAAACAACTCTCCTGTGGGCCCCTGTACTCCTCAAAGGGGCTCCTACCCTGGGTGTCATGGTTCACATAGTTCTAACATAGTTCTCTCTGGCACTCTGTCTATTTAGTATTGGGCTTGGGGAAACAACTGGGTCAGCCGTGTCTTTAGGTTGGTCCTGTGTACAGCCCCAGCGCGCTATTCCTACTGCACAGATGTACAGTAATGATAACTCTATCCATTTTTTGGATGATAGAAGCCATACTGGATGTAGGCCCCCAAAGTCAATTCTACTGGTAGGCCCCAGACACCCCAGTCCCGCATTGATAGAGAGTACTTAAAGTGGATCTACACTCTTCTTTGCAACTATGAAGTCGATTCAGAGCCAGGTGAGAAAAAATACCAACTTTTTAGGAGAGAAAAGTGCCATTCACTTTCACTGGCTACCTTGGGGCTGGTTCAGTGAATGGGTGTAAATGTCCCCCTAGTGTTGAATCAGCTCCAAGGTAGACAATGAAAGTGAATGGCTGTTTTCTCTCCTAAAAAAGGAGTGAGTTCTCACCTGGATCTTAATCGAATCCTGTGCCAGTGTGGGTTCTGGTTCACAGGGACACTAAACTAACCCAATCTGCATTGAAGAGATACTGACTTTTACCTAGCAGAGCTGTGTCAGTTGGGGGACAGGTAATAGCTGCATACAGATGTGGAATCCGCAGCTAACCCAGTAGGAGACTTGCTTCACTGAAGTGCATGGCTATTTTATGCCCCCCATCATAAAGGGCTTAATACCTGGTTTTGGTTTCCTAAGGACCATTAACTGTAGGGACATACCAAACTGGGGAGAATGTAAAAAGGGACAAAAAGTCATTTTTGGCTGTTGGTTTGCTTTAATTGGTAAATGGTACTCGAGAGAAGAAGATGGAAATTGGAAGGGAGGTCAAAATGAAAGGAAAGACAGAAATTAGAAGGCTCGTACTGGCCTTTAGGGGAAAAGGAAATTACGCAGTTGGCCCCTGTACCCCACAAGGGAGGTTAGAAATGAATAATGCAAATCCTTCATCAAATGTCACTTGTCCAACCTAGGAAGAAGTGCAGCGCCGGCTCAAGCAGATTAAAATTGATAAATCCCCGGGGACAAGATGGCATACATCCCTCTGTTTAAAGGGAGTTATGTACAGTAACAGACAAGTCATTATTTCTAATATTTGTAGATTCAGTACAGGGGCTGTTCTGAGGGATTCACGCTTAGCAAATGTGGTGCCAATATATTCTAAAGGAGAACCTGGAAACTACAGACTGGTAAGTTTAACATCTGTGGTGGGCAAGCTGTTTATTCTAAGCATACAGCACGTCCTGCTCCATCTATAATACTTACACATGGGTAATCCTCCGCCTGAGGGCGCTGTTCATTGCAGACATGCAAAAACAAGCTCCTCCCGGCCCTACATATACCGAGGGACCTCCCACAAATCCCCAGATTTCTCTACAGTGCTCACTGCGAAGACATGAAGTATCACGCTCTCGCAGGCAAGCGGGGCTTTACAGCCCGAGGCCCTGTGGGACTATTTCCACCCGTCTTCCTTGTGATGAATTATGCCTCCCAGCCTGGGCTGCGTTGGTCGGGTGAAGGTAGGCAGCACCGTGTGTGCTTACGGAGCTATGCTCCACCGCAATCCCCCACCATAGGGTAGGCGGTCAAGGCTAATGGTGAGCCTTCAGAGGATGCCCCTCCCGCATCAGTGCCCCACGCCCCGTATAGCGGTGAACCCCCATGTATTGGGTCACCTTCCACCCTAGTTCCCCCCTTAATTGGGGGGAAAAAAGAGGGGGGGGGTTGTGTGTATGATGGCCTAACCTTGCCCTATTACACTAGTAAGCTTATAGCCCTTAACGGTTAATGGGTGTCAGAGCCGCATTTTACATTGCTTGTATTGTCAGCTACAACGCCTTTACTATATTTCATTCGGCGTTTACGGCGGCTCTGTTCGCGGACGCTACAGCGTTTATTTTTTCTATTCATCCTGTCATATTTGTTCTGAGGTAATTCACTCGGTCTGGTTTTCAGACGTTGCTAACTTCTGTTTCTGATTGGCTATTTCTTCGAGCTTCGCGCTCTCCGGGGGGGGCGTGGTCTGGCTTGGCGCGTTCCGCGTTGCCTTCAGCTCTGGCCCACCCTTCGAGGTTTGCTTGGCGCCATTCCTTTCTCACACGTGCGTGGTGAAGACTGTCCTCCCCTCGCTGCTCTGTAAGTGCCCTCATGGGCGACCCTTCCTTCAGCTTTTGCTCCTTCTCGCTTGGCTCTGACATCCTTGTTCCCCTTGTGTCTTTCAGACCGTGTACTTCGGTGGCTTCTCCCAGCCCGGTCTTACTCCCGGTCCTGTCCTTCAAATACTACTCCCACTTCCCCGCGGGTCATTGGGGCATCCAGGGTTGCTTTCTAGTGTCAATCCCTACTGGCTTATTGTACCTAATAATCACCATATGGAGGCATCTCAGGATATTGTGAACGGGGTTCCTTCGGGACAAGCCCGTCTGTGTGTAGCTTGTGGGGTCTTGCCTAGCAGCGGTGACAATGCACAGGTCTGTGTTCACAGCAGGTGCTATCAGCTCTTCCCGCCTTTTCTCTCGCATCACTTCACTTACTCCCCCAAGTCTGAGCCTAACCCCCAATACTAGCGGGGATTCTCATACTGATTTGGCCACTAGACTGGCTAGTGTTGAAAACTTGATAGCTGGCTCCTTAGCCCGTAAGGCCTCGGCCAAGAGGCGGCATTTAAATCCTGAATCGACTATCTTTCCTATAGAATCTGACGATTTACTGCTTTCTTATGCACATCCCCCTTCAGACGAAGGGGAGCTGTTCTCTGACTCAGGGTCATATGACGACAAGTCCAGGGGCCAGGAGGAGTCTGGTTCTGAACATTGGTCCTCGGATGACATTGATAGACTATTGGCCCAGATCTTTGATGTATTGTCCCTCTCTCCCCTTGCCGCGTCTCCCCGGCAAAGGGGTGATCTGTTTGACACCGCTAGGGCGCGGTTGGAATTTCCTGAACAAACCCATTTTAATAGCCTTGTGCTGAGAGAATGGGAACACCCCAGCAAACTTCATGGGGTTCCTAAAAGTGTGGATAAGAAATATCCATTCCCTGCTGACCTAGTCAAGTGCTGGACATCGCCACCCGAGGTCGATGCCCCAATTTTAAGTTTGTCCAACACCTCTATTATGCACTCCCCCGACATTACTACGCTGCGGGATTCTGAGGACCGGCGTGTTGACCAACTGGCATGTCATGCCTTTGCATTTGGGGGAGCGTCGCTCCGCCCGGTTTGCGCCTTAGCCATTACGGCGGTGGCGCTCAGGACTGTGGTTAGGAATGCTCTAGAAGGTGCGAATGATTTGCCCTCTGATGCTGCCAATGCTCTGGCCACCTGTGAAACTTTTGTTAACTTTATCCTATCGGCATCGGATGATGCTATTAAGCTGAGCGCTAGATCTTCTGCTCTGGTGGTAGCCATACGCCACGCGGTCTGGTTGCGCCAATGGGCCGCTGATAACGCCGCCAAGAAGGCCCTTACGGGGCTTCCATTTAAGGGACTGCGCCTGTTTGGAGAAAGGTTAGACATTTTCGCCAAGGGTGGCAAGTTGCCCCAGCGCAAGCGTTAGGCTCGGCCCTTTCGTGGCCCAAGCTCCCATTCAACCCCCTACCGTGGGGCTAAGCAGGGCAGAGGAGTGTCCTTCGCTGGGTCTCGTGCAGATTCCTGGAACAAGAACAGAGGACGCTGCCCCGGTTCCTCCTGGGGACCCAAGCCCCTCCCAAGACCCCCCAGGCATGAAGGGGCGCCTTCGCCCGTCAGGGTGGGGGGACGTCTACAGCACTTCGAGCAGGTTTGGAGACGCCACGTCTCAGACCGGTGGATTCAGGAGGTAGTGTCCTCCGGTTACAAGATAGAATTTGCTGTACGGCCCCCTACCAGGTTTGTTGGGTCCCGGATCCCACAGGATCCTGCCTCAGCTCAGGTCTTGTTGCTGGCCGTGCAGGACCTTCTGGATCTAGGGGTCATTTGCAAGGTCCCCTTAAAAGACAGGGGCATGGGCTTCTATTCCAACCTTTTCACAGTGCCCAAGAAGGACGGGTCAGTCAGGCCCATTCTGGACTTAAAAATCCTCAACAAATTTGTCAGAAACAAACATTTTCGTATGGAAACCTTGCGCTTGGCCATCGCTTCGCTGCGCCCGGGGGACTTTATGACGTCCGTGGACATCAAGGATGCTTACCTGCACGTTCCGGTGTTTCCAGGACACCAAAGGTTTCTCAGATTTGCGCTGCTGGATCAGTATTACCAATTCGTGGCCTTGCCATTCTGCCTCACGTCGGCTCCCAGGGTATTCACCAAGGTGCTGGCAGGGGTGATGTCCCTGTTAAGGCTAAGGGGCATACGTGTGTTGCCCTACCTGGACGATATACTCATCACCTCTCGGTCTCTGCAGCAGGCAGAGCTGGACACTCGGTTGGTAGTGTCCACCCTGGAGTCCTTCGGCTGGGTAATCAATTACCCCAAGTCCTCTCTGTCCCCCTCCTCGGTGGCCCCGTTCCTGGAGATGATTCTGGATACAGTTCAGTCAAGGATATTCCTTCCTCAGCAGAAGGTGGAAGCTCTGACAAGGCAGGTGAGCTCCCTGCTTTCGAGCCCTCATCCCTCCATCCGGCAGGGAATGCAGTTGGTAGGCCTGATGGTGGCGAGCTTCGAGGCGGTGCCCTTTGCCCAGTTCCATCTGAGAACTCTGCAGCTTCACCTTCGGTCAGTGTGGAACAAGAACCCAGCGTTCTTGAACGAGACCTGGGTGCTCCCCCCCCGGTCAGACAATCCCTTGCGTGGTGGCTGGACCACAGGAATTTGACAAGGGGCAGATCCTTCCTGGCCCCCTCCTGGGAGACGGTCACAACGGATGCCAGTCTGTTGGGTTGGGGGGGTTCTGGAAGTCCCCGCACTTCCAGGGGAGGTGGGGCCCTCAGGAGGCCCATCTACCCATCAATATCTTGGAACTCAGGGCGGTCAGATTGGTGCTGGAACAATTGACCCATCACCTGAGGGGTCTGGTGGTTCAGGTACGCTCAGACAACAGGACGGCGGTTTCCTACATCAACCATCAGCGAGGGACCCGGAGCAAGGGGGCTCTCCAGGAAGTGTCTCGGATGCTAACATGGGCGGAGGCCAATGTCCAATGCATCTCGGCTGTCTACATCCCGGGGGCGAAGAACCTGCTGGCAGATGCTCTGAGCAGGGAGTCGTCCCGGCAGGGGGAGTGGTCCCTCTGCCACAGGGTATTTCAGTCTCTGTGTCACCATTGGGGGGTGCCAGATGTGGATCTGTTTGCGTCCCGTCACAATCACAAGCTCCCGAGCTTTGTATCGCTGTCTCAGGATCCTCTGGCTCTGGCCACGGATGCCCTGTCCATGTCTTGGAGGGAGTTTCGGCTCCTGTATGTGTTTCCACCAATTCCCCTTCTGGGCAGAGTTCTGCGCAAGATTGCTCTAGAAGGGGTACCCGCGATTCTGGTGGCCCCAAGGTGGCCAAGAAGAGTGTGGTTTGCGGACGTGGTTCAAATGGCAGTAGATCAGTACGATCTGCCAAGGTTGCCAGATCTTCTAACTCAGGGGTCTCTACGCCATCCCAATTTACTAACTCTGACGGCTTGGCTGTTGAAACCTCCATCCTGATGGAGAAGGGTTTGTCTGCGTCTGTAGTGGCTACTATGGTGCAAGCCAGGAAGAAGACTTCTTCTGCTATCTATTATAGAGTATGGCGTTCTTACATTGACTGGTGTGAGTCCAGGTCTCTTCCCTGCCGGGAATTCTTAGTCTCTAGGGTGCTGGAGTTTTTACAACATGGTCTAGACTTAGGTCTCAAGCTTAGTACTCTGAAGGGTCAGGTTTCGGCCCTGTCTATCTTCTTTCAGAAGACCTTTGCCCAGCATCCCCTGATCAAGACCTTCTTTCAGGGGGTCACTCATGTGCGTCCCCCTCGAAAACCTATGGTACCTGTTTGGGATTTAAACTTGGTTTTATCGGCTCTGCAGGGTGCCCCCTTTGAGCCTATTCAGGAGGCTTCTCTCGCTGTTCTCACGCTCAAGGTCGTTTTTCTGGTGGCTATCACTTCTGTTAGGCGTGTGTCTGAGTTGGCTGCCTTATCTATTCAGCCTCCCTACTATGAGAGACACCAGGATAAGGTGGTGTTCCGCTTCAAGCCAGACTTTCTGCCTAAAGTGGTGTCTGCATTTCATTTGAATCAAGATATTGTACTTCCTTCTTTGTGCCCTAACCCTAGTAACCCCAAGGAAAGGGTTTTGCATTCCTTAGATGTGGTTAGGTGCGTCAAGTATTACCTAGTTATCACTAAGGCTTTCAGGAAGACTGATGCTCTCTTCGTTGTGCCTCACGGGCCTAGGAAGGGTTTGGCTCCTGCCAAGTCTACCATCAGTAAATGGATTCGTCAGGCTGTGGTTCAGGCCTATTCTACTAAGGGGAAGACTCCCCCCTTCCGTCTTACTGCCCATTCTTCTAGGGCTGTTGGGGCTTCTTGGGCTTTCCAGCACCAGGCCTCTGTTGAACAAGTTTGCAAGGCCGCTACTTGGTCTTCTGTTCATACCTTTACTAAGTTTTACAAGGTTGATGTTAGGGCCTCAGTGTGACAGACTCTGCCTTTGGATTTTAAAGGCGCTGTTTTTGCATAGACCCATTACTTTCATTTTCTTGAGCATGTCCCAGACAGACTGCCATGGTGTTGATTGATTCTGTTACAGACTGCTATTGTTATACTGATTGTGCTACAGACTGCTATTGTTCTACTGATTGTGTTACAGACGGCTATTGTGTTGCTGATTGCGTCACCGGCAGAGTTGAGGGATTGTGTGCCCTGCTCCCATTGGTCCGTGGGTTTGTCATGCAGTCCTCCATCAGGTCCACGGGGGAGGTCCCCTTGCATGGAGCCTTGCATATAAGGCACAGTGTGGCACTAAAAAAGAAAAGTTCATCTTCACCCTCAATACTGAGTTCCGTCTCTTATTGGGGGAAACGCTATATTACTGTTAGACACTTACCTTGTCGCCATTCCGGGTCCCGCGGCGCGCTGTCGGGTGGGCCCCAGCGGGCTGCTGCTCGGCGGTCCCCGGGTCTTCCGTCCCCTCGGCACCGCCGTGGGGTCCAGGGGCTGGCGGCGCAGGACGCGGCTGATGGCCGCGTCGCAGCCCGCTCCGCGCAGCTGCGCCGGCCTGCTGGGCTTCCGGGTGACGTGACGCTGCCTCCCGGCGGCGCTTTCCCCAGCGCGCCCGCCGGGGGCGAGTTTAAAGTGGCCAATCTGCGGCTGGATCCTGGGATCGGACCCAGGGACTGGTCGGCCTGTCTGGCCTGGGCCGTCCAGCTCCTGGGACCGATCCCATTATGTTTGTATGCACCAATCACTGTCCTTCCCTCCAATTGCCCCCTTCCCTACTGGCCAGTATTCCCTATAAAGTTTTCCTGCTCCATCATCCCAGTGCCCGTTATAGCCTCTGGGTTCTGGATGTGCGTTGCAGTGTCTCCTGTTATTATTCGGCTTCTGGACCTCGACTTCCCTTGCTTGCTGCCTGCCCTGACCTTTCGCTTTGCCTGACCACGATTCTGCCTGACCCCTCTGATACCTCGCACCGTGACCTCCTGGATTTGACCTCGGCTCGTTTGACTACCCCTTTGTTACCTCCTTCGGATACCACGCCCTGTGACCTCCTGGTTTGACCTCGGCCTGTTTTTGGACTTCTGCCATCCGGCATCCTCATTCGGGATTCCCTGCCATTCATCTGTCTGCACCTTAAGCTGGTATCCTTTGCGCCCTATAAGTCCTGGGGGCAACCGACTGGGAGAGGCATTACCCGCGTCTCCTACAAGCGGGGGCTTGTCTATAGGCAGAAGAGGCGGTGGAGATTGGGGGTTACCAGCTCAAGACAGACGGGTGTTCGGTACAGTCCTGACATTATAACGGGCCAGAAGAATGGACCAAATCCTGGAACAGGTGCAAGCCTTAACAGCGGCGGTAGAGCACCTGGCTCATCGGGTTGTGGCACAGGAGAACCGTCCTGCTCCTAACGTCCCCAGTCCTCAGGGGACTCCGGCCGCAATGTTTGTGGAACCTAAGATTCCACTTCCAGAAAAATTTCACGGCGACAGGGCAAAATTTGCCAACTTCCGGGACTCTTGTAAATTGTACTTCCAGCTCCGTCCTGTCTCCTCAGGGTCACAAGAGCAGAGGGTCGGCTTGATTATCTCCCTCCTTCAAGGAGACCCTCAATCCTGGGCCTTTAGTTTGTCATCCCAGGACCCTGTTCGTCTCTCTGTGGATAGTTTTTTCTCTGCGATGGAGGTTCTTTATGATGATCCCGACAAAGGGGCCACAGCTGATGCCAAGTTGCGTACTCTTCGCCAGGGACGCCGTCCAGCCGAAGATTATTGCTCAGAATTCCGTCGCTGGGCTGTAGATTCTCGCTGGAACAATCCTGCCCTCTGCGGTCAATTCCGGCTAGGATTGGCTGATACCGTCAAGGACACCTTGGTGAATTACCCGGAACCTCAGACCCTAGACGAGTTAATGCACCTCGCCATCCGCATTGACCGTCGGCTTCGGGAAAGACGCCAAGAAAAAGGGTCGCATGCTGAGACAGCTTCAAGGTCTGAGGTCCCAATTGCACAACCTTCGGAAGAGCCCATGCAACTGGGTGCCACAAGGCTCACTGAAGGCGAGAGACGACGACGCTTATCCGAGGGGCTTTGTCTGTACTGTGGTGGAACCGGCCATATGGTCAGACTATGCCCAAAGAAGCCGTCGGGAAACTCCAGAGCCTAGGGGGTTTCGAGGGGGCCCTCCTAGGCTGTAAGGTATCTCCTCAAGTATCGTCTCCAGTTCTTATTCCAGTTCAGATTAAGATTAATTTTAAGTTTCTGAATTTAAAGGCTCTCCTAGACTCCGGAGCAGCTGGGAACTTCCTAGACTCTGAGCTAGCGCAGAGTTTAGGAATTATGATCCAGCCCTTGCCGACTCCCATCCGGGTCTCAGCCATTGATGGCACTCCAGTGGCCGGGGGTTTAGTTCGGTCCCGAACCCCTCCTGTACAGTTCAAAGTGGGAGCCAATCATTCTGAAGTAATCAGTTTTTTGGTCTTGAGTATGCCTAGTACCCCTTTAATCTTGGGATTGCCATGGTTGCAGGAGCACAATCCCCAAATTGACTGGGTCTCAGGGCAAATCACTAAGTGGGGGCGCCAATGTTTTCAGAGCTGTTTAGAATTTCCGCTCAGGGTTGCGCATCTAGCTCCAGTTGGAGTCCCCACTCCGTACTTAGAGTTTGCTGACGTCTTTTCTGAAAGGGCGGCAGACAAACTTCCTCCCCATAGACCATGGGATTGCCCTATTGAACTTCTCCCCGGCACCATGCCTCCCAGAGGGAGAATATTTAATTTGACCCGAACTGAAACCCTTGCCATGCGGGAATATATTGCCGAGAACCTAGAGAAAGGGTTTATTCGACCATCATCTTCCCCGGCAGGAGCAGGGTTTTTTTTTGTAGAAAAGAAAGATGGGGGACTCCGCCCCTGTATTGATTATCGGGGTTTAAATAACATCACTGTTAAGAATAAGTACCCCCTACCACTTATTGAGGGATTATTTACACAGGTGGTTGGGGCGCAGGTTTTTTCTAAACTCGATCTCCGGGGGGCCTATAACCTCATTAGAATTAGGCAGGGGGACGAGTGGAAGACGGCCTTCAATACCCTTGAGGGGCATTATGAGTATTTGGTAATGCCTTTCGGCTTGTGCAATGCCCCCGCGGTCTTTCAAAGTTTCGTTAACGAAATTTTTAGGGACTATCTTGCCCGTTTTGTGGTCGTTTATTTAGACGACATTCTGATTTTTTCTTCATCCCTCGATGAACATCGCAAACATGTGTGTTTGGTCTTGCAAAAACTCAGAGAAAACTGTTTATATGCTAAGTTAAAGAAATGTCAATTTGAAGTGTCAGAGGTTCCATTTCTCGGTTACATTATCTCTAAATCTGGTCTATCCATGGATCAGTCTAAGGTGAAGGCAGTCTTAGAATGGGAGCAGCCCAGGGATCTGAAGGGCCTGCAAAGGTTTTTGGGCTTCGCTAATTTCTATAGGAGGTTCATTAAGAAGTTTTCTGCCCTTCCGGACCAACCCTCTAGAGTTCCCTCCGTGGATGAATGGGTTTCCAAGTGGCCAGAGGAATGGGATAAGATCCAACAACATCTAACTAAAGCCGCTCTTCAACAGAAAAAATTTTCAGATCGCAAACGTTCCTCTAACCCTGGTTATAAGGTGGGAGACTGGGTTTGGCTTTCAACTAAGAACTTGGCATTACGCCAGCCCTCCGCTAAGTTAGGGCCTAAATTTATTGGCCCCTTCCCCATAGCACGGAAAATCAATCAGGTCACGTTTCAGTTAGCCCTCCCTTCGTCCATGAAGATTTGTAGATCTTTTCATGTTTCTCTTCTTAAACCTGCTAGAAACCATGAACCCAATAGTTCCCCTAGTCCTGTGTTGGTCGATGGTCATCAGGAATTTGAAGTCGCCCGGATTCTTGACTCCCGCCTTTTTAGGAACTCTCTTCAGTATTTAATTGACTGGAAGGGGTACGGCCCGGAAGAAAGATCTTGGGTTCCGGCCAGAGAGGTTCATGCGCAGAATTTGGTGAAGAGATTTCACAAGGAGAATCCATTGAAACCCAGCTTGGAGGGTCCAGTGGCCCCTCCTCAGGAAGGGGGTAATGTTAGACACTTACCTTGTCGCCGTTCCGGGTCCCGCGGCGCGCTGTCTGGTGGGCCCCAGCGGGCTGCTGCTCGGCGGTCCCCGGGTCTTTCGTCCCCTCGGCACCGCCGTGGTGTCCAGGGGCTGGCGGCGCAGGACGCGGCTGATGGCCGCGTCGCAGCCCGGCTCCGCCGGCCTGCTGGGCTTCCGGGTGACGTGACGCTGCCTCCTCCAGGCGGGGGCGCGCCTGTCTCGTATCGTGCTCGCGCGCGCGAGCACGTCTCTCTTATGCCTCCCGGCGGCGCTTTCCCCAGCGCGCGCGCCGGGGGCGAGTTTAAAGTGGCCAATCTGCGGCTGGATCCTGGGATCGGACCCAGGGACTGGTCGGCCTGTCTGGCCTGGGCCGTCCAGCTCCTGGGACCGATCCCATTATGTTTGTATGCACCAATCACTGTCCTTCCCTCCAATTGCCCCCTTCCCTACTGGCCAGTATTCCCTATAAAGTTTTCCTGCTCCATCATCCCAGTGCCCGTTATAGCCTCTGGGTTCTGGATGTGCGTTGCAGTGTCTCCTGTTATTATTCGGCTTCTGGACCTCGACTTCCCTTGCTTGCTGCCTGCCCTGACCTTTCGCTTTGCCTGACCATGATTCTGCCTGACCCCTCTGATACCTCGCACCGTGACCTCCTGGATTTGACCTCGGCTCGTTTGACTACCCCTTTGTTACCTCCTTCGGATACCACGCCCTGTGACCTCCTGGTTTGACCTCGGCCTGTTTTTGGACTTCTGCCATCCGGCATCCTCATTCGGGATTCCCTGCCATTCATCTGTCTGCACCTTAAGCTGGTATCCTTTGCGCCCTATAAGTCCTGGGGGCAACCGACTGGGAGAGGCATTACCCGCGTCTCCTACAAGCGGGGGCTTGTCTATAGGCAGAAGAGGCGGTGGAGATTGGGGGTTACCAGCTCAAGACAGACGGGTGTTCGGTACAGTCCTGACAATTACAATTCACTAGCCCTTGTAAGGGCTGTTCCTGGTTCCTCACGGATGACTCTGGAATTCCTGCACCACCTCTTACCATTGGGAAAAGGACGTCTCTGGCGGGGAAGCCCTCTGGCGATAAAGGTTATCGCTACAATTGGTGGCAAGCGGCGGGATGGTCCTTTCTACCCAGAGAGAGTGCTACCCTGATGGAGAGTCAGTATGACAAGTTGAAAGGGTGGACCCTGAAGGATCTAATCGAGAGCCGGGGAAGGTCAGCTAGCAACCGCCCACGTCAGGAACTGATAGCCGAGCTGATCGAAATGGATCGTGCAGCAGTGAGGACCAAAACCAATATAGAGACCGATGAAGACGCTGCTCTCGTTCAAGCGGTTCGGAACAGATTGTCGGTCTATGGCCCGAATCCATCACAGGAACTGATCGACCGAGTCTTCGCCGCAGCGGAGGCAGAGGCCAGTAAGCGAAGGGAAGATCGGCGACTTTCAACCCAGCAGCCTCTCAGCCTCAGTTACACTGGGGGGAGAAAGATTCCATTTGCAGCATTTAAGTCCTTCCAGGAAAGTGACGACGAGATTGACGGATTTTTGGCCGATTTTGAACGGCAGTGCGCTTTACACCGGGTACCCACGGAGGAATGGGTCACCATATTATCAGGGAAACTATCTGGGAAAGCTTCCGATGCTTTCCGGGCCATTCCTGATGCGGACTTACCACACTACCATCTGGTAAAGGAGGCTTTGTTAGCCCGGTACGCTGTCACCCCGGAAGCCTACAGGCGACGATTTCGGGAATCCCAAAAGAAGGGAGGGGATTCTTACACGGAGTGGGCATGTCGCCTTCATCGTACAGCATCACACTGGGTCACTGGATGCAAAGCCACGACCGCTGAGGATGTACTACAGTTGTTTTTACTAGAACATTTTCTCAATGCCCTGCAACCAGAGCTAAGAGAGTGGGTACGTGACCGGAGGCCTCTAACGCTACCTGAGGCTGCTCGTCTAGCCGACGAGTACACCGATGCTCGCCAGACAGAACAGTCCGCTCCAAAACCACCACCTCCCATCAAATTTCAAGCACCTGTGGCTTCAGTGCCAACTCGTGACTCTGGGCCACATAGGCCGGCGCAGCAACCGAACCTCTCCACAGTTCAGTGCCATAGTTGCAAACAATGGGGACATTATCACAGGGATTGCGCCCTAGAGCCTCCCCGAAACACGTGGAGGCAAAAACAACCTTCCACCTCCCGTACTCCTGCGGCACACTGTTTGGAAGCTGAGAGCAGTTCGGAAGAGTATCTGGGGGTGCTGTATGAAGCTGATCCCGTACAAGCGGCCATCCAAGACAACCGACAGCACCATCGCCAGGAGGTACGAGTCAATGGACGCACCGCGCAAGGATTACGCGACACCGGAGCCACACTTACCTTGCTCCAACCTCATTTGGTCAAGAACAAAGACCGCACCGGACACACCGTTGCAGTAAGGGTGGCGGGAGGAGCTGTGTTTCGACTCCCCACCGCCCGAGTACATCTTGACTGGGGAGCTGGAGCTGGCAGGGTACATGTGGGACTTATGGACAACTTACCCGCAGAAGTACTATTGGGAAATGATCTAGGACCAATGAAGTCTGCCTACGCTACCCCTGGGCCAGCCAGCATCAACCCTGTTACAACCCGGTCTCCAGCCCGAGCTGCCGACTCCAGTTCACTGGTCGGGGAGACCCAGGGGTTTCGTCTGCATCACGTCATGTCTGTTACAAGAAGCCAAGAAGAGGATCAGCCATCAGGTCACGTCCTTCCAGAAGGGAAACTTATGCCTAACACTATTTTTGTTGGGGGCATTGACCGTCGGATTGATCAGCCTGAAATTAAGGATTTGTTTTCAAAGTATGGCACTGTAAAGAATGTCAAAATTATTAGGGATGCCTCTGGCGTTTCTAAGGGTTATGGTTTTGTCTCCTTTTACGATGATGTAGATGTGCAGAAGATTGTGGATTCTCCGATCAGCTTCCAGGGAAAGAGATTGAAACTTGGACCAGCTATAAGAAAGCAGAGCACCTGTGCACACATCCAACCAAGGACTTTGGTGCTGAACTCACCAACGCCACAATATCCCAGTGTTTGGACCCCACCCATGACCGATTCCTATGTACAGCCCATGTCAATGTTTAGCCCTGTTACTCACTATTTGCAGACTTGTCCTTACACAGAACTCTGGCCATAACAAGAGTCCAGACAGCCCCACGTTAACCCGAACAGGGTCTGACGGGTGTTCCACAAAAAGGGGGCATTGTGACAGACTCTGCCTTTGGATTTTAAAGGCGCTGTTTTTGCATAGACCCATTACTTTCATTTTCTTGAGCATGTCCCAGACAGACTGCCATGGTGTTGATTGATTGTGTTACAGACTGCTATTGTGCTACAGACTGCTATTGTTCTACTGATTGTGTTACAGACGGCTATTGTGTTGCTGATTGCGTCACCAGCAGAGTTGAGGGATTGTGTGCCCTGCTCCCATTGGTCCATCAGGTCCACGGGGGAGGTCCCCTTGCATGGAGCCTTGCATATAAGGCACAGTGTGGCACTAAAAAAGAAAAGTTCATCTTCACCCTCAATACTGAGTTCCGTCTCTTATTGGGGGAAACGCTATATTACAATTCACTAGCCCTTGTAAGGGCTGTTCCTGGTTCCTCACGGATGACTCTGGAATTCCTGCAGCACCTCTCACCATTGGGAAAAGGACGTCTCTGGCGGGGAAGCCCTCCAGCGATAAAGGTTATCGCTACACTCAGCTAATGCTGTGTTTGGCCGCAAATTTTTGCAGGCGGCAGTGGTATAAACTGCTTGCTGTTGCCTTTTCTGTTGGGGATCCCACCCTACCTTACAGACACTGCTATTGGATGTCCCATGTGTAAGTATTATAGATGGAGCAGGACGTGCTGTATGCTTAGAATAATACAATTCTGTGAAATACTCACCTGTAGAACTGGTATTATACGCATACAGCACGTCCTGCTCCAACCCACCCTGGTTTTCACTTTGTTCTGGATCTCCTGTATGGTGATTGTTATCATTGTTATTATTGCCAGTTTCTGGGTGGTTGGTTTCTCCCGGCTTCTCCTTTTCACTGATTTTCAATGTTGGGGATTTGTGGGAGGTCCCTCGGTATATGTAGGGCCGGGAGGAGCTTGTTTTTGCATGACTGCAGTGAACAGCGCCCTCAGGTGGAGGATTACCCATGTGTAAGTATTATAGATGGAGCAGGACGTGCTGTATGCGTATAATACCAATTCTACAGGTGAGTATTTCCCAGAATTGTATTTCTAAGGGAGATTATCCTAGAGTATCTCAGTGAAAATTACCTTATTATGCCTTGCCAGCTTAGATTTATGAGGAATCACTCCTGCCAAACAAAACTAATCAGCTTTTATGAGGAGGTAAGTTCTGGTCCCAGTTCTCTTCAATATATATATTAATGACATAGGGTACGAATTACACAGTAAAGTCTCAATCTTTGCAGATGATACTAAGCTGCGTAAAGTAATTAACACAAAAGAGGACAGCAGGCAGCTACAAATTGGAAGCATGGGCATTAAAAGTTAAAGGCAAATTAAGGTTAACACTTAAATGTAAGGTTATGCACATGGAAAGGAGAAACTTGTGTCATTATTACATACTAAATAAGGAAATGCTTAATAAAACTGCAATGGAAAAGGACCTAGGGGTTTTACTTAACAATAAACTTAACTGTAGTGATCTATGTTAAGGGTAGATACACTTCCTATGGCTAGTCACACCCACAGCAACGGCATCGGCACCAGAGATCACTCTTTAAGAACTCTGAGGCACGAGGTATAGTTCCAAAAAGTGATCTGTCTTTTATTGAAGCAACTCAGTATTTATATCACAGCGTCTCAAAACCTTTGAAAAGCTACTTCGTCCTAGTGGTCCTAGAAGGTTTCCCTTCAATCAATGCCAGGCAGCAGCTGCCAGGACAAACAGAATTATGGGGTGCATCAAGAGGGGCATAGGTGCCATTGACCAGAGCATCATTTGACCCCTGTACAAGTTACTGGTCAGACCCCATATGGAATATTGTATACAGTTCTGGGCACCAGTTCGTAGGAAAGACATATCAGAACTGGAGCGCATTCAAAGGAGGGCAACTAAGGTAATAAATGGAATGCGGGGACTAGATTACCCTGAAAGATTGTCAAAGTTAGGTTTATTTAGTTTGGAAAAGAGACGACTGAGGGGTGATCTAATAACTATGTATAAATATATTTGGGGTCAATACAAAGATCTGTCCCACAATCTATTTATACCCCGGAAGGTAACCATAACTCTAGGGAATCCACCAAGGTTAGAGGAAATGCGCTTTCTGCACCGAAATAGGAGGGGATTCTTCTCTGTAAGAGCAGTAAGACTATGGAACTCGCTGCCAGAGGAGGTAGTAATGATGGCTACAGTAAAAATGTTCAAATGTGGCCTGAATGCCTTCCGTGCATGTAATAACATTTCCAGCTATGACTAATAGACCACTGGAAGGAGATAAAACAGGCTGAACTGGATGGATTAAGGTCTTTATTCGGCCTTACATACTATGTTACTATGTTTTATATTTATAAGAGGAAGCACCATTTGTTCTTTACCCCCCACCTTTACCTCCTTTCTCATTTGGGTTACTCACCTTATCTAGCTCTAGGGTTCTGTGTGCCAAGGAACTAGCAGTAGCAATGGATAACTCTTGCTGCCGACGCTCCTCCAGTAGGGGGGCGCAGGATAGGGTTGTGCTGTTCACTGCTTCTCCTAGTCACCCAGCACACAAAGGCACAGTGCTGGAGGCAGTAAGTAGACTGAACAATGGGGTATGGTCTGGTGGGAAAAGTTTAGTGGACTTTTCCAGCTATGCAGTGTGCCAGGATGGGGCCTATCAAAAAAGCATTTTAGTGGGGGAAATCAGCATTAAATTGAACATCTAATTTAAACTCTCACTCACCCTCCGGCCATCATGAATTGGAATGTCCACCAGCCTGCGATAAGCTGGAAACTTACGATGCCCATGTTTGCAGGTCATGTACGGCTTCCGGCAGTCAGTGGGACTTTCTGGGTGGGTGTTTGTGCACCACTAATGGATCCTTCATGGAAGAGTTATTTTTGGGCTTTCATGGGCTTTTAAAGTGGACAGGAATACCAAATTCCATCATGGGGAGGGAGTGTTACATGAACCGGCCCAAAACTCCCGCCTAAGAGTATTCTTACCTCTCCGGCAATCCCAGGGAGGCTGTACGGGCTCCCCCCAGTCAGTAGATTGCCTCACCCACCAATCTATAATGAATGAATGGAGTGCTGAGCTCTAACCTGGGGCATCCCTCCCAGCTGATGCACGCCCGTGACAGCATTTGCCAGGCATATGTGCGTGCATCAGTCTAGGGAATCTATTCTTAGTATACAGTACGTCCTACTCCAGATATAGTACTTACACTTGGGTTATCCTCCGCCAGATGGCGCTGCACTGCAGAGACATGCAAAACAGGCTCCTCCCGGCCCTCAAATACCCAGGGACCTCCCACAAATCTCCAGATTTCTCTGCAGTGCTGACTGCGAAGACATGAAGTATCCCTCTCTCGCAGGTGAGCGGGGCTATTAAAGCCTGCGGCCCTGTTGGACTATTCCCACCCGTCCTCCTTGTGATGTGCCTCCCAGCCTGGGCTGGGCTGCGCTGGTCGGGTGAAGGTAGACAGCACCATGTGTGCTTATGGAGCCATGCTCCACCGCAGTCCCCCACCAAAGGGTAGGCGGTTTAGCCCGGGGGGAAAGAAAGGGGGGGGTGTAGGTGGTCTCAGTGTATTGGATTACACGCTAGTGGCCTTTAGTAATGTCAGTTGACTTGTATACTCGGTGTCAGACGCACTGATTCGCAGCCTTATTTGTGTATCTGCCGCCGCCGCACGCGCCTCTTTGCTTCATCGATTCCCAACTGGGACATGATTGAAGTGCTCTTGACGCACAAGTGTTGTAGGGTGTCTCACTGGTCATGTGTACACTCATAGCACGGATGGGTAAATTATCTGGCTGTGCTGCGCCGGGCGGCGGCGTCATCATTGGCAAAAATCATCTATTCTGAGTGTGTCATACACCTCGCTCCTTATGACAACCCTGTCTACTGGCTTAGAGCTTTGCGCTCTTCGGGGGGGGCGGGGACCTGGATTGGCGCGCTACGCGTCACGGGCCGCCCTGGCCCGCCCTTTGAGGTTCGCTTAGCGCCTTTCTGATGGTAGTCACGCGTGCGCTTGGCCTCGGTCCCCCTCCTTCCGCAGTCTGTAAGTGCCCTCACGGGCGATTTTTTTATGCTCCTTGCTTACTGTGCATGGTTCTGACACCCTTTATTCCTCTTATGTCTTTCAGACGGTTGAATCCAGTGGCTTCTCCCGGCCCAGCATAATTGCCAGTTGGGCCTAGTATAATTACTCCCACTTCCCTGCGGGTCATTGGGGCATCCAGGGTAGCTTCAGCGTCAATCCCTACTGGCCTATTGTGCCTATTAATCACCATATGGAGGCATCCCAGGATATTGTGACCGGGGTTCCTTCGGGACAAGCCCGGCTGTGTGTAGCTTGTGGGGTCTCACCTATCAGCGGTGACAATGCACGGGCCTGCGCCCTTTGTGCACAGCAGGTGCTAATGGTACTTCCCGCCCCTCCGGTGGCTGGGCCTGCACCTCGCCTCACTTCACCTACTCCCCCAAGCCTGAGTCTAACCCCCAATACAAGCGGGGATTCTCATCCTGATGTGGCTGCTAGACTGACCAGTGTTGAAAAATTGCTAGCTAATACCTTAGCGCGTAAGGCCACCGCAAACAAGGGGCACTTAGCCCCTGATACCGCTCTTTTCCCTACGGAGTCTGATTAGTTCTTGCACCTATATGGCCATGCCCGCTCGGCGAAGGGGAGCTCTTCTCCGACTCAGGGTCATCTGACGAGAAGTCAAGGGGTCATGATGATTCTGGCTCTGATCACTGGACCCCGGATGATACTGACAAATTGCTGGTGCAGATTTTTGAGGTTTTGTCCATCTCTCCCCCTGTTGCAGCTCCCAGGCAAAGGGGTGAGCTATTCCATACTGCTAAGGCTCGATTGGAATTTCCTGTGCAAACCCATTTTAATAACCTTGTGCTTAAGGAGTGGGAACATCCCAGTAGACTTCCCGGGATTCCTAAGAGTTTGGACAGGAAGTATCCTTTTGCTGCTGACATGGTCATGGTCTAGGTCTAGGGCTGTCTAATACATCCATTATGCACTTCCCTGACACTACTACGTTGCGGGATTCTGAGGACAGGCACATTGACCAATTGGCATGCCATGCCTTTGCGTTTGGAGGGGCGGCGCTGCGCCCGGTTTGCGCTTTGGCCATTACCACGGTGGCACTCAGGGCCATGGTCAGGAATGCACTTGACGGCCCAGACAATTTGCCACCTGATACTTTTAATGCCCTGGCTACCTATGAAGTGTTTGTTAACTTTATCCTGTCTGCATCGGACGATGCTATTAGGATGTGTGCCAGATCTTTCGCCTTGGCGGTAGCTATACGCCGCGCGGTATGGCTGCGTCAGTGGGCTGCTGACAATGCTGCTAAGAAAGCCCTTACTGGACTTCCATTTAAGGGGCTACGCCTGTTTGGGGACCGCCTAGACCTCTTTGCTAAAGGAGGTAATTTACCCCAGCGCAGGCGGCAGCCTCAGCCCTTTCGAAGCCAGGGCCCCCCTTCAGTCCCCTACCGAGGCGCTAAGCAGGGGAAGGGGGTGTCCTTCGCAGGGGCTAGCGCAGATTCCTGGCATAGGAGCAGAGGACGACGTCCAGACTCCTCCTGGGGGTCCAAATCCAAAGCCCCTCCCAAGACCCCTCAGGCATGATGGGGCGCCCTCGCCCGCCAGGGTGGGGGGACGGCTACAGCACTTCGCGCCCGTCTGGAGGCGCCAAGTCTCAGACCGGTGGATTCAGGAGGTAGTGTCTTCTGGTTACAAGTTTGCTGTGCGGCTGTTGAGGGGTTAATAGTGAGCAGGTCTGTCTGTCTGTGTGTATGTATCTTTCTCTCTCTTTTCTATCTGCTGGCCAGCAAATCTTCATCTCTGTCCACTATCCTTTCACAGATAAACTAGTTCACTATTCCCCACCAACACACACACAGCATGACCAGCTACTTACCTGCAGAGACCAAACCAGAGCAGAGGGTGTGCTGGGTTTGTATAGGATGCTGCTAATTACTGCCAGGTGAGGCAAAGCTGCAGCCAAACCTAGTGTGTTTATGTTCCTGTGTATAATTTGTTAATATGTATATAGATTATAAGCTCCTTTTTATTTTTAAAGGAGACATGCTTTGTTGCTTTGTTTCATGTGGTTTAATGTATGATTTATATGTAATATTTCTGTTTAAAAACCAGATGTATATTCCTTTAAGAATAAAGGGCTGTTGGAAACTGATAATTGGTAGATAAGTGCACCTGTATATAGGTGGAGGAATTTTCAGTTCAGTTCAGTCAGGATGAGCTGAGAGCTGGGGTGCTACTTGGTCCTACGGTAGCTATAACTTAACCCCTTATTTTCATGAATTTTGTTTTTTGTTCATTTGTTTTCTGTTTTTGCTCAAAATAAACCTAAGCCTATTTTTGCCAAGACTTGAGTGAGGACTGTTTTTACCGGCAACGACTCCCACGCCCCAACATATGGTGTCAGAAGTGGGACGCTTGCTGTCTGCACTGGACTCATAAGCGCAGCTGTCAAACTCAGTCCATGGCCGGAAAAGGTCATGCCAGGAGATTTATAACAACTTCTTCTCCAAGGCAATCTCAGCGAACCAAGGGATCTATACAACCACCCAGACCTGCAGAAAGACGCCAACCAGTGGTCCCTAAATCCAAATTGGAAGGCACCCAGATTGAAGAATCTAAAGCTAAGATTCCAGAGGAGGGCGCTGCAGCTGGGAGCGGTACGGATCCACCGGTGAGTGTAACTACTCCAAAAAATATAGAAGAACTCCTTGTGTGGTTGGTTCACCGCCAAGAGCTAAGTGACCAGCGTAGAAAAGAGGAGGAAAAGTATGCTTATGAGCGTGAGCAATGGAGGAGAGAAAAAGAGGAGGAGCAGCGTAAAATTGAGCTGCAGCAACAAGAAAAGGAAAGGGTAAGGAGAGATGAACAGTTCTTACAGGTGCTGCAAGCCATGCAGCGCAATATACCTCCTACTACAAATTTAAAGCTTACTAAGCTATCAGAGACTGATGATATAGAGTCATTTCTTAAAGTGTTTGAAAGAGTGGCTCAAGCAAATAAGTGGCCTGAGGATCAGTGGGTTCTTCATCTTGCACCATTCCTCACCAGCAAAGCTTTGCAGGCCTATAGCCAAATGCGCACCGAGGATGCAGGAAACTACCAAAAAGTTAAAGCTGCAATTCTGAGACGCTACAATATACATGGAGAGACATTTCGCCAAAAATTCCGGACCTACAGATACCAGGACAGGGAAGGGCCAAGAGAGGCCTACACCCAGCTGACGGAATTGTGCACCAAGTGGATGGCTCCGGAGGGCAAGATGGTTCAACAGGTGATGGAGACTATCATTATGGAGCAATTCTTGGATGTTCTACCTGCACCTATGCAAATCTGGGTCAAGGAACATCAGCCTGATGATGGTGAGCAAGCAGTAACACTCGCTGAAAACTTTTTGCTTGCAAGGAAAGGACTGATCCAGAAACCAAGTGTGGTAAGACCTATTCCTTTTACTACTGTTACTGATAAGCAAAGGGCTGAGACTGTTACGTATAAAGGCCAGCATAAGGAGATTACTTGTTTTTCCTGTGGTAAAACTGGACATTATGCTAAGGACTGTGTCATGGTAACCAGTAGAAAAGTAAAAGGATCTGCAAATTGTGCGGGACTTGTGAAAGAATATTTGCAGCCTGTTACTGTGAACTCCCAAATGGTGACTGCTTTAATTGATACTGGGAGTCAGCAGTCTCTGATTAGATCAGACTTGGTGGACTCTGCTAATATAACAGGTCATTTGCTATTGACATGTGTGCATGGTGATAAAAAGGTGTACCCTAAGGCTATTATACCTGTGCAAATAGATGATATGCAAGTGTCAGTAGAAATGGGGGTAGTACCTACGCTGCCATATTCTGTAGTCTTGGGTCAGGACATACCTGGATTCGGTGCTATGATCAAAAATAGCAGTTTGATTTCGGCAATAACAACTAGGTCACAAGTTAAAACACTATCTACTGTACAACCTCTAGATGATGTGTTTCCATTTGATGGTGATGTATTCGATGGTAATGGTAAAAGTCATCTTTCTAAGAGAGGAAAGCGACTTGCCCGTGAAAAATGGCGGTCTGAACATTGTCTCTTGGAAAAAGGACCTAATCAACCTTTAAATTGGGAGGATATGTCTGTTAAACAAAGACAAGATAACACCCTTGCCTTACCGTTCTCTCAGGTGAAAGAGGACACAGAAGAACCCAAACAGTATCCCTATTACACATTAAAAAATAAGATCCTGTATAGGGTTTGCCAGCACCCACAAACAGCAGAGCAAGTGTGGCAAATTGTGGTACCCTCTGAGTACAGAGAGTCAATTATGAATATTGCTCACAGTATTCCACTCTCTGGACATTTGGGTAGAAATAAAACTCTGTCAAGAATACTGAACCGGTTCTTTTGGCCTAAAATACATGCAGATGTGGCAATTTTTTGTGAATCATGTCCAGAATGCCAATATATTGCCCCAGGTGACAAAAAATGTAAATTGCTTCCCATCCCCGTGGTTGATACCCCTTTTGAAAGGATAGCTTTGGATATCATTGGTCCTCTTGAAAAAAGTAAAAAAGGTAACCAATATGTTCTTGTACTAAGTGATTATATGACCCGGTATCCAGAGGCTATCCCTTTAAGAACTATCACCACAAAAAGAATTGCAGAAGAACTGATTAAGTTCTTTAGTCAGATGGGTATTCCTCATACAATTCTCACAGACCAAGGTTCAAACTTTCAGTCCAGTTTAATGAAGCAAATCCATCAGCTCCTTGGTATTGAGGCTGTGAGGACCACCCCTTATCACCCCCAAACTGATGGCTTGGTGGAACGTTTTAACCAAACTCTTAAAAAGATGCTGTGTAAATTTGTGGTACAGTATCCAAAGCAATGGGATGAATTGCTTCCATATGTGTTATTTGCATACAGGGAGGTTCCACAAGCAGCCACTGGCTTCTCTCCATTTGAGTTACTCTATGGGAGAAGACCAAGAGGACCACTGGATGTAATAAAGGAACACTGGGAAGAACCTAGCCCAAACCAAAAAAACCTGGTGGATTATGTAGTTTCTATGCGGGACAGACTGGCGGAATTAGCTGATTTTGTGAAAATCAACGTTTCAGAGGCACAGTCACGCATGAAACGCTGGTATGACAAATCTGCCAAGCAAAAATCTTTTTTGCCAGGTGATAAGGTTTTGCTGTTACTGCCAACCTCTGATAACAAATTGCTAGCAAAATGGCAGGGACCATTTGAAGTCTTACGCCAAACTGGTCCTGTAGATTATGAGATTTCTATGCCAGGCAGAATTCAAAAGAAGAAAATTTTCCATGCCAATCTGCTTAAAAAATGGGTTGATGGACCAAATGTGGCCTGTACTATCCTGTCAGAATGTCACCCAAATATACTCGAGCAGGCCTACTCTGTATTGTCTCCTAGTTCTTCACAAATCTCTAAGATTAAAAGAGGTGGAGAACTTTCTGAAAAACAAAATAGAGATGTAGATCTATTAATTCAGAAATATAAACACACATTTGTTACTACACCAGGGCATACTAACTTAGTCCAGCATGTCATTGACACTGGTGATGTAAAACCAATACGCCAAAAACCCTACAGAGTACCAGAAAAACTCAAACCAGTGATAGACATAGAGATCCAAAACATGCTAAAATTAGGAGTCATTGAGCCATCTTCTAGCCCCTGGTGTTCTCCCATTGTGATTGTACCCAAGAAAAATGGAGAAATGAGATTTTGTATTGATTTTAGAAAACTCAATCAGATCTCTAAATTTGATACTTACCCTATGCCCCATATAGAAGACTTGATCACTAGGCTGGGTGATGCCCAATACATTTCCACATTTGATCTGACTAAAGGCTATTGGCAAATACCACTTGCAGAAGATTCCCGTGAAAAAACAGCTTTTGCCACCCTACAAGGTTTGTTTCAGTTCACACGTATGCCTTTTGGTTTACACAATGCCCCTGCTACATTTCAGAGGTTAATAGATACAATTATAAAACCACATAGCTCATACTGTGCGGCGTATCTGGACGATGTCATTGTCTTTAGTTCTGATTGGAAGTCTCATCTGTTGCATTTAGGCAATGTAATCTCTGCCATAGCAAAAGCCGGGCTGACAATCAATCCCACAAAATGTACAATAGCTCAGAGAGAAACATCTTATCTTGGCTATGTTATAGGTGGTGGGAAAATTAAACCAGAAATGTCCAAGGTCGCAGCAGTGATGGATGCCCCAATCCCAAAAACAAAAAAAGAGGTAAGATCATTTTTAGGACTGGCCGGCTATTACCGCCGATTTATTCCAAATTTTTCAAATTTGGCAGCTCCACTAAGTGATCTTACCAAGAAAACCAAGAGAAACCTTGTGGAATGGACTCCTGAATGTGAAAATTCATTTAATAAACTAAAAGAGAAGCTTTGTTCTGCTCCGGTATTAAGAAATTCAAACTTTTCTCTGCCATTTCTAGTCCAGGTGGATGCGTCAGAAAGAGGTATCGGAGCTGTTCTATGTCAGTTTCAGAATGGAGAGGAACACCCAATTCTGTACATTAGTAGAAAATTGTTTCCCAGAGAGGAGAAATATTCTACTATAGAAAAAGAATGTTTAGCTATCAAGTGGGCCGTAGAGTCTTTACGTTATTATCTATTGGGGAAAGAATTTGTGTTAATCTCTGACCATCATCCTTTATTTTGGTTGAACACAATGAAACAATGCCCGCCTGACAAGATGGTACTTAAGCCTACAACCATACAGATTCTTGGTCCAATACAAACCGGGAAGTCAGCATAAGAATGCAGATCACCTGTCCCGATTCGGTACCCAGGTCCAGGAGATGTGTTCTGTGGAAGGACAAGCTTCCACTTGAGTTGGGGGGTATGTTGAGGGGTTAATAGTGAGCAGGTCTGTCTGTCTGTGTGTATGTATCTTTCTCTCTCTTTTCTATCTGCTGGCCAGCAAATCTTCATCTCTGTCCACTATCCTTTCACAGATAAACTAGTTCACTATTCCCCACCAACACACACACAGCATGACCAGCTACTTACCTGCAGAGACCAAACCAGAGCAGAGGGTGTGCTGGGTTTGTATAGGATGCTGCTAATTACTGCCAGGTGAGGCAAAGCTGCAGCCAAACCTAGTGTGTTTATGTTCCTGTGTATAATTTGTTAATATGTATATAGATTATAAGCTCCTTTTTATTTTTAAAGGAGACATGCTTTGTTGCTTTGTTTCATGTGGTTTAATGTATGATTTATATGTAATATTTCTGTTTAAAAACCAGATGTATATTCCTTTAAGAATAAAGGGCTGTTGGAAACTGGTAATTGGTAGATAAGTGCACCTGTATATAGGTGGAGGAATTTTCAGTTTAGTTCAGTCAGGATGAGCTGAGAGCTGGGGTGCTACCTGGTCCTACGGTAGCTATAACTTAACCCCTTATTTTCATGAATTTTGTTTTTTGTTCATTTGTTTTCTGTTTTTGCTCAAAATAAACCTAAGCCTATTTTTGCCAAGACTTGAGTGAGGACTGTTTTTACCGGCAACGACTCCCACGCCCCAACAGCGGCCCCCCCACAAGATTCATCAGGTCCCGGATCCCCCAGGACCCTGTATCAGCTCAGGTCTTGCTACAGGCCGTGCCATTTGCAGGGTCCCCTTAAGAGAATTGGGCAAGGGGTTCTATTCCAACCTTTTCACAGTGCCCAAAAAAGATGGGTCAAGCCCATTCTGGATTTAAAGATCCTCAACAGATTTGTCAAGAACAGACGCTTTCACATGGAAACTCTGCGCTCGGCCATTGGCTCCCTGCGCCCGGGGGATTTCATGACGTCTGTGGACATCAAAGATGCTTACCTTCACATCCCTGTGTTCCCAGGACATCAAAGGTTTCCCAGATTTGCGTTGAAAGATCAACATTATCAGTTTGTGGCCCTACCATTTGGCCTCACTTCAGCTCCCAGAGTGTTCACCAAGCTGGCGGGGGTGATGTCTCTGATAAGGTCAGGGGGCATACGTGTGCTGCCCTACCTGGACGACATTTTCATCTCTTCACGGTCCCCACAGCAGGCGGAACCTCTCTGTCCCCTTCGCCGGTGACCCCATTCCTGGGGATGATTCTGGATACGGTTCAGTCACGGATATTCCTCCCTCAACAAAAGGTGGAAGCTCTGACTGCGCAGGTGAGGTTCCTGCTCTCGTGCCCCCAGCCCTCCCTCAGGCAGGGAATGCAGCTGGTGGGCCTGATGGTGGCGAGCTTCGAGGCAGTGCCCTTTGCTCAGTTCCATTCGAGGCCTCTGCAGCTTCACCTTCTGTCAGTTTGGGACAAGGACCCCACGTCTTTGGACGGGGTTTGTGTGCTTCCCCCATTGGTCCGAGAGTCCCTCTCGTGGTGGCTGGACCACAAGAACCTGCTACAGGCCAGGTCCTTCCTGGCCCCCTCCTGGGAGACGGTCACCACGGATGCCAGTCTGTCAGGTTGGGGGGGATTCTGGAAGTCCCTGCGGTTCCAGGGGAGGTGGGGCCCTCAGGAGGCCCACCTGCCCATCAACATTCTGGAACTAAGGGCGATCAGGTTGGTACTGGAGCAGTTGACCAATCACCTGAAGGGTCTGGCTGTGCAGGTGCGCTCAGACAACAGGACGGCGGTTGCCTACATCAACCATCAGGGAGGGACCCGGAGCAGGGGTGCCCTCCAGGAGGTGTCGCGGATTATGACATGGGTGGAGGCCAATGTTCAATGTATTTCGGCTGTGTATATCCCGGGGGTAGAGAATCTGCTGGCAGACTCTCTGAGCAGGGGGGCTTCCTGTCAGGGGGAGTGGTCCCTCTGCAACAGGGTATTCCAGTCCCTGTGTCACCGTTGGGGTCTACCGGATGTGGATCTGTTTGCATCCTGTCACAATCACAAGCTCCCGGTCTTTGTCTCCCTGTCTCAGGATCTTCTGGCCTTGGCCACGGATGCTCTGTCAATGTCATGGAAGGAATTTCGGCTCCTGTATGTCTTTCCTCCATTCCCCTGCTGGGCAGGGTTCTGCGCAAGATTGCTCTGGAAAGGGTGCCAGTGATTCTGGTGGCCCCAAGGTGGCCAAGAAGAGTGTGGTTCGCAGACGTGGTACAAATGGCAGTAGACCAGTACGTCCTGCCAGGGGCCCCAGATCTGCTCACTCAGGGCTCCTTACGCCATCCCAATTTACAAACTCTGGCTTTGACGGCCTGGCTGCTGAAACCTCCATCTTGATGGAGAAAGGCTTGTCTGCCTTGGTGGTGGATACCATGGTGCAGGCTAGGAAGAAAACTTCTTCTGCTATCTATTATAGGGTATGGCGTGCCTACATTGATTGGTGTGAGTCTAGGTCTCTTCCCTGTAGGGAGTTCTTAGTCCCTATGGTTCTGGAGTTTTTACAGCATGGACTGGAGTTGGGTCTAAAACTCAGTACTCTGAAGGGTCAGGTTTCTGCCCTGTCGGTCTTCTTTCAGAAGTCTTTTGCTCAGCATCCCTTGGTTAAGACCTTCTTTCAGGGGGTCACTCATGTGCGTCCCCCACGTAAGCCTATGGTCCCTGTTTGGGATTTGAACTTGGTTCTGTCTGCCTTGCAGGGTGCTCCCTTTGAGCCTATTCAGGATACTGCTCTGGCTGTACTTACCCTCAAGGTTGTCTTTCTGATGGCTATTACTTCGGTCAGGCGTGTGTCTGAGCTGGCGGCTCTGTCTATCCAGCCCCCATACTATGAGAGACACCAGGACAAAGTGGTGTTCCGCTTTAAGCCGGACTTTCGGCCTAAGGTGGTGTCTGCCTTTCATTTGAATCAAGATATTGTTCTTCCTTCCTTGTGTCCTAATCCTAGCAACGCTAAGGAAAGGGTTCTGCATTCCTTGGATGTGGTCAGGTGTCTGAAGTATTACCTGGTAGTTACTGCGGCTTTCAGGAAGACTGATGCTCTTTTTGTGGTCCCTTCTGGTCCTAGGAAGGGTTTGGCTCCTGCCAAGTCTACTATTGGCAAATTGATTCGTCAGGCTGTGATTCAGGCCTATTCTGCTAAGGGGAAGAATCCTCCCTTCCGCCTTACTGCTCATTCTACTCGTGCTGTTGGTGCCTCTTGGGCCTTCCAGCACCAGGCTTCTGTTGAACAAGTTTGCAAGGCCGCTACTTGGTCTTCTGTTCATACCTTTTCAAAGCTTGATGTTAGGGCCTCAGCTGATGCTGTTTTTGGCTGCAAGCTTTTGCAGGCGGCAGTGGTCTAAACTGTCTGCTGTCACCTTTTTGTTGGGGATCCCACCCTACTTACGGACACTGCTATTGGATGTCCCAAGTGTAAGTACTATATCTGGAGCAGGACGTACTGTATACTAAGAATAATACAATTCTGTGAGGTACTCACCTGTAGAATTGATATTATTTGTATACAGTACGTCCTGCTCCACCCCACCCTGGTTTGCATTATTCTGGATCCCCTGTATGGTGATTGTTATCTTTGTTATAGTTACCAGTTGTTTTGGGTGGTTAAATTCTCCCGGCTTCTTGTTCACTGCTTTTCAATGCTGGGGATTTGTGGGAGGTCCCTGGGTATTTGAGGGCCGGGAGGAGCCTGTTTTACATGTCCCAAGTGTAAGTACTATATCTGGAGCAGGACGTACTGTATACAAATAATATCAATTCTACAGGTGAGTACCTCACAGAATTGTATTATTGCGACCTTCACATGCGTCCAGGGATCACCAGTTAAGTAAGTACACGGTGTGGTTTACAGAACGGGGCATCCCGACACAGGAAATCACCGGGACCTATTCTTTCTTTGGTCTTGGTCTACCTTCAGTAATTTTTGCTGTAAACATATTTTTTATACAAGCTGTATCTATGCTATATTATGTGACCTTTCTTCATTATTGTAGTCTGCTTCTAATCTGCCCAGCAGCACACGCTGCATTGTGGAACGCTCATTTCAGCAGAGTGGCGTGCGATGCGAGCAAGGCCTTGACCTTCTAATCAAGCTCTCCGGTGGATAAAAGCTCTGGCCATAGATTACAGATAGCAGCTGAATTTCATTTTATCCAGACCGGGAAAGCCAGAGCCAGGCTGATCAGTCTGTCGGGAATAAAGCTCCTCTAGTTACACTAAGATCTGGAATGCTGGCAGATGGGTGGAAACCATTACAGCGGCACAGCATGTTCGTGGGTCATAATACCCCGACCCCTCCCTTCCCCAGAGGAGAATGATGATTATTGTTACCCGGTGTCTGCAGGACACATATCTGTCTGCCTGCGATGTGATTCCCTCAGTGATCAGACTACTCTGTATTATGATTAGGGTACACTTATCACTGCAAAATCATATTATAGTATATTAAACTATACTATATTATATACCTACACACATAACGAAATACTAATCACAATCCTTGTAGGCCCTCATCTTTAACCCCTTCCCGCCACAATAAGATTTGGGATTATGTAAGTTTGAATGACCCCAAGGGGACAGTAAGTCAAGAAACCTCCAAACAAGACCCTATTTTAAAATACACCCTTCAATGTATGCAAAACCACTTTTGGGAAATGTAGTAACCCTTTAGTTGCTTGACAGGAATTAACAATTTGCGGGAAGTGCCATTTGAACAGGAAGTAATTAGTTAGTTATTAGTAGTGTAAGAAAAGGGTTAACATACCTGAAACCATAGCAATAATAATTATCTTCAGTGATCAGACAGCCACTCTTTCTGTATGATTAGGCTATCTGTATCACCGTGACAGCTAAAATTATATTATATTAGACCATAAAAGTGTAACAATAAAAACCTCTACAGTGATCAGGCTGCTACTCTGTCTGTATTGTGGCCATAGGGAAACCTGGGAGAATTCCCAGTAACGCTGGCTGCTTTGAGACCAGCAGAACTGCTGCATCCCTAGACTTTCCCTAGCTCTCCTGTACCCATCTACCAGCCAAGAAACCCCACCCAAATTTCACCCCCAATGATTTAGCCTCGGCCAGGGGTGGACTGATAGGAAACACAGGAAGGCCATCCTTATGATCTCACTGCTTTGGGGCTGATTGGGCTGGCACCTCACCCAGACCCTTTGCCGGAATCCACTTATTCTACTTCTAAGCCTCCCTCCAACCAGTGGTGTGCTTAAATACCACGCAAACCAAGCAATCGCTTGGGCCCCCAAGATCAGATCAGTGGCAACTTTTTGTTAAAAAATATTAAACTCTACAGCGAGTGATGGGTGCCATTTAACACAATCCAAGCATACAAGTATGCTTGTATCATATGCATCCTTGAGAAAGCGACAGGTACAGCTGTCGCGAAACACGTTGGCTTCTCCCTGGGAGCACTGAATGCTGTGGATCCTAGCATGTAAGATTGATGGTTACTGTTGTGTGACATGCACTTTTTTGATTATTTATCACGGTTTTTTTGACTGATGTATTGTTGTAAATAGATGCACTTTTTGGAGAAAGCACAGGCACTTTATATTTAATTGACTATATTTGATTTTTTATGGAAATTAATTCCTTTTTTTTAACATGCTGACATAATAGATATACCAACATTAGCAGGTTCGGCACCCCCTGGTGGTAGATTGTACTCACGGTTTGTTATACGTCTTTTTAGGTTTTTAATATGTAGTTGGCTCCATCCTCGACAAGGAGCATTACTATTCCACTATTTCACTATACAAAATTTGCCTTTAATTAGAGCCCCCAGACACAACTTTTCATGGAGCCCCAGAAATGATAAAACGGCCGCTGCCTCCAACCCATCCTGACATTCCTGGCCCCATTGTACCCCCCTAGCGAATACATGCCAGCCCATGTTTTGGCCATAAAAGGCTTATAGCCTTAGCTGTGGCGGGGCATATCCACCCCTGCAAACATACCTGCCCTTACAATACTAAAGCTTTAGTACCATCTTTCCATTTCCACCCCTGCCCCTGATCTTCCCCTGCAGTGCTATAGCCACAATTGAAGCATCCTGGGGGCAGCTTATGGGCTGGCCTCAGCAAGTAAAGTCACAGGTTGATTTTTTACCCCACCCCGCCCCTGGTTATAAGTGTATATAATTTACTGTGAAATTATTATATAATATAATGTTATTTTATATTATATTAAATAATACTAATAATAATCCTCATCATCATAATCATACTTATACTATGTTATATTATATTGTATTATATTATACACATACAGTAATACTAATAATAATCCCCAACATAGTTACAACCAAATAAGAATCCCCTTTAGTGATCCTAAAGGGATTCTATACTATGTTATATATATATATTATATTTTATGCACACAATATTATGCAAGAATACTAATAATAATCCTTATCATAAACACACTTACAGCCATAACAATAATAAGAATTTTCTTCAGTGATCAGACAGCTACTATATCTGTATTATGATTAGGGTATATGTATCTCTGAGATCAGTAATATCACTGCGATATCATTATCATTATGATATCATTATATAAATGTATATTATAATATAATATATAATAATATTATATTATAAAAATATTATATATATATATATATATATATATATATATATATATATATATATATATAATTATTATTATATTACAATATACTACTAGTAATCCTCACCATCATAATCTTAAACACTTAAACATATAGTGATAGGAATCCCCTCAGTGGTCAGACATCTGTTTGGTCTGTTTGTATCACTATGATAATATATATATATATATATATTTTTTTTTTGTTAATATTATAGTTAATTCAACACCCACATCATTATTATAACCAAAATAGTTTAGCAAGAATCATATTCATGATCATACAGCTACTCTTATCAATGTGATATCATATTATATTATTCTATACAATATTATATTATATTATCTACACACATGCTACTAATACTAATAATCCTCATCATCAGGCTACATCAATATCATTAAGAATCAGTTTCAGTAATCAGACAGGACTCTGTATTATATTAACGTAACCTTTAAGTGCCAGCCTACCTGGAGTTTTTGTCACACTCTGTTGCCAGACCATTTTGCACTATTTTGCGCTCCCCATGTTCAAATGTGATTTTTGAAGGGATTTCCAGGGATTTCCCAGGAAAATGATATATTGTTTTTTTCAGCAGAGTCTGAGCTTTATTATGAAATGTCTTGTTTGTAATTTTTAGGTGTATTTTTTTGTAATAAAAAATGTAAGTTTGTCAATAAAATCTTATTGTGTGTGAAATCCCAATTTCTCCCGGTTACAGCGATACCACATATGTATAGGTAGACACCCTTTCCTGCCCAGGAGACTCCCCCAAACTGAAACAGAGCTTTAGGGGATTTTCAGAAAAAATACAACTGTGATATGCGCTATGCGCACCTTGCAGTTTTTCCTGAAAAACAACCCTTTACATTTGAAATACCCCCCACAAACTATATATTCTCTGGAAGTACACACCTCATGCTTTCTATTTGTACCAGGCTTGTTGATGTGGCCACAATTTTCTAGAAGTAATCCCTCAATGTATTCTTTGGTTGCAAAGAGTTTCCCTAAAAAAAGGATAAAAAAGCAGAATCAAAGCCACATTTTCCTAAAACAACTATATACAAACAAGAAAAAACAAGTATAATCTGAAAAAGCAACATCCCCCGAACAGAACGATACCCAACATGCATAGCTACTGTCAAGGGAAGAGTTGCCAAACACCCCAAAGTAAAGCATGAGCATAAAGGTAATTTTTCTTGAAAATTCCAGCTCTGCAGATATCCCCCATAAACCATATATTCCCTGAAAGTACACATGTTAAGCTTTCTAAGCGTACCCAGCTTGTTGTAGTGGGCTCATCTTTCAGGAATTGATCCCTCAAAGAATTCTTTGGTTGCGCAGGGTTTCCCTAAAAAATGTATAAAAAAGCTGAATAAAAAACACCTTTTCCTAAAATATAAATATGCAAACAAGAAAAAACAAGCTAAGTCTGAAAGCGCAAGGTCCCCGAACAGAACAATACCCAACATGCAGAGGTACTATTAACCCTTTTAATTGCCAGCCTACTTGAGATTTTGTCACCCTCTGTTGACAGGTCATTTTTCCCCATTTTGCGTCATGTTTTGCGTCATTTTTGCTGGAATTTTCAGGAAAATTATATATATATATATATTTTGCAGCAGAGTTTAGGCTTTAACATGAAATGTCTTATTTGTAAATTTTATTTATTATTAATTTTATTTATTATTAAGTAAAAAAAAAATATATATAATTAAATACGTTTTAAAAAATATTTTTTTTTAGAAAATTGCCTCCTTTATTTTAAATAAAAAATGTATTTTATTAGGGAAAACCATATTGCATGTGAAAGCCCCATTTCTACCGATTAGAACAGTACCACATATTTATCGGTAGCCCCCTGTTCCTGCCCAGGAGACCCCCCTAACTGAAACAAGTAATTTTTAACATTTACAAATTAACTTAATTTACAACTACCATCCACACTAAAAAGAGTTAAATCGAGAAAAAAAATTACATAGGGCATTTTTTTTTTATTTTTAAGGGTTAAAAACCCTTTTGTGGCTCCTGGCCCTGCAGGCTACAAGCCCGCATAGCCCGTGGCCACGGGCTCTTCTGCCCCCCCCCCCCTGGCCTTTGGGGAGGCAGGTAATGGGGGTGCCGGGGGTTAATGGCAAGTCACCGGCTAGCGCAGGTGACTTGCCATCCCCCCAGCCTTGAGAACTGGTATAGGGGTCTCATGGACCCCTTACCAGTTCACAAGGGGTTAAATGTAAAAAAAACACAGACACACAAAGAGAAAAAATATTTTATTTTTTTATTTTTTTTTTATTTTTTTTTTAATACTTACCTCCCATCCATACTGGAGTACTCTGTCCCTCGGCGATCACTGGCTTCTGCTCACTTGCTAGAAGCCTTTTATAGCTGCTGGATGACAGAACACAAAAGGGTTAATTAAAAAAAAAATGACATAGGGTCCCTTCTCCCAGGGGGGGGGACCCCATTTTTTTTGAATTTTAAGGGTTAAAAACCCTTAACAATCCCCCAAAAAAATGACGTAGGGTTCCCCCTACCCAGCATTACCGACCCGGGCCAGCTATGGGGGCTTGTAGAACAGGGCGCAGGGGCCAGCGTTGGTGGCCCCTGGCCCTGCAGGCTACTAGCCCACATAGCCACTAAGTGGCCTGAGCCCTTCTGCCCCCCCCCCCTGGCCGTTGGGGAGGCAGGTAATGGGGGGCTGGGGGTTAATGGCAAGTCACCCGCTAGCCGCAGGTGACTTGCCAGACCCAGAGCCTTGTGAACTGGTATAAGGGGTCTCATGGACCCCTTACCAGCTCACAAAGGGTTAACTGTTAAAAATAAAAAAACAACACACATTAATAAAAAATATTTTATTTAAAAAAAAAAAAAAAATTTGCTGTACTTACCTCCGATTGTACCTTGCCGCTCTGATGACAGATGCCGGTGATCGCCATCCAGAGAAGGGGGAGGCAGGAGATCAGAGGATCTCCTGCCACCTCCTTCCCCGGCACCGATCACCGGCATCTGACAGCTGAGGAGGCTGAATCCTGAGATTGGGGCCGGGATGACGTCATTAGCCCCGCCCCCAAGGGCAAGCGGCAAGATGGCGGCCGCCATCGAGAAGGAAAGGGGAGAGAGCCTCCCGGGCTCTCTCCTGAAGATCCGTAAGTCCTGGGGGGGATCGGAGGCCCCCTCAGGTGAAGAGGAGGGACAGCGGGAGCCAGCGCACACGCAGGTAAAGTGAATGTCATTTTTATTTTTTTTTTTTTTTTTACAGTTAGCAGCTGCTGCTGCAGAAGCGGGGGGGGGGTCGGCCTATTCCGGGGGCTCTCCTAGAGCCATCCGACCCCCCACGGGGGATCGAATGGCACCAAATTAAAGACGAGCCGAGACCCGGACGGATCCAACGAGGGGTCAGGTGAGTATTTTTTTTTTTTTTTTTTCCCGCTAGCAGGGGTATATGCCAGGCACGTAAATTTTACGTGGCTGGCACTTAAGTGACAGAGAGGCAACCACGTAAATTTTACGTGGCTGGCATTTAAAGGGTTAAAGGCATGTGTATCAATGTGTTATCATTATAAAAATAATATATGTTATACATAATAATATGAATAACCAACATCATATTTATAACATATGCAGTGTTCAGACAGTTACTCTGTCTGTACTATATGGGTATATGTATCACTGTGATATCATGATGACCTGCATCTGTTGGCCCCAACTGCCAATTATGCCTGGGCCAGCGCCACTGGGTCAGCGTTTCATCATTAGTTACAAGAATCACTGCTGTGGACAAAGGAGGCAAACTATACAGTGTGTTTGCAGCTGCATTTTAGTTATTGTTGTCCAAACAAAACATTTTTACCAAAAAGAAGCCACGAAAAAATGTTTTTTTCTAAAAGAAAATTTGTTGACATCTAGGTCCTGCATTTCCATTACTGACAAGTCCCAGTGCAAGTTCTGTACAAATGTGTGTGATATTAATTATAAGCATAAAACACTTTAGTTCTGCCCAAATATCATTATATAAGATAATTCTATATAATGTATAACATTATTTTCAATAATACTAACAATTATCCTCATTATTATCATAACAATAATAGTATAGCAATAGGAATCCTCTTAGTATACAAGTATGTACCAGTGCCCCCATGACTCTAATATGGGATGATAAGGGGTTTTGCGTGCGACGGGCGCCATTAACAGTGGCTCTGCGTAAAACAGGATGGCTAAGATAAAGGTGCCTCCCCCCATACACAATGGTCTCAGCACCTAGGGCGATCACCCTGTACGTCCACCCCTAAAAATGGCCCTGACTATACCATTCTGTTAACCATAATACATTGTAACTCTTTTAATTATATATGTAGAGAACCAACAGTACCATACTGACACTTCCAAGAGGACTGCCAATCATAATGCTACTATAAGGCCCCAAGAGAATGGTTTGAGCCGATCCCTGTCTTTATTCTCTCATCATACGAGTCCTGTCTGGCATAAAAACTCAGTGTAAGTGCGCAATTACTAACATCTGTCTAGCATTGACCTCGGTGCGCTGGACTCGCCATATGAAATATTGATCGGACAATTTATTGCCGCCCTCTACATGCTCGGATGAACCTTTGTGGCTCATACAGCGGTCTCCGGGGACCTGTGTCACACTGCCTGTGATGAGGCTGTAAAACTCCACCATACAAATGTGGCTCAGAGGATGTCTTCATTACCTCATATAGGAGCTTACCCAGGGGCAACGTTGGGGCAGTACAAGCATTAGTTCTGTATGGGGCCTGGCATGACCTCAGCTACAAGGGGTCCCAGTCAGTAATTTCACTGCCTGTTCCCCTTTGTTATGGAGGCATGCTGGGCTTATGGGGTAATATCAGTGAGCACAGCCACTGGTGAGTTAAAGGAGACCTCCATCAAATCTTTTATAGCCCTATTCCTATATGCATAACTGGTTAATGATCCTTAGGAATCCCCAGCAAAATTACTTATTTGGTCACCCCCAGGTGACCTCAAGTGGCTAATATGGTTCAGACCTCAGACGCAAGTCTAAAAGCCTAGGTAGGGCTGAAACCATTCTCTATGGGGCATCCCAAATCCCCTGCAGTGTAAAACGTACCTAGTCCTGGGATCCCACAGTATCCTGGAGTAAAGCATCCTGCATTGCCGCAGTGTCCCGCTCTGTGTGCGTCTGCCAGGTCTGCATCCACAAGGGGACTAGGTTGCTTTTACACTGATTTAGGATGCCCCCCAGGAAATAACAGCAGGACTTTTAGACTCGTTTTGGTCCACTTTAAATGGACCATAAGTCATTTTTGACTGAAGGTCCACTTTAAGGGTTATCATGGTAACTTTTTGAGAGAGGATGCTAAAGAGAAAATCTTAGTGGTTCTTGGCGTGGCTGCCCCTGGATACTAAAGAAAGGTCTGGATTGTTTAAATGGAATGGAGCCCAGGATGCAATCAGACAGGTGGTATAAGAAAGGATACAGAAGGAGGTGGAGCTTGTGTTAGTATAAAAAAAACACGTTCACACATGTGTGAACTTGAAAAAGGGATTTATGTGGGAATTGTCCAATAAAATATAAAATGTGTCACTATTCCCACTTTGATGGGGAGTATAAGACCACAAATAAAAGAAGCAGAATTTTATTCAAGCTCAGAATGATAGCTCAGAGTTCCCCTTTAGGGTGAGTCAATACATTTGGGGAAAAACAGGAAACTGCTGAGATTGGTCTGGAGATTTTGGAGGAAAAAACAATATATTGGGCAAAGTTTTCATAAGGGGAAGCCAGAGAGACAGACAGGGAGATCATCCATAGCACACACCCTATATAAGCTGGCTGTGGTGGAAATTGTTGAAGATATAATACTTTTGAACAGCTTACAGCTTGTCTTTGAAAGTGATTAATGCATTTTGCAGCTATTACAGTTTATGAAAGGTGGCGCTGTGACCAATGTGGAACTGTAGAGCTTCTATGTAATTTACTGCTGTGTTGTTATCTCCTGTGCTTCTAGTTGCTCTCTGTTTTTTCCCTTCCTGTCTGTGTTATAGCCACCATGTGTTAGGGCGAGCGCTGCACGCCCGTCTCACAGCAAGTCACTTACCTCCATGGCTGCATGCAGCCGTCATCCATCTTGCAGCACTTCCTCATGGCTGCATCCAGCTGCCGCCCTTCCCCCCATGCTTCCTCCTCACATGCTCAGGTGCACGCACGTCTCCATCCACTAGAGGGCGAGCGCACTGGATTCCTGAGATTTAAAGGACCTGTACAGCACTGATTGGTGTTTGGTCATCCAATCCTGCATCCTCTTCCCCTATTTAAAGAGGCACTTCCTTCCTTCAGTGCCAGATCTTGGTCTCTCCATGCTTGTTGAAAGTCAGACATTCTTGGATTGCTCACCCGTGTACCGACCTCTGCCTGTCCCCGACTCTGAACCTTTGCTGCCTGCCCCGACCTCGGCTACTCACCTTTACTGCGAACCTGTGCTGCCAGCCCCGATCTCTGCCTGTACTTACTACGCCTTTTGCCTGCCACTTGTGTACCTCGCTGAACTTCGGCTGACTGTGGGACTGGGCCGCTGTTGGGGGGTAGCGACCTGGGGGTCACTCGCCGCACAAGACCAACCTGCCTTGCGGTGGGCTCTGGTGAATACCGGTGGCCCCTTAGACTCCGCTCCCCTGACACGGTACCCGCCATCGGTCCCACAGTTAAAGCGGATCCACACCCGAGTCCATTCCACCCGGTCCGTGACACCATGTAAGGTGACATTCTCATGCTCCAGTAAAGCAAGTTCCTGTTATACCACTAATGTCTATCTGGATTTAACTCCACTGCACCCAGCACTCACATGCTGCAACAGGAATCAGAGGAGTGGCAGGAACAGTAAGCACAGCGCAGTAAAATATACTTACTGCTTTGAAGTTCAAGGGTTTTCAGGTGCCTGGAGAGGACCATGTCGGGAGGGAGAGAACTCATGGGGGTGCCTTTGGCATGGAGATAACAGTGACGAGCCATCTGCCGTGTAAGTAGAAGAGTCCGAGAGATGAGCCTAGACTCCAGTAAGATGCAGCTGCCCCTGTTGGAAACCCTTAAGCTCTAGGGAATCTTGAACCAAACCGGTGAGTGTTGTCCCTGGACACTGACCTGATTCTAATCTTACACCCAGTAGGAACTGTGTTCAATGCTTGACGGACCAAAATCTGGTTAACCCTATGCTGAAACGTTCTGATAAGCAAAATATACCTGTATGCTCTGACCGTGACATGAATTAAAGCGAGACAGAACTCTGCAGCGGCCGGTCTGGTATCTAAAAGATTCCAGGGCCAGCTGCTAGCTTTTCCCCGGCTGTGTGAAACCCCCCAGTTCGCCCATAAAGACTCACCTTTCCCTGCTCCAACGGGAGCCTTCCACGTTCAATGAGAGCCAACCCTTGCGAACCTGGAATTGTGCGCTCGCTCCCGCCAAAGCCATTCAACTTAAGTCACAGAGGACGTCTCTCATTGGACAAGAACCATGTGCCATTGGAGCCTGGGGGGCAATCCACTTCAGGATGCCCTGGGGGCACAGAGCAAAACCCAGGAAAGTCAAATTCTTTTCATGACCCTGTAACAATAAAACGAGGTGATGCTTTCACTTATCCTGTTTCCCATTGAGTGTCTGCTTGTTGTGATACCATCTTGTCAGCTCGTGCTGCGTTCCCATTAACCCTTACCCTCGGCTACTATACCTGTGTGCTGTAACATTGCATGAGATAAGCTGACACCATGACATGCTTGGTATTACAAGTAAAGTTGGCCGTGATTACTGCTGGTTAACCCTGATAATTAACATTACAAGCTTACAATCTATTAGGGTAAAGGGGAGGAAACAGGAGAACAGCTTACAATCTATTAGGGTAATTAGGTGGGTGTGGTCACACACTGTGAGAGCCAGAGCACACAACTGCTCCTAATTACCTGAGGCCTGTGAAGCCTGGGCTTTCCTGGGAGTGCCTCCCCAGGCAGCATGGATGATTCCGGGGGTGAGTCGCGCCGGTACCCCCGAAGGAATATTAAACCTCCGGATCCCGGGACTGCTTCCACTAGCGGCGCTAGTAACACCACGGTGCCCCAGCCCGGTGAGAGTTTGTCAGCTTTTCGCAGCCGTGTGTGCAGTAATTTGTGCATGGTGGCGAAGGAGGAGGAGAAGCTGTGTAAGATGAAAATCTCATTAAAGAAAAAGAAAATGGACACCAGCAAGGTTCGGGGACTGGATCGGCGGGCAAGTAAAGCAGACTTAGCTGAGCTTGAATCAGCATGCCGGCAGCAGGAAAAGCTTGTTTCGTCCCTTAAAGCAAGCAGTGGGGCCTTTAAAGAAAAATATAAAAACGAGGAGCGATTTAAGTCCATGCAGCGCTCAGGCCCCAATGTGAAGGAGGAAGAGGCCGACCATGTGGATGAGACCCCGATGGTGGAGGATTCTCCAGCTGTACCTCCACCCAAAGTTGCAGCAGTAGCAGAGCCGGGAGCCCCGGAACCAGCATTGGAAGACTTTCTTGCTGAGGCAACACATCAGGAGTGCGTGACATCGCTGGGCATCCAGGAAGCCCCTACTGGAGCAGATCTTCCAGAGGACAGCCGCCAGCCTGAGGAGCCCATGCCAGCTAAGGACAACGTCCATCTGTCCAGCCAGCCTGCGGAGTGCGCCATAGGCGCTGTGTCAGGGGGTATAGAAGACTGTGGCGCTCCTTGCTCTGAAAAGGGTGAGGTGGCGCCAGCCGTAAGTACCATCCTGGCACCCATCCGGGTTCCTGGGTGCGCCGAACTTGGTGGGCCTGGGGCCATGGGTGACTCACCCGCAGGTTTGGGTCTTGCTGGCAGGGCTTCTATTGTTTCTGCTTCAGCTGGTTTGGGTGCTTTTACTGATGTTGTTGCTCCTGTTACTGCTGCTGTGTCTGGGGTTGAGTCCACAGGGGTTAATTCTATTGTTGGACTTTCTGCTGTGACTGATGCTGTGACTGCTGCTGATGTTGTGACTGTCCCCTCACCTGCACCTCAGGTGGACAATAAGAAGACTGTGCCACCTAATGCTGGGGCCCCTGCTGTCCGCCCTGCCCTGTATTTCATCCAGTGAGGTGGCACAGGGAGTAGGGCCAATAATGCTGTTGGTGCTGCAGTGCAGTCCCCTGTGTCCTATGCCCAGGTTGCCAGGCGTGGTGGAGAAGCTGCTGGTGAAAGGGCATCTGTGCCCAGTGAGGCCAACGCCCCTGCCAGCGGATTCAATAGGCGCAACCTGGTCCAGCTTAGGTGGGAGGGGGAGGGGCCAGTTATCACCCGGCGGGCGGTGGTGGATCTCATCCTTGGCATGGGATTTACAGCCGCAGACATTTTTGCCCTGATCAGTCCAGTGGGGAGCGCAGAACATGACTTGAGTTTCGTCAGACCAGAAGGGATGGATTTATTTTGGGAGCGGTACGAGCTGCTGAAGCAAGACCCTGCCTGGAAGGGGTTAACTCCCATCCAGGTCTCCAGACAGCAGCTCGTGAAAAATGTTACCATACTGGTTAGAAATGAGTCCATTCCCCCTTCTGATTTGACTGTCTGGCTGAAGCGTTATGGTGATGTTCTCACTCCCCTGAAGAAGATCCTAGACGATCGGGATATCTGGACTGGGGGCTGGTCAGTGACCCTGAGGCTCCGCAGGAATGGCAACCAGGTCACCCACTTGCCATCTTCTGCCTATATTGGCCGTGACCGGCTGACCATCTTTTATCCTGGTCAGCCCAAGGTTTGCCATAAATGTGGGGCCAAGGGTCACTTCAGCTCCTCCTGCTCGCTTCTTAGGTGCTCGTTGTGCCAGGGCTTGGGACACTTGGCTAAGGACTGCAATACTATCCGATGTAATCTATGTAACCAGCTCGGCCACCCTTATAGTCAGTGTCCTGAGGCCTGGCACAACCTGGACAGGGAAGTGGTGCAGGAAATGCTGCGGCTGGATAGGGAGGAACATTCCCATGCTGTCCCATCTACAGACCCTCCCCCCACTCAGCTGGGGGTTCCTGAGGCCCCTGCGCCCGCTCCTGTACCATCTGCAGGGGCCCCTAAGGTGAATCCACAGTCTGCCCCCAAGTCAGCAACCACCAATGTAAGATCTAGTAATTTAATAGCTGAGGCGGCCCGGGGGGCTGGCACTGCAAGTACCAAGGGGGTCCCAGTAATTGTGGCCCCTGCTGTAAAACCTCGCAGGCTGGGGCTAGGTGATCCTGATCCTGCACCCCCTTCTGAGCAGGGTGGGAGTTCAGATCCCAAGACAGCGTGGTCTGGACTCTCCCCCGAGGATCAGGATTACCTTGCTCTCAGGTTTGCTACCAAAAAGAAAAGAAAAAAGGACAATGGAGTGCCAGAACCGGGGAAGAGCCATGGGGTGCAGCTCTTCAACCGGTTTGAGGTACTTTCTGAGGACTCAATAGAGATTTCTTCTTTTGATTCTGAGGCCTCAGATATGGAGGAGGAAACACCAGTCTCCTCCAGTAAGCGTGAGGGATCTGATAGTGAGGCCGGAGGGAAGGCTAAGAGACATTCTCCCGAATGACTCTGATGGCAGTTCCCCCTCCGATAAAGGTGGCAACCATTAATGTTGCCAGCATTAAATCTGTAAGCGCTCGTTTTATGGCCTTATTTTTTCTCAGCCAGTTTGATGCTGACATTTTGTTTTTGCAGGAGACCAGATTGGCCAGTCTGGCCGACCTTCACGCTGTGAAGCGGGAGTGGAGGAACAGACCCTCTTTTTGGTCTCTTGCGGCCGAGCCTTACAGCGGAGTGGCGGTGCTTATTAAATCCGACATGGTAACTTGCCGGCGAGTCATTGAGGTGGAGATCGGGAGGTGCATGGTCTTGGACGTCATTGTAAGGGGGCAGGACCTGCGCCTAATGAATATCTATGGACCCCAAACTAAGTGTTACAGGAAATGCCTCCTTACAAAGATCAAGCCGTTCCTTGTTACAGCCCGGCCAGTAGTTTTTGGAGGTGATTTTAACACCGTGACTAGGCCCATGGACAGGAGAGGCTTCAAAGGCAAGCTGGGCTGCGATAGTCTCTTTTTGAATAGCATGGTTAGAGAGGCAGGTCTGGAGGATGTGCACATTAAGCACTTCCTGGATCTCACAGGCTTCACTTTTCAGCGAGGTAGCAGAGTAGGATAGACAGGTTTTTTTTGAAGGAGGGCTCGGCTTCTCAGCTTGAATTCTCCGATCACCTTTTACTATCGATGGTCTTGAATGCTTCTGACACACCCCCTAGAGGAAGGGACATCTGGAGAATGAATTTGGCTCTCCTTGAGGAGGAGGGGGTAAGACAATCCTTTGAGGATTTTTTTCAGGCGCAGGTTTCCATTAAGGATTTTTGCAGCAGCAGGTCTGAGTGGTGGGAGCTGACCAAAATGAGAATTGCTGGGCTTTTCAGGGGCCTAGGGAAAAAATGATAAATACATTGCCTACCAGCGCTTGCGGAGGAAACTTGACATCCTTGTTTCGAATGGTGGAGATCAAGTGGCAATCTCTGAAGTCAAGCTTCTTCTCAGGAAGTGTCAGTATGACCGGCATGCTTCTCTGGTTATGGAAAGGGATTATGGGAAATACCACTCACCCGATCCCTATCAGAATTGCAGACAGGCTGCAGCTCTCAAGACTGTCCTTGGTCTGAAGGATAGCACAGGTTCCCTGGTAAGATCTAAATCTGGGAATCCTGGAGATTAGTAGGTCCTTTTATGCTGACCTCCTGGGCAGAAAGGTTCTTGACCAGGCAAAGATGGAAAGTTCCCTGGACTCTACTCCAGGATTGGAAAATGGTGACCTTTCTATCACTAGCTTGACAGAGCCGGTCACTGCCGATGAGGTGGTAAGTGCGATTGATCACCTTGCCATCAAAAAGTCGCCCGTGTCAGATGGTCTGACAGCTGAATTTTATAAATGTTTTAAGCCCATCCTGGCACCACATTTGGTGGAGGTCTTTAATTGCTGTCTGGCAGAGGGTTCCCTCCCTTCCTCCATGAGGTGCTCGGCTGTGATCCTTCTGTCAAAAGGAAAGGACTCTTCGATGATTGAGAACTGGCGCACCATCAGCCTTTTCAATGTCCATAGAAAGATAGTGGCAAAGACTTTGTTCTGGCACTTGCCGTCAGTAGCGGAGCAACTGCTTTCCCGTCATCAGCACTGCTTGATCCAAGGTAGTAGCACCTTCTCAGCGGTTTTAGCTGTCCCGGAAGCCTTGGAGCGATGCAGGGCTGCAGGCTGGGCTGCAGGCTGCAGTACTTGTTGGCGTTAGATCAGGCAAAGGCTTTTGATCAATCATGAGTACCTATGGCTGCTTCTTGGTAAGTACGGCCTGCCAGGCGGTTCATTAATTGGATACAAACCCTGTATGAAGGGGCTGAGAGCTTCCCTCTTGTTAATGGTTGGGTTGGAAGGCCTTTCAAAGTTGGCTCTGGTGTGCGACAGGGATGCCCTCTGAGTCCCCTACTGTATGTGTTTGCAATCGATCCCTTTATAAGGAGGGTCGAGAGCAGCATGTTATGTGGGGTTCCTCTGGGTGTGCCTGGTGAGCCTCCTTTGAAGGTCATTGCCTATGCTGATGATGTATCTGTGATTGTTTCTGGGACAAATGAGGCAGATGAGGTGGCCTCTCTAATAGCACAGTATACAGAAGCGTGGGGCTCCAAGGTCAATCATGAGAAGAGTGAAGTTTTCTGGATGGGTGAGGGCTTCGAACTTCCGGACACCTCCCAATGCCCCAGCAGGAAATTAAGATCCTTGGCATTAATTTTGGTCCTGGCGATTATGGCCAAAAAAACTGGGAGCGCAGGCTGGAAATTGCCAATGCCAAAGTTGCAGTCTGGAAGAGCTGGAAAATGTCTCTCAGGGAAAGGGTTGACCTTATCAAGACTTACCTGATCCCCATCTTTTTAAACGTCAGCTTCGTCTGTGTTTTTCCAGTGTCTCTCTACACCAGGGTCTACAGCGTGTTTATTCCAAGTATGTCTTACACCCTGCTTCGGAAGTATTCATTACACGTGGGTTACAGCCAGCAGAGGGCGAACTTCTGCAGAGATGACTAGAAAAAAAGAAGCCCCTCCCGGTCCATAAACACCCGGGACCTCCCACACACTCCCCAGTAATCGTCTCTGCAGACGGCGAGCAAGTGAGAAGATGGCTGTCTCCTTCCTTACAGGTATTAATTATTGCCCTATTTCTGCCCGGACTTTGTTTCATTAAAGTACCTATGCCTCCCAGCCTTGGCTGTAGGTCCGGACGAGGGTAGGTAACACCCTAAGGGTGTTCTATTAGGAGCTACCCTCCCCGTGAGACCCCATTCAAGGGGTAGGCGGTTACCAGGTTCGGGATCCTGGTTTGGGATGCCCTGTCCGTATTCCCTGCGCCGCATTAGGTGGCTTTGGTTCCCTTTCCTATCCGTTACCCTCTGTCCCCGGATCGGGGGGGGGGGGCGCTCTCCCTTATTGACATCGCTGTTTGATTTTGACGTGAGTGTGTGTGTGCTTGGTTGATTTACTCTGCTAGACCGCCTTTTGCTTATACAGGTGGCCTGGTGCTCGGGCCAGCTCCGCTGCTATCCCGGGAGCTTGGCCATTTTTCCTTCTTCACACTGAAGGAAGGGGGCGGGGCCGCCAGCTCGGCACGCTGATGCTGCCCGCCCCTCTCTCCTTGGCGCCAGCAGAGGTTCCCAGCCAATGGCTGTACAGGAGGGGGTGGGGCCACGCGCGGCGCCTGTTCCGCGCCAGCCCGCCCCCCCCTTCTCTTCCCTCCTGGCTGCTTCTAATGAGACTGCTCCTGCCTGTCCGTCGCCATTTTGCTCCATAAGCGTGAGTGCCTTGTGGGGCCCGTTTTTTTCTTTTCCCTATGGCGTTCTCGGTCGTCCTTGATGCCATTGTATGCTATTTTATCTGTGAATAGATGTATACTTGTTTAATATGTAGATATTTGGAGTGACTGTTATTTTGACTGGATGTATGCCTTCTGTAATGGCTTCTTGCTTATGGCCCCCCATTTATTATATCTTACAGGGGGATCTCCTTCATTATACTTGAGAAGGGGGTTCTCCCGGTCTTTTGGTCCCTCATTCTAAATTTGGGGCTATACAAATCCTCCCACTAACGGACGTTAAGGGGCATCCCGGATAGCTTACTGGCGTAATTCCCATTGGTCATTGCGACTACCATAAAAAATCACCATATGGAGGCTTCCCAGGATACCGGGCTCGGGCTTCCTTCGGGGCAGCCCCGGCGGTGTGTGGTTTGTGGGGCATCCCTTGCGGGGGATAATGTGCTTATTTGCATTCCATGTGCATAGCAGGCCATTACGCGGCAGTCAGGGTCCCAGGCGTCTGGGTCAGCGCCGCCGGCCTCATCACCTACACCCCCACGCCTGATTCTGACCCCAAGTGATGTTGTCATTAGCGGGGAGTCGCAATCTGATGTCTGTGCTAGATTGGCTAGATTGGATCATTTAGAAGTTGATTGTTAGGTCTGCGGCCGGAAAGGCCCCAGCTAAGAGAAGGCATGTGGCCTTTGATTTTGAGGAATATGACTCCTTTAACTGGTCTGATTATTCCCCGCTGGAAGAAGGGGAATTGTTTTCAGAATCTGATGGTTCTGACGATCAGCAGTACCTGGATGCTGATGCTGGGCAGGAGCGTGGGGATAACGTGGATACCCCCAGACTTCTGGCCCATATTTTTTAGGTTCTTGCTATTTCCCCGCCTGCGGAGGCCCCTCCGCAAGAGGGGAGTTTTTTGGGGACCACTAAGCCGCTCTTGGAGTTTCCTGATCAGAAACTTTTTGACAAGTTGATTCTTAAGGAATGGGAAAGGCCCAGCCGGTTTCCGGCATCCCTCAGGGGTGGGATAGGAAATATCCCTTCCTGGCGGGCACGGTGAAGCGCTGGTCGTCACCCCCAGAAGTCCCTCCAATTCTGTGGTTGTCCAACACATCGGTTGTACACTCACCTGATTCCACCACGCTGAAGGATGGTGAGGACCGTCGTCTTGATCAAATGGTGTCACACGCATTTGCCAGTTTGGGTTTCGGCCTGCATCCCATTTGTGCTTCCGCACTCTCGGCCGTGGCTACCAGATCTGTAATTAGGGGCTTGTTGAATGGTCCCCATCTTAACCCTGCTAGTGTTGAATTTGCAGCACTTACGCAATGTGATCTGTTCATGACCTTTGTCTTATCAGCCTTGGACGATACAATATGCATGTGTAGTAGAACCTTGGATTTGCTTGTGGCTATACGCCGCTCGGTTTGGTTGCGCCAATGGGCGGCTGATATGGCGGCTAAGAAGGCGCTTACAGGGCTACCCTTCTTGGGTAGGCGCCTGTTTGGAGATAAATTGGACTCGGGTGGCGAAAGGAGGAAAGTTGCCACAGCGCAAGAAGCAGCGCCGATCCTTTCGGGGGCAGGCTCTTTTAATCCTTCCTTTCGTGGCTCTCGAGCAAGCAGGGGAGTTGCTTACTCTGCGTTCAGAGGTGACTCCTGGGGTAGGGGCTGTGGACGTGCCCGCCCCGGGACTGCCTGGGGTACCAAACCCAAGGCTGCTGACAAACCCTCTCAGAATGAGGGGGCGCCCTCACCCTCACGGATGGGGGGATGGCTAGGGCTCTTCGCCCAGGTCTGGACCCGGGAGGTCACAGACTACTGGATCCTGGAAGTGGTTTCTTCCGAGTACAAGCTGGAGTTCGAGTACCGGCCTCCTCCCAGATTTCTCAGGTCTCGGGTTCCTTCGGCCCCCCGGGCCGCGCAGGGGCTGTTGGCAATACTAAACCTTCTGGACAGGGGGGTCGTTTGCCCGGTGCCCTCCTCAGAGAGAGGCCGGGGCTATTACTCCAACCATTTTACAGTGCCCATGAAGGATGGCTCCATAAGACCCATTCTGGATCTCAGGATTCTCAACAGGTTCATCAGAACCAGGAAATTTTGTATGGAGACTCGGCCATCAACTCTCTTCGTCCAGGGGTCTTCATGACGTCCATAGACATCAAGGACGCTTACCCTTCCGGTTTGTGGCTCTCCCTTTCAGGCTGACCTCAGCACCAAGGTGCTGGTGGGCATAATGGCCCTTTTCAGAGACCAGGGCATTCGCATTGTGCCGTATCTGGACGACCTTCTCATTACGGCATCCTCTCTCAGTCATGCGGAGCTGGACACCAGGTTGGTGGTGACTACGCTGGAGAGTTTCGGTTGGATGATCAACTACCCCAAGTCTTCTCTCTCCCCATCAAGGGAGATTTCCTTTCTGGGCATGAATCTGGATACCATTCAGTCCAGGGTGTCCCTACCTCAGTCGAAGGTGCAGATGGTTCAAGATCTGATACGTCTTCTTCTGTCCCAACCTCGCCCGTCCATCCGGCAAGGGATGAGGCTGGTGGGGTTTGATGGTGGCCTCCTTCGAGGCAGTTACCTTTTGCTCAGTTTCGCAATAGGTCTCTTTTAGTTATCGGCTTGGGACAGATGTCCTCTGGCCTTGGATCGGCAGTATCTTCAGTGGTGGCTGGAACCGAGAAATCTTCTGAGGGGCAGATCCTTTCTGGCTCCTTGTTGGGAGACGGTCACCACGGATGCCAGCCTGTCGGGCTGGGGGGGGGGGTTTCTGGAAGAAACATCGGTTCCAGGGGCTGTGGGGTCCTCTGGAGGCGCGCATCCCCACCAACGTCTTGGAGTTGAGGGCTATTCGGTTGGTGCTGTCGCACTTGACGCATCTTCTCCAAGTATTTCCGGTTCAGGTTCGATCAGACTATCGGACTGCAGTCGCTTACATTGGTCACCAAGGAGGGACTCGCAGCAGGAGTGCCCTCAGGGAAGTTTCTCTGATTCTTGCATGGAAACGGACTCCTTCAGCAGGGGGTTCTCTTGCCGAGGGGAATGGTCCCTCAACAACAAGGTATTTCTATCCTTTTATCACTAGTGGGGGTTCCCGGAGGTGGATCTCTTTGTCTCCCGTCACAACCACAAGCTCCCTGCTTTTGTGTCTCTGTCTCAGGATCCTCTGGCTCTGGCAGTGGATGCCATGTCTCTTGCCTGGTGGGATCCGGGTCTCCTGTATCTGCTTCCCCCCTTCTCCATGGTAGGCAGGGTGGTGCACAAGCTGGTTCAAGAGGATGTGCCAGCAATTCTGGTGGCTTCAAGGTGGCAAAGACAGGTGTGGTTCGCAGACGTCATGCGGCTGGCGGTCCATCAGTACAGGTTGCTCCAGTTTCCGGATCTGGTCACTCAAGGTCAGCTATGTTACTCCAATTTACAAACGCTGGCTTTGACGGCGTGGCTGCTGAGACCTCCATCCTAAAAGAGGAAGGTTTGTCTGATGCTGTGATCCAGAATCTTGTTAGGGCTAGGAAGAAGTTTTTCCTCTAACATCTACTACAGGACCTGGCGGTCCTATATTGATTGGTGTGAGGCTAGGGCCTTGCCTTGTAGGGTGTTTTTCGATTCCCAGAATTTTGGAGTTTCTCCAACATGGTTTGGACCTGGGTTTTCAGCTTAGTACTTTAAAAGGGCAGGTCTCCGCCCTGGCGGTTTTCTTTCAAAGGTCTTTTGCTCTTCATCCTTTGGTTAAGATTTCTTTCCAGGGGGTCACTCATGTGCGGCCCCCTCGCAAGCCCTTGTTGCCTGTTTGGGACTTGAATTTGGTTTTGTCGGCCCTCCAGGGGCCTCCTTTTGAGCCGGTGCAGGATGTTGCACTTTCTGTTCTCGCACAAAAGGTTGCCTTTTTGGTGGCTATTACCTCCGTTCGATGTGTTTCTGAGTTGGCGGTTCTGTCTATTCAGGCCCCTTACTTTGAAAGACACCAGGACAAGGTGGTCTTCCGCTTTACGTCAGACTTCCTACCTAAGGTGGTTTTCTGCCTTCCATCTCAATCAGGATGTGGTTCTCCCTTCCTTGTGTCCTAAGCCTAGCAATGACAAGGAGAGAGCCCTGCACTCTTTGGATGTTGTGCGTTGTGTGAAGTGTTATTTGGTGGCTACTTCTCCTTTCTGTAGGACGGACGCCTTGTTTGTGGTGCCCTCTGGGCCCAAGAAGGGTTTGGTGCCCGTCAAGTCCATTAGTAAATGGATACGTCAGGTCATTGTTGGGGCCTATACTGCCAAGGGGAGGGATCCCCCTTTCCAGCTCACTGCTCATTCTACTTGTGCTGTTGGGGCTTCCTGGGCTTTTCAGCACCAGGCCTCTGTTGAACAAGTTTGTAAGGCTGCTACTTGGTCTTCTGTTCATACTTTTTCCAAGTTCTATAAGGTTGATGTGCGGGCCTCAGCGGATGCTGTTTTTGCCGCAAGGTTCTGCGGGCTGCAGTGGTTTAATTTGTGCACTATTGCCTGTTGGGATCCCCACCCTTTTTGGACACTGCTGTTGGATGTCCCACGTGTAATGAATACTTCCGAAGCAGGATGTGAGACATATTGGAATAATACCATTTTGTGATTACTCAACCGTGAAATGGGTATTATAAGTATGTCTCACACCCTGCTTCTTCCCACCCTGAGTTTTATCTTGGATCTTCTATATGGTGAAACCTTTTTCTCTTAGATTTTATTGGCTCTTCCTGGTCCCCTTACTGCTTTCTTATACTGGGGAGTGTGTGGGAGGTCCCGGGTGTTTATGGGCCGGGAGGGGCTTCTTTTTTTCTAGTCATCTCTGCAGAGGTTCGCCATCTGCTGGCTGTAACCCACGTGTAATGAATACTTTCGAAGCAGGGTGTGAGACATACTTATAATACCCATTTTACAGGTGAGAAATCACAAAATGGTATTTTCCAGATGTTATGGGGAAACTGCATGAACCTGGTGAAAAGAAATGTCACTTACCTATCCAGGCAGGATGGTGGTCTAGGGATGGTCAACCCAGTAGTGTTTTTCTCTCTCTTGTTTCTGAAACATAATTTTGGAAGCATGTTGGCAGAGAGCCCGCTTGGCTGGGTGTGTATTTTCCAGTCCTGGTTTAAGCCCTTTCTGCGAGACTGGGAGAATGGTTGCCGGGTGAAAAGCCCTCGAGTTCCTCAGGCTCAGCTCCCGGCCTATGTTGCCCCGTGCTTGAAAATACTTCGACAATGGCAATTGAAAGCAGAGGAAATGAGGAAGCTTCTGGTGAGTCGAGTCCTGGGTCTGGCTTTTCATGAGCCATTGTCCCTCATGGATTGCCCAGGCTCCATCATGAGGGAGGGTTTGAGGCTTATTAACTCCTCAAGAATTCCTTTAAAATACCAGGATATAGCCTGGCTCTCCTTCCAAGAAAAACTCTACCTTTGCGGGATCCGGAAGAGTTGCAGCCTGCCAGAGATAATTTGTCTCCGTGAGGAGTGTCAGGATGAGATGGAGACTATGGACCACTTCCTGCTCCATTGTCCCTTTAATGTAGATGTGTGTAAACAGGTGGGGTTGGCCCTCGGTGCCCCCTTCTTCTCCCAGCTTTCTTATGCTGAGTGGGTGTACGGGGCATTCAAGAACAGAGGGGATTTTTGTTTGGACACTTTATATCTAGTTAGTCTAGTGATCCGCTATAGCACGTGGAATGCACGGTGCCAGCTCTGCATTAGGAAGAAAGTCCTCCCTGTCCCGGTGGTGGTGCATGACATCCTGCATGAGGTGGGCAAGATCCGGGTGCTTGAGAGGGACAGGTGGGAACGGGGGGGCTGGATGAAGGCATGGAGGATCATCAGGCCACCTTAGTCCTCATGACTTCCCTCTGGGTGGGCTTTCCTGTCTCTTATCACCCATAGATTTTTTATAACAAAGACAGATTTTTGAAGAATGGCTACGTGCACAGGTGACGGGGTCTCTTAGTCTTCCTGTTGATTTGTGTATAGTGTAGTGTTAGGTTGTAGATAGGATTGTATATAGAATAATGGAGATTATATGCCGAATTGTTAGGCCTGTTTCTTTTTGTTTAGTTATTTATTTTTTTTATTATTGTAACTTTGTATATATTGTATATGATTGCTTGATTTTACTTAATAAAAAAGTTACAATCTATTAGGCTATTAGGGAAGATACAGGAGAAGAGCTTGCAATCTATTGGGGTATAAGGGAGGATACAGAAGGAGAAGAGCTTACAATCTATTGTGGTATAAGGGAGGATACTGAAGGAATAGAGCTTACACTCTATTAGGGTATAAGCGAGTATAAGGAAGGAGAAGAGCTTACAATCTACTAGGGTATAATAGGGGAAACAGGAGAATAGCTTACAATCTGTTAGAGTAAAAGGGAGGATACAGAAGGGGAAGAGCTTACAATCTATTGGGGTAATTGGTGGGTGTGGTCACACACTGTGAGAGCCAGAGCACACAACTGCTCCTAATTACCGGAGGCCTGTGAAGCCTGGGGCTTTCCTGGGAGTGCCTTCCCAGGCAGCATGGATGATTCCGGGGGTGAGTCGCGCCGGTACCCCCGAAGGAATATTAAACCTCCGGATCCCGGGACTGCTTCCACCAGCGGTGCTAGTAACACCACGGTGCCCCAGCCCGGTGAGAGTTTGTCAGCTTTTCGCAGCCGTGTATGCAGTAATTTGTGCAATGTGGCGAAGGAGGAGGAGAAGCTTTGCAGGATGAAAATTGCATTAAAGAAAAAGAAAATGGACACCAGCAAGGCGCGGGGATTGGATAAGCGGTCATATAAAGCAGACTTAGCTGAGCTTAAATCAGCATGTCGGCAGCAGGAAAAGCTAGTTGCGTCCCTTAAAGCAAGCAGTGGGGCCTTTAAAGAAAAGTATAAAAATGAGGAGCGATTTAAATCCATGCAGCGCTCAGGCCCCAATGTGAAGGAGGAAGAGGCCGACCATGTGGATGAGACCCCGATGGTGGAGGATTCTCCGGCTGTACCTCCACCCAAAGCTGCAGCAGTAGCAGAGCCGGGAGCCCCGGAACCAGCATTGGAAGACTTTCTTGCTGAGGCAACACATCATGAGTGCGTGACATCGCTGGGCATCCAGGAAGCCCCTACTGGAGCAGATTTTCCAGAGGACAGCCACCAGCCTGAGGAGCCCATGCCAGCTAAGGACAACGTCCATCTGTCCAGCCGCCCTGCGGAGTGCGCCATAGGCGCTGTGTCAGGGGGTATAGAAGACTGTGGCGCTCCTTGCCCTGAAAAGGGTGAGGTGGTGCCAGCCGTAAGTACTATCCTGGCACCCATCCGGGTTCCTGGGTGCGCCGAACTTGGTGGGCCTGGGGCCATGGGTGACTCACCCGCAGGTTTGGGTCTTGCTGGCAGGGCTTCTATTGTTTCTGCTTCAGCTGGTTTGGGTGCTGTTACTGATGTTGTTGCTCCTGTTACTGCTGCTGTGTCTGGGGTTGAGTCCACAGGGGTTAATTCTATTGTTGGACTTTCTGCTGTGACTGCTGCTGATGTTGTGACTGTCCCCTCACCTGCACCTCAGGTGGACAATAAGAAGACTGTGCCACCTAATGCTGGGGCCCCTGCTGTCCGCCCTGCCCTGTATTTCATCCAGCGAGGTGGCACAGGGAGTAGGGCCAATAATGCTGTTGGTGCTGCAGTGCAGTCCCCTGTGTCCTATGCCCAGGTTGCCAGGCGCGGAGGAGAAGCTGCTGGTGAAAGGGCATCTGTGCCCAGTGAGGCCAATGTCCCGCCAGCGGCTTTAATATGTGCAACCTGGTCCAGCTGAGGTGGGAGGGGGAGGGGCCAGTTATCACCCGGGCGGTGGTGGATCTCATCCTTGGCATGGGATTTACAGCCGCAGACATTTTTGCCCTGATCAGTCCAGTGGGGAGCGCAGAACATGACTTTTTTCGTCAGACCAGAAGGGATGGATTTATTTTGGGAGCGGTACGAGCTGCTGAAGCAAGATCCTGCCTGGGAGGAGTTAACTCCCATCCAGGTCTCCAGACAGCAGCTCGTGAAAAATGTCACCATATTGGTTAGAAATGAGTCCATTCCCCCCTCTGATTTGATTGTCTGGCTGAAGCGTTATGGTGATGTTCTCATTCCCCTGAAGAAGATCCTAGACGATTGGGATATCTGGACTGGGGGCTGGTCAGTGACCCTGAGGCTCCGCAGGAATGGCAACCAGATCACCCACTTGCCATCTTCAGCCTATATTGGCCGTGACCGGCTGACCATCTTTTATCCTGGTCAGCCCAAGGTTTGCCATAAATGTGGGGCCAAGGGTCACTTCAGCTCCTCCTGCTCGCTTCTTAGGTGCTCGTTGTGCCAGGGCTTGGGACACTTGGCTAAGGACTGCAATACAATCCGCTGTAATCTATGTAACCAGCTCGGCCACCCTTATAGTCAGTGTCCTGAGGCCTGGCACAACCTGGACAGGGAAGTGGCGCAGGAAATGCTGCGGCTGGATAGGGAGGAACATTCCCGTGCTGTCCCATCTACAGTCCCTCCCCCCACTCAGCTGGGGGTTCCTGAGGCTCCTGCGCCCGCTCCTGTACCATCTGCAGGGGCCCCTAAGGTGAATCCACAGTCTGCTCCCAAGTCAGCAACCACCAATGTAAGATCTAGTAATTTAATAGCTGAGGCGGCCCGGGGGGCTGGCACTGCAAGTACCAAGGGGGTCCTAGTAATTGTGGCCCCTGCTGTAAAACCTTGCAGGCTGGGGCTAGGTGATCCTGATCCTGCACCCCCTTCTGAGCAGGGTGGGAGTTCAGATCCCAAGACAGCGTGGTCTGGACTCTCCCCTGAGGATCAGGATTACCTTGCTCTCAGGTTTGCCACCAAGAAGAAAAGACAAAAGGACAATGGTGTGCCAGAACCGGGGAAGAGCCATGGGGTGCAGCTCTTCAACCGGTTTGAGGTATTTCTGAGGACTCAATAGAGATTTCTTCTTTTGATTCTGAGGCCTCAGATATGGAGGAGGAAACACCAGTCTCCTCCAGTAAGCGTGAGGGATCTGATAGTGAGGCCGGAGGGAAGGCTAAGAGACATTCTTCCGAATGACTCTGATGGCAGTTCCCCCTCCGATAAAGGTGGCAACCATTAATGTTGCCAGTATTAAATCAGTAAGCGCTCATTTTATGGCCTTATTTTTTCTCAGCCAGTTTGATGCTGACATTTTGTTTTTGCAGGAGACCAAATTGGCCAGTCTGGCCGACATTCACGCTGTGAAGCGGGAGTGGAGGAACAGACCCTCTTTTTGGTCTCTTGCGGCCGAGCCTTACAGCGGAGTGGCGGTGCTTTTTAAAACTGACATGGTAACTTGTCGGCGAGTCATTGAGGTGGAGATCGGGAGGTGCATGGTCTTGGACGTCATTGTAAGGGGGCAGGACCTGCGCCTAATAAATATCTATGGACCCCAAACTAAGTGGGACAGGAAATGCCTCCTTACAAAGATCAAGCCGTTCCTTTTTACAGCCCGGCCAGTAGTCTTTGGAGGTGATTTTAACACCGTGACTTGGCCCATGGACAGGAGAGGCTTCAAAGGCAAGCTGGGCTGCGATAGTCTCTTTTTGAATAGCATGGTTAGAGAGGCAGGTCTGGAAGATGTGCACATTAAGCACTCCCCAGACCTCACAGGCTTCACTTTTCAGCGAGGTAGCAGTCAGAGTAGAATAGACAGGTTTTTTTTTAAGGCTTCTCAGCCTCCGCGGCTGCAGGCTGTCAAGTTCTCCGATCACCTTTTACTATCGATGGTCTTGAATGCCTCTGACACACCCCCTAGAGGAAGGGGCATCTGGAGGATGAATTCGACTCTCCTTGAGGAGGCGGGGGTAATACAATCTTTTGAGGATTTTTTTCAGGCACAGGTTTCCATTAAGGATTTTTGCAGCAGCAGGTCTGAGTGGTGGGAGCTGACCAAAATGAGAATTGCTGGGCTTTTCAGGGGCCTAGGAAAAAGAAAACAGCTTGATAAATACATTGCCTACCAGCGCTTGCGGAGGAAACTTGACATCCTTGTCTCGAATGGTGGAGATCAAGGGGCAATCTCTGAAGTCAAGCTTCTCCTCAGGAAGGAAGCCTTGGAGCGATGCAGGGCTGTAGGCTGGGGAAAGTACTTGTTGGCATTAGATCAGGCAAAGGCTTTTGATAGGGTCAATCATGAGTACCTATGGCTGCTTCTTGGTAAGTACGGCCTGCCAGGGCGGTTCATTAATTGGATACAAACCCTGTATGAAGGGGCTGAGAGCTTCCCTCTTGTTAATGGTTGGGTTGGAAGGCCTTTCAAGGTTGGCTCTGGTGTGCTACAGGGATGCCCTCTGAGTCCCCTACTGTATGTGTTTGCAATCGATCCCTTTATAAGGAGGGTCGAGAGCAGCATGTTATGTTTTTTTTTTTAAAGATTTTATTTATGCTTTTCAAATTATACAGCAACATTACACTTACAATTGCAATATTACACTATTACACTACAATTATAACAACAACAACCGCAGTCACCACAACAACCGTACATACATACCAACATTACGCTATTCACACCACATTCACTCTCATTCTCACCTACTTAAATTGCGCTCATCGTATGTAGGATAAACTTTTAGTCCTGGAGGGTGGCCTACCAGTAGTCCCTAGACACTGGTGGAGTTGGGAGTATTAAGCCATGCTCCCCATACTCGTTCAAACTTATCCGGACATCCCCTGGCCTGGTAGGTCATCTTATACAGAATCAGTTTACCGTTTATCAAACTCTTCCAACCTGAAAGACTCGGCTTGTTTGGATGCTTCCAATATAAAAGAAGGCATTTCCTCGCATAAAACATTAGTAGACGTAACAGGATTTTTTGCGGACCATCATCTAACAGGTTCTACCACACTCAATAGACAGAGGGACGCTGACTTCCTCACAGGGAAGCCCATGGAAATCGAGATAAAGTTGGACACCCCGTCCCAGAATGCAGAAATAATCGGACATTCCCAGACCATGTGCAGCGAAGAGCCGACACCAGTATTGCACCGAGGGCAAAGGTCTGTTTCTGCCAGGCCCATTCTTTTCAACTTTACTGGGGTCAGGTACACCTGGTGAAGCCATTTGGCCTGGATCAGCCTATCTCTAGCATCTATAACAGAGGAGTATAGATTATCTACCGCTTCTTCCCAATCCTCCTGGTCCACACCCGGGATCAAATCCTCCCATTTCCTCTGTGCTTTTTCCAAAGGGGACAGTTGGCTTGTAAGGAGGGCATTATACAATGCAGAGGTGGGTTTACCTATATCCGCGGACCTTATCAAAGACTCAATCGGTGACTCCACCAGCTGCAGTCCCACTATAAGGATCTGGGATCTTAGGACGTGCTGGAGCTGTAGGTACCAGAAGAAATCTCTGGGCGACAGTGCGAACGCATGGCACAGCTGCTCGTATGTCATCCGAGTCCCTCCAATAAATAGTTGTGCCAATGAGATTATTCCCCGCCTTTTCCAAAAAATCGTGTCAGGAAGGGCCCTCAGTTCTGGTAGATTAGGGTTATCCCAGAGAGGGGTATTGGGAGACCATTCATAAGGGGAACGGGGGGGATTCCTCATAGCGTGCACCTTCTGCCACACATAAAGCGTCGTTCTCATACATGTAGTGGTACGTGGGAGACCCTTTGTTCCCCTATACACCAGACTCCGCAAAGGGAGCATTGGGCCCAACAGGGAGGACTCGAGAGCCACAACCGGGTTGCCAGCGGGGGGATTCATCCACCATGTAGTGTACACCAACTGTGCGGCATAAAAATACAGCATCATGTGTGGCGCGGCCAAGCCACCCAGTCCCAACGGGGCTTTAAGGATGGCCCTGTTCATTTTGGGGGGAGAGACCCCCTCATATGAACCGGAATATGATGGAATCTAAAAGTCGAAAGTGTGAGGCCGGCAGCACCACAGGCGACGCCTGGTACAGATATAGGAACTTAGGGAGAAAGATCATTTTAATTATGTTAATGCGACCAATGACTGACAAAGGGAGAGTCGCCCACTGGGTTACTTTCCTCCTGAGGGCGCCAACCACTGGGCAGATATTAAGGTCAATAAATTTAGAAGGGTCCGCCTGCATGACAATTCCCAAGTATTTGAAGTTGTCCACTCTCTGAAGCGAAGAAACCCGGGGAGATTCAAGCTCCCCCGGCTCATCCACCACATATAGGCTGGACTTCTCCCAGTTGACTTTTAGGCCTGAGAATGAGCCAAATTTAGTTATTAACTCCAGCAACGCCTCAAGAGAGCCCTCAGCATCAGCCAAGTAGGCTAGAGTATCGTCCGCATACATGGAGACCTTCTCGATTACCTGCCCCAGCCTCCACCCCTAGATCTCAGCGGAGTCTCGGATTAGCGACGTCAAGGGCTCAATGGCCAGTGCAAACAGCAGCAGGGAAAGCAGCAGTGGGTACTGTCGTGTACCCTGACCTAGCGTCAATTCAGCCGTTACGACTCCATTAACTCTAACCCTCGCCTTGGGATTCCGATAAAGCAATTGGACATATTTGATATATGTTGGGGGGAGGCCAAATTTAGTTAACACTGCCCACAAATAGTGCCATTCAACAGAGTCGAAGGCCTTTTCATTATCAAGAGAGACCACCACTCTACTCCCCGAATTGTCATGCCCAATTTGCAAGTTGCTGAACAGCCATCTTAGGTTAATGCACGTTGTTCAGCCTGGCATAAAGCCTGACTGATCGCTTCCAATGAGGGAGAGTATCACTTTGTTTAAGCGGAGTGCTAGTATTTTGGCGAGAACCTTGGCATCTTGATTTAAGAGAGAAATCGGCCTATAGGAGCTGCAGGCATCCGGGGGTTTCCCATCTTTATAAATAAGGGTGATATTTGCCTGTGCAAAGGTTTCAGGGAGATGCTCTGATTGCAGGGCCCCCAAGAAGACCTCCAGCATCCTCAGCGCTATGGTTTCACTATTTTTATTGTACCACTCAGAAGGAAGTCCATCTGGCCCTGGGGCCTTCCGGTTAGACATTGCCCTAATGTCTAACCGGAAGGCCCCAGGGCCAGATGGACTTCCTTCCGAGTGGAATCGCAGGTCATCGCAGGTTATTGGACTGTCCAACATTTCCCTATCTGGCTCCGACAGAGAGGGAAGAGCTATAGGAGCAAGATTAGAATCCAGCTCATCCAGATCGTAGCTAACTTTAGAGGAGTAAATGTAGCTGTAATAATCATAGAATTGTCTAGAAATTCCCTCCAAGTCAGTGATGAATTGGGTCTGATTGGTAATGCCTGCAACCAGTGTTTGTGGACTTTCTACTCTGATAAGGTATGCCAAGGTTCTCCCATTTTTATCCCCCTTCTCAAAAATGGTATGCTGTTTAAACAACAAGCTCTTTCTAGTGGACTCTGTTAGTGACAGATTATACTCCCTCTGTAGGGCATTAAGTAAATCATGATCTGAGGGGCTAGCTGTCTCCACAAATCTCTCTTCCACTCTGGCAATTTTCTCTTCCAGCTCTCGGGTGATCCTCCCCCTCTTAACCCTGGCCCCTTCTATGGCACTGATGGCACTGCCCCTAACCACCGCCTTGAAAGCGTCCCATCGTGTGTTAGTTAAGGTCTCCTCCCCGTTGCACTGCCAGTATCTTTCTTGTTCATTAAACATTACACCATAGACCTCCTCATCCTCCAACCATAGGGGGTTCAGTGTCCAAGGCCCCAGGCCCTCCCGGTTCCCGGACATGCAAATTGTCACCATTAGCGGGGAGTGGTCTGAGATACCCCGCGGCAGGAATTCACAGGCCACCACTCTGGCCAGCAGGCACCTAGACCCAAAGGCCATGCCTATGCGTGAGAGGGACTTATGAGGGATCGAGTGGCAGGAAAAAGCCCTCTCCGTGGGGTGTTTCCACCTCCATATTTCAGTTAGACCCAGGGCCTCCCGGCTGTCAGCCGGTCCAGAGCTCTATCAAGAATCATGTTAAAGTCACCGACTAACAACAGTGGGTCTGCCGGAAAGGTAGCCACTCTATCCATAATCTCTCGGAGGACACCAATGTCAAAGGGGGGCGGTATGTACAACCCCACTATTAGAATCTTAACATCGTATATTTTTGCGTGTATAATAACAAACCGTCCCTTAAAGTCCGAGTGCACTGTGATTAAAGCAAAAGGCAGAAACGCCCCTGGCATAATTAGAGTAATGGGAGTGGAATAAGTGCGCAATCCATGGTCTTTTGATGGACAGTGATTTCTGCCCTAGTAGGTGGGTCTCCTGCAGGACCATAATATTGGGCTTATGGTTTTTCAAAAAATTGAGAACTGAGGACCTCTTTATCTTGTCATTGAGGCTGCACACATTCCACAAGATCACTTTACACTCCATACCAATTTAGTCTGAAACTCGTATATGCCAGGTAAACGCCCAGGTCACACCATTCACTTCATCACACACATACCAACATCTCACACAACCAAACCACATAGATGAATAAACATCAACCATTAAACCTACCCTCCGAACAGTACCCACTCCCACCCTACTTTACCTAACCCAACTGTGGCGAGCTTAATCTCTTAACCAAACAATTACCTAACTCTTAACACCGGTTGACTTAGTGTCTGCGAGACGTGTTCGCTAGAGGCAGGCACCTCGGGCGGTGCACAGGATGCGCACACCCGGAAAGGGCCCAATCATCCCAGAACTAAAGGGAGAAACCAGGACAGGAGGGGGTAACGGACCCGGGAAAGGAGACTAAGGAGTAAAGAGGATCCAATTGCGCCTTTCAGACAGAACAAGGCGGGTCCTGGTGATTATGGCCAAAAAAACTGGGAGCACAGGCTGGAAATTGCCAATGCCAAGGTTGCAGTCTGGAAGAGCTGGAAAATGTCTTTCAGGGAAAGGGTTGACCTTATCAAGACCCACCTGATCCCCATCTTTTTATACGTCAGCTTCGTCTGTGTTTTGCCAGTATCTCTCTACACCAGCGTCTACAGCATGTTTTTCCAGATGTTATGGGGAAACCGTATGAACCTGGTGAAAAGAAATGTCACTTACCTATCCAGGCAAGAGGGTGGCCTAGGGATGGTCAACCCAGTAGTGTTTTTCTCTCTCTTGTTTCTGAAACATAATTTTGGAAGCATGTTGGCAGAGAGCCCGCCTGGCTGGGTGGGTATTTTCCAGTCCTGGTTTAAGCCCTTCCTGCGAGACTGGGAGAATGGTGGCTGGGTGAAAAGCCCTCGAGTGCCTCAGGCTCAACTCCCGGCCTATGTTGCCCCGTGCTTGAAAATACTTAGGCAATGGCAATTGACAGCAGAGGACATGAGATCTACTCCGAGGAAGCTTCTGGTTAGTCGGGTCCTGGGTCTGGCTTTTCATGAGCCATTGTCCCTCAGGGATTGCCCAGGCTCCATCATGAGGGAGGGTTTGAGGCTTATTAACTCCTCAAGAATTCCTTTGAAATACCGGGATATAGCCTGGCTGTCCTTCCAAGGAAAACTCCTTTTTGTTTGGACACTTTATATCTAGTTAGTCTAGTGATCCGCTATTTCACGTGGAATGCACGGTGCCAGCTCTGCATTAGGAAAAAAGTCCTCCCTGTCCCGGTGGTAGTGCATGATGACCTGCATGAGGTGGGGAAGATCCGGGTGCTTGAGAGGGACAGGTGGGAACGGGGGGCCTGGATGAAGGCGTGGAGGAACATCAGGCCTCCTTAGTCCTCATGACTTCCCTCTGGGTGGGCTTTTCTGTCTCTTATCACCCATAGATTTTTGAAGAACGGCTGCGTGCACAGGTGATTGGGTCTCTTAGTCTTCCTGTTGATTTGTGTATAGTGTAGTGTTAGGTTGTAGATAGGATTGTATATAGAATAATGGGTATTACATATTATATGCCAAATTGTTAGGCCTGTTTCTTTTTGTTTAGTTATTATTTATTTTATTTATTTATTATTGTAACTTTGTATATATTGTATATGATTGCTTGATTTTACTCAATTAAAAAAGTTGCAATCTATTAGGGTAATTAGGTGGGTGTGGTCACACACTGTGAGAGCCAGAACACCCAACTGCTCCTAATTACCAGAGGCCTGTGAAGCCTGGGGCTTTCCTGGGAGTGCCTCCCCAGGCAGCATGGATGATTCCAGGAGAAATATTAAACCACCGGATCCCGGTACTCCATCTACTAGCAGCACTATTTCCACCACAGTGCCCCAGCCCGGTGAGAATTTGTCAACATTTCGAAAGCGTGTTTGCAACAATCTTATTGCTGTGGCTAAAGAGGAGGAGAAACTATGCAAATTAAAATTATCGTAAAAAAAAAAAAAAAAGCGACCGGACGTCAGCAGAGTAAAAGGATCAGATCGCCGCACTGTCAAGACGGAATTGTCAGATTTGGAGGTGCAGGTAAAGCAGCAGGAGAGGTTGGTGAAATCACTGAAGGAAGGCAGTGGTGCTTTTCAGGAAAAATACAGGAATGAGCAGTGCTTTAAGACCATGCAGCGCTCAGGTCAAGCCATGGAAGAGGAGGCAGACCACGTGGCGGAGACACCAATGGAGGACTCACCGGCTACATGTTCATCCCAGGCCATGGCAGTGGCAGAGTTGGGGGCCCCGGAACCGGTGGCATCTATGTCTGGAGCAGTTCACTAGGTGTGTGCAGCTTTTGAGTGCAGTGGAGGAGACCTGCCAGAGGGCGACCACCAGCAGGTATGTGAGGAGCTGATACTAGCTCAGTGTGAGGGCGCTGATAGCGCTGTGTCAGGTTGTAGTGTGGATTTTGGTGCTCCTTGTCCCGTAGTGGATAGGGTGGCACCAGTCTTGTCTGCTGTCCTGGCACCTATCTCTGGTCCGGGGCACCGGTGATCACACCGGTGATCTTGGTGGGCACCGGACTATGGGTGTTTCCCCCGCAGGATTGGGTCTGGCTGGGAAGGTTTCAAATGTTCCTGCATCCTCTGGTGTGTCTGTTGCCAGCCTGCCCTCTCTGTCTCCTTCTAGTCTGCCTCCTGTGCCTACTTTGTCTTCTGCTGGCCTGCCCCCTGTGTCTGCTCCAACTCTGCCCCCTATTACCACTGCTGCTGCTGCTTCTGCTGGCCTGTTGTCTGTGTCGGGTGCCAACCTGCCTCCTGTGTCGGGTGCCAACCTGCCTCCTGTGTCGGGTGCCAACCTGCCTCCTGAGTCAGGTGCCAACCTGCCCCCTGTGGCTACTCCAACTCTGCCCCCTATTACCACTGCTGCTTCTGCTGGCCTGCCTCCTGTGTCGGGTGCCAACCTGCCTCCTGTGTCGGGTGCCAACCTGCCTCCTGTGTCGGGTGCCAACCTGCCTCCTGTGCCTGCTGCTGGACTTTCCCTTCCTGTTGCTGGCCTATACAGTGGAACTATTGCTGTGACTACTGTTGCTGTGAAGGAGGCCACTGACTGTCCCATTAATCTCCCTATATCTACCCCTACCCATGTGGACAAGACTGTGCCCTCAAATGTTGGAGCCCCGGCTGCAAAGCGTCCAGCCTTGCACTTTATTAGGCATGGTGGTGGTACTGCAGTGCAGCCCCCTGTGTCCTATGCCCAGGTTGCCAGGCGCGGAGGAGAAGCTGCTGGTGAAAGGGCATCTGTGCCCAGTGAGGCCAATGCCCCTGCCAGCGGCTTCAATAGGCGCAACCTGGTCCAGCTTTAAGTAGGAGGGGGAGGGGCCAGTTATCACCCGGCGGGCAGTGGTGGATCTCATCCTTGGCATGGGATTTACAGCCACAGACATTTTTGCCCTGATCAGTCCAGTGGGGAGTGCAGAGCATGACTTAAGCTTTGTCAGACCAGAGGGAATGGACTTATTTTGGGAGCGGTACGAGCTGCTGAAGCAAGATCCTGCCTGGAAGGGGTTAACTCCCATCCAGGTCTCCAGACAGCAGCTCATGAAAAATGTCACCATACTGGTTAGAAATGCCCCCCTCTGATTTGACTGTCTGGTTAAAGCATTATGGTGATGTTCTCACTCCCCTGAAGAAGATCCTAGATGATCAGGATATCTGGACTGGGGGCTGGTCAGTAACCCTGAGGCGCCGCAGGAATGGCAACCAGGTCACCCACTTACCATCTTCTGCCTATATTGGCCGTGACCGGCTGACCATCTTTTATCCTGGTCAGCCCAAAGTTTGCCATAAATGTGGGGCCAAGGGTCACTTCAGCTCCTCCTGCTCGCGTCTTAGGTGCTCGTTGTGCCAGGGATTGGGACACTTGGCTAAGGACTGCAATACAATCCGATGTAATGTATGTAACCAGCTCGGCCACCCTTATAGTCAGTGTCCTGAGGCCTGGCACAACCTGGACAGGGAAGTGGTGCAGGAAATGCTGCGGCTGGATAGGGAGGAACATTCCCGTGCTGTCCCGTCTACGGTCCCTCCCCCCACTCAGCTGGGGGTTACTGAGGCCCCTGCGCCCGCTTCTGTACCATCTGCAGGGGTCCCTAAGGTGAATCCCCAGTCTGCCCCCAAGTCAGCAACCACCAATGTAAGATTGAGTTAATAGCTGAGGCGGCACGGGGGGCTGGCACTGCAAGTACCAAGGGGGTCCCAGTAATCGTGGCTCCTGCTGTAAAACCTTGCAGGCTGGGGCTAGGTGATCCTGATCCTGCACCCCCTTCTGAGCAGGGTGGGAGTTCAGATCCCAAGACAGCATGGTCTGGACTCTCCCCCGAGGATCAGGATTACCTTGCTCTCAGGTTTGCTACCAAGAAGTAAAGAAAGGACAATGGAGTGCCAGAACCAGGGAAGAGCCATGGGGTGCAGCTTTTCAACCGGTTTGAGGCACTCAGATATGGAGGAGGAAACACAAGCCTCCCCCAGTAAGCGTGAGGGATCCGATAGTGAGGCCGAATGACTCTCATGGCAGTTCCCCCTCTGATAAAGGTGGCAACCATTAATGTTGCCAGTATTAAATCAGTAATCAACTCCTCAAGAATTCCTTTGAAATACCGGGATATAGCCTGGCTCTCCTTCCAAGGAAAACTCCTTAGGGGGATCCGGAAGAGTCGCAGCCTGCCAGAGATAATTTGTCTCAGTGAGGAGTGTCAGGATGAGGTGGAGACTATGGACCACTTCCTGCTCCGGTGTCCCTTTAATGTAGATGTGTGTAAACAGGTGGGGTTGGCCCTCGGTGCCCCCTTCTTCTCCCAGCTTTCCTATGCTGAGTGGGTGTACGGGGCATTCAAGAACAGAGGGGATTTTTGTTTGGACACTTTATATCTAGTTAGTCTAGTGATCCGCTATTTCATGTGGAATGCACGGTGCCAGCTCTGCATTAGGAAAAAAGTCCTCCCTGTCCCGGTGGTAGTGCATGATGACCTGCATGAGGTGGGGAAGATCCGGGTGCTTGAGAGGGACAGGTGGGAACGGGGGGCCTGGATGAAGGCGTGGAGGAACATCAGGCCTCCTTAGTCCTCATGACTTCCCTCTGGGTGGGCTTTTCTGTCTCTTATCACCCATAGATTTTTGAAGAACGGCTGCGTGCACATGACGGGGTCTCTTAGTCTTCCTGTTGATTTGTGTATAGTGTAGTGTTAGGTTGTAGATAGGATTGTATATAGAATAATGGGTATTATATATTATATGCCAAATTGTTAGGCCTGTTTCTTTTTGTTTAGTTATTATTTATTTTATTTATTTATTATTGTAACTTTGTATATATTGTATATGATTGCTTGATTTTACTCAATTAAAAAAGTTGCAATCTATTAGGGTAATTAGGTGGGTGTGGTCACACACTGTGAGAGCCAGAACACCCAACTGCTCCTAATTACCAGAGGCCTGTGAAGCCTGGGGCTTTCCTGGGAGTGCCTCCCCAGGCAGCATGGATGATTCCAGGAGAAATATTAAACCACCGGATCCCGGTACTCCATCTGCTAGCAGCACTATTTCCACCACAGTGCCCCAGCCCGGTGAGAATTTGTCAACATTTCGAAAGCGTGTTTGCAACAATCTTATTGCTGTGGCTAAAGAGGAGGAGAAACTATGCGAATTAAAATTATCGTAAAAAAAAAAAAAAAAGCGAGCGGACGTCAGCAGAGTAAAAGGATCAGATCGCCGCACTGTCAAGACGGAATTGTCAGATTTGGAGGTGCAGGTAAAGCAGCAGGAGAGGTTGGTGAAATCACTGAAGGAAGGCAGTGGTGCTTTTCAGGAAAAATACAGGAATGAGCAGTGCTTTAAGACCATGCAGCGCTCAGGTCAAGCCATGGAAGAGGAGGCAGACCACGTGGCGGAGACACCAATGGAGGACTCACCGGCTACATGTTCATCCCAGGCCATGGCAGTGGCAGAGTTGGGGGCCCCGGAACCGGTGGCATCTATGTCTGGAGCAGTTCACTAGGTGTGTGCAGCTTTTGAGTGCAGTGGAGGAGACCTGCCTGAGGGCGACCACCAGCAGGTATGTGAGGAGCTGATACTAGCTCAGTGTGAGGGCGCTGATAGCGCTGTGTCAGGTTGTAGTGTGGATTTTGGTGCTCCTTGTCCCGCAGTGGATAGGGTGGCACCAGTCTTGTCTGCTGTCCTGGCACCTATCTCTGGTCCGGGGCACCGGTGATCACACCGGTGATCTTGGTGGGCACCGGACTATGGGTGTTTCCCCCGCAGGATTGGGTCTGGCTGGGAAGGTTTCAAATGTTCCTGCATCCTCTGGTGTGTCTGTTGCCAGCCTGCCCTCTCTGTCTCCTTCTAGTCTGCCTCCTGTGCCTACTTTGTCTTCTGCTGGCCTGCCCCCTGTGTCTGCTCCAACTCTGCCCCCTATTACCACTGCTGCTTCTGCTGGCCTGTTGTCTGTGTCGGGTGCCAACCTGCCTCCTGTGTCGGGTGCCAACCTGCCTCCTGTGTCGGGTGCCAACCTGCCTCCTGAGTCAGGTGCCAACCTGCCCCCTGTGGCTACTCCAACTCTGCCCCCTATTACCACTGCTGCTTCTGCTGGCCTGCCTCCTGTGTCGGGTGCCAACCTGCCTCCTGTGTCGGGTGCCAACCTGCCTCCTGTGCCTGCTGCTGGACTTTCCCTTCCTGTTGCTGGCCTATACACTATTGCTATTGCTGTGACTACTGTTGCTGTGAAGGAGGCCACTGACTGTCCCATTAATCTCCCTATATCTACCCCTACCCATGTGGACAAGACTGTGCCCTCAAATGTTGGAGCCCCGGCTGCAAAGCGTCCAGCCTTGCACTTTATTAGGCATGGTGGTGGTACTGCAGTGCAGCCCCCTGTGTCCTATGTCCTATGCCCTATGCGGAGGAGAAGCTGCTGGTGAAAGGGCATCTGTGCCCAGTGAGGCCAATTCCCCTGCCAGCGGCTTCAATAGGCGCAACCTGGTCCAGCTTTAAGTAGGAGGGGGAGGGGCCAGTTATCACCCGGCGGGCAGTGGTGGATCTCATCCTTGGCATGGGATTTACAGCCACAGACATTTTTGCCCTGATCAGTCCAGTGGGGCGTGCAGAGCATGACTTAAGCTTTGTCAGACCAGAGGGAATGGACTTATTTTGGGAGCGGTACGAGCTGCTGAAGCAAGATCCTGCCTGGAAGGGGTTAACTCCCATCCAGGTCTCCAGACAGCAGCTCATGAAAAATGTCACCATACTGGTTAGAAATGCCCCCCTCTGATTTGACTGTCTGGTTAAAGCATTATGGTGATGTTCTCACTCCCCTGAAGAAGATCCTAGATGATCAGGATATCTGGACTGGGGGCTGGTCAGTGACCCTGAGGCTCCGCAGGAATGGCAACCAGGTCACCCACTTACCATCTTCTGCCTATATTGGCCGTGACCGGCTGACCATCTTTTATCCTGGTCAGCCCAAGGTTTGCCATAAATGTGGGGCCAAGGGTCACTTCAGCTCCTCCTGCTCGCGTCTTAGGTGCTCGTTGTGCCAGGGCTTGGGACACTTGGCTAAGGACTGCAATACAATCCGATGTAATGTATGTAACCAGCTCGGCCACCCTTATAGTCAGTGTCCTGAGGCCTGGCACAACCTGGACAGGGAAGTGGTGCAGGAAATGCTGCGGCTGGATAGGGAGGAACATTCCCGTGCTGTCCCGTCTACGGTCCCTCCCCCCACTCAGCTGGGGGTTACTGAGGCCCCTGCGCCCGCTCCTGTACCATCTGCAGGGGTCCCTAAGGTGAATCCCCAGTCTGCCCCCAAGTCAGCAACCACCAATGTAAGATTGAGTTAATAGCTGAGGCGGCACGGGGGGCTGGCACTGCAAGTACCAAGGGGGTCCCAGTAATCGTGGCTCCTGCTGTAAAACCTTGCAGGCTGGGGCTAGGTGATCCTGATCCTGCACCCCCTTCTGAGCAGGGTGGGAGTTTAGATCCCAAGACAGCATGGTCTGGACTCTCCCCCGAGGATCAGGATTACCTTGCTCTCAGGTTTGCTACCAAGAAGTAAAGAAAGGACAATGGAGTGCCAGAACCAGGGAAGAGCCATGGGGTGCAGCTTTTCAACCGGTTTGAGGCACTCAGATATGGAGGAGGAAACACAAGCCTCCTCCAGTAAGCGTGAGGGATCCGATAGTGAGGCCGAATGACGCTCCGATAAAGGTGGCAACCATTAATGTTGCCAGTATTAAATCAGTAAGCGCTCATTTTATGGCCTTATTTTTTCTCAGCCAGTTTGATGCTGACAATTTGTTTTTGCAGGAGACCAGATTGGCCAGTCTGGCCGACATTCACGCTGTGAAGCGGGAGTGGAGGCACAGACCCTCTTTTTGGTCTCTTGCGGCCGAGCCTTACAGCGTAGTGGCGCTGCTTTTTAAAACCGACATGGTAACTTGCCGGCGAGTCATTGAGGTGGAGATCGGGAGGTGCATGGTCTTGGATGTCATTGTAAGGGGGCAGGACCTGCGCCTAATAAATATCTATGGACCCCAAACTAAGTGGGACAGGAAATGCCTCCTTACAATGATCAGGCTGTTCCTTTTTACAGCCCAGCCAGTAGTCTTTGGAGGTGATTTATAACACCATGACTAGGCCCATGGACAGGAGAGGCTTCAAAGGTAAGCTGGGCTGCGATAGTCTCTTTTTGAATAGCATGGTTAGAGAGGCAGGTCTGGAAGATGTGCACATTAAGCACTCCCCAGACCTCACGGGCTTCACTTTTCAGCGAGGTAGCAGTCAGAGTAGAATAGACAGGTTTTTTTTTGAAGGAGGGCTCGGCTTCTCAGCCTCCGCAATGGTCTTGAACGCCTCTGATACACCCCCTAGAGGAAGGGGCATCTGGAGGATGAATTCGGCTCTCCTTGAGGAGGAGGGGGTAAGACAATCTTTTGAGGATTTTTTTCAGGCACAGGTTTCCATTAAGGATTTTTGCAGCAGCAGGTCTGAGTGGTGGGAGCTGACCAAAATGAGAATTGCTGGGCTTTTCAGGGGCCTAGGAAAAATAAAACAGCTTGATAAATACATTGCGTACCAGCGCTTGCGGAGGAAACTGGACCTTCTTGTCTCGAATGGTGGAGATCAAGGGGCAATTTCTGAAGTCAAGCTTTTCCTCAGGAAGTGTCAGTATGACCGGCATGCTTCTCTGGTTCTGGAGAGGGATTATGGGAAATACCACTCGCCTGATCCCTATCACAATTGCAGACAGGCTGCAGCTCTCAAGACTGTCCTTGGTCTGAAGGCTAGCGCAGGTTCCCTGGTAAGATCTAAATCTGGGATCCTGGAGATTATTAGGTCCTTTTATGCTGACCTCCTGGGCAGACAGGTTCTTGACCAGGCAAGGATGGAAAGTTTCCTGCACTCTATTCCAGGATTGGGAAATTGTGACCTTTCTGTCACTAGCTTCACAGAGCCGGTGACGATGAGGTGGTAAGTGCGATCGATCACCTTGCCATCAAAAAGTCGCCCGGGTCAGATGGTCTGACAGCAGAATTTTGTAAATGTTTTAAGACCATCCTGGCACCACATTTGGTAGAGATCTTTAATTGCTGTCTGGCAGAGGGTTCCCTCCCTCCCTCCATGAGGCGCTCAGCTGTGATCCTTCTGTCAAAAGGTAAGGACTCTTCGATGATTGAGAACTGGCGCCCCATTAGCCTTCTCAATGTCGATAGAAAGATACTGGCAAAGATTTTGTTCTGGCGCTTGTCGTCAGCAGCGGAGCAACTGCTTTCCCGTCATCAGCACTGCTCGATCCAAGATAGAAGCACCTTCTCAGCGGTTTTAGCTGTCCGGGAAGCCTTGGAGCGGTGCAGGGCTTCAGGCTGGGGAAAGTACTTGTTGGCGTTAGATCAGGCAAAGGCTTTTGATAGGGTCAATCATGAGTACCTATGGCTGCTTCTTGGTAAGTACGGCCTGCCATGGCGGTTCATTAATTGGCTACAAACCCTGTATGAAGGGGCTGATAGCTTCCCTCTTGTTAATGGTTGGGTTGGAAGGCCTTTCAAAGTTGGCTCTGGTGTGCGACAGGGATGCCCTCTGAGTCCCCTACTGTATGTGTTTGCAATCGATCCCTTTATAAGGAGGGTCGAGAGCAGCATGTTATGTGGGGTTCCTCTGGGTGTGCCTGGTGAGCCTCCTTTGAAGGTCATTGCCTATGCTGATGATGTATCTGTGATTGTCTCTGGGACAAATGAGGCAGAGGAGGTGGCCTCTCTAATAGCACAGTATACATAAGCGTCGGGCTCCAAGGTCAATCATAAGAGAAGAGTGAAGTTTTCTGGATGGGTGAGGGCTTCGAACTTCCGGACGCCTTCCCAATGCCCCTGCAGGAAATTAAGATCCTTGGCATTAATTTCGATCCTGGTGATTATGGCCAAAAAAACTGGGAGCGCAGGCTGGAAATTACCAGTGCCAAGGTTGCAGTCTGGAAGAGCTGGAAAATGTCTCTCAGGGAAAGGGTTGACCTTATCAAGACCTACCTGATCCCCATCTTTTTATACGTCAGCTTCGTCTGTGTTTTTCCAGTATCTCTCTACACCAGGGTCTACAGCGTGTTTTTCCAGATGTTATGGGGAAACCGTATGAACCTGGTGAAAAGAAATGTCACTTACCTATCCAGGCGGGAGGGTGGCCTAGGGATGGTCAACCCAGTAGTGTTTTTCTCTCTCTTGTTTCTGAAACATAATTTTGGAAGCATGTTGGCAGAGAGCCCTCCTGGCTGGGTGGGTATTTTCCAGTCCTGGTTTAAGCCCTGCGAGACTGGGAGAATGGTGGCCGAGTGAAAAGCCCTCGAGTTCCTCAGGCTCAGCTCCCGGCCTATGTTGCCCCGTGCTTGAAAATACTTCGGCAATGGCAATTGACAGCAGAGGACATGAGATCTACTCCGAGGAAGCTTCTGGTGAGTCGGGTCCTGGGTCTGGCTTTTCATGAGTCATTGTCCCTCAGGGATTGCCCAGGCTCCATCATGAGGTAGGGTTTGAGGCTTATAAACTCCTCAAGAATTCCTTTGAAATACCGGGATATAGCCTGGCTCTCCTTCCACGGAAAACTCTACCTTAGCGGGATCCGGAAGAGGGTCAGGATGAGGTGGAGACTATGGACCACTTCCTTCTCCGGTGTCCCTTTAATGTAGATGTGTGTAAACAGGTGGGGTTGGCCCTCGGTGCCCCCTTCTTCTCTCAGCTTTCCTATGCTAAGTGGGTGTATGGGGCATTCAAGAACAGAGGGGATTTTTGTTTGGACACTTTATATCTAGTTAGTCTAGTGATTCGCTATTTCACGTGGAATGCACGGTGCCAGCTATTAGGAAAAAAGTCCTCCCTGTCCCGGTGGTGGTGCATGACGTCCTGCATGAGGTGGGCAAGATCCGGATGCTTGAGAGGGACAGGTGGGAACGGGGGGCCTGGATGAAGACGTGGAGGAACATCAGGCCTCTTTAGTCCTCATGACTTCCCTCTGGGTGGGCTTTTCTGTCTCTTATCACCCATAGATTTTTTATAACAATTACAGATTTTTTAAGAACGGCTGTGTGCACAGGTGACGGGGTCTCTTAGTCTTGCTGCTGAATTGTGTATAGTGTAGTGTTAGGTTGTAGATAGGATTGTATGTAGAATAATGGATATTATATATTATATGCCGAATTGTTAGGCCTGTTTCTTTTTGTTTAGTTATTATTTATTTTATTTATTATTGTAACTTTGTATATATTGTATATGATTGCTTCATTTTACTTAAAGTGGACCAACACCCAGGGGTGATCGGCCCGGAAATCTATAAGATTCCCGGGCCGATCACCTCCCACCCCGCGGGACATCCGAGATCGGGATGTCCCGCGGGGTGAAACCCCCCAGAAACCCCAAAAAGGTCTTACCTGATCCGCCGCCGCCGCCTCGGCAGCGGCGGAAGCGGCTTGGACGTTCCTGTGCCCCGCCTGGACGTTGGCGGGGATTGGCTGCGGCGTTCACGTGGGAGCATTGAGAGGTGAGTTTTTGGGGGTTTCTGGGAGGTTTCACACAGCGGGGCACCCCCGAAGTGGACCAAAACCCAGGATAGTCAAAATCCTGGGTGTTGGTCCACTTTAATAAAAAAAAGTTACAATCTATTAGGGTAAAAGGGAGGATACAGAAAGGGAAGAGCTTACACTCTATTAGGGTATTACAGTCAATAAAGCTTACTATCTATTAGTATTTGGGGATGGTCACAGAAGGATGAAGAGCTTAAAATCTATCTGGCATAAGATACAGAAGCAGGAAGAGCTTACAATCGACATGTTTTAGTCGGGGTGGAGCTTTAATGTGAGTATATGAACTCCGCTCAGCCCTCCGCAGCCTGGAGGCAGCGTCTCCTGCGGCACTGCCAAGCTGCTGGTGGCGTAGGCGTAACGGTTGTGGGGGGGGTATGCCATAATGGGGGGCTTCCTGAATTTCGCAGCTGAACTCGAGGAGTAAAAACTCCAAACCCATTTCCTGCAGGGCCACGTCTCCTGACGGCTGGATGAAAAAAAAGCTACACTCGGCAGGACACACAAGGACACAGACAGCGTGCTGGTTAAATGGTCACTGAAAAAAAAGAAGAGGAAATCCTTCTTTCCTGAAACATGTCGCTGTCATGCTGAGCTATTTCTATAAAATCATTAGGACAGAGGAAGGGCAAAAATTCTTATCAGGAACATTTTATTTTCCCTCTTTGTTTTACGCTGACAGGTAAAAATGCTTTGATGTCTGCATCGCTCCAATAAATATTATCCTGGATTTGCGTGGCATTGAGGTTGTGTGTGTTTTATTGGCTTGTGAAGGGGGATTAAAATGGACCTGTCCTCTTACCCCTCAGATCCATGCAGATGATTTTTAAGGGAGAGAGTATTGTGGCATATTATCCTGCTTCTGGAAAGTGCTCCCTCTAGTGTTTAGGATGGATTAAAGTGGACCAACACCCAGGGGGGATCGGCCCGGAAATCTATAAGATTCCCGGACCGATCAGATCCCTCCCCGCGGGGCATCCGAAATCGGGATGTCCCGCGGGGAGGAACCCCCCAGGAGGCCCACAAACCTTACCTCAGCCCCGTTCCATCGGCGCATGCGCGAGCCGCGGCCGCGTCTCGCGCTTCCCTCTAGCAGGGCGCGCACCCGTGCCGGCCGTTTGCGAATGGCCGGTGCAGGCGCGCTCCCTGTTAGAGGGAAGCGCGAGACGCGGCCTCCAGCGCTCAGAGCCAGCTGAGCTGGTATGCGCGTCCAGGCGGCCTTGGACGCGCATACCACAGCGGCTCTGAGCGCTGTGATTGGCTGGCGCGGTCACGTGGGAGCGGGGAGAGGTGAGTTTTTTGGGGCTTTCTGGGGGGTTTCAGACAGCGGGGCACCCCCGATCGGGGTGCCCCACCGAAGTGGACCAAAACCCAGGATAGTCAAAATCTTGGGTGTTGGTCCACTTTAATGCTGCATAAGTAATACAATACAGTAACCACTAGAAGGAGCACATTCCTACAAAACATCTCAGAGGGACAGGACAACCTGGATCATCATGGGCTACATTGGGTAAAGTTGTAATAATACGCCCCGCTTTCTGTGTGACCTACCTGTAATTTTAACCAAGAATGGTGCAGATAGGGTATGGTGGTTAACAGAGCGAATTACATTGGGGAAACAGGGGGTGTGGGGGGCACAGAGGATAAACAATAAGAAACGGGGAACTTTGGGCTCATACAGGGTATAATGTCTGGCAGACTGGAAATATTTTGGGGGTTCTGACAGAAGATTGTAGAACACACAGAGAAACATTAGAACCAGAGGGGAAGTACAGAGGGTCCAGGGTCAGCAGGAGCACAGTAACAACTTGGAATTTAGTAACAGGTATGGCTGCTGGCAGGGAGGAACATTTTAGGGAAGGAGAGAGAAAAGGGATGTAGAAACGACAGCAGGAACACTGGAGGCACCTTAGAAGTCAGATAGAAAAATGGAGGCAGATAGTAAATTGAGGGAGCAATGAGGGAATTACATTACATGGCAAAAATGATGAGGACCACTGGGCACCCTGGGGGTCATATTGAGTTAGAGGTGTTGCAGGAAGAAATTTGGAGTCAGAAGGGGTGTAGGAGAAAGCACATAGAGGAACATTATGGCCAAAGATGATGTAGAGAAGACTATTGAGGGTCAACAGGAACACAGGAAGTACATCATATATATGTCATAGTCATATGGGGTACAAGCAACATTTCGGGGGCACTTTGGGGAGTAAGAGAGGGGCTCGGGGGGGGGAGAAGATTGGGGATCCAAAGAGACACATGGGCTTCATAGAAGTTGGAAATGGGAAAAACATTTAGGGGGTGAGAGGGGCACATGGGCTTCCACGTAGGACAGCAATGAGGAATGCCTGGAATTCACAAGGGGACCATTTAGGGAGACATGGCAAAGGATTGGGGGAGATACTTGTATGTGATACCGTAGTTGCAGCTATGGTTCCTGTTAGGCTTCAGATTGCAAACTCATATGGCCTTAATTCTTTTTCATACAATAGTGTGTTATTACTAGTATAGAGGGCATTTTTAGATGTCTAACCCTCTTTTAAGTTTTTACATCTGTTTTATTGCATTTTTATACATTTCTGTACAATGCAATGGAATATATTGGTTCTATATAAACACCTACGTATTTAAAGGAATGTAATTATCTAAGTGCCTTTTATGGAAATAAATACAGGATCCTCAGATTAAATGCCAAGGGAGGACACAATGGCGTCTTGGCAGCAGAAAGGTTAACGGGGGCCAGGGACCTGGGCAAGCTGTTGGTGGGTCAGGGGGGCTGCAGAGCATTGCAGCATGAAAACCAGGCCTCTGTATAATGGCGGCTCATGGAAGCCTGACATCAGCCCCCAGCTAGAGTAATGCGAGGACTCCCTCGCTGCTTCTTATCCTTATATGGAGAGATGCAGACAGTGGCCTGTGATTGGCTGAGCTAGAGGATGGGGAAGAAAGGAGAGGGGAGGGTGGTGGGGTGGCAGAGGAGTGGGGGGATTGCCTGGGAGACCTGTCTGTTTGGGGGTAATAATGGGCTTTCAAATGTCTTAGCAGTCCTGCTTTGCAAAGCATCAGTATGACATTAAGAGACCTATTTACTAACGTTATTAGCACCCTTAAAGCACCATCATATTCCATGGCACTGTACAAAGCTGCTAGAAACAGAGAAATGCAAGAGAAAGCCCTCTCAGAAGAGCTTACAATATAAATGGATAATTTATAATAATTTATAATTACAAATTTTATTAAAAATATTAATTAAAAAATGTATTTATATAGCGTAATCATGTACTGTGGCGCAGTACAAAGCACAGTGCTATAAAGGGGTAAACAATGAATGGCATAATAAAAGGTACATGCTGTAATGCAACTGAAAGTCCTGGCAGAAGAGTTTACCTACTAAAGGGATAATTCATATCAATTGTTTCATTTTTAGTTATACAGCATCACCATGTAAATTAGCTGAGTGCTACAGAGCAGCAAAAAAACTAATAGAAATCCTGAGTGGCCTGACAAATAATCAGTGCCAAAATAGAGAAATTCCTCACAGAATTGTGGGTCAGCACAAAAGATTTTGGGTTGCACAAAAGGATTGTGGGTTGCAGGGGGGCATGGAAGGGCTAATGATCAGAGTGGCAGAGCTGCGAGTCAGCAGGGAGGGCATGGAAGGCACAATCAGCACAGAAGGGTTGTGGCTTGCTGGGACCCAAAGAAGGGCTGCAGGTAAGTTCCACATGGAAGTATGGAGGAGCTGAGGATTGACAGGGAAAGGTTGTTGGGTGCAGGGAGACATGGAAGGGTTGGGGGGTCAGGACAGAAGATATTTGGTTGGCTGGGGAGCATGAAAGTGCTGCTGGTCAGCACAGAGTAATTGTGGGTGGCAGGGAGGCATAAGAGGGCTGCGGGTCAACACAGAAGGGTTGTGGGTTACAGGGAGACACAGGAGGCTGAAGGCCAACACAGAAAGGTTTTGTGAAGTATGGGGGCATGGAAGGCCTGTGGATGAACATGGGAGGGTTGTGGATCGCAGCGAGGCATAGAAGAGCTGTGGGTTAGTACGGAATAGTTGCGAGTCATATGGAGGCACGGAAGGGTTGCGAGTTACAGGGAGGCTTGGAAGGGCTGCGGGTCAGTGCAAAATGGTTGTGGGTGACAGGGAGGCATGCTGGTCAGCATGGAAGAACTGTGGAACAGCACAGAAGGGTTGTGGCCCACAGGAAGGCATGCAAGGGCTGCAGGTCAGTAATGCAATGTTTAGGTTGCATGATGTGGAGTCTAGGAGATGAGAATGGGAGGAGGTAATCAGGATTGTTGATGGGAGAAAGTCTTAGGCAGAGTGTGCTCCTGTCATCTTCAACCACACATTGGCCATATGCCTCCGTTCCTGACACCACTAAAATTCATCTCTAGTCCAAAGATACCAGCCCAGACATAGTCTGAGTATAGAGGATCATGGGTCTACTCAGGGCAGTTTCTAGGCATTATAGCGCTCCTATGGTGTTGCTGCCAACCAGGGCAGGCTGCAGGTTTACGTGGGCCCTTGGGCGGCATGGTCTCAGTGGGCCCTTTAGTGGTAAAGAGTTGCGGCAAATCACTGAGGCATGCCCCAAATCTGGGTGCCCCCTAAGGATCAAAAGAAAAGAAAAAGAAACCTTCTTTAAAAAAAAAAGTACCTCTACAGTGCTTTCCCTCCCGGCACGCACTCCCGGTCTTCTTGTAGCCGCTTGAAGCCTGCTGCTTGATCGCTCGCAGTCCGCCGGCGTGCCTGTCACATGGTGTGAAGGCCACTTCCTCTTTCCCCGGTGGGGATAGCACAAGCAGCAGCGGAACTTTATTGCTGCATACTGTTGTTCCAGCCCGGCAGGGAAAATAAGTTGCACCGCCACTCCCAGTCTGCCGCCGGTCAAGCGCCGTTGCTGCTGGGGGCCCCCGGGCAGTTGCCCCACCTTGCCGGGTGCTGACGCCGGCCCTGCTGCCAACCTATGTGCCATGCTCTGTCTCTTCCTTAGCAGAAGGCATGACTGGGCCCACTTTGAGGAGGGGGGTGAGGGGCCTGCACCACATATGGCTTGGATAAAGGCACCCTTCCCTAGAAATAGCCCTGGGCCTTGTCCTAGCCCTGATTTCTCCTATTCCCATGCCACTAAGTTTGATAAATGAGGCCCATCATGAATGGAGGACTTCTTATTCTACTTTTAATGCAGTTTGATGACCCTTTCTAAACAAAACTGCTTACTAATGATTCCGATTAAACCCATTCAGATTCTGCTAGTTTGCAGAAACACCTGGCCTCAGCAGCAAATGACAAGCTACCAACTATTATTAGAGTGGAACAAGGAGGGAGCTGGTGGGTTTTCGGTCTACTGATTACCCGTGCACAAGGTCATCTGGTTTACTACATGGTTATTGTGGGGGTAGAAACTACTGGGCAGCCCAAGAAAAAACAGGGGGTCAGATAAGTGATGTGGGCCAACTTCAATCAAAGGAGCAGCTGGTAAGGAACCTGTAACAATAACTTTTATCTCTCGCCACCATTGCCCATATGTGAGGTCTGCTTGAAACTGTATTACAGCAATTTAGTTGACTCAGCTTTAACCTCTGTTTATGGTGAACAAGCAGGATGCACTTCAGGAAAGCTGTGGCTTGCATCAACACCTGCAAACCTGAGCTGATGCAGCTCCTTGGGATGGGCATGATGATGGGTCTCTATTTAAAGAGGACCAAAACCCACTGAACTTGTGAAATAAATTAGGCCAAAGCCCTTGCTGCACCCTTATGTGAGATGGCAGGCCATCAGTCATTGTGTAGTTGTGAAAATGACATCATTGCCACACACAATAGTGGCAATGAATGGAGGAGGCGATGCTCTACAGCTAAAACAGGCGCTATTATGTGGGATTAGAGTAAAGCAGGAGCACTGAAAATTGCCAAAATGTACTCTTCATGGGGGGAGCAATTCAGGGGATGCTAGTTAAAAAAGTGGGTTTTGGTCTGCTTCAACAGTTGAACTGTGTATCTGTTGCTTCTATTCCCTCTTCAAGACTTTAACTCATTGAGGGAACAGTGTGGGGGGGAACGTCTTTGGATTCACAGTGGACCTACATTCTCCTTCAGATTTCTCAGGGGCTCACTGAGATAGTATTTCCAAAAGGCCGATATAAACCCAGAGCTATTCTGAGAAAAGCAATGGCTTCTGCTGGGATCAGGGGGGTGTCAGTAGCCAAACTCTCTTGTGCTAGAGAAGCCCATGAATCTTTGGGCACATCCTTGTTTTGGTGACAACACTGGGAAGTTAGGTCTTCTTTATAGGATGACAGATTTACCCCCAAGACTGCCATCAGGGCAGTACAGGCAGGAGCCAGACGTCGCCTCTCATGGCAGCCTTGCAGCAACTTATACCTAACATTGTGTTTTTTGTGCAGCCCTCCCAGTGTCCCCCTACCCCACTCCCAGCTCCACTTACCCACTCCTTCATCCCCCAGCCCAGCTCAAAACTCCCTTTCAAGGCCACTCACCAACCCCCCTTTCTTTGCCACTCCATTACAGCTGAATTATTGTCTCACACAGGGGCCCTAAATGGCTGCATAAATATATAGAATACACACCCTAACAATACAGGGTGTGCGTTTTTTTATCCCCTTTAGAATGATCTCAGTAGAAGAGGTCCCAGAGATTTCAGCTGTATGGGGCCTTGAAATTTCTGATGGCATCCCTCCTCTAGTCTTCTTTTTCTTGCCTCACATCTATTGCTTTGGTGACCTGGGTCAGTTTGGTGGCACACAGAGCCACCATCAGGTCAATACAAGCAATGCCACTTTGGTGCTGAGACAGAGGGATGCAGGGGGTGCGGACTCATCCCATGAATGTGTCTCGGGATTGCTAGAAAGGTAAGATTTGGGGCAAACTAGGGGTTATAAACAGAAAAAACAGGGCCTGGTATAATACAAGGAACAGGGTACCATCGGCAGGTCTGAAACAACTAAAATACGGCCTTAGCAATTCTTAAAGTGGACCAAAACCCAGGATTTTGACTTTCCTGGGTTTTGGTCCTTTCCCCGGGCGCCCCACTGTGTGAACCCCCCCAGATCACCGCCGCTAACTCACCTTATCCCGGTCCCACGGCGCGTCTAGGAGCAGCGGCTCTGATGGCCACATCCTCCGCTTCCCTGTAGCAGTGGGAGTGCCCGCGCCAGGCATTTGGGAATGACCGGCGCAGGCACGCTCCCTGTTAGAGGGAGGCGGAGGATGCGACAGTCAGAGCCACTGCACTTAGACGCGCTGTGGGAATGGGAAGAGGTGAGTTGCTGCGGCGATCTGGGGGGGTTTTCACACAGCGGGGAACCCCTGTCAGAAAATCGATCGTTCAACGTCTGTTTGATTGAGCGATCTGCAACGTGGGTGTGGGCTGCTTCCAGCACAGAGAGCAATCACACCCGAAACACCTACACACCAATTACAACAAGCTGCCACCACCGCAATTACACTTTAAATGATTAAATCGGACTGGTGGAATGCTCCCCAATCACCATCCGATCAAACTCTGCTGTCAAGTAATCAAGATAGTCACCACACGCCTATGCACCCCTCTCCACATACAAGCAGGGCACAGGCAATACACACTAATTCCGTCCCACACTTACCCCGTGGAGAGTCTGATCAGTTCTGCTGTCAAACAATCAGATACAATCAGCTTGCAATCTGCTGGTTCTCACACAGTCACCTTGCAGCACTCCAAGTTAATTGTGAGTCATTCAACCTTGTTACACTATATGATTAGTTACGCTTTCCCAATCATACAATGGATTAGTTACAATCGATCTTACAGTCTAGACTGTGGGTTAATACACATTTACAAGCGGTCATACAATCTTCAGAAAACAGGGTAGTTTTTAGAGCTCCAAGTAAACCAGGTTAGAGGATTTATAATTGCCAAAAAGGTAGGCCCATGCAAAATGGAAACGTAAAACATTTTAATAAAAAATAAAAAGACAAAAATACAAATAAACAAAAAAAAAGACAATATACAAATGTGCAGAAAAACAGTTAGAAAATAAAAGGAGAAAACACCAAAAATCCTATACCTCATAAAGGGATAAAGTCTTCTGCTTCCGAGGGCTGGAGGAGCAATTGGACACACCACGATCAAGGATCGGACCCTCTGTATGTGACCACGAAAACCATTTCTCCCTCTGGATTTATCCTAAATTCCAAGGGGCTGGAAGGAGAGATGCCATGCCCCCTGGGTGGGTGCTGAGGGACAAATTATTTGTAGTGGCCTTTTTAGTAAATCTCTTCTCCAAGCTGCGCTCCCCCCACCTTTCTTTATCAGTGGTGCTTTCTGTTTCTAGATAAGGATTTATTGCCCCTGTGCAGGAAGTCTATGAAGAACTGTGTGTATTTTGTTGTCTGTAGAAATGCTGGGGATGAGGGTGAATCATGACATAAATTAGGACATTGAATGTCACAACCCCCAATCGGGGTGCCCCCGAGGAAAGGACCAAAACCCAGGATAGTCAAATCTTTTGACTATCCTGGGTTTTGGTCCACTTTAGTATCCTTGATTGGACTAAAAAGTAGTATAACATACATACACACACAAATGGTTGATATGGTTAAGGCTATTGCACCATGCTTTATTAAGTAACCCTATACCCAAAAACAACCCATCATAAAAAAAATGTAAAACAACTTGGTGTTTATTAAAAATATGCTTTACCCATCTATTTCCAGCCAATCATACTGATTTCATATGAATTTGTGCTATTAAGCCATCAGTGCTGTGACAACCACCCACAAAGTGAACCATACCAGTGAACACAAACCTGTCCAGAGTTATGGGCTGCACCACCAAGCAAGGATTGAAACACCCCCCTTGCCCTTAAGGCAACCAACCCTGCACATCATGCATAGGGGGCTGGTAACCCAAAGTTTACAGGCAACCTAGTAGTTCCTTTGCCCTTCGTAAGGGGCCAAGGCTCTTCCAAGGGGGCAGCACCGGTTTAAAAAGAAACAAACCCTGTGTTACTATCCCAGGTTTTGTTCTTGCCCCAGGAGCGAATGTGAAACACCCCAGTTCACCACTTTATCCATGTTCCCATGGCACATGTGCGGACTCTCCTTTAATCAGAATGTTGTGCATATATATATGAGCGGCTTAGAATGGTGAGTGAATAGAGCATGCCTCTAGGTGTGCCCACCCATGCCACCCTTTCAGGCCTGGTGCCTAAATCATTCGGAGCGATGCAGGTGATGCTGCCATATTTCATGCATGTGTTGCGAGATTGCCATGAAGGAAGGCTTACAGGTACACTAGGGGACATCCCAAAATGGATGCCAGTCAGTAGTTGTTCCTCTTCAAAGGGTAGGGGAGCAGACAAACCTTCTGCCAGCAGGTGGCTTGCCAATACCCCTGACCCACTGTAGACTGTGTTTACTTGTTGGGGGGCATTAGAGCACAAGCAATTGGATTTTTAAAAATTGACTATAGCAGTAATGCCAGTGCCCCCTGCAGGGGCAAAGGCCTAGAGTTGCCTAATGCAAAGTATGGCCCTGCTCATAGCTGCAAATGGTTCTCAGGTAGGGTGAATAAATTGCAACATGCAGTTTCAATACCCACACAAATGGATAGTTAATTTATTTATTAAAGAACGTCTTTTGAAATCAATATGAGTTAAGATACACAAGTTGCATATTATGTGCTGTTCCTTTTCTCTTCTTATTGGGTGAATTCTGATTTTGACCACTCATTTATTTGTAAGCCATCCTCTCTCCTGGTGCTATCTCGTCTTCTGGAAGCTTGCCAAGGACATGCTGTACACAGCATCCGATTCCTAATATATCACAATATAACAGGCAATTCATGTACCAAGAATAATAATAATCCCCAAACAAGCTGGGTGACATCCTTCCTACCCAGTGCCCAGGTAAAAAGAGGATGGGGCAGGCACGTAATAAATGGGCCCTCCATTTCTGAATGATTGTTTTCAGGGTGGGTGCTTTAAGAAGTGTATATTATGGTGCTGCAAGTGGCAGGTTCTAAACATAGTTTACATCTGACATTTTTTAATCTATCTAAAAGGATTTTAGATATTTACATTTCTGGCATCTGGCTGCTGCTGGCTGTATGGCAGTGTATCAACCACTCTCTGCTAAGAGTGATTAATAAATGTTAATATTACCTGGGGGTTGTAATATTAAAGGGGCTGCCCAGGCAAAGTGGAGGCTGATTCATTATTAACGCCAGGTATCGGCAGATAAGCGTCTGTATAGGGGGCTGGTTACAGCGACCGCTAGTGGCTGCTGTAAACATGTATTGGGCGCCTCATTGGCCGGCATTGATGAATGAGATGTATGTTTGGCGCTCTAACACCAGTACAGCGCTGCAGCGAGTGAGAGGTAGCGCCAGCTCAGTGCGACCGACTCTCAGCGACCCATACCATATTCAACAAAAAAAAAAGACTCACAGAGCGTCAATGCTCTAAAGCTGGTCGCTATAGCATAGAGCGCCAGACACTGTTTGATTAAAGTCTGTTTTTTAACACATCCACCAGTAACAAAGTGAAAACACATGAAATGACATTGTTGTAACATTGTGACATTAATACCTTAATGCCAGACCTGTAACGACAATTCTGAATAAAAAAATCAAAAAGTTTTAAAAAATGACTTTTTCTAGGCCAGGAAAGGTCACACAATTATTTGAGAGATAAAAAAAAAAAAAACTTTAAACAGAAGAACAGGAACGTCCATTGACATGGAGCGACACGCAGCTAGAGCACCGGTGCTATATGCTGAGCCACCTGTAATGATGAATCGGACGCTACATACGTAATGTGGTATTGCGTACAGCGCCCACCAGACACTGCCTGCCTACAAGGCACTACCTGGCACTATCCCTTGATGAATAAACCCCTAAGTGAGCTAACTTGTTATGTCATGGGGATGCTAAACTACACTCATTGAAAAGCCCGAAGACAAAGGCATTTTAGTGAAGGACTCTGGAGCAGTGCATTCAGGTTTAAAAGCGAAAATGGGGGGGCGGAGCTTGCCATGGCGCCGTGAAGACGTGACTGCCACCAGCTCCCGGCTTCATTAGCGGTTATCAGCAAATAACACCCACCTTTGACAAACCCTGACCCGTGGTACGAACCTGGGAGGTGAGGGGAAAACGCCCTGCAGCAGGAGGATCTGTCTCAAGTGGAGTTGGAGGGGCAGAAGCACCCGTTTTGCAGTGTGCAGGCAGCGGTGCGGAGGAGTCCCCGCCATCTTGTCACCTCGCCTGGATTGATCTGCACTAAGCTCCGGCTTGGAGGTGAGCGGCAGGGTTGCGGGCGGCGACACGCCCGGTCACCGGCATAGTTGAGCCCCCCCCACTCCACCTGGTGGTTCCCTGCCTCCCCTCTCTACCCCCCCGCGGCGGACAGAGGAGAATCCGCAGCTAGTAACAGCCTGCGCTCTGGACCCAAGGTGAGCGGCGGGGCTGCATTCAGCGACGCGCCCGGGGCATCAGTGGGGCGGACCCCTCTTCATCGTGGCCTCCTGCCCCCCCTCACCCGACTTCACAGCTAACGGCGGCAGGAGCGGGACTGTCGGCAGGCCGGCCGGAGGGGCGACCACCATCTTGCCACCTTCATAAAATAGAGCAGGGCCCTGCCTGGTCCCCCTTGCAACCACAATACCCCTTCACCCCTGGGATATAGCACAGAGCCTGAGGGCACCACCCCGACATCATCTTGTGGGCCCCAGCCACCCCTCCCTTGCCTCATATTGCTGTGGCTCTGGATTGCTGGGAGCTCCCCATAGCCAGCTCTCTGTTGCTCATTTTCAAGCTGGGCTTTGCCTCCTGCCCAGGATATTACCTCCACCGGGAAATCTTGGAAGTTGATGAGAGTTCTTGCCTCCTGCCATAATTGCTATACCACAATGAGCTCTATTTAAGCTGCACCTGCTTATACAGGAACGTCCTGCCCGCGGCCCGCCCTATCTCTATCTACAGGGATTTGTGTGCAATATTGTTCCAATTTGGACATTGATCCTGTATCATCCAAACCTACCCAATTTCGCACTCCATATCATAATTGCCTAGCCCCCAGGCGAACTTCACCTAAACCACCTGCCTTCAGAAAGAAACGCTTTGCCCCTTGCCAGCTTTGTTTGCAAACGTCATCTCCGGCGGAGAACCGAGTGTCCTTGTGTGATATTGCTCCAATCTGGACACAGATATAATCCAACTAAGCATCGGCTAGATTGCACTTTGGAGGGAGTGCCGCAGTGCTTTGGGATACCCCACTGTTGAACGAGCTGAACGGGAAAGCCGATCCTCTGCGCAATGGGTGGCGGTAGCAAAAATAAAGATTCCAAGACCCAGACCAGGGGGTCACTGGTGGCCAACCAAAGCGACCTCAACCGCTATATCTCAAAATCCGCAGAACCTCCCCGAGATCCAGGTCCGTCGGGAAGCCCGCCCCGGGGGGCTGCAAGAGAAGAACCTGCCCAGAGAGATGCTAGCACATCAGGATCACCTCCGGCGGATCGCACGCTATCAGAAATATGGGCCCACCTGCACTCAATGCCCACTAAAGAGGACTTGTCCTTGATTACCCGCTCAATTAGTGAAAATCTATCTGAAGAAGTTGGTCTCTTGAGAGGAGATCTAAAACAATTGGATTCCAGGCTGGATAGGGTGGAGCGGAATCAGGAAGAAGACAGGTCAGACATACAACTACTGACCCTTCGTTTGCAAGCACAAGAAGCCGCCAACAACAGTCTGACCCTCCATCTTGAGGACTTGGAAAACCGCAATAGGCGGAACAACATCCGGATTCGGGGTCTCCCTGAAGCAACCCGAGCAGAGGACCTAATGCCTACGCTTCAAGGCATCTTCTCTACGCTACTTGGAGGGCAAACGTAAGGGGACTCTAAAATCGTGATTGACCAAGCGCACAGGGCCGTGGCTCCTCCTCCTGGCTGAGTACCACCCCGGACTCATATCCTCCACAGGTCAGAAGGCGCAGATCTATCCAGCCCCCTGACGCGTGAACCTGGCTGGATGGGATCAATACACCTCCTCTCACCATGCTGTAGGGGACATTGCTATATATGATAGGTCGTAGACCTGACAGGTCGTATGCCCGCTTATATAATTTGTACTGCTATGTATATATTTGCCTGTTTACGTGGTCTCAAATGCTGGGCTTTTATGGCCTGTTACAGAGGTCCTTGCACTGCACTTTTGTGGGTGGCGCTGTTCCCTGGGTGGTGGCTGGGGGGGGGCGCGGTCTGGGCGGAGGTCGGCGAGTGATGCTTCCTCCCGGGTTTGGGGGCCGGCACCGGCCATTTAGGGGGGGGAGGGCCGAGCCATGGACCTTGTTTGGCCTGGCTTGTTGGTTGTCTCTCTCCCTTTTAGCGGAGGGACGAATCCCGGACTCAAGTATTCAAGTATTTGGTTTCTAAGCATTCTGCTTTTAGTCTAAACTCAGGGTTGCATACGCATTGTTTTGTTAAGGTGTTAGATATTGGTGGCGGCCGGGGGCTGGCGCTGGACCCGCGTGAGTCGTACGCACCCTTGTTGCGAGCGGCGGCTGGCCTCTCGGTCCCCACTGTGAGGGGCGGCGGCGGCTTCTTGTTCCCACTTTTTGGGGTGGGGAGGCGTCGCTGCCTTCTCTGATTTTCGGGGGTGGGCTATCCCCCACCCTCGCACACACCGGGCTTCCGAGCCGTTCTCTCGCTACCCCCATGTGGTTGGAGGGCGCCCTCGGAACCTCGTTAGTCATTGTTTTGTGTTTAGGTTCGAGGAACCAAGCCCTGATCTCAGAGTTAGGGTGGTTCCCAATGCTTCCTTTCTTTTCTCTTTTTCTGTCTTAGCTCTCTATCTTCCCCTCCTCTCCTTCCTATCATTGACCCCCCCATCCCCCGTCCCTGCTATCCATCCTCCCTAAACTATAGCCTACCTGGGGCTAGTGACAGCGCCCGGGATTTGCGGTACCATGCGGAGCTCTGATCCTAGTAATGTGATTAGCCCTCCTTTTACTAAAAAGCTCAGAGTGATTTCGCTAAATGCTAGAGGGCTGAACACTCCAATTAAGAGATCCAAATTAGCGCAGGAACTGACCAGGCATAAAGCAAATATCGCCTTCATACAGGAGACGCACCTTAGGGGTGATGGAGCCCCTAGACTGTCCTCCAGGTCCTTTTCCCAGTCCTATACAAGCAATGCTCCAGATGTTAAAGCAAGAGGGGTGGCAATTTTGATAGCTAAGAATACCCCTTCTCGGGTATCATACAAAATTTCGGATGGGCAGGGCAGATATTTGATCCTCAAGGGCTCCTTGTATAACAAAAAATACACGCTGGCGGTAGCTTATGCCCCTAACTCTGGACAGGTAGCCTTTCTAGAATCCTTTGTGAACAGGCTCATGGCAGTACAGGATGGCCCCATTATTCTTGGGGGAGATATAAACGTAGCGCTGGACCCTTTATTGGATTCTTCTACAGGACGGTCGGCCTTGGCATACGCGGCCTTGCGGAAAATAAAAAAGCTCCTTCAGAAAGCGCAGCTCTGCGACCCGTGGCGAATTAGTCACCCCTCCACTAAGGACTATTCCTTTTACTCTGCGGTACATGCCACATATTCTAGAATCGACTATATTTTAGTATCCCACTGCCTTCTGCCACACATGATGGATGCCAAAATAGAAACTACTGTTATATCAGACCATGCCCCTGTAGCTCTCTCTCTCAGGCTAGCCAGGGGATCTAGGGGGGAATGGATATGGCGGCTCAACGAGTCCCTTTTGCAGAATGATCCATTAGTAGCTGACCTTCAAAAGGCCATTAAGGAATACTTTGAATTCAACAAAAGCGCTGACACTTCTCCATTTAATAATTGGCAAGCCCACAAGGCAGTCATTAGGGGCATACTCATCAGGCACACCACTCAGATGAAGAGGGACAGGGAGCAGGAGCTGCAGAAGTGACTGGATCAGGTTCAGGAGCTGGAGAGATCACATAAAGCCTCACTGGCCAAGAGCAACCTTCTAGAGCTCTCTGAGGCTAGAACGGCCCTGAACTCTCTCCTGTCTTCCAGAGCCGCCTATATTATAAAGAGATGTAAGAGGATGTATTTCGAATGGGGAAATAAGAGCAGTGCGCTTTTGGCGAGAGCCCTCAGAAAGCAGCAATCATTAAACTATGTTGAAGCTATTATTGATGAGCAACAAAAAAAGCTTCATAACACCCCAGATATTGCAAGGACCTTCCAGGCCTTTTATCAAAATCTATATAATATCCGTCCTGACGGGGCAGACCCGAGGCAGAGCCACTTAGCACAGATAAAAAGATACATTGAGGACTCTGGGATGCCGATATTGAGAGGGGACGAGAGAGATGCCCTCGAAAGCCCAATCTCCATGGCGGAAAGTCCCCGGGACCTGATGGGTTCTCTGTCAGATATTATAAGCAATTTCTCCCCCTCCTTGGCCCACATTTCCTCGCGGCCTTTAACTCGCTCTTGGCGTCCCCCGCCCAGGCCGCTATCCCCAGTGAGATGTTAACTGCTTATGTCACTATGATACAGAAACCCGGGAAGGATCCACTCGCCTGTGGCAGTTATAGACCCATTTCATTACTAAATGTGGACCTTAAGCTCTTTGCAAAGGTTCTGGCAAATAGGCTGTCGGGGCTGCTCCCGGGGTTGGTGGACGGCGATCAGTCGGGCTTTATCCTCGGACGGGAAGCTCGTGATAACACAACCAGAGTATTAAATCTTCTTCATAAGATCAAGCAGACCGGGGAGCCGGCTGTTCTGCTGTCCACCGACGCCGAGAAGGCCTTCGACCGGGTGAACTGGCAATTTATTAGAGTGGTTCTGGAGCACATTGGATTGGGGCCTGGAGCACTACAACTGATTATGGCCCTCTACTCAGACCCCTCGGCGAGAATTAAGGTTAATGGCACCCTATCGGGCCGAGTTTACATTAGGAATGGTACCAGACAGGGATGCCCCCTCTCTCCCTTGATTTTTGCGTTATCTATGGAGCCTTTTCTGTGCAGGATCAGGAGACAGGGGGACATCCGAGGGATCGCAGCTGGATCAGCCATACATAAAATTTCAGCTTACGCAGACGACTTTGGCCCCCTCCTCTCCAGAATTAAGACGGACTTAGCAAACTGGGATCTCCCCACCTTCTCATGGCTGGGTAGAATAAGCATTATTAAAATGACGATCTTACCCAAAATTCTCTATTTACTTCAAACCCTCCCAGTACATATCCCTAAGACATACTTTAAATCCCTGAATTCGACCTTCGTTAAATTTATCTGGCAGGGACGGAAACCAAGATTGAAAATGCGACTTCTCTTTAAGCCGCGTCAGGCAGGGGGTTTAGCTTGCCCTGACCTGTTTCGATATTGGCGTGCTATCCATCTCCAACGCATAATAGACTGCCATCACCAAGGAGTGAAGAAGAAATGGGTGGGCCTAGAGGCGACCTGGCTGCAGACCCCGCTGGGGCACGCAGCCTGGGTGACCGGTACGGGGAGGACACTTGTTAAAGATCACCCGCTCATAGCGACCTCCCTTGGAGTTCTTGATAACGTTAGAGAAAGAGCAGAGATATCGCCGTGGCCGACCCCTATGGTCCCGCTGGTGCGCAACCCAACCCTCCCAACTGGCATTCTTCCTCAGCTCAGAGAGACCATTAAGGAAAAAGGTATCCCAAGAGGGATTGACCTCATATCACCTTCTGAGTGGACGCGACTGGAGGACCTTAGGGGGAGATGGGACACGCACCTGTTTGACCATTGGCTTTTGTTTACCTTCCGGAGTCTGGGGCCCAGGCAGGCGCTGACCAGAGCCCTTACCCCCTTTGAGCGGTTAGCGATTGAGCAGGACCCCCCTCCGAGACTAGTGTCTCAACTATATGCTTTGTTAGGGAGCTCTGAGGACGCTGACCTCCCTCGCTTCTGTGCGGACTGGGAGAGGGACCTGAACAGGCAGTTGACGGAGGACCAGTGGAGATACATATTTCTAGCAACTCATAAGACCTCTATCTCCTCAAAGACACAAGAAACAAACTATAAATGCCTTACACTGTGGTATTACACGCCGCAGAGACTGCATAGGATAACCCCGTCTGCCCCTGCGTCGGCGAGCGATGGGGAGCTTTTTTCATATATTCTGGGATTGCCCCAAGATAGTCCCCTTTTGGCAATCTGTAGCTAGCATCGCTGGGGAGATTGTGGGCCGTCCAGTACCCCAGGAACCCTCTTTGCTTCTCCTCGACTTGGGGGATGTCCCTCTGAAGACTTATAAGAAGTCACTCCTGAGGCATCTCATTAATGCAGCAAAGGCGTCCCGAGGCTATGGAGGTCGGAGATGATCCCTTCAGTGACGGACTGGGTGGGAGAAATCAACCGTGTTATGGAAGTGGAGGAGCTTACCGCCTCTATCCATGAAACCACGCCACAATTTTTACAAACTTGGACACCATGGTTCCTTTTTAGGGATACTGACAGATTCAAACAGCTCACAGCTGTCTGCCCCCGGGTAGACCCTTAGTTCCCCCTGCTACTTTATCCACCCCAGGCTAGATGATGCGTGGTGGGGGGCTGGGGACCCCTGGCTAGTGCTTGAGGTTATACCGTGCTCAGCCGATTTCCATAGCATCCCTCTCCTATCCTTTCCCCCATCCCCATCTCCCCCCCCCCTTTTTTCCTTTGCTCCTTTTTCTAGCCTTTCCCCTCTTTTCGTCTTTTCCCTCTCTCTTTGATCCTTACTGTGTTGAGACAGCCCGCTTCGGAGCAGGAGGTTTATTAGGGGTCTTATTGTGGCTTTCCCCCTAGGTTGGTGGGACCCGCCGCGGGCGCCGGATACCCGGTTACCGCGCGGGATCTGTTGCCAAACTGGGTGGACAATAAAGTGCACACTTCATATGCCATATCTTGTTTTTAATAGAAATGAGCATTTGTTAATGGTTCTTAATTTTATACATGCGTATCTTCATTGATTGCATATACATTGGCTGGCTCTGTAAAGTTACTCCACTGTGCTTATCTTTTCACTTCTGTACTGATTTGTTATAATTCTGAAAATAAAGAATTAAAAAAAAAAAGAGAAAGCGGCAGACAATGATTATAAACACAGCCCTTGAGACAAACATACGATGACAAGATAGCACTCTTAGTTAACCCTTTGCCTGGAATGTCCCTTTAAAGCATTATGTAATTTAACTGATGATCAAATAAGAAATAAAGTTAAAGGGTCCCAAACAAATCAAAAAAAGCTGCTTATCTTTGGGCCCCTGCAGCAGATCCCGGCAAGTCTGGAGCTCAAGAACCTCATGGTTTCTAAGTTTAGTGCTCCTGTGGTCCACATGGGCTTCCATTGCAATGAAGGGGCGTGACAGGCACTGAACGTGTCTAGGAAATTCTGCGAATAGCATTCACTGGGGAACTCAGGAGGTTTATGAGCACCAGACTGACCAGTAGCTGCTGCAGGGGTCTAAATTGGATTGCCTTTTATTTGTGTAGCTTGGGTTTACAGACTCTTTAATCTACATATTCCAAGCAGCAAGTGGTTAAAAAGCATCTATAGGCTCCAACAGGCTAATGAAAAAAATACCATTTTGTGAGTACTCACCTGTAAAATGGATATTGTCAGTGTGTCACACACCCCGCTTCCCCTTTAATTCTTACAATCGGGTTACTCCACCAGCAGGTGGCGATGTTGCAGAGAGAAGTCTTGAAAACGAGCCCCTTCCGGCCTACATATACCTGGGACCTCCCACTTAAAACCCAGTGAATTCAAACAGCAGTAAGACAAGGTACCAGGAAATCCAACAGTAACCTCAAAATAAAACAAAGGAAAAGTTTCACCATATAGAGGATCCAGGATACCAAAAAGGGCGGGTGAAGCGGGGTGTGTGACACACTGACAATATCCATTTTACAGGTGAGTACTCACAAAATGGTATTATTCTCAGTGTGTTACACACCCCGCTTCCCCTTTAATTCTTACGATCGGGACATCCAAAAGCAGTGTCCACAAGGGATGGGTATCTGAAGGCAAAATGAAGCATAACAAACGACTGCAGTCTGCAGAACCTTGCGGCCAAACACAGCATCCGCTGAGGCCCGCACATCAACCTTGTAAAACGTAGAAAAAGTATGAACAGAAGACCAAGTAGCAGCCTTACAAACTTACGTAATATGGTCTATAGACAGGACCGCTCTAGGAGTAGAAGGTCATCAATGTCCAGTCGAACCTCAGATGTCAGCAACGTGTCCCAACGTTTTTTAGAAATAAATCGGGTAGGAGGACGCGTAGGGGTGGGCGCAAGAGAAAGAGATCAAGAGGATGTGAACAGTCGCTGGGCCCAGCACCGTCCACGCCCCTCACTGCTGAAACGCTCCAGGCAGGAACCCAGTCCCTAGACTTGATTACCCCTTTGGACCCAGTTGTGACTGCAAGTGATTCTTCTATTAAAACCCTTTTTTATTATTAATCTGACGGATATTGATTTGACTCCGGATCAAAGGTCTGTATTGGCGAAGGGCCTCTCTTTTTCACCTAGTTATGACATAGACAAATTTACCACTACTAAGGATGTATATCTCTTTTGTAGGAAGTTACTTTTGAAAAAATTTTATGATTCTACAGCTGACACTTCTGGCCTCTCGCCTGCAGAACTTAATGCCTTGGAGGGCTTAAATGATCTTTTAGAGGAACAATTGACCAATACTGATGTGACACGCAGCCTACGTAAGCCCTCCACCTTCGCGCCACAATGGACCATCAGTCCGGCTGTTTTGACCTTTTTTAAGATGGTCAGTAAAGATATTTGGCATCTAGCACATAGCCGGACTGAATATAATCTGTCCAAGGGAGAACGTGAGGCTGTCTTGGGGCTTCGGGCACGCCGGGACATTGTAATTAAAGAGGCCGATAAAGGTGGGAACATCGTCATCATGTCCCGTGAGTTCTATCGTGCCGAAGCCCTGAGACAGCTTCTGAATCCCCAACACTATCAGGTACTCAGATGTAACCCTTTACAGATTTATAAAAATGAGTATGAGATACTGATCAGGTGCGCTTGGGAGGAGGGCGTTATTAATCGGAGACTCTTTGATTTCCTTACTGTTGATCACCCTGTTGTGGCAACTTTTTATTTGTTGCCCAAGATTCATAAAAACCCCCGATGCCCGCCAGGGAGACCTATTGTAGCGGGGATCGGGGGTCTAACTGAAAAGGCATGTACTTTCATTGACCAGCATCTCCAGCCCTCCGTCACGGCATTGCCGTCATATGTTAGGGACTCGGCGGACCTATTAAACCGTCTCAGTTCACTATTTGTTCCTGAAGGTACCATTCTTGTGACGATGGACGTCGAGTCCCTTTATACTAACATCTCCCATTCTGACGCGGCCCGCACGTGCCGCTATTTCCTAGGCATGGCTGGGGACACCTCCTGCTCCCAACAGGAATTTATTCTTAAATTGTTGGACTTTGTGCTCTCACATAATTTCTTTACATTTGATGGAGCATATTACTTACAAACCTGCGGAGTTGCAATGGGAGCACGTTGCGCTCCGTCCATTGCTAACCTTTTCCTGGGCTGGTGGGAGCGGGAGGTGGTGTTCCAGGATGATGCTGTTGGGGGATTATGTCGGCACGTGCTGGGCTGGTTCCGTTATATCGATGACGTGCTGATGCTGTGGCGGGGGACTGGAGATGAACTGGTGGAGTTCATTAATATACTCAATGAAAACCCCTTTAACATCTTTCTGACTATGCAAAGCTCAGAGTGTAGAGTCACTTTTTTGGACCTTGATATTAAGGTGATGGAAGGTGGTAAAATTGAGACAGACCTTTACCGTAAATCCACATCGACCAATGCACTTTTACATTACCAAAGCTTCCACACCACTTCCCTAAAAAACGGGATACCGGTGGGCCAATTCCTGTGGGTGCGCAGGAATTGCTCAGAGGACACTAATTTTCAGCGCCAGGCTAGGGATCTGAGTGACCGGTTCCGTAATAGGGGATACCCCACAAAAGTCATCAACCGTGCCCTACACCGAGCAACAACTACATCGAGGGAGGGGTTGTTAGTCCCCAAACCCAAAAAACGGACCGATAATAAAGTCCGGTTCTATACCCGATATAATCGAGACTGGACGAAACTCAGAGGCATCTTGAAAAAACACTGGGGCATTTTAGAGTCAGACCCTGGCATTACGAGGTGGATACATGAGGGTCCCCAGATGGTTGCACTACGTGCGCAAAATCTACAGGACCTATTATGTCCTAGTCATTTTGGCCGTGCTGAGGATTGGTTAACTGATCATAGAATCACAGGGAATTTCCCATGTGGCAAGTGCAATATATGTCAATACATGACCAAAGGTAAACAAATAAGTAATCTTACAACAGGTAAGACCTTCACGGTCCGACAGTTTATTAACTGTCGTACAACAGGCGTGATATACGCACTCTGGTGTACCTGTTCTAAGATGTACATCGGAGAGACCAAGAATAGCCTGAAGGCTAGATTACAGGCCCACATCTCAAGTATAAGGCTGGCCACTGTACATCAGGAACAAGGTAGGGTAATAACACCAGTGGCTAGACACTTTTTGCTAGTACACAATTCTGATTATAGTTGCCTTAAAGTTATGGGAATACAAAAGGTGGGGGTGGGCCCGAGGGGGGGTAACCTGAAGCGTAGACTTATGCAACAAGAACTTAGGTGGATTTATCTGCTTGATACCCAATATCCTACTGGCTTAAATGAGGATGTGTATTTTTCCCCATTTCTGGGTTAACACTTTGTTCACAATTAGATTGCTGATGTATTTGGTATATTGTTATGTTCTTTCATCTTTATAGTTTTACCTTTTTATTCTTTTCCTGTCACCTTTTACATATGGTTTTGGTGTTCACTGTTTCACAGGTTATTAAGTTGTGGTTAGTTGGTTTATATGTTCTTTTTCTCATCATTTGTATATCACATTCCTTATAGATATGACCTTCCAAGTGGGATACTGTCAGCGGATACATCCTGAGCTCGCTGTGATACACCGAGGATTGCCATAGCGTTGAATGAGAATAACGTTGCCGCGTTGGTAGTCGTCGGTTGAACATCAAGGTGATGCCCTCATACGTCGGGCCAATGTGGCCAGCTGTCGCCCCACTGGATTTTGGCGTATATGATCCACTCATGTCCTCGTTGGGCAAGCACTTCTATGCAAGACACACTTATTTTGCTCCTGGTCAGAAATTTCAGATGCTGACCTGAAGTATTGCGTCTCTGCTGAGTCTAATCTTTCAGACAGCATATTGATAATGGACAAATCTGGAGGACTTTGTGATAAAGCAGTGGTGACTACTTGGGCCCATGAGAATGATTCCCTTGTGGTGTCATCTGCATGTTTGGGGCTTAAATGATGATCCCTATTTTCTGGGCCAACAGGGACAACTGTTAATAACACTGGAATGTGCCTTCTGGTTCCCTTATCGTTCAATTGAACAAAAGTGGGCCGAATATACTTACCTGCTTTTGATTAGGGAGCTATGAGTTTTGGATGTGTGAACAGAAGTGCTATGGAGCAATATTTATCTCTGCTGTGTGAATTAAATATACATCATTCTGTAAAGATTAAGTATAAACGTGTTCACCATTTTGGTACACCTTTGGTGTCTCTATATCATAACTTGGTGTCTACTTAGACTAAGTCTGAAGTTTACAGATACTTACCTATCTAAGATGTTGTATGATATTGAGATATTCCTCTACACCATAATGTTCTGTTTGATGACCATAATGTCTAATATGCTGCTGATGCTGTTCTAACTATTTTGTTATAGTACTATTTAGGCATGCCGTATGTATAGATACAATTAGAGCTGTTTGATTAGCTAAAGTAAGTCTTAGAGTTTTTAATTGTGTAACCGTCTTAGTGCTGCGGAGCGGGCCCAGATCCAAGTAGGCTGCATCTTCATCTGTGTGTCTTAGCCGGTTTTCCGGCTGAGTACGCTGCCCCCATCATTCGATCCCTCTGCCGGCGTCGCTCCTCCGCTGGTTGCCCTGGTTACCCCCTCTCCCTCATGTCATTTAAGCACATGCGCAGTGAGGTATCAGCGTGGCCAGGTCTGGCTGTGCTGTGCCTGCGCACACAGTGTAACGCGCCTGTGTCCCGGTGTTTGACGGCACTCAGATGGAGGCTTGGCGTGCTGTGTGCGCGCCGCCTCCTAGGTTTTCTTGACAACGCACAACTAACTTTATTGGCATTGACATTGGCCACATATAGATATCCTGGATGTGATGCCTGCGCGTCGCGCACTTCCGGCCGGAGTGTGCGGGCGCGGGCTCCACCGTTACACGTTGTTTTACATCAATGGTTGCCGCCGCCGGAACTCAGGTGTGTTCTTGTCACGGATGAGGGGGTCCATTTGATTTGCACCTGGGGCGTGGGTGGTTATCTGGGAATACTGGGGGAGGAGTGTACTCAGATTTAGTTCACATGGGTGACTATTACTGGCCAATATGCAGCAGTAGGAGGTCCTTATGCCCCTATATACTGGGGTCTGGTTTCCCCCCCTCAGCACTTTGCCCTGAGGAAGTAGTGTGGGTACACTACGATACGCGTTGGCGACGGTTTGTGGGGGCGCCCTTGGTCGGTTTGCATACTCACTATTTCTTTCTCTTGCGCCCACCCAGGTGCGTTGTTTTGCACCTGGCTGGGACTTTCTGGTAGATATTGATTAATCCTTTAGAATATACTTAATTGGTTTGCACTTTGCACTTATACAGCACTTTGCACTTTTGATTGTGTGATTTAATAGATTACCCATAATGTATTTTGTTCAAATAATGTTTGAAATGAATTTTCTCACCATATACTTTATATAGGACCTCTGGCGCCCCCTGGTGTTGTTTCATGTTTGTCATGTTAGTGTCAGCTCATCATGTATTAAATTCTAATAAATTCTGATTTTTTAGATATACTGTGGGGTGGTGCCACTTTTTCTTTAACACCTTGTGGGAGGTTTGGTCCCCTCCCTATATGCTTGTTCTACTCACAAAATTGTATTATTCTCAGTGTGTCACACACCCCGCTTCCCCTTTAATTCTTACGATCGGGACATCCAAAAGCAGTGTCCACAAGGGATGGGTATCCGAAGGCAAAATGAAGCATAACTTAAACGACTGCAGTCTGCAGAACCTTGCGGCCAAACACAGCATCCGCTGAGGCCCGCACATCAACCTTGTAAAACTTAGAAAAAGTATGAACAGAAGACCAAGTAGCAGCCTTACAAACTTGTTCAACAGAAGCTTGGTGCTGAAAAGCCCAAGATGCTCCAACGGCACGAGTAGAATGAGCAGTGATACGAAAAGGGGGAACCTTCCCCTTGGCCGAATAGGCCCCAACAATCGCCTGACGAATCCATTTGCTAATGGAAGACTTGGCCGGAGCCAAACCCTTCCTAGGCCCACAGGGCACAACAAAAAATGCATCAGTCTTACGAAAATTAGAAGTAGTAATCAAATAGTACTCAACACAGCGTACTACATCCAAACAATGCAAAATCCTCTCCTTGTCATTCTTAGGCTTAGGACACAAGGAGGGAAGAACAATATCCTGATTCAAATGAAAAGCAGAAACAACCTTAGGAAGAAAATCCGGTTTGAAACGAAAAACCACCTTGTCCTGATGCCTCTCAAAGTAGGGCGCCTGGATCGACAAGGCCGCCAACTCCGAGACACGCCGAACCGAAGTGATAGCCACCAAGAAGACAATCTTCTGAGTCAAGGTACACAGAGCAATATCCTGCAAGGGCTCAAAGGGAGGAGCCTGAAGAGCAGAAAGAACCAAGTTCAAGTCCCAAACAGGGAGCAATGGCTTCCTGGGAGGCCGCACATGCGTAACCCCCTGGAAAAAAGTTTTAACTAAAGGATGAAGTGCAAAAGGCTTCTGAAAAAAGATAGACAAGGCAGAAACCTGCCCTTTCAGAGTACTCAGCTGGAGACCAGAGTCCAGCCCTGATTGCAAAAAATCCAGAATCCTGGAAACCGAAAAGACCCTACAAGGCAAAGATCTAACCTCACACCAAGCGATATAGGCTCTCCAAGTCCTATAGTAGATGGTAGAAGAAGACCTCTTCCGGGCACAGATCAGAGTTTTAACAACCGAGTCAGAAAGACCCTCCTCCTTCAAGATGAGACTGACACGAAGGTCGGAAGCCTGCAATTGTGACGAGAGGCAAACAGGTCCACCTCCGGTGTCCCCCACCGGAGACACAGCGAAAAACTTGAGGATGGAGAGCCCATTCTCCCAGACGGGACGAGCCCCTGCTCAACAGATCCGCTTCCCTGTTTTCCACACCCGGAATGTAAACTGCCGAGAGACAAGGGACATGGGCCTCCGCCCAAGTCAGGATCAGGGACACCTCTCTGAGGGCACCCAGACTGCGAGTCCCTCCCTGATGATTGATGTAAGCAACCGCTGTCCGATTGTCCGAACGAACCTGAACCGGAAGGCCCAGAACATGCTGAGTCAAACGAACAAGAACCAGGCGGATGGCTCTCAGTTCCAGAACATTGATAGGCAAGTGGGTCTCTCGAGGTCCCCACTGAACCCGAAACTGAAGATCCTTCCAGAATCCCCCCCATCCCGAAAGACTGGCGTCCGTGGTGACAATTTCCCAGAGAGGAGTCAGGAAAGACCTGCCCCTCAAGAGATTGGTCGAGACCAACCACCATTGAAGGGACTGCCGGACCCGGGAGGACAACTGGAAGGGCCGATCCAACGACCGTGGTCGCCGATCCCAAGACGCCAACAGATGAAGCTGAAGCGTCCTTGTGTGAAATTGAGCAAAAGGAACTGCCTCGAAAGAGGCAACCATCAACCCTACCAGTCTCATCCCCAGACGAATGGATGGTCGAGGATTGGAAAGAAGGAACCGAGCCAATTCCTGAATCAGACAAATCTTGGATTGAGGCAGAAACACCCAGTGTTGACAAGAATCCAACCGCATTCCCAGAAAGGACACCACCCTGGCCGGGGCGAGGGAGGACTTGGGAAAGTTGATCACCCAACCGAAGCTTTCCAGCGTGGAGACCACCGTCCTGGTGTCCGTCTCCGATTGATTGAGAGAAGGAGCCATGATGAGAAGGTCGTCCAGATAAGGCACGACGCAAATGCCTTGAGATCTGAGAATGGCCATCACCCCTGCCAGCACCTTGGTGAACACTCTTGGAGCCGAGGTAAGGCCAAACGGAAGTGCCACGAATTGAAAATGCCGATCCTTCATCATGAACCGAACGTTGATGAGCCTGGCAGATGGGAACATGAAGGTAAGCATCCTTGATGTCTATGGACGTCATGAAGTCCCCCTGCCGAAAAGTACCGATGGCCGATCGCAGAGTTTCCATGCGAAACTTCCGAGTATGGATGAACCTGTTGAGGAACTTCAGATCCAGAACGGGGCGAACCGACCCGTCTTTCTTGGGGACTGTGAAAAGATTGGAGTAAAACCCGAGGCCCACCTCCAATTACGGCACCGGCTGGATGACCGGCATTTCCAGCAGATTCTTTACCGACGCCAGGATCCCCTGCGCGGCCAAAGGATCGGTGGGCACCCGAGACCGGAAAAACCGTGAAGGAGGGCGAGACTCGAACTCCAGCTTGTAACCGGACGAAACCACCTCCCGGATCCATCTGTCCGGAACCTCCTGGTCCCAAACCAGGGAGAAGTGTTGCAATCCGCACGGGTGAGGGCACCCCCTCATTGCTGAGCAGGCTTACCAGCAGGCTTGGGCTTGGCGCCCCAGGACTGACCGGGACGGCCACGGACCCTCCCCCGGGTCCAACCTGCACCCCTGGTAGCGGGAAAGGAGGCCCCTCTGCCCGCTCTGACTCCCCGAAAGGAGGGACTAAAGGAAGTCGCTCCCCGAAAGAACGACGAGGCCTCTTGCGTTGAGGCAACTTACCACCCTTGGTAACTGAATCCAATTTATCGCCAAACAGGCGCAAACCTACAAACGGAAGAGCTGTAAGCGACTTCTTAGAGTTAAGGTCCGCCGTCCACTGGCGCAGCCACACTGACCGACAAATAGCAACCAACAGGGCTGTGGTCCTGCTACACATTGCAAGCGCATCGTCCTGGGCGGACATGACAAAGGAAATAAATGATTCACACTGCTTGAGAGAAGCAAACTCATCATAAGTGGGATCAAGATCTGCGTACAAATCTCTAACAATGGACCTAACCGCCATCAGAAGAAACGCCGAAGCACACACCGGCCGCAGTGCCGATCCAGCACTGATAAAACCATGGCGAGCCAACTGATCAATCCGACGATCCTCACCATCCTTAATGGTAGTAGTGTCAGGGGAGTGCAACACAGCCGTGTTAGACAGCCCCAACACAGGGGCATCGACGTCAGGGGGAACAGACCAAAGCTTCACCAAATCCTCCAGAAAGGGATAAGGCTTATCCCAACTAGGAGGAATTCCAACAAGGCACGTGGGTTGTTCCCATTCCTTAAGGACAACCCTCACAAAGTGTTGTTGCCTTGGGAAACACCAAACGCGGCTGGGCCACATCAAACAACTCACCCTTTGGCAGGGGGGCCGTCTCGGGCGGATCCAAAGCCAAAATTTCAAACATTTGAGCCAAAATGGAAGGAGTGTCAAGGAACCCCCCCCCCCCGCAGCCTGATCGCCAGTGGTACCAACCAATTGCTGGTCTGCAGGCTTGTCCGACTCCTCAAGGAGTTCCCCCTCCTCAGCAGGGGGACAATCGGACCAATCCAATACTTCAAACACCTCATCCTCCAGAACAGGCGATGCTGGAGAAAGGTGCTTCCGCTTAACCGTAGCCTTCTGAGCCACGGCGGCGGAAACTATTTTCTCGAGGTTGGCCAATCGTGCACACACCTCGGATTGCGAATCCCCACCCTTGACAACGTCACGCGGGGTCTGGAATAGGTGGGGGGGGGGGGGGTAGGAGATGACGGAAGTTGCGAGGAGCCAGGTACCGGAATGCCGGACTGGCGCGCAATATTCTGCTGTGCACATGAAATACATATTATGACATCATCACCTGGGAGCGGAGCCCCACAACCCCCACACAGCCTGGATAGCCCCGAAGAGCCATTTCCGGTAATGTCGGAAGCCTCCATATGGTGAAATTAAGGTATTCGCAATAACCCAGGGATTTACGCATTAAGCAACCCGGGATGCCCCTTTTATAATTAAGGTCCCGAGAGTGGGAGGATTTTTAAAGCCTAGGAGAATCCCAATTTGGAGAATAAGACTAGCCAGGTATATCAGACCGGGAGACCCACTGCAGTGAGGGGATCCCAGGATCTGTAAGGGAAAAGAGACCACAATCAGTCCCAAAGAAAGCCAGCATGCCCACACGCATACACTAAACAGACACCAACTGTAAAATATATAAACAATACATATATATCCGGCCCATGAAAGAAATATACACCTATACATGCATAATTAATATGTATCTCCAGGAAGGAGAAGCTAACCAAAGTGAAACTCACAAGTGACTAATGCAGACAAGCAAACCACAAAACCAAACCTGCTGGAAAGACAGCGCCTCCTCAGCCGAGCCAGGGACCGCTGGCCTGTTGCCGAGCGCCTCTATGTAGTGAGGCTGCGGGTGAGGGAGAGGCAGGAAGGCGGGCCGGGCTCAGCGAGCGACGCACTCCGGCCCCACCCCCCGCCGGCGACCATACCACGTGGGCCGAGAGGGAGCGCGGCCCCGCCCCTAAGACACGAGCAGCGTGGCCCGCCGAATGGCGGTGCCACGTGCAAACGCGCGCCACCAGGCGCCCTCAGACCATAACACATCCAGCAGGGAAAGTTTTAAAATCTGCTCCAAGGAGCACCAGCAGCTCGGGAAACGTGCACGCCGCGGCACTGACCCCGCGGCTGCCAGTGCTCCCCAACACAAGAATCACACAAGTAAAAAGCACCCCATACACCCCCACGTGAAGGGAGAAGGGACCAAGAGGGAGAAGGTGGCCAAGGGGAACATCGGGACAGGGGCATCCCAAATCCGGATCACCAAGCCGGATAGCCGCATTGCCCCACGCGTGGGGACGAGCGGAGGAGATAAGCTCCTAGGCACCATACAGTGCCATCTACCGTTGCCCAGCCAGCAGCCTGGGCTGGGAGGCTTCCGTTAACTATCTAGGCATATAAACAATTGGCTGGGCAGAAATAGACCAAAAAGGGGATGCCGAGGTCTGACCCCGGCTACCTGCAAGCAGGAGACTTCTTTCTTCTGTCTTGTCGCATCTTGCAGAGAGAAAACACTGGGTTTTAAGTGGGAGGTCCCAGGTATATGTAGGCCGGAAGGGGTTCGTTTTCAAGACTTCTCTCTGAAACGTCGCCACCTGCTGGTGCCGATCGTAAGAATTAAAGGGGAAGCGGGATGTGTGACACACTGAGAATAACATAAGGATACTTACCTTTTGTCCTGCGCTGCTTATCGGTGGAGGTCCGGCACTCGCCTGATCGCTTGATCCGAGCCCCCATCGTAGCCTGTGATCCTGGGCCATCCAGAGCCTCAAACTCCGTTCTCCAGTACTTCCGTGCCGGACCACACCCCCACCATCAGTCAGTGACTACAATGAGAGGGGGCATGTCAGACCCCAGCCTACTAACTCCATTGTGATGGAGAGGACGTGGCAGCATGCATGGGCACTTGTCCAATCAGCTCTTTAAGCAGCTCAAACTTCGCACCCAGCATAGGTGCTCAGATGGCCGCATCCCTGACTGCCCTGTGGAGTGCGCAGCACCGCGCACCCGGCCTATCTGAATGGTTGGGCATGAGGAGCAGGCACAGCTTCAGGGAAGCCAGGGATGCGGACGCCAGTGAAGACAATGTCACGGGACCCACTGGAATTAGGTGCCCAGGGGGGCATCCAGTATAGGATGGCTAGCCGCCATCCCTGGAATCTTTCACATTTCCTACCGTTCCCACAGAGCATCCATGGGCACTTATCCAATCAGCTCTTTAAGCAGCTCAAACTTCGCACGCAGCATAGGTGCGCCGATAGCCGCATTCTCGACTGCTCTGCGGAGTGCGCAGCCCCACGCACCGGCCTATCTGAATAGCTGGGCATGAGGAGGGCACACAGCTACAGGGAAACCAGGGTAGCGGACGCCAGTGAAGACAATAGGGTTGATTCATAGCCCATTTCTCACCTTTTTTTGCGTGAATATTTCCATTCTCGTACATTTATTCCAAGTATGTCACACACCCCGCTTCCAATATTCATGACATGTGGGTTATGGCCAGTAGAGGGCGAACTTTGCAGAGATGACAGGAAAAAAAGGAGCCCCTCCCAGTCCATAAATACCTGGGACCTCCCACACATTCCCCAGTAATCGTTTCTGCAGACGGCGAGCAAGTCAGGAGATGGCTGTCTCCTCCTTGCAGGTAAGCCGGGTTTACACCCGGCCATTTTATTTCCCTATTTCTGCCCGGACCTTGTTTTTATTAAGCCCCTATGCCTCCCAGCCCAGGCTGTTGGTCCGGATGAAGGTAGGATACACCTTAGTGGTGTGATAACTTGGAGCCATGCTCCTCCGTGAGACCCCCTCCAAGGGGTAGGCGGATACCAGGTTCGGGATCCTGGTTTGGGATGCCCTGTCCGTCATTTTCCCTGCGTTGCATTTGGTGGCTTGGGACTTCCCCCACCCTTTGCTCCCTGTCCCCGGATCATGGGGGGGGAGGGGGGGCATGTCCCTCCAATTTTTTACCTCAGACTTTGCCTGGCCAATTAGCTGTCAGTGTGGTATGAGTGTGTGTGTGTGTGTGGTGTGTGTGGCTGTTTGCTTCACTTGTTGCTGGGCCGCGTCTGTTATACGGCGGCCCGGATTACGGGCCGGCTCCACCACCTTGTGGGAGCGCGGCCATGTTTTTTGCTTCTCTGTTAGGAGAGGGGGCGGGGCCGGGCGCTGATGCGGCCGCCCCCCTCTCTTTTGGCGCCAATGGAGGTTCCCAGCAATGGCTGGGAACCGCGGTTACTCTTCACAGCAGGAGGGGGCGGGGCCACGCGCAGCGCGCGATCTGCGCTGGCCCGCCCTCCTTCTCTTCCTCTGGCCTGGCTGATGCTGCTGCTGGGTGTCCGGTCGTCATCTTGCATCCTGACTGTGAGTGCCCTACGGGACTCGTTCTATTATCTGCCTTTTTTGTTATGCATAATCGTATTTCTATTGGGGTGCCTTGTATGCTGCGTTATCCTTGACATATACTTTTTATATATACAGATATATTGTATGGCTGTGATTAAATCTGGATGTATGATTGCTGTAATGACTTCATGCTTATGGTACCCTTTTTTATTATGTCTTCCAGGGGATTACCTTCCTTGATAGTTAAAAGGGGGTTCTCCCGGTCCTTAGGTCCCTCACTCAAATAGGGGCTTTACAAATCCTCCCACTAACGGACGTTAAGGGGCATCCCGGGTAGCTTACTGGCGTAATTCCCACTGGTCATTGTGACTACCATAAAAAATCACCATATGGAGGCTTTCCAGGATACCGGGCTCGGGCTCCCTTCGGGGCAACCCCGGCAGTGTGTGGTTTGTGGGGCATCCCTTGCGGGGGATAATGTGTGCAATTTGTATTCCATGTGCACAGCAGGCCATTACGCAGCAGTCGGGGTCCCAGGCGTCTGGGTCCGTACCGCTGGCCTTGTCACCTACCCCACCCCGCCTTATCCGTACCCCAAGTGACACTGTCATCAGTGGGGAGTCGCAAGCTGATGTTTGTGCTAGGCTGGCCAACATCGAAAAGTTGATTCTAGCTCTGCGGCCAGAAAGGCCCCAGCTAAGAGAAGGCATCTGACGCCGGCCGCGCCGGTACTGGATTTTGATGAGTATGATTCCCTTAACTGGTCTGATTATTCCCCACTAGAGGAGGGGGAATTGTTTGAGGAATCTGATGCTGAGGATCAGCAGTTTTTTGATACTGATACTGGGCAGGCGCTGGGGGATGCCGTGGATACCCCCAAGATCCTGGCCCATCTATTTGAGGTACTGGATATTTCTCCACCAGCGGAGAACCCCCCGCAGAAGGGGGAATTTTTTTGGACTTCTAAGCCCCGCTTGGAGTTCCCAAATCAGAATCATTTTGATTGCATGATTCTTTAGGAATGGGAGAGGCCTAGCCGGCTCCCCGGTGTTCCTCAGGGATGGGATAGGAAGTATCCCTTCCCGGTGGACGCGGTGAAGCGCTGGTCGTCCCCTCCCGAGGTCGATGCGCCCATTCTGGGATTGTCCAACACCTCCGTTGTACATTCTCCAGACGCCGAAGATGGTGAGGACAAATGCTTTGATCAGATGGCATGCCATGCCTTTGCCAGTGTGGGTTCAGCCTTGCGGCCTGTTTGTGCCTCGGCGCTCGTGACTGTGGCTACCAGGTCTGTGGTTAGGGACCTGTTGAGTGGTTCCCAGCTTAACCCAGGCAGTGATGAATTCACAGCCCTTAAGCGGTGTAAATTATTTGTGACCTTTGTTTTATCTGCTATGGATGACACGATTATTATGTGTAGTAGAACCGCGGCATTGCTGGTGGCTATTCGCCGATCGGTCTGGCTACGCCAGTGGGCGGCTGACATTGCGGCTAAGAAATCACTCACAGCGCTACCCTTCCTGGGTATGAGGCTGTTCGGAGATAAATTGGATTCAGTGGCGAAAGGTGAAAAGTTACCTCAGCGTAAGAAGCAGTGTCGCCCCTTTCGGGGGGCAGGCTCCTTCAATCCTTCCTTTCGCGGTGCCAGAGCAGGCAGAGGCTTTGCCTACTCTAATTTCAGAGGTGATTCCTGGAACAGAGGCAAAGGATGCGCACGTCCAGGCCTTAACTGGGGTTCCAAGCCCAAGCCCGCTGCCAAACCAGCTCAGCTATGAGGGGACACCCTCACCCTTGCGGGTGGGGGGACGGCAGCGGCACTTCTTCCTGGTCTGGGCCCAGGAGGTCACAGACAAATGAATCTTGGAAGTGGTCTCTTCCGGGTACAAACTGGAGTTCGAGTACCGGCCTCCTCCCAGATTCCTAAGCTCTCGGGTCCCCTCGGATCCCCGGGCTGCGCAGGGGCTCCTGTTGGCTGTAAAGAATCTCCTGGTCCTGGATGTCATATGCCCGGTGCCTTTCTCAGATAGAGGCTGGGGCTATTATTCCAACCTCTTCACGGTTCCCAAAAAGGATGGATCCATAAGACCCATTCTGGATTTGAAGCTTCTCAACAGGTTCATCAGAACCAAGAAGTTCTGCATGGAGACTCTGCGCTCAGCCATCAATTCCCTTCGTCAAGGGGATTTCATGACATCCATAGACATCAAGGATGCTTACCTTCATGTACCAATCTTCCCAGCACACCAGATATTTCTCAGGTTTGTGGTGGGAGATCAGTACTTTCAGTTTGTGGTCCTCCCTTTCGGGTTGACTTCGGCACCAAGGGTGTTCACCAAGGTGCTGGCTGGCATAATGGCCCTTCTCAGAGCCCAGGGCATTCACATTGTGCCGTATTTGGAAGACCTCCTCATTACGGCATCCTCTCTCAGTCAGGCGGAGCTGGACACCAGGTATGGTGGTGGCGACGCTGGAGAAGTTTGGCTGGGTGATCAACCATCCCAAGTCTTCTCTCTCCACCTCAAGGGAGATCTCGTTTCTGGGCATGAATCTGGATACCATTCGGACCAGGGTTTTCCTTCCTCAGTCCAAGGTGCAGATGGTTCAGGATCTGATACGTCTTCTCCTGTCCAAACCTCGTCCTTCTATCCGGCTAGGGATGAGACTGGTGGGATTGATGGTGGCTTCCTTCGAGGCAGTTCCCTTTGCTCAGTTCCACACGAGGTCGCTCCAGCTCCATCTATTGTTGGCCTGGGACAGATGTCCGCAGTCATTGGATCAGTCATTCATGATGTCTCCCCGGGTTCGGCAGTCCCTTCAGTGGTGGCTGGAACCAAGCAATCTGATGAGGGGCAGATCCTTTCTGACCCCTTGTTGGGAGACGGTTACCACGGATGCCAGCCTGTCGGGCTGGGGAGGTTTTTGGAAGACGCATCAGTTCAAGGGGCTGTGGGGTCCTCAGGAGGCTCACACCCCCATCAATGTCTTGGAGCTGAGAGCTATTCGTTTGGTTCTACGCGGCTTAACGGTTCAGGTTCGATCAGACAATGGAACTGCGGTAGCTTACATCAATCACCAAGGAGGGATTCGCAGCAGGAGTGCCCTCAGGGAAGTTTCTCTGATTCTTGCATGGGCGGAGATCAATGTTCCATGCATCTCAGCAGTGTACATTCCGGGAGTGGAAAACACGGAGGCGGACTCCCTGAGCAGGGGATCCTCTCGCCGAGGGGAATGGTCTCTCATCCACAAGGTATTCCGGTCCCTCTGTCACACGTGGGAGTTTCCGGAGGTGGATCTCTGCCTCACGTCACAATCACAAGCTCCCAAAGTTTGTGTCTCTGTCTCAGGATCCTCTGGCCCTGGCAGTGGACGCCATGTCTCTTGCCTGGAGGGATCTGGGGTTCCTGTACCTGTTTCCCCTCTTCTCCATGGTAGGCACGGTGGTGCGCAAGCTGGCTCTAGAGGGTGCGCCAGCAATTCTGGTGGCCCCAAGGTGGCCAAGACAGGTTTGGTTCGCAGACGTTGTAAGGCTGGCGGTAGATCAGTACTGGCTGCCCCTGTTTCCGGATCTGATCTCTCAAGGTCCACTACGGTATTCCAATTTACAAACGCTGGCTTTGATGGCGTGGCTGCTGAAACCTCCATCTTAAGGGAGGAAGGTTTGTCTGAGGCTGTGATTCAGACTCTTGTTAGAGCTAGGAAGAGATCTTCCTATAACATATACTACAGGACTTGGAGGTCCTGTTTTGGCTGGTGTGAGGCTAGGGCCTTGCCTTACAGGGTGTTTTCTAATTCTAGGATTTTGGAGTTTCTTCAACACGGTCTGGACCTGGAATTCCAGCTTAGTACCTTGAAAGGGCAGGTCTCTGTTCTGACTGTCTTCTTTCAAAGGTCTTTTGCTCTGCATCCTCTGGTTAAGACTTTTTTTCCAGGGGGTTACTCATGTGCGGTCTCCTAGAAAGCCTTTGTTGCCTGTTTGGGATTTTAATTGGTTCTGTCGGCCCTCCAGGGGCCTCCTTTTGAGCCGGTGCAGGATGTTGCACTTCCTATGCTCACTCAAAAAGTTGCCTTTTTGGTGGCTATTACCTCTGTTCGGCGTGTCTCTGAGTTGGCAGTTCTGTCCATTCAGGCCCCTTACTTTGAGAGACACCGGGGAAAAGGTGGCATTTCGCTTTAAGCCAGATTTCCTTCCTAAGTTGGTTTCGGCCTTCCACCTCTATCAGGATGTAGTTCTCCCTTCCTTGTGTCCTAAGCCTAGCAATGACAAGGAGAGGGTTTTGCACTCTTTGGATGTGGTTCGTTGTGTGAAGTACTATTTGGAGCCTATACTGCCAAGGGGAAGGTTCCCCCTTTTCAGATCATTGCTCATTCGACTCGTGCTGTTGGGGCTTCTTGGGCTTTTCAGCACCAGGCTTCTGTTGAACAAGTTTGTAAGGCTGCTACTTGGTCCGCCGTTCATACTTTTTCCAAGTTTTATAAGGTTGATGTGCGGGCCTCAGCGGATGCTGTTTTTGGCCGCAAGTTTCTGCAAGCTGCGGTGGTTTAAAATTTGTGCATTTTTTGCCATATTGGGATCCCCACCCATGATGGACACTGCTATTGGATGTCCCACATGTCATGAATGTTGGAAGCGGGGTGTGTGACATACTTGGAATAATACCATTTTGTGATTACTCACCTGTAAAATGGGTATTAAAAGTATGTAATACGCCCCGCTTCATCCCGCCCTTATTGGTATTTTGGATCTTTTATATGGTGAACCTTTTAGTGTTATGATTGTTTATATTTGGCTCTTCCTGGTCCCCTTACTGCTGTCCTATACTGGGGAATGTGTGGGAGGTCCAAGGTATTTATGGACTGGGAGGGGCTCCTTTTTTTCCTGTCATCTCTGCAAAGTTCGCCCTCTACTGGCCATAACCCACATGTCATGAATATTGGAAGCGGGGTGTGTGACATACTTATAATACCCATTTTACAGGTGGGTAATCACAAAATGGTATTTTTCCCCTCGTCTGATTCAGCAATGCCTTTTTTTCTGCGGGAACTTTAGTGTGAAATGTTTTCATTTTTGCATGATTTTTAGTTTGGTAGCAAGACCTCCATAAAAATGATGATGAGAAAGGGGCTCTGAATTAACCCTAATGTCATGGGACCCACTGGGATTAGGTGCCCAGGGGGGCATCCGGTATAGGGTGGCTAGCGCCCATCCCTGGAATCTTTAAGATTTCAGCGTGGCCGCAGGGGGGCGAATGGTCCACTTTAATTCTTATCTGGTGAAGTTAAACTATGGCTTATTTGTAGGGGCACAGATGCCCTTTGATACACATGTGACAAGGTTTTCTTAAGATGTTACCCACCATCAACAGGTAAGTGTGCATGTATAAATGACCACCACTGACCTAGTTTTTTCTGTAAAATCTCCAAGTTGTTTATTTCATAATCAAAGCTTTTTTTTCAGTTGTAACATTTCTGCCATCGGCAGCTCGCCGGGGAAAGACCAAAAGCCCAAAAAGATCAGTGCAGATTATCTCCCCCAGCACAAGAGAAAGAAGAAAATGTTTGACACCGTGCACAATCTTTTTTTTAAAAGAAGAAAAACAAAACCCAAAGAGAAGGTCACCCTGGCTAGTTGCATCACAAATTAGCAATAACATGAGAACCAACGCGGGGAGCACCTTGTATTGTAAGCAAGCTTGGCATTTGGTGGAGAATGCAGGCTAATACAAGGTGGCTTTAGCAGGACTTCTCTGCATCATTTGTTCTCCAGTACAGCACCGGGCCGATACAACGAGGAATTTACATCTCGTAAGTTTACATATTACTGTAGCATTTGAAGAGGTGAGTTGGCCCTCACACCACATAGAATTTGGTGACATTGCTAGAAATAAATACAACATGGCGGTTGGGAACGTTACGGTATGAAGAAGAATCCAGCATGTGCAACTAAATCCACCCCTGAGATCAATGGCTTTGTGCAGGTCTGAGGATACCCCTAGACATCTTTTGCCTATAGGTTGCTTAAGGATGGCTAAAGACAGGCAGATCTCCCAAGTTATTACACACACATGCAGTTATTCAATCAGCCAATCGTGAGGCAGCAGTGCATTCATGCAGATTGCCAGAGTGGTTTGAGCGGACAGAAAGGCTACAGAACTGTAGATTACCTCAACTGTAATAAGCAGAAAGCATCTCAGAATGTTTAATACATCCAATTTTAAGGAGAATCAGCTACAACAGCAGAAGACCTTTCCAGTATTAGTAAGGGGATGCTAATAAAGTGCTTGGAGAGTCTATATCTTTGTGACATCTCAGTCAAAGTGAAGTATCTGGCTAAGTACATGCTATCTATTGACACAAGATGGTGCAACCCATCATTTCTGGCCCTGAGACCACATCTGATCATTAATAGACTGGGAAAGGGCCACTGTAAGTTCAGGGGTAACCAGAGGTAGCTACAGACTAGCAAGAACTTACAAGCATGCTGGTTCTCAAGCTCTTCTCAGCTGTTTGGTGAAGGGTATCTTCTGGTCTTTGGCCTAACTGGTCATAATTCAAATGGTTGGATTGGGTAAGCAATAATAAAGAGTTTACTAAACTGATTCCAAATTGTAATGTATGGAGGCATTTAAAGACTTAATGATGTGATTTTGACCAGAGACTCTATGGCATGACCAAGTATAGGCAAGCAAATCTTTCTCATACAGGTCTGAGAATCCCCACAGAAAATATGGTTGATTTCTGTAGGATTTTACTGCATGTCAGAAGACCAAGATTGCAACATAGACAACCATTTATTTCCTGCCATTAGATGGCTGTGTACAGGCCTGAGGATACACATGGGGGGCAGTGTTTCCCTCCTGGGGGGGGGGGTTAAAAAAATAAAACGCGTTACCTGGATCCTGGTGTCCAGCGCCATTCCCCAGGCAATTCCATTGTTGGGTGTGGCCATCTTGTACAAGCTGCATAGTGCACCCATCCGTGTATTCAGAGGATTGGGAAGGCACGCACCCAAAATGGGGCATGCCGATATGTGCAAGCTCTGTATGGGTGCCCATCCGCAGCTCCAGTGATTACACCGGATTCCTGGGACAGGTAAGGTTAAATTTTGTATCCCCCTGTCCTGTTTTAGTACTGGGAGAGAGAGAGAGGACAGTTCGGGGTGTTGTGGACAGACTGGACTTCCACTTTAAGAAGCTCTCCCACATCAAAACTTCAATTGTGATTAAAAGAAACTTAACTTTTTGCTAATCCACCTTATTTGAAGTGAAAGGGTTAGCAAGAGAGCTCTCCTAAATAAGCTCCATTTAATGAACATGGCCTTAAAGTGGTCACATATGTAAATGTGGAACTATTCACATCAGGAAAACAGGATTTTTTTTTTACAGTTTGACAGGATGGGTTGGTTGATGAATACAGGGTCAGCCCTCAAACATGACCCCATGTTCTTTTAAGTGGCATCAATCCAACAAAAATGAAGATTCACAGACAGGTGCGTAACTTGAGGGGTGACACCACACTGGGGCCCAAAAGAGGGGCCCTGTCATTGTTGCTACTGCACCTTTTTTATCATGTTTGTACTTGGCTGTTACAGTCTTTAGTTGTCCAGCTGCATCCAATTGAGTTAAATGACCGAAAAAAAGTTTACTGTATGAGCCTTGAAAGGGCCCCATTTAATATTTGCACCAGGGCCCCATGACTTTTACACCACTGTTTACAGATGTGCCAGTAACGGATTTTGAAGGTTTTTCTAATTTAGAAAATGGCAGAATTTTAAAGAAATCAAATCCAGTCAATCCTATTGTTAGATATTTTTTTTACAAATAAAAAAATTGTATAAGCCAATATGTCCACTAAAATAATACATACAATAATAAAGCACGTTCTAAGTCTTGGAGAAGCTAATTTGCTTTGCGTGGCATGTTTTTATTTGCCAGGAAATGAGCAGTGCGAAGGAAAATTGTTCCTCTGAGTTTCCAAAATGTCTTCTTATAGAGATGCAAGGCAGGGAATTCCAGGACAAAAATAAATAAGAGGGAATGCTCAAATTAAAATGGTAAGAGAGCTGTAAGGTAAAATCCACAATCACATGGCCACCACCAGCATTGTGTGGTTGCCTCTATAAGAAGCAATTACAGACAACTCATAAGTGGTGGTGGGTTTTGAGTAGCGACCATATTGGAAGTGCCGGTGTGTTACAGACAGGTTGAGTGCCACATAGTTAAACCAAATATATGAGTGTCACGTTTTTTTTTTTCCTGGAGTTACATAGTAAGTCATATTAAACTAATGCTGTATAAAGTCTTTGCTGTACTATACAATGACTTTTTTTTCTTAGCTTAGCAACAACAAGAGAATATAAATGCCCTTCACTAGGCTTATGGCTTTGGGATGGGATAGTTACTGCTCATATTCACGCTGTGTGCCATAAAAATATAAACCCTAGCTAAAAAGAACTTCAAAAAAGACATAAAGTGACTTTATTCATTAAACAGAGCCATTTTGTAGTGATCAGCTGGCCAGCATTTTAACACAGGAAGCAGAAGTAATACTTGCCCTTATGTTCAGGAAATGTCATGGAAGAATGAGCAACGATAACACAATGGGCCAGGTACGTCAAAGGTGTCGGAGAAAGCATACATTTCCTTTCCGGCTTTGGTATTTATATATCTGAAAAAGGACAAGTTATGTAGCAGTCTGCAGGAAGGACAGCCATCAGGCCAATACAGACATAAGCCCTGTATGAAGCCCTGGCACTTGAGGTGGACCCAACCAAAAGCCTGGAATATGGTACATGGTCTCCCAAGCAACCCCATGGCAATCCATGGGTGTATTATGCACCTTCTGTGTTAGGATCTTGGCTTAAGGGGTGAATCTGAATATGCTGCCTGAGAAGAACTCGAATATGGCGCCCCCACTCCTCAAGGACATACCACTTCATTACTCAATAAAGCAGTGTTCTGCTCTTTCATATGATGGGAGTGTTGTCGGCTTGATGGGGGGGGGGGTAGGGAGCAGGGCCATAGCAGTTGAGCCACCAATAATGACATGACAGATTGCGTCGGTGCCCCCCAATTTTCATTGACTCATTAATGGAAAAAAAGAATAAACAATCAAAACTATTTCAGCGACTGCGTCTCTCCCTGAAGTGCCACCAGAGTTGGTTGCCTCACATTACCTTATTACAGGAGCATCCCAGCTTGGCTTTTAATTTTATATGCTATAGATGATTTTTTGTGGATGAGGGAGGCGTCTACTGATGAAAACAAAAAATAAAGGTGCATTCTGAATAGTTAAGGTAGGGAAGCTCTGGATATTAAAAGGGCAATATTGGGTACCACCTTGGAAGACACCCTGGATATTTAAAGGGAGTAATGAACATGAACGGTAGGACCCTAAATGCTAGAGGAAGGGATCTGAACAGCTAGAAGGTAAATTACCCTAAATGCTAGATGGAAGGCCAATGGGAAGCATGACCCAAAAATGCTACAGCAGGAAATAAGTATGGCTAATGGATGAGCTCCTGCTGGCATACATTTGGTCAGGGTGGTAAATAGGACAACTCTCATTTAATTATGTATCAAGATAGTTTGGGCTTGCCAGTATCAGGTAGGAGGCTCTAGGCATTAAAGTCGTTGACTGTTTGTGTCACTCTTCGTAAAGAACTTTTTGCTGCCCCATTTGGCCCAAATCCAAACTCAATATCTTGTTTAATGCCAAACCATATAACGTTTTGAAGATTTAACCTGCCTTTCTGTCTTTGTTTCCAGAGATGACACAGGAACCAAAGTTGTAGTACACCGTTTTTTGTGCTAAGGACCACTTCTTTTGTTTCCATTTAACCCAGGGACTTAAATATCTTTCAACTTCATGTCTGTGATAAACAAACAGGAGGTGTTGCTAAAGTTAATGCATAGTTTCCAACTGTTCTTCTTCATCAAGGGTCTAACGTATACATTTGTATACTGAACATGTTCATTATCTAGCTTGAAACAACAGAATGTAATTAATGTTGCTTTTTACAAATGCAGTCTGTTGAGGTGTGCCTCACCTATTATAGTCCTAACTAGTCTTCCCACTGTATTGATCTGTGCAGGACAAAGGGGACACCCAAATGTGTACCAAGCTTGGAAACACAATACATGTCCTAACAAAGGCATTCATGAATGTTTAACCAACCCCAGCCAAGGATTCAGGAAAAAAAAGTTAGGACTTGACTTGTTGTGACCCCACTGGTGTGATGGTCCATTTACTTCGGTTTCCAAAAAGGAAATTATTCTAACAGAGAAGTGAAGGACATGACAAGGAACAAGGGGGTTTCACAGGTCCAGGAACTTCACATTTTGAGCTGGACACCACCCTATGGTCTTGATAATGTACATTCATTTGTACATACATTTAGTGACCAAACAACAATGGAGGTCACAAGGATTCAATTCAATCCAAAAAACAGTTTTGAATGGTGTAGGGACAAGCCTAAGAAGGGCGTTTTAGCAAAGTAGCACCACATTTTAGCATTACTGATTGTTTTGAGCAAAATAATATCTGCTTAAAAACATAAGACAGCCCCTTCCTGACGCATCCTATGTGCATCCCTTTACATCTAAAGCTGTGAAGTTCTGCTTAGTAGCAGCTGATGAGAAGAAGGGTGTTTGTTACAGTTCTGCTGACAACTGTGGGCAAAAAATGAGTATTGGAAGAATCCCATTTACCCACACTGTTGGCAAAGCATACCGAAAAAGCTCAAAATGACATAGTTAACACATTCCTAGCCCTGTGACATTGATAAATGTTCTTTTGATAAGCTTCTGGTGTTGCCTTGGTGATGGTAGACAACTATAAAAACTGCACTGGTCACCCATACTTGTAATGTACGTGGCAATTTCTATGAACATTTGGGCGTGTTCTTCCTTTTCTCTGTCTAAAATGGTTGTCCAATGCCCATGCTTTTAGATTGGTAATGCCCAGGCCACCCTTTCTTGATGTACAATGAAAATTGGGAAGCAAAGCTCAAGGTAAAAGTGCTCTCCACTCTGTATTAGGTAGCTGCAGGTACTTCTCCTATGCCACAAGTTACACTTCAAGGAAGTAGGGAAAAACACCACTTGTGAATTATGGAGGGTAGCTCTACTATAAATCATATTTTTACCTTAGATAAAACAAGAGGGCCCTAATGTCAGGATGGTTTAAAGGGGAGTTGGATAAGAAAACATTCTGTAATGTCAAGAACCACACTTGAGGCCTACTTGGTGTCCATTCCCCCTGGTGCATGTAAAGACACCCCATGGGTCTATTCCAATAAGCAGAAATTTTGACAGATAGGGTGGAAAGCCTTCTAGTGATGTCTGGAAGTAACAAGTTGACCACAATTGTTTTAGACACTTGGTATCAATGCTAGGACCTCAATTGTCGTCCACTTCCTATCTGAATACTTTTGAGTCCTAACTTAAAGAAGACCCAGAAAAATTGTGGCAATCTACTAAAGAGTTAAATGGGACAGGGTGGATGGCTTTTGAATGATATCAGGAAAAGCACATGAGGACTGCTCCAAGTTGATCACAATTGTTTAACACATGGGGTTGATTCAGAGCCAGGTGAGAATTCACACTCCTTTTTAGGAGAGGAAACTGCCATTCACATTTTCACCTGGCTCTGAATCAGCCCCAAGGTAGACAATGGAATGCAATGGCAGTTTTCTCTCCTAAAAGAGGAAACAACCCCATCGCTTCCAAAAAACACTGGGCCAGATGGACCATTTTTCTAGAGCCTTCTAGAATACTGAATTGTTTAGCTTAAAAAGAAAGTAAAAACTATACAACACATTTTAACAACTTAACACAAGATGACCCTTGGGTAACTTGACAGATGGGGGTTAAGGCACCAGTTATTCTATAGGTTTCCAACATAAAAATCCTGCCCCACTTGGATTAGAAGCCAATCATGCTCTGATTCTGCAGCTGCTTAATCTCCAGAACCCCTGGTGCATAAAGTTTAATATTTGCAGCAATGTTGCTGACAGCTGAAGCTCCTGCAATGCAGATGCCGACTGAAACCGTGCTTGAAAAACGCTTGTTCTTGGCTTTTGATCTGAATTTTGTCCTTGACCGAATATCACATTTATGATACAACAGATCAAAGTCATACCTATCCTGCGTCTGATTCATCATTTAAGGCCATTTGGGATGGTGAGGGAGCCTAAAGCGGTTTCTACTAAACTTGATGAGAGGGCAGCTGGGGAGCTGGGGTTACAAGCCAAATATACTCAATGAATGATTAAAAACTAAAACTGAAATATATAATGTAAACAGTCAAATCGAACAGTAATTGGAAGACCAGCCAAATCAAACATGCCTAAAGGATAACGTACGCTGTAAGGCAGGACAGTGTTGATGAATCATTACTGGAGCAGGCCGTGCTGCATACTTGGAATAAAACAATTCTGTGAATACTCACCTTGTAGAATTGGTATTATAAGTATGCAGCACGCCCTGCTCCAGTAATGATTCATTACGTCTGGGATATAGTCCACAAGAGGACGCTGTCACGCTTGGGGGGTAACTCCAGACCTCTTGATGAGCTTACAACCCCCAATCTCCGCAGCCAGCTTCACCTGTAGGAGCCCCCGCTTGCCGGGACACAAGATACGCCTACCCGGGATCAGTTGCCCCCAGGACTTAATGGCTCAAAGGATGCAAGCTTATGTGTGAGAGGTCTGGAGAACCAATAGCTACAGCGTGAGTGACGGAAGTCCAGAAACAGGCAATAGGTCGATAACAGGAAGGCAGAGATAGTAGCGGCACCAAGGATCAGGCAAGACATAGTCGGGGTACAGGCTGAGGTCGGCAACAGGGGTTCAGGATCAAGAGGAGTCAATACAGGCAGAGGTCGGCAACAATGGTTCAGGATCAAGAGGCGTCAATACAGGCAGAGGTCGGCAACAGGGATAAACTTCACAGGAATAGAGTACACAAGGTTCTGAGCGCTATCACAGACAATTCACCACTGAGGAGGAATTGCCTTTATAGGAACAGGACTGAGGGAAACAGTGTACTGATTGGTGCACGTAGGATACAATGGCTGATTGGCTGGACAACTGAGGAGGGCGATGTCCTCATCCCCTAGGGCTCATTGGCCCTTTAATTGATCCTCCGGCGGGCGTGCACAGAACAGCGCCGCCGGAGAACATAACAGGCACGTGCTCACGCCCGCACGCGAGCATGTCTACTGGAGGAGAGAGCGGGGGGCGTGGCTGAGCTGGGCGCCGCTCGAGCCGACGCTGCCCGAGCCGCCGGCGCGGCCTCCGCACAGAGACAGCTGTGGCGGCTGGCCGCCCGGAGACGACGCTAGAACGGGGACCAGGTAAGCGGTTTCTGACAGACGCTTTACTGCAGAGATAGCAAAAAAAAGAGGCCCCTTTTCTGTCCTGGTGTCTCTCGAAGTAGGGGGCCTGAATGGACAGAGCCGCCAACTCAGAAACACGCCGGACAGAAGCGATAGCCACCAAGAAGGCAGCTTTCAAAGTGAGAATAGACAGCGCAGCCTCATGCACAGGCTCAAAAGGAGGACCCTGAAGGGCAGACAATACCAAATACCACATGAGTGACCCCCTGGAAGAAAGTCTTGACCAAAGGATGAAGAGCAAAAATACCATTTTCTGATTACTCACCTGTAAAATGGGTATTACAAGTATGTCTCACACCCTGCTTCAGAAGTATTCATTACACGTGGGTTATGTCCAGTAGAGGGCGAACTTCTGCAGAGATGACTAGAAAAAAAGGAAGCCCCTGGCCCATAAATACCTGGGACCTCCCACACATTCCCCAGTATAGTAAAGCAGTAAGGGGACCAGGAAGAGCAAATAAAAAACTTTACCAATAAAAGGTGCACCATATAGAGGATCCAAGATACAACTCAGGGTGGGGCAAAGCAGGGTGTGAGACATACTTGTAATACCCATTTTACAGGTGAGTAATCACAAAATGGTATTATTCCAAATATGTCTCACACCCTGCTTCGGAAGTATTCATTACACGTGGGACATCCAATAGCATTGTCCAAAAAGGGTGGGGATCCCAATAATGCACAAATGAAACCACTGCAGCTTGCAGAACTTTGCAGCCAAAAACAGCATCCGCCGAGGCCCGCACATCAACCGTATAAAACTTGGAAAACGGTATGAACAGAAGACCAAGTAGCAGCCTTACAAACTTGTTCAACAGAGGCCTGGTGCTGAAAAGCCCAGGAAGCCCCAACAGCACGAGTAGAATGAGCAGTGATCTGAAAAGGGGGATCCCTCCCCTTGGCAGTATAGGCCCCAACAAAGACCAGACATATCCATTTACTAATGGTAGACCTGACGGGCGCCAAACCCTTCTTGGGCCCAGAGGGCACCACAAACAAGGCGCCCGTCCTACGAAAGGAAGAAGTAGCAACCAAATAGCACTTCAAACAAACGAACAACATCCAAAGAGTGCAGGGCCCTCTCCTTGTCATTGCTAGGCTTAGGACACAAGGAAGGGAGAACCATATCCTGATTGAAAAGGAGGGCAGAGACCACTTTAGGTAGGAAATCTGGCTTAAAACGTAAGACCACCCTGTCCCGATGTCTTTCAAAGCAAGGGGCCTGAATAGACAGATCCGCCAACTCAGAAACACATCGAACAGAGGCAATAGCCACCAAAAAAGGCAACCTTTACGTGAGAACGAAAAGTGCAACATCCTGCATCGGCTCAAAAGGAGGCCCCTGGAGAGCCGACAGAACCAAATTCAAGAACCAAACAAGCAACAAAGGCTTTCGAGGGGGCCGCACATGAGTGACCCCCTGGAAAAAGTATTAACCAAAGAGTGGAGAGCAAAAGATCTTTGAAAGAAAACCACCAGGGCGGAGACCTGCCCTTTCGAGGTACTAAAAAACCCAGGTCCAAACCGTGTTGAAGAAACTCCAAAATCCTGGGAACCGAAAACACCCTACAAGGCAAGGCCCTAGCCTCGCTCCAATCAAAATAGGACCACCAAGTCCTGTGGTAGACGTTAGAGGAAAACTTCTTCCAAGCCAAACAAGTGTCTGGATCACGGCATCAAACAAACTTTCATCATTTAGAATGGAGGTTTCAGCAGCCACGCCGTCAACGCCAGCGTTTGTAAATTGGGGTAACAAAGCTGACCCTGAGTGACCAGATCCAGAAACAGGGGCAACCTGTACAGATTGACCGCCAACCGCACGACGTCTGCGAACCACACCTGCCTTGGCCTCCTTGGAGCCACCAGAATTGCTGGCACATCCTCTTGAACCAGCTTGCGCACTACCCTGCCTACCAATGAGAAGGGAGGAAACATGTACAGGAGACCCAGATCCCTCCAGGCAAGGGGCATGGCATCCCGCCAGAGCCAGAGGATCCTGAGACAGAGACAAAAAAGCAGGGAGCTAGTGGTTGTGACGGGAGGCAAAGAGATCCACCTCCGGGAACCCCCACTGTGACAAAATGGATAGAAATACCTTGATATTGAGGGACCATGCCCCTCGACGAGAGGACCCCCTGCTGAGGGAGTCCGCTGCCCTGTTCTCCACACCTGGAATGTACACCGCCGAGATGCATGGAACATTGCTCTCAACTCATGCAAGAATCAGAAAAACTTCCCTGAGGGCACTCCTGCTGCGAGTCCCTCCTTGGTGATAGATGTAAGCGACCGTCGTCCGATTGTCTGATCGAACCTGACCCGGAAAACCTTGGAGGTGATGCGTCAAGTGCAACAGCCCCAACCGTATAGCCCTCAGCTCCAAGACGTTGATGGGGGTGTGAGTCTTTTGAGGACCCCGCATCCCCTGGAACTGATGTTCCTTCCAGAAAACCACAAATGACTGATCCAAAGACAGAGGGCATCCGTCTCAAGCCGCTAACAGATGAAGTTGAAGAGGCCTCATGTGAAACTAAGCAAGGGGAACCGCCTCGAAGGATGCCACCCTCAACCCCACCAGCCTCATCCCTTGCCTAACGGACAGGCGAGGGTTGGACAGAAGAAGACGTATCAGATCTTAAACCATCTGCACCTTCGACTGAGGCAGGAACACCCTGTTCTGAATAGTATCCAGATTCATTACCAGAAAGGAAACCTCCCTTGACGGGGAAAGAGCAGACTTGAGGTAATTGATCACCCAACCGAACCTCTCCAGCGATGTCACCACCGTCCTGGTGTCCAGCTCCACCTGGCTGAGAGAGGAAGCCGTGATGAGAAGGCCGTCCAGATATGGCACAATGCGAAATACGGGGCCCTGAGAAAAGCCATTATACCCGCCAACACCTTGGCGAATACCCTGGCGCCGAGGGCAGCCCGAACGGGTGAGCCACCAACTGATAGTGCTGATCTCCCACCACAAACCTGAGAATCCGCTGAAGACCTGGGAAGATCGGCACACGAAGGTAAGCGTCCTTGATGTCCATGGACGTCATAAAATCCCCTGGACGAAGAGGATTGATGGACGAGCGCAGAGACTCCATGCGAAATTTCTTGGTCCTGATGAACCTGTTGAGAACCTTTAAATCCAGAATGGGTCTTAAGGAACCATCCTTTTTAGGCACTGTAAAAAGGTTGGACAATAGCCCTGGTGTCTCTCTGAGAAGGGCACCTGGCAAACGACTTCCAGCTCCAGAAGATTATGAACTGCCAACAACAGCCCCTGCATAGCCCGGGGGTCTGAAGGAACCTGAGACCTGAGGAATCCGGGAGGAGGCCGGAACTCGAACTCCAGCTTGTACCGGAAGAGACCACTTCCAGGATCCATTTGTTAGTGACCTCCCGGGTCCAGACCTGGGCGAAGTGCCGTAGCCGTCCCCCCACCCATGATGGTGAGGGCGCCCCCTTCTTACTGAGAGAGCTTGGCAGCAGCCTTGGGTTTGACACCCCAGGCAGTTCCAGGGCGGGCACGTCATCTGCCCCTACCCCAGGAGTCACCTCTGAACGCAGAGAAAGCAACTCACCTGCTTGCTCGAGAGCCACGAAAGGAAGGATTAAAGGAACCTTCACCCCGAAAGGAGCGGTGTTGCGTTTTGCATTGTGGCAGCTTTCCTCCTTTCGCCACCGAGTCCAATTAATCTCCAAACAGGCGCATACCCAAGAAGGGTAGCCCTGTGAGCGCCTTCTTAGCCGCCATATCAGCCACCCATTGGCGCAACCAAACCGATCGACTTATAGCTACAAACAAAGCCGAGGTACTGTAACACATGCATATAACATCGTCCAAAGCTAATAAGACAAAGGTCATGAGCCAATCACACCTCGTAAGCGCTGCAAACTCATCACTAGCAGGGTTGAGATGGGGACCATTCAACAGGCCCCTAATTACAGATCTGGTAGCCACTGCCGTGAGAGCTGAAGCACAAACGGGATGCAGGGCCGAACCCACACTGGAAAAGGCGTGTGACGCCATTTGATCAAGACGACGGTCCTCACCGTCCTTCAGCGTGGTGGAGTCTGGTGAATACACAACCGATGTGTTGGACAACCCCAGAATCGGAGCGTCGACTTCTGGGGGGTGACGACCAGCGCTTCACCGTGTCCACCGGAAAGGGATACTTCCTATTCCACCCCTGAGGGACCCCGGAAAGCCAGCTGGGCCTTTCCCATTCCTTAAGAATCAATTTGTCAAAATGCTTCTGAACAGGAAAATCAAGGAGAGCCTTAGTGGCCCCCGAAAAATTCCCCCTTCTGCGGAGGGGCCTCCGCAGGAGGGGAAACAGTAAGAACCACAAGAATATGGACCAGAAGTCTGGGGGTATCCACAGTATCCCCACGCTCCTACCCAGCATCAGCATCAAGGAACTGCTGATCATCAGCGCCTTCAGAGTCTGAAAACAATTTTCCCTCCTCAATCGGGGAATAACCAGACCAGTCAAGGTAATCATATTCCTCATAATCAAAACCTGGCACAGCCAATGCCAAATGCCTTCTCTTAGCTGGCTAGCAATCAATTTTTCCAATGTTGGTCAATCTAGCACAGACATCAGATTGCAACTCCCCACTAATGATCACATCACTTGGGGTCAAAGCCAGGCGTGGGGGTGTAGGTGATGAGGCCGTCGGCGCTGACCCAGACGCCTGGGACCCGGACTGCCGCGTAATGGCCTGCTGAGCACATGGAATGCAAACATGCACATTATCCCCCGCACGCCGGGGTTGCCCCGAAGGGATCCCGAGCCCGGTATCCTGGGAAGCCTCCATATGGGGATTTTTTATGGTAGTCGCAATGACCAGTGGGAATTACGCTAGTAAGCTACCCGGGATGCCCCTTAATGTCCGTTAGTGGGAGGATTTTTAATGCCCAAATTTGAGAGAGGGAATTAAGGATCAGGAGAAAACCCCCCTTTTGTCTATATCAAGGAAGGAATTCCCCCTAAAGACATAGCAAAAAAGGGGGTACCATAAGAAATCCAAAAAGCCATGTACAGCAAGCATACTTCTATAAATGTATAATATTAATGCATATAAAAATAGCACACATGTAGCATGACAAGGCACCCTCAAGACACACATTCCGTTTGTACAGAGAACAACAGTTAATGCCATGACACAGCAGTTAACAAGCCCCGCAGGGAACTCACAGTTTATGACCAAGGAAAATGATGTCCAGCTCGCAGCAGCAGCCGCAACAGCACCAAGCCGAGTGAGGAAAGGAAGAAGAAGAAGGGCCAGCGCGGATTGCGCGCCGCGCGTGGCCCCGCCCCCGCCTGTGGAAGATAGGCGAGCCGTGGTTCCCAGCCATTGGTTGGGGAGAGCCAAAAGAGAGGGGCAGGCCGCATCAGCATGCAGAGCGCCCGGCCCCGCCCCCTCTGCAATGTCAGCCGCTCATACTAAGGAGAAGTACAAAAAAAGCATGGCCGCGCTCCCAGCAAGGCTGCGGAGCCGACTCGGTATCCAGGTCGCCGTCCAGCTGGACGCGGCCTGGCACAAGTAAAAGCATGCCACTCACACACTCATATGTACTGGCAGTTATCCGGCTAGGACAAGACTGAGGTAAAAATAGGAGGGACAGGCCCCCCCCCCCCCCCCCCCCCCCCATGATCCAGGGATTCCGGGAGCAATGGGCGGGGGATGATCCCAAGCCACCTAAAGCAGCGCAGGGAAAATACGGACAGGGCATCCCAAACCAGGATCCTGAACCTGGTATCCGCCTACCCCTTGTTGGGGGTCTCACAGAGGAGTATGACTCCTAGTTAGTACACCACTAGGGTGTAAACTACCCTCGCCCGTACCTACAGCCGAGGCTGGGAGGCATATGGGCTTACTAAAACCGAGGTCCGGGCAAAAATAGGGATAAATTGGCCGGGTGAGAACCCGGCTTACCTGCAAAGAAGGAGACACAGCCATCTTCTGACTTGCTCGCCGTCTGCAGAGACGATTACTGGGGAATGTGTGGGAGGTCCCAGGTATTTATGGGCCGGGAGGGGCTTCCTTTTTTTCTAGTCATCTCTGCAGACGTTCACCCTCTACTGGACATAACCCACGTGTAATGAATACTTCCGAAGCAGGGTGTGAGACATACTTGGAATAGACCTCTGGAAGAAAACAGCCAAAGCAGAAACATGCCCCTTCAGCGTGCTGAGCTGAAAACCCAAGTCCAGACCATGCTGAAGGAACTCCAGTATCCGAGGGAAAGGCCCTAGCCTCACACCAGTCAATGTAAGTCCACCAGGTCCTATAATAGATGGTAGAAGAGGATTTCTTCCTAGCCCTGACCAGAGTCTGAACAACCGAATCAGACAGACCTTTCTCCTTTAGGATGGAGGTTTCAGCAGCCAGGCCGTCAAAGCCAGCGTTTGTAAATTGGGGTAACAGAGCCGTCCTTGAGTAAGAAGATCCGGAACCAGGGGCAGAGGATACTGATCCACCGCCAGCTGAACGACATCTGCGAACCACACCTGTCTTGGCCACCTGGGGGCCACCAGAACAGCCGGCACTCTTTCCTGAATCAGCTTGCGCAGAACCTTGCCCAGAAGGGGAAACGGAGGGAAGAGGTACAGGAGACCGAACCCCTGCCAGGACAGAGACATGGCATCCACCGCCAGAGCCAGAGGATCCTGGGACAGTGAGACAAACGCTGGCAGATTGTGATTGTGGTGAGAAGCAAACAGATCCACGTCCGGTAACCCCCACCTGTGACAAAGGGATAGGAAGACCTCGCTGTTGAGGGACCATTCCCCCCGGCAAGAGGCCCCCCTGCTCAGAGAATCCGCTTCCAGATTCTCCACTCCCGGAATGTAAACCGCAGAGATGCACGGGACATTGTCCTTGGCCCAAGACAGGATCAACGACACCTCCCGGAGGGCACTCTTGCTCCGAGTCCCTCCCTGATGATTGATGTAAGCGTCCGCAGTCCGGTTGTCAGAGCAAACCTGAACCGACAGTCCCTGGAGGTGAGACGTCAGCTGTGCCAGCACCAACCGAACCGCCCTCAGCTCCAGAACATTGATGTGGGCGTGGGCCTCCTGAGGGCCCCACAGCCCCTGGAATTGGAGGGCTCTCCAGTAGCCCCCCCCAACCTGAAAGACTGGCATCCGTAGTGGCCGTCTCCCAACACGGGGTCAGAAATGATATGTCCCCCAGAAGATTCCTCGAGTCCAGCCACCGCCGGACCAGAGGAGATAGAACAAAGGCCTGATCCAGAGACAGGGGACTCTTGTCCCAGACTGACAGAAGATGGAGCTGAAGGGGTCTCATGTGAGATTGAGCATAAGGAACCGCTTCGAAGCAGGCCACCATCAATCCCACCAATTGCATCCCTTGCCTGATGGATGGATGAGGGCTGGACAGCAAGAAATGAATCAGAGCTTGGAGAGAGTCAACCTTCTGCTGAGGGAGGAGAATCCTGGCCTGAATGGTATCCAGGGTCATACCCAGGAAGGGGGTCACCCGAGACGGGGAGAGAAAGGATTTGGGATAATTGATCACCCATCTGAACATTTTCAATGCCCCGGAAAGGGGAATGCCACAAATTGGTAGTGTTGTTCCTCTACTGCGAACCTGAGGAACCGCTGATGCCCTGGGAAGACCGGCACATGAAGGTAAGCATCTTTGATGTCTGTTGAAGTCATAAAGGCGCAGGGAGCTGATAGAGCGCAGAGTTTCCATGCGAAAACGTCTGGTCCTGATGAACTTGTTGAGAAGTTTTAGGTCCAGGATGGGTCTGATGGAACCATCCTTTTTGGGTACTGTAAAGAGATTGGAATAGTAACACTGACCTCTCTCTCCCGGCGGGACCTGACAAATGACCCCCATGGCCAAAAGGTTTTGTACCGCCAGAAACAGACCCCGAGCTGCCCACGGGTCCGTAGGAACCTGTGATCTGAGAAATCTGGGAGGAGGCCAGTCCGCGAACTCCAGCTTGTATCCAGAGGAGATAACCTCCAGAATCCAACTGTCTGAGACTTGTTGAGCCCAGACCTGAGCGAAGAGCCGCAGCCGTCTCCCCACCTGCAAGGTTGAGGGCGCCCCCTCATTGCTGAGCGGGCTTGGCAGTAGATTTGGGTTTGGCACCCCAGGAGGATCCGTGCCGGGCATGGCCTCTGCCCTTGCCCCAGAAATCTCCCCTTTGCCCCGCAAAGGATACCCCCTGCCTGACCTAGGCCCACGAAAGGAGGGAGCAAAGGACCCAGAGCCCCGAAAAGGTCGCGGCTGCTTTTTGCATTGGGGTAATTTACCTCCCTTAGCAAAAAGGTCCAAACGATCACCGAACAGGCGCAACCCCTTAAAGGGGAGCCCCGTGAGCGCCTTCTTAGCGGCATTGTCAGCTGCCCACTGCACACAACTATACTGAAAGGCGGATAGAGACAACCAAGGCCGAGTTCCTACTACACATCCAAATGGTGTCATCTAAGGCAGAAAGAACATAGGTGATGAACATCTCACATTGTGACAAGGCTCTAAATTCAGCACTAGAAGGATCCACATGGGAGCCGTCCAGAAGGCCCCTGATCAGGGTCCTAATAGCCACAGCCGTAATAGCGGAAGCACAAACCGGGCGCAAGGCAGAACCCACACAGGCAAAGGCGTGGGAAGCCAGTTGGTCAATATGCCGGTCCTCACTATACTTCAAGGTAGTGGAATCAGGGGAATGCACCACAGAAGTGTTAGACAACCCCAAAACAGGGGCATCCACCTCGGGGGGAGTTGACCAACATTTGACCACATCCGAGGGGAATGGATACCTCCGATCCCACCCCTTAGGGATACCCGGGAGACAGCTAGGCCGCTCCCATTCCTTGAGAACCAGATTATTAAAATGCTTCTGTTCTGGGAATTCCAAACGTGGTTTTGCGGTACCAAACAATTCCCCTTGCTGCTTAGGAGCCACTGGAGGAGGGGAAATGGAAAGCCGGCATCAGCGCCAAGGCAATGCTGATCGTCAGACAGATCTGAATCTGAAAATAATTCCCTGAAAATAATTCCCCTTCCTCGAGAGGGGTATAGTCAGACAAATCAAGGAAATCATCTTGTTCCATAGTAAAGGCCGGCGCAGCAGGCGCCACATGCCGTCTTTTAGCTGGAGCCTTACGGGCTGCAGGGCTAGCAATTAGTTTCTCAATGTTGGCTAGTCTGGTGGAAACATCAGGTTGAGAATCCCCGCTAGTGTTAATATCACTAGGGGACATAATCAAGCGAGGCGGTGTGGGAGATGAGACAGTGGGTGCCGACCCAGACACCTGAGGCCCAGATTGCCGCGCAAGCGCCTGCCGGGCGCAGGGTACACAAACCCGCACATCATCGCCCACATGGTATGCCCCGCACACCACACAAAGCCGGGCTTGCCCTGAGGGGACCCCGAGCACCAGATCCTGAGAAGCCTCCATATGGTGAATATTTTTTAAATCACAATGAATAGTGGGAATTACTCTGTGCAGCTACCCGGGATGCCCCTTAAGAGTCCGCTAGTGGAAGGATTTACAATTAAGCCCTCAATTTCAGTGTGATTAACCTAGGGCACAGGACCGGGAGAGACCTCTAAGTAGGTTGTCCCGCCTGAAAGACATAACATAGAAACACACAGTCAGAATATATAATCATAAAAATACATAAGGAGATTAAATACAAGCCCACAGAGGGCACTCCTGGACGTCATGCAGAGCTAGCGATTTGCTCCACCACAGGACAGCGATGCAGGCAAAATGGTGCTGACCAGCTCGGGAGGGCCGTCCGCGGAACGCGTGCGTCGCTAGGCCCCGCCCCCTCCAGAAACGTGGGGACAGGCCCAGCACAGGTGGCCAGGCAACCAATCACGGCCCCGTGACGTCACCGGCCTGCCGCTGCTGTCAAGCATTCAAACGGCACACATGTGAAAAAGCACAGGAGGAGAGGAGGAAGGAGCGCTGAGTCTAAGTGCAAGCGTACAGTGTCACAAGTAAAACACAAAAGCATCAGTCATACCAACAAGCAGACACTGATCCCCCCCCCCCCCCCCCCCCCCAAATAACCGGGCAACGGGAGAAGGGGGAAAATAAGCCCATAGTCACATTTGGGGCATGTGATGGGAGCTAAGCTGACAGGGCATCCCATATCAGGCTCACCAACCTGTGCCGCCTACCCTTTGGTGGGGGATTTGCGGTGGAGCAATACTCCATTAAAAAGCACCTCTAATAGGTGCTGCCTACCTTCACCCGACCACGCAGCCATGGCTGGGAGGCAAGTAAAGAATGGAACGGGTGGGAATAGGACACAGGGCCAGGGGCTGTGCAGCCCGGCTTACCTGCGAGGAGAGAAGCCATCATCTTGACCTTCGCAGCCCAACTGCAGAGAATGAGCTGGGGAATTTAGTGGGAGGTCCCGGGTATATAAGGGCTGGGAGGGGCCTCTTTTTTTGCCATCTCTGCAGTAAAGCGCCCTCTTGTGGACTATATCCCAGATGTAATGAATCATTACTGGAGCAGGGCGTGCTGCATACTTGGAATATGTATATTTGTATACAATTTTTAGTTAACCAATTATTTGTGGTCTGGGTGAAAAATGGATTAGTAAATCTTTTATGCTAACTACACATGAAGAAGTCTCCCAAACTTACCGCCCTACTTACAAAAAAGGACACTGGTCCTAAAGAGAAAGAGGACCATTTGACTAGCTGGTCCTAATCCCCGCCAACCCAGTGGTCTAATATAATAACAGGCCCAACTGTGGGGAAGGGTCATGGTTGCCATCAGTCTTTGAGTACCAGAGACTGGTTTCACAGTAAAATAACCAAGGCCATTCAGCTGTTGGACCTCCAGATAGAAAGAATGGCATTCTACCGAGTAAAGCCATAATCAGGTGTATGCTTTTATGAGGGTAAGGAGGCAGAGAGGAGAGGGTGTGGTTACCAATGTAGTTTATGGCATTATTCTGCATTATAAGATCGCCGAGTGAGGCACCAAACAAAACCTGGGATGCCTGGGGTTTGTGAAATATGAATTACACAGAAAAACGGGGCATAAGACTTCTGAATCGCCAATGCAGTATAAGTTCTCAAAGCGCTGAAATAGGAGGCTAGTCATGGGATTAGGGAAAATGTACAGCTACTAAAAGACTTTCAGTGACCCCAAAACTCTGGAGTTATTTTAGAATGAATCACCACAGGCCACCATCAGAGTTTTCTGGTGTCATCTACCACCTGATTTCTAAGTTTGATGTATATGATACAACATGTTGAAGGTTCATTTTCCAGGTCTTAGTATAGCTGTAGTCCTGTTGTCAGAACCCAGCAAACCTGTGCAAGTTACAGGGCCCATTTTGCAATGTGGGCCTACTGCCACAGCCAATTAGTGTGTTGGATTTGAAAAGAAAGTGCAATACAGGAGCATTTTGGAACACTAAAGAGGCATTATTGCCAAAATATTAAAATGAAAGGGGATAAGACAAAGGACATTGAAAAATATGTAGAAGCATTTTCAGTGTATTTCACTTATGCTGAATTCTATTTGACTGCGTTGTGACACACTGTAAAAAGGGACCCTGAGACTCAGCCCAAGGACCAAAACAGACCTGGATCTGGCCCTATGTGTAGTATTAAAAATGGTAACAAGACTTTATTAAGACTTTATATTCGTCCAACCAGTTTTCTCAAACCAGAAGTTGCATTACTGGTGAATAAGTGCTTAGACATAGAGCAGACTATGTGGATATCCAAAAGAAACAAGCTGTTGGTGGCTCTTGAGGAAAGGGCTGGGAACACTGCTCTAGTACAACCAGTCATCCATGATGAAATCTTTTAAATTATGGTTTAAAAGGTTGGTGGCGCAAGGCTGGCAAGATGGTTAGGCACATGGGTCCATTTAAAACAAATCTGGATATGACCCAGTCTCATTACCATAGCTCTTCAATAGGATTCATACAGGACCCCGACACATATTCTAGGTCCAGTAACTCACATTATATGTCTAGCTACTACAACAGGGAAGTGTTTCACATTTGTGGGACTCACCATCCTTATAGAGGTAAATCAATAGTTTTGCACATACATGTCTTATAAGGTGATATAGAAACTCTACTGGCAGATGCAATGAGTATGGGGAAACCAAGTAAGGGCTTGCAATGGTCATTTTGATGAATATTAGGCTACCGGTCCCTGGGGAAATTGATTTTGTGGCACAGGTGATAAAGGAGCATCACAAAGGTGTTCATGAGATGCAATGAAGTCCACCATGAGGAATATGGGAGACTACATAGCTATTGGAAGCGAGATAGTACAAATATTCTCATCTGTAGCAGCAAGTATTATTCCAGCATTGGCTGAGCATGATGGGATCTAAACTATCCAATACTGTTAATAAAGATGATTACCTGCCAGTAGGACTGCGATTAATACAGGTGGCTCATAGCAGTATAGAACAGAAGCACCCATCTTCAGCAACACCTGGTGTTCCACCTTGGATTCCTGGTTATGTGTGGTCTATTTAGCTCATAAGAAGACCCACATGGCCATTGAGTAAGTCTAAACCGCAACTAGTACTTGGTCATCCAGTTGCACAAGAGAAAGAACACCAACCGAAACTGAAGGGAAAACCTTGTGGTGCCATGCTCAGAGGAAAGTTTTTTTTATCCATTTCACCAGGAAATAAATTGTTGTCTAAATTATAAACTGACACAGAGCACTAAAAACTTTCTGTGCAACCTTCTGTGCACCTCAATGTCTACATCTCTCAGAGCAACAGGGAGGCATTTTTGGTTGAAGGCATTCGCTAGAATTTATAAAGGTTGAAATGGCTTTGTCTACAGTATTTAAAAATCCACCAGATCGTTTGTGGGGTTTCACCTTTTTGTTGCTAAGTAGGCTCCATAGTAGCCAACCAATAGTTAAGATTTATTTTTAAATATTTCCAGTTTAGCTCCCAAGTCTACCCAATAACTGAGGGGGGGGGGGGGGGGGGTGCAGATGTCCATAGCAGAGGGTAGAACCAAAATACAGCAAGTTTGTAAGATAACCAAGAAGCCCCCCCCCCCCATGAATGAGAACTTGGTTTTGGGGGGACCTTACAACAATTCTCTGACCACAACAAATACCATTCTGACAGCAACTCTAAACTTTAAGGAACTGGCTGAATAAAAGTTTATAAAAGTTAATAGTCATATTCAGTACTGCCTGAGGCTACAGCTTGAGTCAGAAGGACAGTTTTGGTGCCATTGATGCAATAAGGTAATACAACACCAGAAACTAAGCAGATGTAAACTTAACGATTGGAAATAAGTAACTGTAATGGATAGGACATTCCACAAGACTAGACAATTTAGCCAACACATGCCCTTGCCCCGGGTGCCAGTCATCTCCTCAACATTATCAACATCTCAGGGCCTATGAATTCAGAATGTGCAGGCTGCAAGCCAAGGTTAAAAGGTCCCAATGACCTTTGAGGGCTCCCTGCATAGATCAACAGCCTGCAGCATCCTACAACATGTACAACCACCCCAAAGGAGGGTTAAGAAAAGTGTAAAGCCAAGGGAACTTGCTAAGGAAAGCCCATCTCCTCTCCTCTGGGCTCCTCGGCTTGCCGTGTTCCTTGGCTTTGCATGGTGAAGCCAGAAGCAGGAATATTCCTTTTGTTGAAAATAATGACATTGTAGAGCCCTTCACATTAGACTCTTTCTATAATGACTGCTCAGTTTCTGTTTAGGATCAGCAGACTGCAGGTCCACTTGTTTGTAAAGGTCCCTCAGTTCCTTAATTTCCTGCAGGACCTTCCTGGCCTGTCTCCAGTTGGAAGAGGCCTCTCCTAAAAGCCTCTCAGCCTTTTGCAGGGCACTGTCAGTGTCCACCTTACCAGAGGCTTCCTTTACCATCTTTTTTCCCTCCCCACATTCTTTCACTTCGGTAAGAAGTTCCTGAGTTTTGTCAATCTTCTGAGATATTAGGTCCTGTATCCGTGACAGTCTCTCAGACTCTGGTACCTTCTTGGGTACGGGACGGTGGCCAGAAGAGTCTGAACGGGACAGAATCTCCTCCATGGAGGCACATTTGTTCTTCTCAGAATAGGACAACTTTTTAGGGACCTGAGGTGTGTAGGTTGTGCCCTTTCCAAAAGAGTCACGATGCATGCCCCATTTATCCCAAGGAACTTGTTCTTTTGCTTGGAGGTTCTCCAGCCTTTCTTTTACTGAAGACCTGAGGTTCTCAGAGTCTGAGCGGCGGCGGCAGGCAGCTAGCTGGGCAACAGATTTGTCCAGGTCTACTCTGAAACTTTGCTCGCAGCTGCTTTGTTCTTCTGGGGAGGCATCTTCTTCCTGGATAAGGTCCAAAGTCAGCATACCATCGGATGTTGAGGTAGATGCCTACAAAAAAAACATGTTTATTAGAAACTATATAAAAAAAGACAAAAGGCTGAGATCACTGGTAAACCAAGGCATCAACTTGATTTTGACAAAAAAAAAAGAAAAGTGATCTCATGGAGCAAAATAAACACGTATAAATTGATTAGCAGCAACCACCATACTTGCCTTATGACAGCATATACCTACACTTTGGAATAGGAGAACAGAGATTCTTTTCAAGAAAGAGATCTGTGTTGACAGCTGACTAGTCAAGTAGGTCAAGGGGTTAGCCTTTATGTTCACAGTAAACCCATATCAGTCTAACTGCACCTGTTAAACCCGGAGGTGCTGGTATTTTCAATGCTTTGCTTTAAGGGGAAATGCCACTTAACCTGGTGACCTGTGTAGGTGTCAAGTGTAATGAAAAGTCAACTGGCTGCAAAAACACTATTGTGTAATAATTACACACATTTTTATATCAAAGTTATTTATTTTAACCATATTCCTAAAAATAATAAGAACAATAATAAATAGGGGTTGTCCAAAATAGACAATTTAGATCAAAAGGAAACTTCTAACGCATCTAGGTGGAGTAGCTACCTTTGCATATAAAAGGTGACCAAAAGGAACAATGCCTTACACCAGCTGATTAATTTTCATATAAATATCACCTGTATCCATATGTCCCCTTAGCCAAAAAAAAAAAAAATTCGCCTTAATCCATATAATGCAACCCTAAAAAGACCCTATAAACTCCTTAGCCTATGAAATGCTTCTTAGCCATATAATTGGCTCTTTAATGCTTTAAAAAATGTGGTTATATAAGATCATCAAATTGTGGATGTTGATAGGTGGCCATTGATGTGTTGAGCATGACTACAGGGAAACTGAGGATGCGGCTACTCCCGCTCTGTTCCAAACAACTCTTTATTCATTGCATTAGTATGGTTGAATAAGAGCCCGAGAATGTGCTGTGGTACACAGCAGAAAGTCTTGTTTTGAGTTTTGTGGGTGATCTGGAGGGTTTCACACAGCAGAGCATTCTGATTTGGTAAACTGACCTATCACCGGCATAGTGAAAATATTGGTGACGCGTCCACTTTAAAGCGGACCTCCAGTCAAAGAAGCAATAGTAAGTAAATTGCTCCCCTAACCCCGATCTGTGGAATAGCATGCCACCCTCTCCTGGTGCTGAGGCAGGTGAGGGGGGTTGCAAAGGAAAAAAAAAAACAGACACTGCTTTGTGTGTTTCTGTGTGGCGGCACAGGAACACACAAAGCGGCATCCCTGGGCACGTGCCCGACGCCTATTTAAATGTGAAAGGGACGCTTGACCGCAGCTGAGGTCGGGGTTTTTGTTCTTTGTAATTCCCCCCAGTCCTGCCTCAGCTCCAGGAGAGGGTGGCAGGGCGGGGGTTGTCTTTCAACACGCATAGTCATACAGCCCCCTCACTCATGACAAATAGAGGCTGAAGTTCATTTAAAGCGGACCAACAACCAATCTTATAGATTCCCGGGCCGATCAGATCCCTCCCCGTGGGGCATCCGAAATCGGGATGTCCCGCGGGGTGAAACCCCCCAGGAAGCCCACAATCCTACCTTTTCCACGTTCCAGCGGCGCATGTGCATCCGCCGTCGCCGCCTCCTGCGCGTCCCTCTAGCAGGGTGCACTCCCTGTAAGAGGGACGTGCGAGAGGCAGCGGCGGACGCGCTCTGCTTGTCTGGCGCTGCCTCTCGCTTGTCCGTCAGCGGGGATTGGCTGCAGCGGTCACGTGGGAGCGGGGTGAGGTGAGTTTTCGGGGCTTTCTGGGGGGTTTCACACAGTGGACCAAAACCCAGGATAGTCAAAATCCTGGGTGTTGGTCCACTTTAATTCAGGCACTGACTGTCGTATAAGCCTTCCACTCCTTCACAATAAATTATACAGGTGATTGGAAACTTACCACTGCCATGAGGTGACCTCTTGTAGGTGGACGCCTACTGTGTTGTATTTTTGCTCTATCTCTAGTTGGGTGGGCCAGGAAGCTTTCTTCTTCCACCGTCACCTACCACAAATAAAGAATAATGTCCTATATTTAAAATTACAAATAGCTTTACATATTTTTTTTCAGGATCAGAATCTTTATTTTTGCTAAGTATGTGCATTATAATACAATTCTGTGATAACTCACCTGTAGAATTGGTATTATACGTATACAGCACATCCTGTTCCAGAATATTCCTTACACATGGGTTATACATCCACAAGATGGCGCTGGACTGCAGAAAACAGCTTGTGGCTCCTCCCGGCCCTCCCACAAAATCCCCAGTATTTACAAGCAGTGAACAAGAAGCCGGGAGAACAATAATGTCAAAAATGAACATATGAACAATCACCATACAGAGGTAACTAAGTATAATGATTGGGTGGGGTGGAACAGGACGTGCTGTATACGTATAATACCAATTCTACAGGTGAGTAATCACAGAATTGTACTGTTCTAAGTATACCGCACGTCCTGTTCCAGAATATTCCTTACACATGGGACATCCAATAGCAGTGTCCGTAAGGTAGGTTGGGATCCCCAAAAGTAACAGCAGACAGTTTAACCACTGCCGGCTGCAGAACTTTGCGACCAAAAGCAGCATCAGCTGAGGCCTTAACATCAACCTTGTAAAACGTAGAAAGGTATGAACAGAAGACCAAGTAGCGGCCTTACAAACTTGTTCAACAGAAGCTTGGTGCTGAAAAGCCCAAAATGCACCAATAGCACGAGTAGAATGAGCAGTAAGGCAAAAGGGAGGCTCCTTCCCCTTAGCAGAGTAGGCCTGTACCACAGCCTGACGGATCCACTTGCCGATAGTGGACTTAGCTGGAGCCAGACCTTTCTTAGGTCCAGATGGGAGCACAGCAAGAGCATCAGTCTTCCTGAAGGATTCAGTAGCCACCAAATAGAACTTCAGTGTTCTGACCACATCCAGAGAATGCAAAACCCGCTCTTTAGCATTACTATGATTAGAGCACAGAGAAGGCAAAACAATGTCCTGATTGAGATGAAAAGCAGACACAACCTTAAAATCTGGCTTAAAACGAAACACCCCCTTGTCCTGGTGTCTCTCAAAGTAAGGAGGTTTGATGGAAAGCGCCGCCAACTCAGAAACACGCCTAACAGAAGTGATAGCCATCAAAAAGGCTACCTTAAGAGTCAATATGGACAAAGGGGCCTCACACAAAGGCTCAAAGGGAGAACCTTGTAATGCAGATAAGACCAAGTTCAAATCCCAGACTGGTAACATAGGCTTACATGGCGGACGCACGTTGAGTTACCCCCTGGAAGAAGGTCTTGACCAGACGATGGTGAGCAAAGGATCTTTGGAAGAATATGGCCAAAGCAGAAACATGACCTTTGAGGGTACTAAGCTGAAGACCCAAATCCAAACCATGTTGCAAAAATTCCAGAATCCTGGGGATAGAAAACACCCGACATGGAAGCGACTTAGACTCACACCACTCAATCATGCCATACCCTATAGTAGATGGATGATGAGGACTGCTTCCTAGCCCGAAGCATAGTATTAACTACAGAGGCAGGCAGCCCCTTCTCCATCAGGATGGAGGTTTCAGCAGCCAGGCCGTCAAAGCCAGCGTTTGTAAACTGGGATGGCAAAGCTGCCCCTGAGTGAGCAGGTCTGGATCCTTGGGCAGAGCATACTGATCTACTGCCAACTGCACGACGTCTGCGAACCACACCCTTCTTGGCCAACAGGGGGCCAGAATGGCTGGTACCCCTTCCTGAGCAATCTAGCACAACACCCTGCCCAGCAGAGGGAAAGGAGGAAACACAGAAAGCTCTTCCAAGACATTGCTAGAGCATCCGTGGCCAAAGCCAGAGGGTCCTGTGACAGAGAGACAAAGACTGGAAGCTTGTGATTGTGATGGGACGCGAACAGATCCACATCTGGCTGACCCCAACGGTGGCACAGGGAGTGAAACACCCTGCTGCTGAGGGACCATTCTCCCAGACGAGAAGTCCCCCAGCTGAGGGAGTCTGCCTCCAGATTCTCCCCCCCGGGATGTACACGGCTGAGATGCAGGGAACATTCTCCTCCGCCCAAGACAGTATCGGGGACACTTCCTTGAGGGCCCTCTTGCTCCGGGTCCCTCCCTGATGATTGATGTAAGCAATCACCGCCTGGTTGTCCAAGCGGACCTGAACCGCCCGACCTCGAAGGTGTGGAGTCAATTGGGCGAGAACCAACCTTATCGCCCTCAATTCCAGAATGTTGATAAGGGTGTAGGCCTCCTGAGGGTCCCAATGACCCTGGAATTTCAGGGATTTCCAGAAGCCCCCCAACCCGTCAGGCTGGCATCTGTGGTGACTGTCTCCCAGCACGGGCCAGAAAGGATCTGCCCACCAACAGGTTTCTTGAGTCCAGCCACCACGAGAGAGACCGTCTGGCCAGGGACAGAACCAGGACCTGATCCAGGGACCGAGGTCCCAAACTGACAAGAGGTGAATTTGAAGAGGTCTCATGTGAAACTGAGCGTATGGAAGCAGGACACCATCAGGCCCACCAACTGCATCCCCTGCCGGATGGAGGGATGAGGGGAAGACAGAAGATGCCTGGCTAGGGCCTAAAGACTCTCCACCTTCTGCTGAGGGAGAAAAATCTTGACCTGAGATGTGTCCAGAGTCATGCCCAGAAAGGACCTCACCATTGACAGTGACAGGAAAGACTTGGGATGGTTGATCACCCAGCCAAAGGACTCCAGTGTGGACACCACCAGCTGGATATCCAGCTCGGCCTGCTGGAAGGACTGAGAAGTGATGAGAATGTCGTCTAAGTAAGGAAGGATGCGGATGCTCTGAGATCTCAGCAGAGCCAGTACGCCCGCCAGCACCAGTGAATACCCTGGGAGCCGAGGTGAGACCGAAAGGTAAGGCCACAAATTGATAGTGCTGATCCTCCAGAGCGAACCTGACGAATCTCTGATGACCTGGAAAGATTGGTACATGAAGGTAAGCATCTTTGATGTCTACAGAGGTCATGAAATCGCCCGGGCGTAAGGAATTGACAGCTGAGCGCAATCTCCATGCGAAAGTGTCTGGATCTGACAAATTTGTTGAGACACTTTAAATCCAGGATAGGTCTGAAGCATCCGTCCTTTTTTGGGAACAATGAAAAGATTGGAATAGTATCCTTTGCCCCTTTCCCTCAAGGGCACCTGGCAGATGACCCCCGACTCCAGAAGGTTTTGGACAGCAAGGCACAGACCCTGACCCTGAGGGGGTTTTGAGCCATCCGGGATTTGATGAATCTTGGGGGGGGGGCCAGGCTGCCAACTCTATCTTGTAACCGGAGGACACTACCTCCTGAATCCACCGGTCTGAGACGTGAAGCCTCCAGACGTAAGCAAAGGGCCGGAGCCGTCCCCCCACCCGGATGGGTGAGGGCGCCCCTTCATGCCTGAGGGGGCTTGGGTGAGGATTTTGGCTTGTGACCCCAGGACGGCCACGTCCTCTGCCCCTTCCCCAGTGATCTCCTCGGACCCCAGTAAAGGAGACTCCTCGGCCAGTTCTGGAACCACGGAAGGATGGGAAAAAGGCACCCATCCCCCAGAAGGACCGGGACGGCCTCCTACGTTGAGGTAACCTGCCACCCCTGGCAAATAAATCCAAACGCTCCCCAAAGAGATGCAGGCCCTTGAAAGGGAAGCCAGTGAGGGCTTTCTTAGCAGCATTATCAGCTACCCATAGACGTAGCCAGACAGAGTGGCGTATAGCCACCAACAAGGCAGAAGTTCTACCACACATTCTAATGGCATCATCCATAGCAGACAGAATATATGCAATAAATTCCTCACAAAGCAGTAGAGATCTATACTCTTCTCTACCCGCATCCTCAGATGCCCCGTCCAAGAGACACTTAAGCACCCCTTTAATGGCAATGGCCGTAATAGCAGAGGCACAAATCAGGCGCAGAGCCGTCCCCACACAGGCAAAGGCGTGACAGGCCAGTTGGTCCAAGTGCTGGTCCTCCCCATCCCGCAGGGTAGTAGTATCAGGAGAATGCATGACAGATGTATTGGACAACCGGAGAATGGGCGCATCCACCTCGGGAGGACATGACCAACGCTTAACAACATCAGCAGGAAAGGGATACCTCTTGTCCCAACTCTTAGGCACTCCTGGCAGCTTGCTAGGCCGTTCCCATTCCTTGAGCACTAGATTATTAAAGTGAGATTGCTCAGGGAACTCCCAGCGTGGCTTAGCCGTATGAAAGAGATCACCCTGCTGCTGCGGAGCCACTGCCAGGGGAGAAATACAAAGCACTTAAAAAATATGACTCAGCAGCCTGTCAGTGTCATCAGGGCACCACGGGTCTTCCCCAAAAGGAGTCCCAGTACTACTGTAAATCTTAGGTTGTTCCTCAGAGGATTCAGAATCAGAAAATAATTCCCCCTCCTCAAGGGGATAAGGACCTGAGAGTGAGTAAGGGCCCTCGTCCTCTACAGGGAAGAGGGAAACAGCGGGTGATAAATGCCGCTTCTTAGCAGAAGTCTTACGTGGGGCAGACCCAGCAAGATGTTTTTCAATGCTGGCCGCCCGTGCAGCTAAATCATATGCCCCTCGGAGGGGGTCAGATGTAAGCGTGGGGGAGGTAGGAGAAGCCCGAGGGGGCGCCGCTCCAGTAACGGGCAACCCAGGCTGCAGTGCAAGCACCTGCTGGGCGCAGGGTACACACACCCTGACATCATCACTTATAGGGGATACTTCACACACAACACATAGCCGAGCTTGTCCCGAAGGAACACCAAGCACATTATACCCAGAAGCCTCCATATGGTGATTATAGTGGCACAATAGGCCAATGTAGGGTTAACGCTAATGATAGCAACCCGGGATGCCCCAATAGCCCGCTAGGGATGTGGGAGATATAATAGTAATATTCCCAAACTAAGGGGAGGACCGGGAGAAACCACAATGAGGTCTACCAGCCTGAAAGACATAAGAAGACATCCCCGTAAGAATACAGTAAAATATATATAATACATAACAATCCACCCCGCAGGGGCACTCACGGACCGCGGTAGGAAACAGCAGACACGCAGCACGAGGGAGGTAAAAATGGCATCCGCATATACCTCGAATGGCGACCTCCTGAAGAGCGTGACTCGCGCCCACATGATCCCGCCGCCCAATGAGGTAATGTCACCGCCGTCCGCGGAAACACATTAAGCAAGACATGCAGGATACAACAAATATCAATTCTGGTACAAGCAAGTGAATATTCAGGTTGCTTGACATACCGTACACAACCCCCCCCCCCCCCACCCCGAGATCTCCAGGGGCCACTCTAGTGAAACAAAATGAGGGGAGAGTGCAGGTAGCTAAGGGGAGTAGGGATTAAAGGAGAACCCCAGGAGGAGGGGGCATCCCACAAGGCTCACCACAGGCCTATACCGCCTACCCTGTCAAGGCAGGGACTGCGCTCGGAGCAGCGCTCCTCAAGTACCTAGCCCGGGTGCTGTCCTAACTTCACACGAACCAGTCAGCCGAGGCTGGGAGGCAGTGGGTCCAGAACGGGTGGTAATAGTCCTGCAGGGCCACATATAGAGAGCCATCTTCTATCTTCGCAGTCCAGACTGCAGATTAAAACTGGGGATTTTGTGTGAGGTCCCTGACGTATATAGGGCCGGGAGGAGCCACAAGCTGTTTTCTGCAGTCCATCTTGTGGATGTATAACCCATGTGTAAGGAATATTCTGGAACAGCTGTAAACTTAGAATATATATATATATATATATATATATATATATATATATATACACACTGAATTCTTGTTGGCAAGTAGACTAAGTATATCAAGTATGGGAGAGATGTAACAAAAAACATAAATGGAAATGAGGAACATATCCTATTAGGGCCAGTTGGGTATGCTATGGAAGCTAAGGGACGATATGAGGGTTTTTTTTAAACAGTATCTACTTTTCCTGGCAGCTAATCCAAGGCCTAACTTGGGAGAGGGGGGGGGGGGGGTGGTTTGAGTCCTGGTCCCAGAAATTGGGTAGCAAGGCAATTAAGGTTTGAGAAGAAGTTGTTAAACAAAACTATGATCTTGATTTATTAATGTTTAATAAAGCTAAGTGGCATACATTTTACATTTTCCTCTGCAAAAGCTCCTATCTCTGCATAGCAGAAGAGAACGTCATCCCACAAAGTCACTCACTGCCTTAGCAGGGTGAAATTACATTATGAGGTTTGAAGACCCCTAAATTACCAGGTCCTTCTGGAAGAAAATTTGGACGATGCGCCACCTGTCACTTTCTGGACCTTCCTGCCTTTCCCACTCCCACCCTGACATTGCTCTGATTTTCCACTCCATCCCTTGGGGGTTAGTTGTTTTGTTGTAGTTCTCTACTTGCTAGTAGTAGAGTATCTTATGTACTGGCTAATCCTAAATAGTTTATTGCATGAGCTGTGTCACAAATATCCACAGATATTGGAAGAGGTTTTTTTTATCAAGGAGTCACAAAGGAGGTTTAAGTTATCTTCCACCTTATAGTTAACATTTAGGCTCCTTTCACCCAGGGGCGAGGTAATTGCTATCTAAATCTCCATCAAATCACCTTCCAAAAGCCCTTAACTCAGGGACGTAGCTAGGGGGGCAGACAGGGCACCTGCCCCGGGTGCAGCAGGTCAGGGGTGTGCCAAAGGGGGGCCTGAGCACAGGTGGGGGTGCCATTTTGAATCTCTGCCCTGGGTGCCATAAAGCCTAGCTAAAACTCTGCTTAAATCGCTGCCTATGTTGTCCTATTGTGGCTTTCACACAGGCAAATGCCATTGCTGGGCAATTGCAGGGCGATTTGAAAAATTCATTTTCAGGTTGTTGATGGGTGATAGCGATTCCATAGAAGTCAATGGAATCCATCCGCAATCGCTATTCAATTCTGATGCAGTCAGCAGCCAATCAGGTGCTCTTTTTCCTGTGTTTATGTTGTGCATTTGTTTGTTTTTTACATTTTCTGCACTTTACATGTTTTCTGTTCTATTTAACATGGTTTTAGGTGAGTGATCCAGGTGGTACTTGAGTCAATAAGAAAATTAAGTGGCAATTGATTAAAAAAGTTGGTGAATCCTGAATCTAATATTCTTATGGCATTTCCCCTTAGAGAAAGAATAAATGGTGGTGGTGCACATAGCAATCCAAGCCGTCTTTTTGTCTTGTACACCTCTCTATCCTTGCTGCACTGTACAATTTATAAAAGTAACTGTAGTAGCTTTTTTTCTTTATTGTGTGTTAGGTCTCTAACATTGTGGAATCTTTTTGAGAAGATATGAGAGCATCCTGAGAAAATACAGTTCAGCACATGGGATGAATATACTACATTCTATTATGGGAGACCTGCTTAATTCATCTTTAGAAAGTATCCCGGACTTAACCTCAGTGTAGAGCGCTTACCTCATCCAATATACGATTCTTGGCTCGGGTGATCGCAGAGTTCAAGGCGTTGATCCAAGACTCCTTTTCCTCTGGGCTGACTGCAAGGAAGATCAGATTCGGTGCCTAAGGAAAGCAATGGCCCCATCATTTCACTTAAATAATAAAATAGCTGCAGGTTAATTAAATAAACAAGTGCCATAGATTTTTCTAAGCACCATTTTTACTTAGACCAAAGCACTACCTTAAAGGATCAATCAAGATATACATTCATGGTGGGGAGGATTTTCTTCTGCCTTAGCTACATCTTTGTCTCAGCGTAGCAAAAATACAATTTTGTGAGTACTCACCTGTAAAATGGATATTGTCAGTGTGTCACACACCCCGCTTCCCCTTTAATTCTTACGATCGGGTTACTCCACCAGCAGGTGGTAATGTTGCAGAGAGAAGTCTTGAAAACGAGCCCCTTCCGGCCTACATATACCTGGGACCTCCCACTTAACACCCAGTGAATTCAAACAGCAGTAAGACAAGGTACCAGGAAATCCAACGGTAACCTCAAAATAAAATAAAGGAAAGCTTCACCATATAGAGGATCCAGGATACCAAAAAGGGCGGGTGAAGCGGGGTGTGTGACACACTGACAATATCCATTTTACAGGTGAGTACTCACAAAATGGTATTATTCTCAGTGTGTTACACACCCCGCTTCCCCTTTAATTCTTACGATCGGGACATCCAAAAGCAGTGTCCACAAGGGATGGGTATCTGAAGGCAAAATGAAGCATAACAAACGACTGCAGTCTGCAGAACCTTGCGGCCAAACACAGCATCCGCTGAGGCCCGCACATCAACCTTGTAAAACTTAGAAAAAGTATGAACAGAAGACCAAGTAGCAGCCTCACAAACTTGTTCAACAGAAGCTTGGTGCTGAAAAGCCCAAGATGCTCCAACGGCACGAGTAGAATGAGCAGTGATACGAAAAGGGGGAACCTTCCCCTTGGCCGAATAGGCCCCAACAATCGCCTGACGAATCCATTTGCTAATGGAAGACTTGGCCGGAGCCAAACCCTTCCTAGGCCCACAGGGCACAACAAAAAAGATATCAGACTTACGAAAAGGAGAAGTAGTAATCAAATAGTACTTAACACAGCGTACTACATCCAAACAATGCAAAACCCTCTCCTTGACATTCTTAGGCTTAGGACACAAGGAGGGAAGAACAATATCCTGATTCAAATGAAAAGCAGAAACAACCTTAGGAAGAAATTCTGGTTTGAAACGAAAGACCACCTTGTCCTGATACCTCTCAAAGTAGGGCGCCTGGATCGACAAGGCCGCCAACTCCGAGACACGCCGAACCGAAGTGATAGCCACCAAGAAGGCAATCTTCTGAGTCAAGGTAGACAGAGCAATATCCTGCAAGGGCTCAAAGGGAGGAGCCTGAAGAGCAGAAAGAACCAAGTTCAAGTCCCAAACAGGGAGCAACGGCTTCCTGGGAGGCCGCACATGCGTAACCCCCTGGAAAAAAGTTTTAACTAAAGGATGAAGCGCAAAAGGCTTCTGAGAAAAGATAGACAAGGCAGAAACCTGCCCTTTCAGAGTACTCAGCTGGAGACCAGAGTCCAGCCCTGATTGCAAAAACTCCAGAATCCTGGAAACCGAAAAGACCCTACAAGGCAAAGATCTAACCTCACACCAAGCGATATAGGCTCTCCAAGTCCTATAGTAGATGGTAGAAGAAGACCTCTTCCGGGCACAGATCAGAGTCTTAACAACCGAGTCAGAAAGACCCTCCTCCTTCAAGATGAAGGTTTCAGCAGCCAAGCCGTCAAACCCAGCGTTGGTAAATTGGGGTAACACAGCTGACCCTGAGTGAGCAGATCGGGCCGAAGAGGCAGAACGACCTGATCCACCGCCAGCCGAACGATGTCTGCGAACCATACTTGCCTTGGCCACCTTGGAGCCACGAGAATGGCGGACACCCTTTCCAGAGCCAGCTTCCGTACCACCTTGCCTAGCATGGGTATCGGAGGAAAAAGGTACAGAAACCCTAGATCCCCCCAGCACTGGGACATGGCATCCACCACCAGAGCCAGAGGATCCTGGGAGAGCGATACGCAGGTCGGAAGCCTGCAATTGTGATGAGAGGCAAACAGGTCCACCTCCGGTGTCCCCCACCGGAGACACAGAGACCGAAAAACTTGAGGATGGAGAGCCCATTCTCCCGCTTCCCTGTTTTCCACCCCCGGAATGTAAACTGCCGAGAGACAAGGAACATGGGCCTCCGCCCAGGTCAGGATCAGGGACACCTCTCTGAGGGCACCCAGACTGCGAGTTCCTCCCTGATGATTGATGTAAGCAACCGCTGTCCGATTGTCCGAACGAACCTGAACCGGAAGGCCCAGAACATGCTGAGTCAAATGAACAAGAACCAGACGGATGGCTCTCAGTTCCAGAACATTGATGGGCAAGTGGGCCTCTCGAGGTCCCCACTGCCCCCGAAACTGAAGATCCTTCCAGAATCCCCCCCATCCCGAAAGACTGGCGTCCGTGGTGACAATTTCCCAGAGAGGGGTCAGGAAAGACCTGCCCCTCAAGAGATTGGTTGAGACCAACCACCATTGAAGGGACTGCCGGACCCGAAAGGACAACTGGAAGGGCCGATCCAACGACCGTGGTCGCCGCTCCCAAGACGCCAACAGATGAAGCTGAAGCGTCCTTGTGTGAAATTGAGCAAAAGGAACTGCCTCGAAAGAGGCAACCATCAACACTACCAGTCTCATCCCCAGACGGATGGACGGTCGAGGATTGGAAAGAAGGAACCGAGCCAATTCCTGAATCAGACCAATCTTGGATTGAGGTAGAAACACCCTGTGTAGACAAGAATCCAACCGCATTCCCAGAAAGGACACCACCCTGGCCGGGGCGAGGGAGGACTTGGGAAAGTTGATCACCCAACCGAAGCTTTCCAGCGTGGAGACCACCGTCCTGGTGTCTGTCTCCGATTGATTGAGAGAGGGAGCCATGATCAGAAGGTCGTCCAGATAAGGCACGACGCGAATGCCTTGAGATTTGAGAATGGCCATCACCCCTGCCAACACCTTGGTGAACACTCTTGGAGCCGAGGTAAGGCCAAACGGAAGTGCCACAAATTGAAAATGCCGATCCTTCATCACGAACCGAAGAAAACGTTGATGAGCCTGGCAGATGGGAACATGAAGGTAAGCATCCTTGATGTCTATGGACGTCATGAAGTCCCCCTGCCGAAGAGAACCGATGGCCGATCGCAGAGTTTCCATGCGAAACTTCCGAGTACGGATGAACCTGTTGAGGAACTTCAGATCCAGACCGGGGCGAACCGACCCGTCTTTCTTGGGGACTGTGAAAAGATTGGAGTAAAACCCGAGGCCCACCTCCAAGTGCGGTACCAGCCGGATGACCGCCATTTCCAGCAGATTCTTTACCGACGCCAGGAGCCCCTGCGCGGCCAAAAGATCGGTGGGCACCCGAGACCGGAAAAACCATGAAGGAGGGCGAGACTCGAACTCCAGCTTGTAACCGGACGACACCACCTCCCGGATCCATCTGTCCGGAACCTCCTGGTCCCAAACCAGGGAGAAGTGTCGCAATCGTCCCCCCACCCGCACGGGTGAGGGCAACCCCTCATTGCTGAGCAGGCTTACCAGCAGGCTTGGGCTTGGCGCCCCAGGACTGACCGGGACGGCCACTGCCCCTCCCCCGGGTCCAACCTGCACCCTTGGTAGCGGGAAAGGAGGCCCCTCTGCCCGCTCTGACTCCCCGAAAGGAGGGACTAAAGGAAGTCGCTCCCCGAAAGGAACGACGAGGCCTCTTGCATTGAGGCAACTTACCACCCTTGGTAACTGAATCCAATTTATCACCAAACAGGCGCAAACCTACAAACGGAAGAGCTGTAAGCGACTTCTTAGAGTTAAGGTCCGCCGTCCACTGGCGCAGCCACACCGACCGACGAATAGCAACCAACAGGGCCGTGGTCCTGCTACACATTGCAAGCGCATCGCCCTGGGCGGACATGACAAAGGAAATAAACAATTCACACTGCTTGAGAGAAGCGAACTCATCACAAGTGGGATCAAGATCTGCGTACAAATCTCTAACAATGGACCTAACAGCCATCAGAAGAAGCGCCGAAGCACACACCAGCCGCAGTGCCAATCCAGCACTGATAAAACCATGGCGAGCCAATTGATCAATCCGACGATCCTCACCATTATTAATGGTAGTAGTGTCAGGGCAGTGCAACACAGCCGTGTTAGACAGCCCCAACACAGGGGCATCGACGTCAGGGGGAACAGACCAAAGCTTCACCAAATCCTCCGGAAAGGGATAACGCTTATCCCAACTAGGAGGAACTCCAACAAGGCGCGTGGGTTGTTCCCATTCCTTAAGGACAACCCTCACAAAGTGTTGTTGCCTGGGAAACACCAAACGCGGCTGGGGCACATCAAACAACTCACCCTTTGGCGGGGGGACCGCCTCGGGCGGATCCAAAGCCAAAATTTCAAACATTTGAGCCAAAATGGAGGGAGTGTCAAGGAACACCCCCGCAGCCTGATCGCCAGCGGTACCAACCAATTGCTGGTCTGCAGGCTCGTTCCGACTCCTCAAGGAGTTCCCCCTCCTCAGCAGGGGGACAATCGGACCAAGCCAAACAGGTGATGCTGGAGAAAGGTGCTTCCGCTTAGCCGTAGCCTTCTGAGCCACCGCGGCGGAAACTATTTTCTCGAGGTTGGCCAATCGTGCACACACCTCGGATTGCGAATCCCCACCTTTGACAACGTCGCACGGGGTCCGGAATAGGTGGGAGGGGGGTAGGAGATGACGGAAGTTGCGAGGAGCCAGGCACCAGAATGCCGGACTGGTGCGCAATATTCTGCTGTGCACATGAAATACATATTATGACATCATCGCCTGGGAGCGGAGCCCCACAACCCCCACACAGCCTGGATAGCCCCGAAGAGCCATTTCCGGTAATGTCGGAAGCCTCCATATGGTGAAATTATGGCATTCGCAATAACCCAGGGATTTACGCATTAAGCAACCTGGGATGCCCCCTTTATAATTAAAGTCCCGGGAGTGGGAGGATTTTTAAGCCTAGGAGAATCCCAATTTGGAAAATAAGACTAGCCAGGTATATCAGACCGGGAGAGCCTCTGCAGTGAGGGGATCCCAGAATCTGTAAGGGAAAAGAGACCACAATCAGTCCCCCAAAGAAAGTTTTGCCAGCATGCGCACACACATACACCAAACAGAATGTAACAGTAAAAACAATATATACAAAGGCAAGAGAAGTATATACAGCCCATGACAAAGATATAAATATATACATATATAACGCATATGTGCCTCTAGGAGGGGAAAGCTATACCACTCACAAAGTGTTGCTGCCTAAGTGACAGGGAAACTCGCAAGCAACTGCCATTAGTATGCATTACACAGACAACCATGACAGACAAACAAAAAACCTTTGAATGAAAACGCCCTCCTCAGCCGAGCTAGGGACCGCTGCCTGTTGCTGAGTGCCTCCGTGTAGTGAGGACTCCGCCAGTGAAAGGAAGGGAGGCGGGCCGGGTTCAGCGAGCGAAGCGCTCCAGGCCCCGCCGGAGAACTATACAGCGCCGAGAGGGAGCGCGTGCAAACGGGCGCCAACAGACGCCCTCAGTCCCCCAGCACAGATCAGGAAACGTTTTAAACAATAAGCTACAAAGAGCCCCAGCAGCTCGGGACCCGCGCCCGCACGCCGCGGCGCAGACCCCGCTGCCAGCGCTCCCCAAACACACCCACAAGTGTAAAGCACCCCATACACCCCCCCCCCCCCAACGCGAAGGGAGACGGGACCAAGCGGGAGAAGGTGGCCAAGGGGAACATCGGGACAGGGGCATCCCAAATCCGGATCACCATGCCGGATAGCCGCATTGCCCCACATGTGGGGACGAGCGGAGGAGATAAGCTCCTAGGCACCATATAGTGCCATCTACCGTTGCCCAGCCAGCAGCCTAGGCTGGGAGGCTTCCGTTATCTATCTAGGCAAATAAACAATAGACTGGGCAGAAATAGACCAAAAAAGGGGGGTGCCGGGGTTTGACCCCGGCTACCTGCAAGCAGGAGACTTCTTTCTTCTGTCTTGTCGCATCTTGCAGAGAGAAAACACTGGGTGTTAAGTGGGAGGTCCCAGGTATATGTAGGCCGGAAGGGGCTCGTTTTCAAGACTTCTCTCTGCAACGTCGCCACCTGCTGGTGGAGTAACCCGATCGTAAGAATTAAAGGGGAAGCGGGGTGTGTGACACACTGAGAATAATACAATTTTGTGAAACTCACCTGTAGAATTGTTTCTGGTTATATCCAGTCCAGGTCGTCCCAGAGTGATAACATGTGGGTATTCCGCCCCCAGGGGGCGCTCGTCTGCAAGATCAAAAGCTGTCACTCCTCCCGGCCCCCTATAAAAGCAGGTGTCTATCATTTCCCAGTGGTTAAAAAGCAGCAAGAAGAGACAGGCCGGGAGGCCAAGAAACCATGTTACTTCACATAGCTTTAGCTTGTACTCTCTACAACAAATCCAATAATACAAATGGTAATCACAATAACAGGCAAACAGAGATAATGAACAAGGGGCGGGGTGGGACGACCTGGACTGGATATACTCAAAAACAATTCTACAGGTGAGTTTCACAGAATTGTATTTTTCCCTATATCCAGTCCAGGTCGTCCCCCTATAAAAGCAGGTGTCTCTCTATCATTTCCCAGTGGTTAAAAAGCAGTAAGAAGAGACAGGCCGGGAGGCCAAGAATCCATGTTACTTCACATAGCTTCCGCTTGTACTCTCTCCAACAAAGAACTTTAAGGACAACAAGTCCAAGAACACAATAGTAATCACCATAACAGGCAAACAGAGATAATGAACAAAGGGCGGGGTGGGACGACCTGGACTGGATATGCTCAAAAACAATTCTACAGGTGAGTTTCACAGAATTGTATTTTTCCCTATATCCAATCCAGGTCGTCCCAGAGTGATGACATGCGGGACATTCAAAAGCAGTGTCCATGGGGCGTGGACGCGGCATGGTGCTGTGAAGTCGCATGTAGCTGAGGCTCCTGTCCATACCTGGCCCGAGCAGACTTACCGACCCCAGGAAGATGGGACATCACAGAGGCCAACAAGGTGGCCCCAGAGGTGGCGAGAAGAGCGGCATCGCCCGCTATTCACAGCCGGCGGGAGGAGAGGATGTAGCCGTGCGCCGAGGCAAGATGGCGCCCGGCGTAGCACTAGAAGAGGACGGAGGAGAAAGGGCGGATGCCGGAGACCGCCCAACAGACATGCCTACCGGTCACGGAGCAGGAGATAGACCAAGACCTGAGGTCCCTTCTTCTCTCCCTTCCCACTAACGCTGACTTAAAGTAACACCCACTAAAATGGACCTGGAAGCTATGGTCTCTAGGATTAAAAAATCCTTCCGGAAAGAACTGGAGACTGTGCAACATAATGTAGCAGCGGTGGAAGACAGAGTGACGGCTCTGGAGAATGCAAAAGAGTCCATAGAGGAGCGTCTCACCCGCCTGGAACAAACCAATGCCTCCCAAGCAGCGCAGATCTGTAACCTGAAATTACACAATGATGATTTGGAAAACAGGAGCCGCTGCAACAACCTGCGACTGCGGGGGTTACCGGAGACACAACAGAATGCAGATCTCGTCTCCGTAGCCAACTCCATCTTCAATAAACTGCTGGGGAACCCCCCTGGCACCACTATCAAGCTGGACAGAATCCACAAAGTGTCTGGGCGCCCGCCGGGAGATCCTACAGCTCCACGAGATGTGTTATGTATTATACATAACTACAAAATCAAAGAGGAAATTCTAAAAAGAGCCTGGGACGCAGGACAAATCCAACACGAAGCTCAACAGATCACCGTCCTGCCAGATCTTGCACGCTTTACTTTGTGGATGAGGAGACAGTTGAAGCCTCTTCTACAGAAAATAAAGGACAGTGGAGCGACCTACAAATGGTGGTACCCCTTCCATCTTATCGTCAGGAAAAATAGCAGATCTTTTACTCTCCGAGCTCCAGGGGATCTTCACCACCTCTTTCTCTTTGCGTTCTTAGAAGCCCCCCCGCTGGCTGTCCCGAATTGGCTGGACTTTCCGTCATACCAGCAGCTACCTCAGAGAATACGCCGAATGCGAGAACCCGGCAGACGCGGACCTCCACGAAGAGGGGGACCTCCCCCCCTCGTGGTGCTTCTCGTGCCCCGTCAGACCGGGGGCTTGGGTGGGTTTGCGGGGGGGGGGGGGGCATTGGGTTCTGAGCACTTGGAGACCCCAGACATAAGATGGGCTGAAGACATGAGGGGAGCTGTGGTTGGGCCTACGTGGCTGCTGCCCGGGGGGGGGAGGGATCGGGAGGAGAATGTATGGGGACAGAGAGAGACGGGCTATGCTTTGTATATAGTTAACAGGTAATGTGCATATGTGCTTTTCATTGTTGAAGTTCATAATGGGTTGCACCCCCAGAAGGGGGGTCTGTTTCGGGCTGGGGGGGGGCCGGGGTCCTCTACAGCCGTGCCACGCCACAGTTTTCTTTTTTCCCCACATAGGCCAGTCCGCCGAGACGTTTTGAGAACCGTCGAGGCGGACAGAATCGAATCGTATTTGTTGTTCTTTTATTCGTAACTCTTACCCCCTGTTACAGCCCCTCAACCTATTTCTGCCCTTCCCCACCTAGTCCCTTAAGTAGTCCTCCCTTCCCGCTCAACCCCAACCCCTCTGTTGATGGCTACCCCTCCCCTCCTGGTGGCCTCTCCGCCTCGTTTAGGGACTGACGCCAGACCCCCGACGGGACTTAAAATCGCATCCCTAAATTGTAAGAGCCTCAATACCCCTGAAAAGAGGAGAATCTGTTCTGGAAGCATAGAGCACGGGTGGTATTTGTTCAGGAGACACACTTCCAGAAAGAAAGGGCCCAAAGTTTTCGGACCGTCGGTTCCCCATAGGGTGGCACTCTTACTCACCAGACGCCAAGTCAAGGGGAGTGAGCATCCTGGTAGCGGCAACACTTCCATGGACCCTGATAGACAGCCTGTCAGACACAGAGGGGAGGTTTCTATTTCTGAAGGGGAAGATTGGTAACCATATCTGCACATTGGCCAACGTGTACGCACCAAATTCTGATCAAGTTCTTTTTATAGAGAAAGCTCTCACCACCCTCCAGACTTTCTCAGAAGGTCTGGTAATCTTCGGGGGAGATCTCAATGTCGCTCTGGACCCCCTACTAGATGTGTCTAGGGGGGCCTCCCACCTGTCGTACGGTATCCTAAAAAAACTGAAGAAGGCGATACACTTGTCCCAGCTCATAGACCCATGGAGAGTACAGAACCCGAGAGGGAGAGACTATACTTTCTACTCCCATCCTCATGACTCGTACTACCTCTTTATAGAGCATAAACATTTGCAGCTAGTAGGAAAGACCGAGATTGACCCCATTACAATTTCGGACCACGCCTTGATCACCCTGACCCTGGATTTACCAGAGATACTCTCTAAGCCCTGCACTTGGATCCTAAATGAATCACTCCTACAGGACCCTGTCCTAAAAGAGGAGATAAGGGGCGAATTAAGGAGTTACTTTGACCTTAACACCAGGCCGGAGACACCACCCATGAGTGTATGGGCTGCCCATAAGTGATATATCCGAGGGATCATTCTAAAAGTGGCCTCTAGAAGAAAGCATAGGAGAGAGCTGTCAGGGAGCTACTGGGGAACATAGGCCGCCCGGAAGCGGAACACAAAAAACAACAGGCGGTAAAGGTAAAACTAGAATTGGCCGCAGCACGAGATAAACTCAGGGACATCCTGATGTTCAGCGCCAAAACCACTCTCTTGAAAACCAGGCGCTCCTTCTATGAATATGGTAACAAGTGCAGTCGCACTCTTACAAGGCTACTGCGGGAACAGAGGGCAAGAAATTTCATACCACAGATACTGAATCAAAATGGCCCGCAGGTCTCTACCCCAGCGGATATAGCAAAAACGTTCAAGTACTTCTTTTATAAACTTTATAACCTTCCGGAAAGAGGAAATAACGAGGCCGACAGACTCGAGAAGGCAAGGGAGTATGTTTCCTCTTCGAACATGCCCGTGCTGGACCCGGGGGTTCTTGATGCCCTGGAAGCCCCACTTTCAGAAGAAGAGTGGACCCAAGCAGTTAAATCCTCCGCGTCGGGTAAATCCCCGGGCCCAGATGGGTTCACACTGTCCTATTACAGGTGGATGGGTGACATTCTGACCTCACACGCAGTGGCAGCCTTCAATTCCCTTCCGAGAGGACAACCCATTCCGCCGGATATGCTAAGGGCACAGGTCACAGTGATCCACAAAAAAGACAAGGATCCACTCCTATGCTCCAATTACAGGCCGATATCACTCTTAAATGTGGACCTGAAGATATTTGCGAAGATCCTGGTCTCTAGACTTGCCCCTAAATTAAGCAGTTTGGTACACAATGACCAGGTGGGATTTACCCCTGGAAGAGAGGCCAGAGACAACGTCACCAGAATACTCAATCTGGTGCACCGGATTCACACAGATGGGGTCCCGGCCCTACTGCTGTCAACGGACGCGGAGAAAGAGTTCGACAGAGTTAGCTGGGACTTCATCTGGGCAGTGAGAGCGCATAGGCCTACAGGAGAATATGCAAACCTGGATCTTATCTCTGTATTCCTCCCCCTCGGCTTGTATCAAAGTGAATGGGGTACATTCAGACCCCTTCTCAATAACGAATGGGACGAGACAGCGCTGCCCACTCTCCCCGATCATCTTTATTCTGGCATTGGAGCCCTTTCTCAGGCGAGTGAGGGCGAACCCAGATATAAAAGGGTTAGGGAGGGGGCGAGCGGAACACAAAGTAGCGGCCTTCGCGGATGACCTAATCCTTTGCATCACCCAACTGATGATAACTATACCTAATATACCTAATCCTCTCAAATTATAAGATCAACATACAGAAGTCAGAGGCATTAAATATCACCCTATCGCAGAAGAATCTGGATGATCTTAAGCACAACTTCCCTTTCCGCTGGTCCCCAGATTCAATTAAGTATCTAGGAGTCAGAATTACGTCACATCTGAAAGACCTGTTTGCAGTAAACTTCCCCCCACTGCTTAGTGTAATAAAGGGGGACCTGGACGCCTAGAAGGACAAAACACTATCCTGGTTTGGTAGATGTAATGTCCTCAAAATGAATGTGCTACCAAGATTTCTGTACCCGATCCAGGTTCTGCCAATACAGATACCTGCATCCTTCCTGAATTCTGTCCGAGCTGAATTCATAAAATTTGTGTGGGGGGGAAAAAGCCCTAGGATCTCGCAGGCAATGCTCTCACTTCCCAAGAATAGAGGAGGTGTTGGACTTCCTGACATTAAAAAATACTATACAGCAACTCATCTTAACAGGGTAATAGACTGGAACCTTCATGACAGACATAAGAGATGGATCCAGCTGGAGTAGCAGTGGTCCCCAGTCCCCCTGGCGGGCCTCCCGTGGTCCTCGGGGGAGATCCCCAGCGGACTTAAAACACACCCGACAATTGGCCCGACACGCGCCTGGGGAGAATATTGCGCCCTCCCCACTTAGACCAGTCCTGGGGTCCCTGGATTTTCTACCCAACCAGATACTGACCATGAGCAAGAGCCCATAGGGGGCTCGAAACGCGTTGGTCTGCGCCTGAGGGGGGCCTGCCTGTCACCATACTAACAGTAAGCACTTGTTTGTTGTGTGTTGTCTGTGTGCCCTTGCTCTCTGTGAATGGGCTTAAATATTTTGCACAAGGGACTATTTGTGATGGAAGCACTGGCACTTTATTAGGGTGAGGATATTACTTGTGAATTGTATATTAAGTTTTAGAATAGTTGTATATATATGAATTTATTGATAGATTAGCACAGAATCACTTTGAAATTACTTATATGTATATGAGATTGTATTGTTAATGAGGGAGTGCGCCCCCTGGTGGCTTACCATGCATATGGTTCAGTAAAATTGTTTTTAAATTGGTTTTAAACAATATGCTACAATAAAATGGATTTATAAATTGATTGTTCGAGTGCAATAGTGAGTCTCTGTTGGGCTTTTTGGCAGGGGGTGTAGAGGTCACCCCAAACTAATACATTTGGTTTTTGGGTATTAACCCACAGAGCAGTGCACCTATAGAAATATTTACTGGTGCTGCCCACATTTCTTATCCGTAGCCCAAACGGATGTTTATTACTGGTACCCAACCAGATAGACGCAGGATTTAGAGGATGGGGAGTGGTCGGGAGGGGTAGGGCTCGGGACTTTCTAAGTGGCTCGTCATGGAAATCTATGCAGGAGCTCAGGTTATTAGGAGACCAGCCTGGACTTTCATTCTGGAGAGCAATGCAAGTCTCCCGATTCCTTCAGAAGCTAGACCCCCCAGGAGGGTACTGCAGAGAACTGACACCCTTTGAAAGATTCTGTGTGGACACGAAACCAATGAGGGGCTATCTGTCCTTAACATACAAACTCTTAACCGACCCAGGAGAGACCTTTGTCCCTATTTTTGTCCAGTCTTGGGAAAGAGACCTTGGAATGTCCTTCTCCCCATCTCAAATCAAGAAAATTCTGGAGCTATCTCAACGGGCATCAATAAGTAATTCATACCAGGAGGCAGGCTATAAAATCCTCAGTCGGTGGTACAGAACACCCCAGACACTACATCCAATGGTCTCCCCCCTCTGCTGGAGATGCGAGAAGGCCACAGGCTCGCTGTTATACATTTTCTGGAAGTGCGAGAAGCTTGACAGCTTCTGGGAGGGGGTTGTGAGATGGATCCATAAGATAACGGGGTAAAACACCCCCTTTCTCCAGAGGCCCTGCTACTGCACTGTACACCCCTTTCAGTAGGGAAATACAGGAAGTCCTTAACCATTCACCTGATAAATGCCGTCCGTGCCTGTATCCTGGCGTACTGCAGAAACCAAGCGCCACCCACAATAGGCTCGTGGGTAAGGAAAGCAGAGGATATTAGGCGAATGGAGGATCTCACGGCCACCCTCAAACAGACGGAAGAGGGACATAGGCTCCATTGGACTCCATGGAATATGTTCCTCGAATCGGCTGAAGGCAGGGAGGTGATTGGAGCGCCCTGAGGCGGCGGGATGACGCGGGGGGGCTGTCCCTATCCCCTTCACTTCCTCCCTCTTGTTTTCCCTCCCCCCCTCTCCCCCCCCCCCTCCCAGTTTCCCTTGATGTCATTATACAAAAAAGCTGACGGTCGGAGAGGAAGTGGCGCAGACCCGTTGGCAAAAGGTTTGAGAAAAACGAGTTAGGTTGAGAAATTGATATGCAGGCATTTGAATGTTGTGGATTTAGTGAATGATGGATGTACTGTCTTTTATATCAATGTGTTGTAACTCTATCTGTTTGAACCTAAAGCAAGAGATTATGTGAATGAAAGATTGATTGTTAAAAAAAAAAAAAAAAAAAAAAGCAGTGTCCATTAGGGCGGGATCCCCAGTGCGGAACAGCATGTAGTTCATTTCACTACCGCCTGAAGCACCTTTCAGCCAAAGACAGCATCAGCTGAGGCCCTAAAATCAACCTTGTAAAACTTGGTAAAGGTATGAACTGAAGACCAAGTGGTGGACAAACCTGTTCAACAGATGCCTGGTGCTGAAAAGCCCAGGAGGCACCAATAGCTCTAGTAGAATGATCTGTAATACGAAAAGGGGTTTCTTTCCCCTTGGCAGAATATGCTTGCAGCACCGCCTGTCTGATCCACTTACTGAGAGTGGACTTGGCTGGTGGCAAACCTTTCCTAGAGCCCTCTGTTAGGACAAAGAGCAAATCAAATTTCCTGAAGGATTCAGTCGCAACCAGGTAATACTTAATGGCTCTGACCACATCCAAGGCATGGAGGATCCTTTCCTTAGAATTGGTCGGTGCTGGACACAAAGAAGGTAAGACAACTTCCTAATTAAGGTGAAAGGGAGACACGACCTTAGGCAAAAAATCAGGTTTAAATCGAAAAACCACCTTATCCTTATGCCGCTCAAAGTAGGGAGGCTTCATACAAACTGCAGCCAGCTCTGACATGCGACGCACCGAGGTGATCGCTACCAAAAGACCACTTTAAGAGTCAAAATAGACAATGCAGCATCGCACAAAGCAGAAAGTACCAAATTCAAGTCACAAACCGGTATTAATGACTTACGCGGTGGACGGACATGGGTGACTCCCTGAAAAAAAAGTCTTGATCAACCTATGATTGGCAATGGATCTCTGGAAAAAGATGGCTAAGGCCGAGACCTGGCCCTTGAGGGTGCTCAGCTGGAGACCCAAGTCTAAGCCGTGTTGTAAAAAAAAATCCTAGAGATAGAGAAAGTGCGGCAAGGGAGACTCTTGGACTCGCACCAAGCAATGTAGGTGTGCCAAACTCTGTAGTATATCATGGAAGAAGACTTCTTCTGTGCCTGAATCATGGTATGCACAACCGTGGCCGACAGCCCCTTTTCCGTCAGGATTGAGGTTTCAATAGCCAGGCCGTCAAACAAGCGTCTGCAAATTGGGGTGCCGCAGCGACCCCTGAGTGAGAAGCCCTGGGTCGTCGGGTATGATGTATCGATCCACTGACATCTGAACTATGTCCGCAAACCAACTCCTTCTCGGCCAGCGAGGAGCCACCAGGATGGTTGGTACCCCCTCCTGGGCTATCTTGCGCAGCACTCGGCCCAGGAGTGGAAACGAAGGGAATGCATAAAGGAGCCTGAACTCCATCCAAGGAATTGCCAGAGCATCTGTGGCAAAGGCCAGAGGATCTCTTGACAGGGAGACGAACCTTGGGAGCTTGTGAATGTGTCTGGACGCAAACAGGTCCACATCCGGCTGACCCCAGTGGAGACACAGAGCATGAAAGGTCTTGTTGCTGAGAGACCATTCCCCCAGGCGAGAGGCGTTCCTGCTCAGGGCATCTGCCTCCTGGTTTTCTACCCCGGGGATACAAACCGCCAAGATGCAGGGAACATTCTCCTCTGCCCAAGTCAGAATCTGGGTCACCTCCTTGAGGGCCCGCTTGCTCCAAGTCCCGCCCTGGTGATTGACGTAGGCGACAGCAGTCTCCCCATCTCAAATCAAGAAAATTCTGGAGCTATCTCAACGGGCATCAATAAGTAATTCATACCAGGAGGCAGGCTATAAAATCCTCAGTCGGTGGTACAGAACACCCCAGACACTACATCCAATGGTCTCCCCCCTCTGCTGGAGATGCAAGAAGGCCACAGGCTCGCTGTTATACATTTTCTGGAAGTGCGAGAAGCTTGACAGCTTCTGGGAGGGGGTTGTGAGATGGATCCATAAGATAACGGGGTAAAACACCCCCTTTCTCCAGAGGCCCTGCTACTGCACTGTACACCCCTTTCAGTAGGGAAATACAGGAAGTCCTTAACCATTCACCTGATAAATGCCGTCCGTGCCTGTATCCTGGCGTACTGCAGAAACCAAGCGCCACCCACAATAGGCTCGTGGGTAAGGAAAGCAGAGGATATTAGGCGAATGGAGGATCTCACGGCCACCCTCAAACAGACGGAAGAGGGACATAGGCTCCGTTGGACTCCATGGAATATGTTCCTCGAATCGGCTGAAGGCAGGGAGGTGATTGGAGCGCCCTGAGGCGGCGGGATGACGCGGGGGGGCTGTCCCTATCCCCTTCACTTCCTCCCTCTTGTTTTCCCTCCCCCCCTCTCCCCCCCCCCCCCCTCCCAGTTTCCCTTGATGTCATTATACAAAAAAGCTGACGGTCGGAGAGGAAGTGGCGCAGACCCGTTGGCAAAAGGTTTGAGAAAAACGAGTTAGGTTGAGAAATTGATATGCAGGCATTTGAATGTTGTGGATTTAGTGAATGATGGATGTACTGTCTTTTATATCAATGTGTTGTAACTCTATCTGTTTGAACCTAAAGCAAGAGATTATGTGAATGAAAGATTGATTGTTAAAAAAAAAAAAAAAAAAAAAAGCAGTGTCCATTAGGGCGGGATCCCCAGTGCGGAACAGCATGTAGTTCATTTCACTACCGCCTGAAGCACCTTTCAGCCAAAGACAGCATCAGCTGAGGCCCTAAAATCAACCTTGTAAAACTTGGTAAAGGTATGAACTGAAGACCAAGTGGTGGACAAACCTGTTCAACAGATGCCTGGTGCTGAAAAGCCCAGGAGGCACCAATAGCTCTAGTAGAATGATCTGTAATACGAAAAGGGGTTTCTTTCCCCTTGGCAGAATATGCTTGCAGCACCGCCTGTCTGATCCACTTACTGAGAGTGGACTTGGCTGGTGGCAAACCTTTCCTAGAGCCCTCTGTTAGGACAAAGAGCAAATCAAATTTCCTGAAGGATTCAGTCGCAACCAGGTAATACTTAATGGCTCTGACCACATCCAAGGCATGGAGGATCCTTTCCTTAGAATTGGTCGGTGCTGGACACAAAGAAGGTAAGACAACTTCCTAATTAAGGTGAAAGGGAGACACGACCTTAGGCAAAAAATCAGGTTTAAATCGAAAAACCACCTTATCCTTATGCCGCTCAAAGTAGGGAGGCTTCATACAAACTGCAGCCAGCTCTGACATGCGACGCACCGAGGTGATCGCTACCAAAAAGACCACTTTAAGAGTCAAAATAGACAATGCAGCATCGCACAAAGCAGAAAGTACCAAATTCAAGTCACAAACCGGTATTAATGACTTACGCGGTGGACGGACATGGGTGACTCCCTGAAAAAAAGTCTTGATCAACCTATGATTGGCAATGGATCTCTGGAAAAAGATGGCTAAGGCCGAGACCTGGCCCTTGAGGGTGCTCAGCTGGAGACCCAAGTCTAAGCCGTGTTGTAAAAAAAAATCCTAGAGATAGAGAAAGTGCGGCAAGGGAGACTCTTGGACTCGCACCAAGCTATGTAGGTGTGCCAAACTCTGTAGTATATCATGGAAGAAGACTTCTTCTGTGCCTGAATCATGGTATGCACAACCGTGGCCGACAGCCCCTTTTCCGTCAGGATTGAGGTTTCAATAGCCAGGCCGTCAAACAAGCGTCTGCAAATTGGAGTGCCGCAGCGACCCCTGAATGAGAAGCCCTGGGTCGTCGGGCATGATGTATCGATCCACTGACATCTGAACTATGTCCGCAAACCAACTCCTTCTCGGCCAGCGAGGAGCCACCAGGATGGTTGGTACCCCCTCCTGGGCTATCTTGCGCAGCACTCGGCCCAGGAGTGGAAACGAAGGGAATGCATAAAGGAGCCTGAACTCCATCCAAGGAATTGCCAGAGCATCTGTGGCAAAGGCCAGAGGATCTCTTGACAGGGAGACGAACTTTGGGAGCTTGTGAATGTGTCTGGACGCAAACAGGTCCACATCCGGCTGACCCCAGTGGAGACACAGAGCATGAAAGGTCTTGTTGCTGAGAGACCATTCCCCCAGGCGAGAGGCGTTCCTGCTCAGGGCATCTGCCTCCTGGTTTTCTACCCCGGGGATACAAACCGCCAAGATGCAGGGAACATTCTCCTCTGCCCAAGTCAGAATCTGGGTCACCTCCTTGAGGGCCCGCTTGCTCCAAGTCCCGCCCTGGTGATTGACGTAGGCGACAGCAGTCTGATTGTCCGAGCGAACCTGGATCGCACGACCCCTTAAATGTGGAGTCAAGCGAAGAAGTACCAACCGGATCGCTCTCAGCTCCAGGAGATTTAGGGAGTCTACTCTGAGGGAGTCTACCATCCTTGACCAGGAGCTCCAGACGTTCCCCGAACAACCTGTGCCCCACGAAGGGGATACTAGTATGCGACTTTTTGGCCGCGACATCAGCCGACCATTGCCACAACCAGAGCAAGCCGCGAAGTGCAACAAGCAGGGCCGAAATCCTGGCACCAAGCCGGACACCATTGTCTATGGCAGAGACAACAAAGGCAATGAAGTCCACACAAGCCTTGAGGTCTTTAAAATCCTCCGCCCGCTTGCGAGTCTTAGCGCTATCCACAAGGCGTCTCACCTTCTTTTTGATGGCCAGGGAGACAATAGCCGCGGCACACACAGGCCGAAACAAGGTACCAGCAAAGGTGAAGGCATGACAGACCAGCTGATCCATGTGCTTGTCAGCTGGATCATGTAAAGAAGAGGTATCAGGTGAAGGCATAATAGTAGTGTTGGACAACCCCGACACAGGGGCATCCACTTCGGGAGGACGAGACCATAGCCGAACCAGCTCCTCAGGGAAGGGATACCGCCTATCTACACCCTTAGGCACTGACGGTAGTTTGTCAAGCCTTTCCCATTCCTTGAAAATCATATTAGAAAAATGGGCCTGCTCTGGAAAGACTCGCCTCTGTCTTTCAGGCCAAAACAAATCACCCTGCTTCCTAGGAGGGACAATGTGTAAAGTCTCAAACACTGAGGCAAGCAACTTCTCCGTATCATCAGGGAGCCACGCATCCTCATCCGAGGAGAAACCAGACAAACCCTCCTCACCAGCAGAATAATCTGCAGTGGACCGTAAAAGGTACTCCCCTTCTTCCTCCACAGAGCCCAAACCGTCAAAAATATCATCATTATCCGAGTAAACGGGCTTCATGTCCTGTCTCTTACTCGTGGCATTCATAGGAATCGTGAGATATGTCTCTCGAGCCCGGCACCCTGTATGCCAAATCAACATGGGACCCCCTGCTGGCTTCCCCCTCACTGGGGGCTGAGTGCAGCAGAGGGGGTTCTGGAGAGGCCGTAGGCAAAGAAGAGCTAGGGGCAGGTATGCCCGCCCGATGATGCTCCAAGATGACGCTCCGGGCGCAAGTGTTACAAACAGTGCTGAATCCGCTGTGAGAAGGGTATGGTTTGGGAGAACAGATATCTGCCCTTGAAATGGTTAAACTGTGAATGGTAAGCCTTGGGTGTGTCTCTGGTAACCAAAGGGTTAACACAGACACAGTATAAGCAGGATTGATAGTCTGTGTTGTCGATGTTGGCCATAGCTAACATAGACAGATTGTAAAATACGTACTGGGACCTGCTTGTTCTGGAGTGAGTGAGGTTGGTAGTGGGACGCTCACTCCACCCGGGGGTTCGGTCCGGGGCTTCCACAGCCCGCAGCTGTGGATCCTCGGGTCCTAATTTAAAGCTCACTGCCGATCTGAAGAGTGTGGCCATACCCGGAGAGCTGACTGCTGGACTAGAGGAGGTATTGAACGGGCCACACAACGCTTGTGATTGGTAACTGTGGGCCGGATAGCCAGTCCCACGTATAGCTAGGGTTTGTTACATATTAGTGAGTTGCTTAGCCGAGCAGGATTTATTTTTGTTTAAGCCTGATGTTAAGGCCCTGTGGTTGTTGGAAGCTACAAGTGTGAAATAAAAACACTTGAATTGAACTGTATCCTGGCTGTGACCCTGCTTACTGCACAGCTACCAAGTATCTACCAGAGCGGTTCCCCACATATGGTGGCTTGGAGCGGGCACAGTGCAGTGAAACATACACTGGGTGCATGTCCTGGCCTTCAACAAGCAACAAGCCACAGCCATGGATGAGCTAATTAAACAGCTGGTTCAGTCCAACTTCCAGCAACAGAAGGCACACTCTGAGGCTATGCAGGCCCAGCAACAGGCCAACTTACAGCAGCAAGAAACTAACAGGCTGCTAGCACAGCAGATGACAGCACTGGCGGCTGCACAACAAAAGCTGGGTGCAGCGATACCGGAGCGGGATGCCAGGAGAGAAGTTCGGAAAGCCATGACAAAGATGACGTCAGAGGACGATGTAGAGGCCTTCCTAACAGGCTTTGAAAGAGTGGCCACCCGTGAAAGGCTGCCTCAGGAATACTGGGCAGAGGTTCTGGCACCCTTCCTCATAGCAGAACCACAGCAGGCCTATTTCGACCTAAGCGAGCAGGAAGCCCGGGATTATGCTACTGTAAAAGCGGAGATCCTAGCCCGTTTGGGAGTTGATATATACCTACGTGCCCAAAGAGTCCATAGCTGGAGGTTCCAAGAGGCGTTACCACCAAGGGCCCAGATGCACCACCTCATCCACCTGGTTCGCAAGTGGCTTCAGCCGGAGACATCAACCCCAGCCAAGATGGTGGAGAAGGTTGTTCTGGACCGCTTTTTGAGGGCCTTGCCAGGTGAGATACAGCAGTGGGTAGGACATGGGGACCCAGCTGACGCTAATACTTTGGTGGGGATGGTGGAGAGGTACTCAGCCACCCAAGCTCTGAGGAAAAAGGCCTCTTCCACCCCAGCCAGCCCCAAGTCCAGAAGGCCTATGGTACCTGCTAACTCCCGGGCCAGTGTAAATCCCTATGTTCAGGTGATGCCCCAGGGGAGGAGGAGAGCGGAGGCTCCTATCTGTTGGACCTGCCAGGAACCTGGCCATATTGCAGCCAAGTGTCCCCATAAACCTGAGCCCATGGACTGCAGCTCTGCCAGGAGGGTTTCCCTTTATGCGGCCCCGGTTTATACTGCTGCTACTCCAGACTCTATGGATGAGCGCCACCACTGCCAGGTGACAGTGGCAGGGCTCCAGGTGCTGACGCTGTTGGACTCTGGAAGTCGGGTGACTCTAATTAATGGATCCCATATTAACCCTGGGACTGTCACAGGCCACACAGTTGGGGTCCGGTGTATTCATGGGGACGTGAAAGACTATCCTACTGCCATTGTGACCATCCAGACCCCCTGTGGAGAAAGTCAACATGAGGTTGGGGTTGTCATGAACTTGCCCCATGACCTTATTTTGGGACGGGATTTCCCCTTGTTTTGGACTCTGTGGCGGGGAAATCAGAGGACGGGGAGACCACCCTTAAGAGTACAACCCCAACAGAAGAGTCAAGTCTTAGACCCGGAGCCCAATGACCCAGACTCTGGGGTCCCAGCTGTAGGGGTGACCAGTGATGAAAGTAATGTAAGCACTGTATTTCCCCTAAATGTGATGGCCGGTGAGACTGAAGAGTTAGTGACTGGGCCACAATTTTCAGATTTGGAGGTATCCCATGACAACTTTGGCACAGCACAACTCCAGGACCCTACACTGGTCCGGGCTAGGGAAAATGTTGTGGTGGTGAATGGGGTGCCCCAGCACGCCAATGCTAATCAGATATTTCCCCACTTCATGGTTGACCAAGAACTTTTATATCGGGTTGACAAGATGCGGGGTGAGACCTGGGAGCAATTGCTGGTGCCCAAGCCTTATCGCCAAACCGTGCTGATGTTGGCTCATAAACATGTGCTTGGGGGACACCTAGGGGCCACAAAAACGTTGGATCGCATCCTGCAGCGGTTTTACTGGCCAGGGGTATATACTGAGGTTAAACGTTATTGTGAATCATGCCCCGAATGTCAGTTGCGTGCTCCTGTGGGTCATTTTCGGAATCCATTAGTACCTCTTCCCATCATCGAGGTCCCATTTGAAAGGATTGCCTTGGACTTGGTAGGTCCGTTGGTTAAGTCTGCCCGGGGGCATCAGCATATACTTGTAGTGATGGACTACGCTACACGGTATCCTGAAGCCATTCCCCTGCGGCACACATCGGCGAAGCTGATAGCTAAAGAGCTATTCGCCATGTTTTGCCGGGTGGGCCTGCCCAAGGAGATCCTCACGGACCAAGGTACCCCTTCCATGTCTAAAGTCACCAAGGAACTGTGTAAACTCTTTAACATAAAACAATTACGCACGTCGGTATACCATCCTCAGACGGACGGATTAGTGGAGAGATTCAACAGAACCTTAAAGAGTATGCTGAAAAAGGTGGTGGACAAAGATGGGAGGGACTGGGATGTTATGTTGCCCTCTTTAATGTTCGCAGTCCGGGAGGTACCCCAAGCTTCTACGGGGTTTTCTCCCTTTGAATTAGTCTATGGCAGACATCCCAGAGGCCTGCTGGACATTGCAAAGGAGACTTGGGAACAGGAGCCCACCCCCCACAAAAGTGTTATAGACCACATCGCCAGTATGCAGGACAGGGTGGAAGCCATTATGCCCATCGTTAAGGAGCACATGGAGGCTGCTCAGAAGGCTCAAAGCCGGGTTTATAACAGGTCAGCCACAGTAAGGACCTTTAAACCTGGTGACCGTGTTTTGGTTCTGGTTCCCACAGTGGAGAGCAAGTTTCTAGCCAAGTGGCAGGGGCCGTATGAGGTATTGGAGAAGGTGGGTGAAGTAAACTACAGGGTACATCAGCCTGGTAGGAGGAAGCCTAAGCAGGTGTACCATGTCAATTTACTCAAAGCTTGGAAGGACAGGGAGAGTCTGCTTACAGAGAAGTCTCCGGTTAAACTCCCTTCTGTGCTACCCCCCCAGGCTACCGTTAAGCCTGCGGAGGTGGGGGCAGAAGTGACAATTGCAGATACCCTCACGAAAGGACAACGCCAAGAGGCTCTAGAATTTGTAGCTAGGAATACAGACGTGTTTTCAGAGTTACCAGGGTACACGTCCGTAATCAAGCATGACATTGTCACGGAGCCTGGGGTGAAGGTTCGGCTAAGACCATATCGAGTCCCTGAGGCTCGTCGTCAGGCCATTGCAGAGGAGGTTAAGAAAATGCTGCAGTTGGGAGTCATAGAGGAGTCCAAAAGTGAATGGGCCAGTCCCATTGTTCTGATTCCCAAGCCAGATGGTACCCTACGTTTCTGCAATGACTTCAGAAAATTAAATGAAGTTTCTAAATTTGACGCCTATCCCATGCCACGTATAGATGAGCTTATTGAGAGACTGGGAGGTGCTCGATATTTCACTACGCTCGACCTCACCAAGGGATACTGGCAAGTACCCCTGACAGAAAGCGCTAAAGAGAAGACAGCCTTCATCACCCCTGAGGGCCTATTCCACTATGTCGTGTTACCGTTCGGGCTTCACGGGGCCCCCGCGACGTTCCAACGCTTAATGGACGTAGTGCTAAAGCCTCACAGGAGATACGCCTCAGCATATTTGGATGATATTATCATCTTCAGCGATGACTGGGAGAGTCACTTGGCCAAAGTACAGGCTGTAGTGAACTCTTTAAGGGCAGCCGGCCTAACTGCAAACCCCAAGAAGTGTGCGGTCGGGATGGAGGAGACACGCTACTTGGGGTATGTGATTGGACGAGGCATAATTAAACCCCAGGTCAACAAGGTTGACGCTATCCAGGAATGGCCTCAACCTGTCAGCACCAAACAAGTCAGGGCATTCCTGGGCATTGTTGGGTATTACAGGCGGTTTATACCCAACTTTGCCACGCTGTCAGCTCCCCTGACTGACCTTTCGAAAGGAAAAGGGTCCGTCATGGTGCGGTGGAATTCACAAGCAGAAAGCGCTTTTCAGGCCTTGAAGTTGGCATTATGTGGATTCCCCATCCTCATTACGCCAAACTTCAAGAAAAAATTTATTGTGCAGACCGATGCGTCAGATGTAGGGTTAGGAGCTGTCCTGTCTCAGGAGGTGAATGGAGAGGAGCACCCAGTTACCTACCTGAGCAGAAAACTCACACCAGCTGAGAAAAACTACAGCATTGTAGAAAAAGAGTGTCTGGCGATAAAGTGGGCCTTAGAAGCACTAAGATACTACTTGCTGGGAAGACGGTTCCGTCTGATAACTGACCACTCGCCCCTCACCTGGATGAGTAGGTCCAAGGAGAGGAATGCCAGAGTCACAAGGTGGTTTTTGTCGTTGCAAAACTTCAGTTTCTCAGTGGAGCACCGAGCTGGGAGACTGCAAGGTAACGCGGATGCCTTATCCCGGACCCATTGTTTGATGTCAGAAGTTCGCCCCAGTGGGTCTGAACTGAGGGGGAGGGAGTATGAGAAGGGTATGGTTTGGGAGAACAGATATCTGCCCTTGAAATGGTTAAACTGTGAATGGTAAGCCTTGGGTGTGTCTCTGGTAACCAAAGGGTTAACACAGACACAGTATAAGCAGGATTGATAGTCTGTGTTGTCGATGTTGGCCATAGCTAACATAGACAGATTGTAAAATACGTACTGGGACCTGCTTGTTCTGGAGTGAGTGAGGTTGGTAGTGGGACGCTCACTCCACCCGGGGGTTCGGTCCGGGGCTTCCACAGCCCGCAGCTGTGGATCCTCGGGTCCTAATTTAAAGCTCACTGCCGATCTGAAGAGTGTGGCCATACCCGGAGAGCTGACTGCTGGACTAGAGGAGGTATTGAACGGGCCACACAACGCTTGTGATTGGTAACTGTGGGCCGGATAGCCAGTCCCACGTATAGCTAGGGTTTGTTACATATTAGTGAGTTGCTTAGCCGAGCAGGATTTATTTTTGTTTAAGCCTGATGTTAAGGCCCTGTGGTTGTTGGAAGCTACAAGTGTGAAATAAAAACACTTGAATTGAACTGTATCCTGGCTGTGACCCTGCTTACTGCACAGCTACCAAGTATCTACCAGAGCGGTTCCCCACACCGCCCAGAAGGCATGCACTGCACATGGGGCAGAGCTTCACCCGCCCAGATGGGGCCCCCAGCTCACTATCCCCAGATGCCTCCATTATGGCGATTAGACAAAAATTGGTATGCAGGTTACAAGGCACTGATGGCCCAAACCTAATTAGCCCACTTATATAGTCCCTCTTATGTGATCCCTCTTAATAAAAGGGAGAGGGGGCGGGGGACCGGGAGGAACCACAACCCTCAATCAATGGGCCAACCTAAAAGACACAAGCAAAAGTGGCCATCAGTATCCCACAGAACATGCGCATACTTAATAAAACAATGATATTAGCAAGAGGGACTCACGACACCGACAGCCAAGCAAACCGGAGGGGTCCCAGGCAGAGGGGCAGGAGAGGCAGCAGGCAAGATGGCGCAGAACCAGCAGCTTGGTGCGTTCCTCGAGGGGTGGGCCGCACGGCGGTGACACGAAAAGCGTCATCGTGCGGCCCCGCACCCCGGTGGCACGAAAACGAGCACCCGCCCCAGACAGAGAAGGCCTGCCCCAGTATGGAGGACAATCCTCATGCCATGGGGAGGCCCACAGCGGGGCCCCCGTACAAAGACCGTGTGGCGCGCGCACGCGCCCGCACCTCCGCCGCCTGTCAGCAGAAGCAGCGGTTTTACAACCGCCGGGAGGCGTCTGTTCCCCCCCCTCACAGCGTATCAGTCCAAGATGGAGGGGAGCAGGAGTCACACTCGAGGGAGGTAAGTATAACAGTGCGCAGAGTAAAAGAAAAGTGACTGTCTTGCCTAACACATACACAGCAATAAAGCTTGTGGGACAGGGAGGATATGAAGCCAGTAGGCAATTAGTTGTTTCCTCCCCATAGGCTCACCATCAGCCTATGGCCAGCTACCCTTTAATCAGGGTCTGTGGCCCAGAGCCTAGCTCTGCCAAAACGCCTGACCCTGGCATTCTCCCTACCGTCAGAGTCCCGATCAGCCGTGGCTGGGAGGCAATGGTGGGTCCACGGGATCAGTGGTAATAGGGTCCGCAACGGTCGATGAGCTAGGAGGCCCCGCTCAACTGCCAAAATCCAGGAGAGAGTATCCAACGATCTTCAGCAGCCAGACGAAGATGAACACTGGGAAATGATAGAGAGACACTTGCTTTTATAGGGAGGAGCGACAGCTTTTGATCCTGCAGTCGAGCGCCCCCTGGGGGCGGAATACCCACATGTCATCACTCTGGGACGACCTGGACTGGATATAGGGAAAATTTGATTGGGCCCTGTTGTCAGACTGTCTTCTTTCTTTTAACTCAATAGAATGCAGCTAGGCGGCTAAAGACTGAAGCAGCAAAGACGAATGGTACTTCCTTACTCTAAATGATACCAAGTGAGCGCAAATATGATAAATAAGGTGGAGGGGCAACAGTGACCTCCTGTGTCCCACTATGGTCGCACCCCCTAAAGTTACACCCCTGCTCTGCTGTGAGAAAAATCTTGTATCTGGGACACTAGAATGCATGGGACAGTCGAATATATCCAGTGTAAGAATAGAGCAACTTGGGCCCACCAGGAAATCTTTCTTTCAGTCAACCAGGGTAAATCATTCTTGGGGCCACAAGAGGAAATTATTATTGGGGGGCCAAAAGAGGAAATTATTAAGCCCACCAGAGAACATCACCAGGTGATTTCCCTGTGGGCCAGTCACAGCCTGCAATTGTATAGCTGAGCAGTCATATATTTATTATAAAAAATATGGAAAATGTTTACTTCTGAGTGACCCAGAAACATTTTACCCCTCTCTTCAGTGTGTCCATTTCCTAAGGTAATATTACACTTTGGGTTAGGCTTCATAGTTACAAGATATCAGCTGCCGATCTGGATTTTGACCTGGGTACCTCTGTGCATGTTTGTTGACCCCAAATTTTCCTTAACCCTATAGACTGACGGTTAAGGCTGTAGGACATGCAACCAGACTCTGCCGCCTCTGTACCTCTAGAGTGCTGAACTAGGGACTTTTTCCTGTTGGTTTCTGGTTTGAATACAAGTCTAATCTGTGTTCCTGAACATAATTAGTTTTATCTGTGCTCCCTCTTGCACGTTTAAATTGTAACTGAGAGCAGTTGGGATATTATAGGCCTGAACAAGGGTCAGAAATATCCCAGGGTGTATTACAAACCAAAGCCACGAAGATAAAGGATACACTGAACAACCTTAATTCAAACCTACACTTAAAAAAACCTGACCTTGCAAATACAAAGTTAAAGTCCTTGTCCGGGCATATGCTAACTTTCTCACACCTTATCAGTGTAAAGTGAACCATTTAAAGCATCTCGAAGCTTCTCCTCCATTTCTAGCATGGCTGAGCCAAGAAGGGAATGTCATAGTGACGTCTTAAAAGCATTAAACAAACTCTGCTGTGGTCAGAGCCAGCTTTGCGTCCACTGTGGTGGTGGTCCTGAAGGTAGGAAATTGAAAGGAGGGCATACTATGGAGCACTGCAATAGCATCTACCTGGCCGGAATCACATTGGTTTCTGCACTTTGTTCTGAAATATAGTGGAGCATTACCGTATTTCCTGGTTGTTTTGAGCGCACAAGAGAGAACCGGCTGTGGTTTTTCTTAGAACGGCTTCTGGATTTTCGAAGTTCTTCACACTTCTCATAGTCACTCAGATCAAAAATCTCTTGTCCATTTTTTTCATCTTTTACCTGGAAGAAACAGGAACAAGATTTATTAAAAGGAACTACAAGATATTAAAATAAAACAAACATTCAGAATTATCCTACAGTCTAGATTTTTTGGGTGCCATCAGGACAAATTGTACAGTGTGACTGTCCTTCAGGTTACTAACATATGGGGGTTGATTCAGAGCCTCACTCCTTTTTTTAGGAGAGGACTTTCATTGTCTACCGGGTGTAAATTTTCACCTGGCTCTGAACCACCCCTTACACAGTAAGTGTGGACCATGTAGACTTTGTATTGCCATAGTCCAAGATGTCCTCAGCCAAGTTGTCAAGGTTTATATTCTAACCCTTTCTTTTTGTCTTAGTACAGTACAGAACAAATCTTATGTTCTCAAGTACCTTTTGGGTCTTCATCTCCATAGCTTTCAGCTGCCCCCTCTTCTCAGTTCTCCACAACCTTCCAGTTTCAACCCCTATTCACTCCAAGTGTACTGGTAAATTCCCCTGTGGAACATTTTTAATTTTACAGGTAGACCAGATTCAACTGACCCAATTGTCTGGCAGAAGCACTGGCCCAACCTGCTTCCTAATGCATTCCTTCTCTGCCCCAGGATGACTTTGTTAGACACCTACTAAATGTTATTGTCCTGTCTGCTTTGGACAACTAGATATTCTTGCATGCTATATTCTGCTCCCAAGCGGCACTATTTTTAGATGCACAGTTTTAGAGATCCAGCCCAGCCTCCCAGAGGATCCTGGTTGTAAGCCACAGAAATGCTCATTATAGGGCTGTGTGTGGCCTAGTTGTGCGACACCCAGACTCCTGTGCTTTTGTGTGGCCTGGCAAGAAGCACTCCCCAGAAGTTTCAGTAAAAATCCATATAAATCAATGTAGTTGAAAATAAGCTTCAACAATGCACCGGCAGTTTCACTTGTTTACCCATCATTTAACAGAAAAAAATTAAATATAAACTAAGGGCCTTAGTTTTATGAGGTTGTTCTCGACACTAGAACTTGTTTAGGACTTAAAAGGCTGTATCTGTGGGCAACAATTTCAATTGTCATCCACATTTAATCACTGCCTGATTGTGGTAGATCTGCTCTCGCTGATGGGGGAGGGGACTATACTGCTATAGAAGCTCAGCATGGAGGACCATTGTTGGAGCATCTGCTGCATCCATTGTCTTCCTGTTAGCGTGAATATCCCGAACATAGAGTTTCTTAAAGAGCAACGCAACCTGAAGTATCATAGTGCAGGGAACTGGGCTGCAGGTCAGTGATAAGCAACTCCAAATCACACTGTTTGGAGCTACAGTACTGTTTTGACTGGAGGTCCACTTTAATGCACAAAAAAACATCTTTTTGATGAATATCCCCCATATGCCTCCCACAGGCAGTTACTTTTGGATTACTTCGCCATCTGGTCTTCTCCCAGAAATATTTCTGGTAATATCTATGAAGTCTAAGATTGCTAGGTGATTGAGTGGCAAGATCAGAGATTGCCAGATTGCATTATTGAAGAGAAAAAAATGGAGCAGGAGGAAATGTGTAGCCTCACAGGATTTAATAATGCAGGGCCTGCTCAGCACGACAATCCAATGATGTAGGAGGCCAGAAATAGAACACCATAACGGGGTTTACAATATGTCAATGCAAGCGAAAATAGCAATTTCTACTTCTAGGGACGGAAATTGGCCAATTTGGTTTTGCATCATTGGTAAGTTTTGGTCTGCTTTAATGCAGTTTGTTGGCTTCGGTCAGGGTAAGAAGCTTAAAGAGGAACACCCCCACTTGAGTCTATAAAACTACCGGGGCGGTAATGTGACCCTTTATGGTGCACCCTGAATTGGGATGCCCAGCTGGGTGCAACCCCATGGTCACCCGTTCATCCATGCTTTCTGTAGACCGGTGTGGGCCCATAGTTAGAGGCGATCGGGCATGTGGGGACACTTGATCCATTCAGATTTCCTTGCCACTCAGAGTGACAAAGGAAATCTGAATGGTAGGAGTGAAGCTGATTGGCTGAGTAACCCATGTGCATAATGTGAGAATGAGGAAAAGGTACCAGTGATTCCGGGAAATCAGAGAGAAACAAAACCCAGGAAGAAGTCAAATTCTTGGATGTTGTTCTTCTTTAACCTTCCCAGTAAATAAATAAGCAAAGCCAAACTTGATTTGCCCTGGGGGGGGGGGGGCTGCTTGCTCCTTTACCCCACATGGGGCTTATCAGACCTACAGCCTTCTAAGCTGTGACCCTGCAGCCAACCCAGACTGTTCCAGTCCCTGTTCCAGTGGCCTAATCTGCACCAGATTCCAATCTAATCATGTTTGTTGGAGCATTCATATGTTAATCATTGGTTTTTAGGGCTTACAAAGGAAGTTGTTATTTAGAAGGTCACAATTTTGGGGGAATTGCTAGACTTGTTAGAACGGACCCCAGGTCATCAACAAGCACCACTAGATCAATAGTGCATGGGGATTTGAGCTGTGCATCATGGGAATAAATGGCGCATCAATAAATCATTTGTTTTAAAATAGCTTCCCAGAAAGCACACAGGCTTTTTAACCTCTGTGGTGTGGAATTGATTAGCTATGCTGCAGCTGTAAAAAAGAGCATCGTAACAAGAGCCAGCCTTTGCTAAAGGGGGTATTTTAACCCTGGTACACATTACTGATTTCATGTATCAGCGGAAGTCCAAATAATGATGGCTGCTGCGACATCTGCCGTTTCAAATGTCTGACATTACTCAACCATAACTAGCCATAGTATTTGTAATACCCAAGTAATGTAGGAGATCATTACATATGCCAGGAAGTCTCTCTATTTTTCCTGAACGTCTGAAAGAACAGTTATGATAGCTCTTTACAACTTGGTTGCACAATTGTTTTAGTATAATCTCTGGGAGGATTCCTGACCCTGGTCCACTTTATGGTCTACATTACCGATTTCCTGTAAGACTTTAATGGATGTCTATAATGAGGTCTGTTGAGACATCTGCTGCCCCTACACTTGAACCAGACATAGTCTTAGTAATTTAGGAGAGCATCATATACAGTATGTCTGGAAGGCTCCCTTTCTCTAGGTTTCATGGACAACTAATGTCCACATTCATGTGCACAAGGTTGCTCTGACCAATGGCTGTTGGCATTTCAGAACTTGGGGAAGTGTGAAAATATTCCACCATGAGACTGTAGGTTTGCTCTAATTAACCTATATGTGTGGGAGATTAGGTAGGTAGATTCAAATAATACAATTCTGTGAAACTCATCTGTAGAATTGTTTTTGTATCCATCCAGTCAAGGCCGTCCCGATATCTTCACGATTGGGTGTTCGCCCCTAGGGGGCGCTTGACTGCAAGATCAAAAGATGTAGCTCCTCCCGGCCCCCTATAAAGGCAGCAGCCCGTCTATCATTCCCCAGTGGGTTAAAAGCAGGACACAACAAAAAGGGCAGGCTGGGAGGCCCAAACAAAACATAAGAGACCATGTTACGTCACATAACCTCTGCCTGTACTCTCTCTAATTCAAAAAACTAGAAAAAACTAGAACTAGTGTCTTATGAGCAAAAATGGTTCATCACCATAACAGACATGCAGGACATAAGGAACACAAGGGTGGGGTGGGACAGCCTGGACTGGATGGATACAAAAACAATTCTACAGGTGAGTTTCACAGAATTGTATTTTTCTCCTCCATCCAGTCCAGGCCGTCCCGATATCTTCATGGTTGGGACATCCAAAATCAGTGTCCATATGGGTGGGATCCCCAGTGCGGAACAGCATGTAGTTCATTTCACTACTGCCTGAAGCACCCCTCAGTACGAACAGAAGACCAAGTTGCGGCCTTACAAACTTGTTCCACCGATGCCTGATGATGAAAAGCCCAAGAGGCATCAATCGCTCTGGTAGAATGAGCTGTGATCCGAAAAGGGGGTTCCTTCCCCCTGGCAGAATATGCTTGTACCACCGCCTGTCTAATCCACTTACTGAGAGTGGATTTGCCTGGTGGCAAGCCTTTCCTAGAGCCCTCTGTTAGGACAAAAAGCAAATCCGATTTCCTGAAGGATTCAGTCGCAGCCAGGCAATACCTTATGGCTCTGACCACATCCAACGCATGGAGGGTCCGTTCTTTGGAATTAGCCGGTGTTGGACACAAAGAAGGTAAGACAACTTCTTCATTAAGGTGAAAAAGAGAAATGACCTTAGGCAAAAAATCAGGTTTAAAACGAAAAACCACCTTATCCCTGTACAACTCAAAGAGGGTGGTTTATACAAAGCGCGGACAGTTCGGATACTCAACGCACCGAGGTGATCGCTACCAGAAAGAGTCAAAATAGACAATGTAGCATCACTCAATGGCTCAAAGGGAGGACTCTGGAGAGCAGACAGCACTAGATTCAAGTCCCACACCGGTAATACTGATTTACGCGGTGGCCAGACATGGGTAACTCCCTGGAAAAAAGTCTTGATCAATCAATGATTGGTAATGGACCTCTGGAAAAAAATAGCTAAGGGTGAGACCTGACCCTTGAGGGTGCTCAGCTGGAGGCCCAAATCTAAACCATGTTGCAGAAACTCCAGAATTCTAGAAATAGAAAATATCCGGCAAGGAAGGCTGTTGGCATCGCACAAAGCGATATAGGCCCGCCAAACTCTGTAGTAGATCATGGAAGAAGACTTCTTGCGCAGCACTCTGCCCAGGAGCGGAAACAGAGGGAATGCATACAGAAATCTGAACTCCATTCAAGTGATCGCCAGTGTGACAGAACATCCTAGGTGTAGTTAATTTCTCTATGTGTGTAGGTTGGTATAATATATATGTGTGTGTGTGTGTATACATATATATATGTGTAATATATATATATATATATATATATATTACATATATCACATATACCTTGGCTGACCCCTCTGCTCTGCATAACTTTCCCCCTGCGTGCCATAAAACTCCCCCTGCATGCACACAGGGTCGCCTTGAATGACTATATCCCCTCATAAAACTGCAAAGCATAAACAAAGTGTTATCAGGATCAACCAGCCATGGAGAGCAGAGCCAAGGTCCATATCCTGCCCCCTTCCATGGAATGTTCTCCTCATCCCCCTCCCTGTGGAATCCCAGAACAGATGGGGGATGTCATGTGGACCAGCTTTCAGGTACCTAAAGATGGAGAATCCCATATGAACCAATTAAACAGTGGGTGGCTCCAATCGCTCTGCCCATAGGAGGGGTCAGGAACTGACCCCTGGTTAGAAGGAATAAGGTGAGCTGCAGAATGGGGACAGAGGACACTCGATCTGACCATCAAGAGTGACACACGCCCTTTTAACATCCAAGGAGCAGAAGAAGACCAAAAAGCGTGTGTAGACTAAGGGACAATTTATTTGATCGGACTGCAAGCCCAGACAGACACCTAAGTATTTTGCCATTTATTTTATATCACTTGCTATTTATCTTATTTACCGTGTCTTGTAGTTCTGTTTTTTATCACCTTGCATCGTGTTTGTTGTTTTTGTGTTTTTCTGTTTGTTTAAATAAATTCTAAAAATACAGCAGAGGGTCACTTATGCTCTTAAGGATCTAAAAGGCTCACGCTATTTCTGAAGAGCCTGGCTACCTTACTTGCATAGGGTGCTCGATAGCCCCTGCCTGGAAGTGGTTGTGAGTCGATCGATACGTTCGATCGGATTGTATTGTGTGTGGTCTGTATTATAGAGTTGAGCACTGTTTGTGCTCTGGTGGCAGCAGTTTATAGCCACGCGTGTTGCCAATTGAAGAATTGCGGTGACACACGTGGGGTTACGATTGGCCGGTCTGATCAGATGAACGATCAATAGGTCTGATCAACCCGTGTAATCGTCACAGCCAGAACGTCTGTTGCTATGGCGGGAGGATCTCTTGAGAGAGAGACGAACCTTGGAAGCTTGTGATTGTGTCTGGACGCAAATAGATCCACGACTGGTTTACCCCAGCAGAGGCACAGAGCCTGAAAAATCTCCCTGCTGAGGGACCATTCCCCCAGGCGCAAGGAACTCCTGCTCAGGGAGTCTGCCTCCTGGTTTTCCACCCCGAGGATGTAAACCGCCGAAATGCAGGGAACATTCTGCTCTGCCCAAGTCAGAATCCGGGTTACCTCCTTGTGGAATTTCTTGCTCTGAGTCCCGCCCTGGTGGTTGATGTAGGCCACAACTGTCTGATTGTCCGAGCAGACCTGGATTGCATGGCCTTTTAATTGGTGAGTCAAGCGTAGAAGAACCAACCGGATTGCTCTCAGTTCCAAGAGATTTATGGGTAACCGGTTCTCCTGCGGACCCCACTGACCCTGGATCTTCTGGGTCTGCCAAACGCTTCCCCAGCCTGTAAGACTGGCATCCGTGGTAACTATCTCCCAATGGGGAGTCAGGAAGGACTTGCCCACCAGCAGGTTCCGAGAGTCCAACCACCACAAGAGGGACTGCCTGGCCAGGGGGGACAGCGAAAATTCTTGTTCCAGAGATTCCTGCGCCCGATTCCAGCTGGTCAGCAGGTTCAATTGAAGAGGTCTCATGTGGGTGAAGGGTGAAGGGTACTGCTTCAAAGCAAGACACCATTAGGCCCACCAATCTCATCCCCAGACGTACCGATGGCTGTTGACAGGACAACAAGGCCTGCACCTGCGTCTGGAGACCCAAAACCTTCTGCTGTGGCAGAAAAACCTTGACCTGAGCGGTGTCTATCGTCATTCCCAGGAAGGATCTCACTGTTGAGGGAGTGATAAAGGACTTGGGGTAATTGATTACCCAGCCAAAGGCTTCCAGGGTTGACAGTACTGTCCGAGTATAGCTCTTGGCCTCCTGAAGGGACCAGGCCGAAATCAGCAAGTCGTCCAGACAGGTGTCACGATCAACTCACCTTCACGCCGGTCCCGCGGCGTCTGGAGGCAGCGCGGGCTCCGGCGCCTCTCTGCCTCCATCCCCGCTCAGCGGCCACGTCAGACCGAGCGGGGACAAGCAGACAGGCCCCCTCTCCTCCCTGCCTCTCATTGACAGCTCGTGCTTGCACGTGTCTTATAACCTCCGGTGGCTGAATTAAGGTGGGCCAATGAGCCCTAGTTTTTTAAGGTGGACCAATGGTCCTATGTTCTGGGCGGAACGCCCTATAGTGTCAATTGGGCAATCAGCCCATGGATCATAGTCGCACCAATCACGTCCCTCTCACCCACCAATCATGTCAGCCCCCATCATATAAAAGGTGTTTCCCTCACACTGTTCCTTGCCCGTGATAGCGTGCTGCTGGGTGTGATTATCCGTATTGATACTTTCCGTTTGATCTCGCTGTGTATTGACCATCGCGTGATTGCTGCCTGGACCGACCATTGCCTGTTTCTGACTACGATTTTGCCTGCTCCCTTGTACTGCGTACCTGTGACCTCCCGGCTTGACCCTTGGCTCGACTATGACTACTCTACCGTCTCATCCGCCTTCCTCCCCGTAAGTCTGCATCCTTTGTGCTACCAAGTCCTGGGGCAACCGTGCCCGGTGACATGGGCTTGACTATAGGTGAAGCTAGCAGCGGAGATTGGGGGTCGCGGACTTACTCAGAAGGCGGGTGTTCCACAGGACCTGACAATAGGGTAACACAAGAATACCCTGACTCCTCAGGATAGCTATGATGCCCGCCAGCACCTTGGTGAACACACGGCGGGCTGAGGATTTGCCTAATGGGAGTGTTACAAACTGGGAGTGTGCAAACCTCAAGAACTTCTGATGTCCTTGGAAATTTGGGATGTGCAGATAAGCGTCCCCGATATCCACCGTGGTCATGAAGTCGCTGAAGTGATCTCACCGCCGACCGCAACGTCTCCATGTGGAAATGTCTGACCTTTACAAATCTGTTGAGACCCTTCAGGTCCAGGATGGGCCGCAGCGTTCCGTCCTTCTTGGGAACAGTGAACAGGTTTGAGTAGAACCCCTGACCCTGTTCCTACCGGGGCAAGGGACAAATTACACCTATCCGCAGGAGGTGTTGAACAGCCGTTCTCAAAGCCTGAGCCTTTAGTGGGTTTCGGGATATCCTTGAACGGAGGAATTTTGACGGTGGCCTGGCTGTCAGCTCTATCTTGTAACCGGAGGACACCACCTCCGGAATCCTCAGAGACGTGACGTCTCCAGATCTGAGCAAACAGCAGAAGCCGTCACCCCACCCGTATGGGTGAGGGTGCCCCCTCATGCCTGAGTAGGCTTGGCTGGAGGTTTGGGCTTAGCTCCCCAGAAGGGGTTGGGGCCGGCTGCGGGACCTACGTCTGCCCCAGGTATCTCTGCGGGCACTTGGAAATGAAGATCCTCTTCCTCCCCAAAAGGGCCAATAAGAAGAGGAGTTCTGAAAGGACCGAGCAGGCTTTCTTCTCTGAGGAAGCTTACCATCCTTGACCAAAAGGTCCAGGCGCTCCCCAAACAGCCGGCTTCCCACAAAGGGTAGACTTGTGAGGAACTTCTTGGAAGTCGCTTCGGCCGACCACTGCTTCAACCAGAGTGAGCGGCGCACAGCGACAAGCAAGGCCGAAATTCTGGCACCAAGCCTGACCACATCATCCATGGTAGTAACAACAAAGCCGATGAAGTCCAAGCAGGCCTTGAGTTCCTTATACTCCTCTACCCACTTGCGAGCCTTAGCCCTAGCCACAAGGTGTCTCACCTTTCCCCTGTTGGCTAATGAAACAATCGCTGAGGCACACGCAGGGCGAAAGGGAGCACCCGCAAAGGTGAAAGCATGGCAGACCAGCTGATCCATGCGCTTGTCTGCAGGGTCACGCAATGACGCATTGTCAGGTGATGGCATAACAGTGGTATTGGACAAGCCTGACACCGGAGGGTCCACCTCGGGAGGATGACACCATAGCCGAACCAATTCAGCAGGGAAAGGGTACCGCCTATCCAGGCTCTTAGGCAATTTGTTGGGCCTTTCCCATTCCTTAAAGTGGACCAACACCGAGAGGTGATCGGCCCGGAAATCTATAAGATTCCCGGGCCAATCACCTCCCACCCCGCGGGACATCCGAGATCGGGATGTCCCGCGGGGTGAAACCCCCCCAAACACCCCAAATCACCTACCTTATCTTCCGCCGCCGCCGCCTCCCTCGCGCCCCTCTAGGCGTGCGCGCCCCCGTGGCGGCCGTCTGTGAATGGCCGGCACGGGCGCGCGCCGAAAGTGACGCGAGGGAGGTGGCGGCGGCGGAAGCCGCTTGGACGTTCCTGTTCCCCGCCTGGACGTTGGCGGGGATTGGACCGGGCAGTCACGTGGGAGCGGGGAGAGGTGAGTTTATTGGGGTTTCTGGGGGGTTTCACACAGCGGGGCACCCCCGATCGGGGTGCCCCGCCGAAGTGGACCAAAACCCAGGATAGTCAAAATCCTGGGTGTTGGTCCACTTTAAGAATCATGTTGGAAAAATGGGGCTGCTCAGGAAAGATCCGCTGTTGCCTCTCAGGCCGAAATAAATCACCCTGCTTCCTCTTAGCCGTGATCATCATCCGAGTAAATCAGCTCCAGATGCCGCTTCTTACTCGAGGCCTTCTTAGGGGCTGTCAACGGAATCTGCTTCTAGAGACTAGCCAGCCTGTGCGCAAAATCAGCATGAGACCCCTTGCTGGCTCCCCCTTCACTAGGGGCTGACTGCAGCAGCGGAGGGTCCGGAGAGGTTGATGGTAATACAGGGCTATGGTCAGGAGCGACCCCCCGCTCATGGTCCAAAACAATGCAAGTGGGAAAAATAGTGCTCAATCCGCCCAGAGGATTCCTTCTGCACAAGGGGCAGAGCCTGTCCTGGCCAAATGGGGCGCCCAGCTCACTATCCCCTGATGCCTCCATTATGGTGATTGTGATTAGTAATATTCAATAAGGCTATTAGACACTAATGGCCTAAGCCTAATAGCCGATCCCTCTAATTAATAATGGGGACCGGGAGGAACCACAACCCTCAACCTTAGCCCACGATCTAAACAAAAGAAAAGGACAGCAATTACAAAAGAGGCCCCCTCATACATTAACATATAATACATAGGGCATACAGCATCAACAAGGCAAAAAGAGAGGGACTCACAACACCGCCACCAGAATGGGGGATCACTTTCAGCGTTCCGCAGCAAAGAAGACACTGCACACTTGTCTCCCAGCCCTGAGGCCTCAGCAGCGCGCCTCGCTCGCAGTAGTGACTTCTGGAAATATCCGCCGGGGAAGGGGGGGAGCGTCACCGGCGCTGCCTGTCAAGGCGGCGATCCTCCTCCTCCATAGCAGGAGCTGCACACCACGGTGCGGGGAAGCCAGCGGGGCGCGTCTGCCGCCGAGCAGCGCGCGCCCCGGCCAGAGCCGACGGGGAAACGCAGGGAGGTAAGATAAGAAAGCGGAGACCGCTCCTCGCTGCGCAGCCAGTGAGGAGCTCTCAATGCTCCAGTCACACCAAGCACATGCAGCACACACACAGTAATAAAAAACAATGGGCAGGGAGGGACATACATAAAGAATTCATATCAGTGGTTCCCCATCAGGCTCACCATAAAGCCTGTGGCCGACTACCTTTTAATAAGAAGGTCTGTGGCATTCGGCAGAGCACATGCTCTGGGCTGCAGACCTTCTTATTAAAAGGTAGTCGGCGTTCACCCTACCGTCACAGATCCCTGTAGCAGCCAAGGGCTGGGAGGCAGGAATGGGTCAGAAGGATCCACGAGAATAGAGTTCTGCAGCGGCAGACAGGCTAGGTGACCCCGCTCTGCTGCCAAGTTCTGAGAGAGTAACGATCTTATGCAGCCAACTGCAAGATGAACAACTGGGCAATGATAGACCGGCAGCTGCCTTTATAGGGGGCCGGGAGGAGCTACATCTTTTGATCTTGCAGTCAAGCGCCCCCAATCGTGAATATATCGGGACGGCCTGGACTGGATGGAGGAGAAAAAATAGTGGATGTAGGTCGGCCTTCATTTTTGAGGTTTAATGAAGTGGACACTGATCTGCCACCCCAAGGCTGGGAACTGTACATACTTAACAGCTGCCAAGGCTCAGCTTCCATAGTCAGGAAAAATGTTCTTAGAGCATTCAAGGTCAAATCACGAACACAAAACGGACCTCACTCTTTCAGTAGGCCTTTGCCAGATACTATTTGAATTCAGGTGCCACCTGTGTAATTCAAAAGTGCAACACAATTGCACACAGCAAATGTGACTCTAAGCTCATGTCAGCTGTAATATGCAGCTTCTGCTGCCCATTCTAAATTTAGAGAGAGGATTACTGGTGCTATTTTTGGACTCTTCGGATGGAGAGAAAGTGGACTGTGAAGTGAGAATTAGAAAATGAGATTTAGTATGAAGGCAGCTTAGCTTTACACCTTTCAAGTAAAGCTTGACTGCAAGGAACTATGAGGAACTCACATCATGCAGTGAAAAATGCAATGACCCTTGGTGTCCAATCAGAAATCTGGTTGCATTAGGTTGACATTAATAAATTGATTAAAGATTTGCAGACAGCTTTTCAGGAGAATTGGCAAGTATGACACCTGTGACAGAGTGTCTGGACAAGTCATAGAAGGTGTGTATATCTGCCCAAGATTTCTTGTATCTGTCAGCTAAAAGCAACCGGGAATTTAGAAACTAGGGATCTAGGATCTCTAGTTTAGGGTTTGAGAAAAAACCCATGTACAGGGCCTGCGTTGCTGGAGTGGGGAAGAGAGGGTGGGCCCCACTCCACCCGGACAGTCCGGGTCTTGGGCTGTCTGATTAGTCCAAGGTGTGCTTGCCTGATAGAAGGAGGGAGTTCACACACACTCTGTCTCTCTCATCCTGGGAGCAGGACATCTGCTATAAGCCTGTGGGAGCATTGCCAGTGGTATGTTATGATCTGCTATGTTATGGTGCCTGGTACTAGGCCGGCACTGGGTTAGTCAGGAGCACCTAATGTTTAGTTAGAGCCGGACAGGCATAGGATTTCTTTTGTTTAGTTCTGTTTTACTTTATACCACAATCTGGCAATAAAACTGGCTGAGGTCAGTTAAATGATTCTTCCTTGTTCTGTGGACTTTGTGCTTGCTGAAAGTGTGCCCGTCTACCCAGGAGACGACTAACCCGCTACCTAACCCCTTACAAGTGGTGGAGGATGCGGGCACTAATTTTTGGCAAAAGAAAACAAAACTGGAAATTTAAAGGGCCGGAGTCCCTTTTATTGCAGACTGTTTCTTTGCATCTGGAAAATGGAGGATGTAATTAAAGCTATGTTGCAAGCTGTGGCATCTCAACAGGAGGCTACCCGAGTGCAGCAGGAGGCTACCATGGTGCAGCAAAGAGCACTTGAGGAATCAAGCCGCAGGCTGACCGCTCAACTGGAGGCGACACAGGATGAGCAAAGAAAAGACCGGGAGACCTTAAAAGTTGTTATACAGCAGCTAGCCAGTGTCACTGAGCGGGCCCCAGGTGTTGCAGACGCTACTCAAGCCTCCATAAGAGCTAGTCATTTCCTACAAAAAATGACCACAGCTGATGATGTGGAAGCCTATCTGACAACCTTTGAAAGGACTGCCGAGCGAGAGTGTTGGCCAAAGGAACAATGGGCAGGTCTTTTGGCACCCTTCCTTTCAGGAGAGCCTCAAAAGGCCTATTTTGACCTGGAAACCCGGGATGCTATGGACTATGGCAAGCTAAAAAAGGAAATTTTAACACGCCTTGGAGTCACAGTTTCTGTCCGTGCACAGCGCGTGCACACCTGGGTCTACAGCATGGACAAACCTCCACGCTCTCAAATGCATGACCTCATTCACCTAACCAAGAAGTGGTTGCAGCCAGAGGTCCTGACAGGCCCCCAGATGGTGGAACGGGTTGTGATGGACCAGTACTTAAGATCCCTCCCTGTTACCTTGCGCAAGTGGGTGAGCCATGGAGACCCTAAAGATGCTGACCAAATGGTGGAGATGGTGGAGAGGTACAAAGCCGCTGAGGAACTGATGAGTCTGCCACAGCGCCCCCTAGTCCCACAGCGGAGATCTCCAGGACTTCCTGGTAAGACTGTTCTAAGGGAAAAGGGGGCTGGTAGATCTGATGGGTTGGTGCATGCAAGTGGAGAGACTGAAGGCCCAGGCTCTAGAAGCTGGCAAGCCATGCCAGGGAAGTTGGGGGCCTATAAGAGACTCAGTAAGGATGTTATAAAGTGTTTGCGATGTCAAATGCCCGGTCATATTATTGCCAATTGCCCAATGTATGATGATGCCATGCAATGTGATGTCTCCTACATAAACCGCCGCTTATCACTGTATACTCAGCTTGCGTGTGTAGCGTTACCAAATGCTGGGGATGAGAAACACATGTGTCCTATTACGGTCGAAGGTAAAGTTGTAAATGCACTGTTAGACTCAGGTAGTCTAGTGACCCTGGTAAACGCAGATTTGGTGCCTCCAATAACCCGTCGGGTGAAAACTATTGGGGTTACTTGTATTCACGGGGATACTCGACATTACCCCACGGCTGTAGTGGACATACATACACAGTTTGGTGCAGTAAAATTCATGGTGGGGATAGTGCCATTATTAATGCATGATGTCATCATGGGGCGGGACTTCCCACATTTCTGGAAGATGTGGGAACAGAGGGTCTCAAATACACTGCCAGTAAGTGGGGCCCTAATTGAGGAGGAAACTTTCCCCTTTTCGGTTATGGCTGGGGAAGAAGCTGAACCCCACAATGTGGTGTCCCCAGAAGGTCATAGCAGTCTAGAGCCCCCTAGTGACAGTATGCCTGATCTTGAGGTGCAGAAGGATCAGTTTGGTGCTGAACAGTTGAAAGATCCCACTCTTACCCGAGCCCGGGAAAATGTTAAAATGATTGATGGTAACCTGGTGGAACCTGACACCAGACTGTCCTATCCATACATGGCGGTAAAACATGACTTGCTATACCAAGTGGTAAAAAGTGGTAAAAACTAGTGGTCCCTAAGGCATATAGAAGGATTGTGCTAGATCTGGCACATGGTTACCTTATGGGGGGGCATTTGGGGACCGAGAAAACTATAGATAGAGTGCTTCAACGGTTCTTCTGGCCGGGGGTTTACAAAGACGTAAAAGATTATTGTGATTCCTGCCCAGAGTGCCAGGTTTCAGCTCCTCGGCCACACTACCGTAGTCCCCTGGTTCCTCTACCAATTATTGAGGTGCCGTTTGAGAGAATAGCAATGGATTTGGTGGGGCCCGTTGTAAGATCTGCCCGCGGCCACCAGCATATTCTTGTCATTATGGATTATGCCACCCGTTACCCGGAAGCTATACCCCTACGCAATGCGTCATCCAAGGCTATAGCTAAAGAGTTGGTGCACGTGTTTAGCCGGGTAGGACTACCAAAAGAGATCCTTACAGATCAGGGTACCCCCTTTATGTCCCGGGTCATGAAAGAGCTGTGTAAATTATTCCAGGTGAAACAGCTGCGTACTTCTGTCTACCATCCACAGACCGATGGACTGGTAGAAAGATTCAATAAAACCCTAAAAGCCATGTTAAGGAAGGTGGTGGACAAAGATGGGAAAAATTGGGACTTCCTTCTCCCTTACCTAATGTTTTCCATCCGTGAGGTCCCTCAGTCCTCTACAGGGTATTCTCCATTTGAATTACTATATGGCCGTCACCCGAGGGGCCTTCTAGATATAGCAAAGGAAACCTGGGAAGAAGAAGCTACCCCCTATAGGAGTGTCATTGAACACGTGGCCCAAATGCAGGATCGAATCGCGGCCGTGTTGCCTATTGTGCGAGAACATATGGCCCATGCTCAGGAGGCACAACAAAGAGTATATAACCGCAGTGCCAAAATACGTACCTTTGCACCCGGTGACCGGGTTTTAGTGCTGATCCCTACAGTAGAAAGTAAATTTCTGGCTAAATGGCAAGGGCCCTTTGAGGTATTAGAAAGAGTAAATGAGGTGAACTATAAAATCCGCCAGCCAGGTAAACGGAAGCCGGAGCAAGTGTACCACGTCAATCTTATAAAGCCGTGGAAAGATCGACTGTCACTTGCTGCAGACACCTCATCCCAACCAAAGCAGTTGGCCTCTGCAAAGCCCTTGTTGCCAGAAGTAACAGTACCCGACTCCCTTGCAGATACACAGAAAGTAGAAGTACAGGGGTTCCTCTTTAAGAACAGGGGTTTTTTCTCTGATACCCCAGGTCGTACCTCTCTCATTAAACATGACATTCTGACTGAACCAGGTGAAAAGGTTAAGCTGAGGCCCTACAGAATACCAGAGGCCAGGAGAGAGATTATCTCTGCAGAAGTGAGGAAGATGTTAGAACTTGGGGTAATAGAAGAGTCCCATAGCCAATGGTCCAGCCCCATAGTTCTGATCCCCAAGCCAGACGGCAGCTGGAGGTTTTGCAATGACTTCCGTAAGCTTAATTCCATATCTAAATTTGATGCTTACCCAATGCCACGTGTGGATGAGCTCATTGATAGACTCGGAAATGCCCGTTATATAACAACCCTAGATTTAACCAAAGGGTACTGGCAGATACCATTAACAGATGAGGCCAAAGAGAAAACTGCCTTTGCCACTCCGGACGGGTTGTTTCATTATGTTGTTTTGCCGTTTGGGTTGCATGGGGCACCTGCCACCTTCCAGAGGGTTATGGATAGAATTTTGAGGCCTCACAGACAGTATGCAGCAGCCTATCTGGATGATATAATCATCCAAAGTCCAGATTGGGATTCCCATTTACCTAGAGTACAGGCTGTTATCAATTCTCTACGTGAGGCAGGATTTACAGCCAATCCAAAAAAATGTGCCATGGGACTGGAGGAGGCTAAGTACCTGGGTTACAACATAGGCCGTGGCTTGATAAAACCCCAACTAAACAAGATTGAAGCCATACAAAGATGGCCTCAGCCCATTAACAAGAAGCAAGTCCGTGCTTTCTTGGGAATTACAGGCTATTATAGAAGGTTTATACCTAATTTTGCCTCTCTTGCGGCCCCTTTAACTGACCTGACGAAAGGCAAAGACTCTGTCATGGTTAAGTGGACGCCACAGGCGGAAAAATCATTTCAGACCCTTAAAAGCCTACTGTGTGCTCAGCCGGTGCTGATAACGCCAGACTTTACGAGAGAGTTTGTCCTTCAAACGGATGCATCTGATGTGGGACTGGGGGCAGTACTGTCACAGGTGCGGAATGGTGAGGAACACCCGGTGCTGTACCTAAGTAGAAAATTAAATGATCATGAGACAAAGTATGCCATTGTAGAAAAAGAATGCCTAGCCATTAAATGGGCCCTAGAAGCCCTCCGTTATTACCTGCTTGGCCGTCAGTTTGAATTGGTTACGGACCACGCTCCCCTCAAGTGGATGTGTGAAAATAAGGAAAAGAATAGGAGGGTTACAAGATGGTTCTTGGCCTTACAGGAATACAGGTTTACAGTAAAACACAGGCCAGGGACCCAAATGAAAAATGCTGATGCCTTATCTCGGGTCCATTGTATGATGTCCAGTTGTGTTCCAGCCCCGGGTCTGAAACAGGGGGGGAGGATGTGTGACAGAGTGTCTGGACAAGTCATAGAAGGTGTGTATATCTGCCCAAGATTTCTTGTATCTGTCAGCTAAAAGCAACCGGGAATTTAGAAACTAGGGATCTAGGATCTCTAGTTTAGGGTTTGAGAAAAAACCCATGTACAGGGCCTGCGTTGCTGGAGTGGGGAAGAGAGGGTGGGCCCCACTCCACCCGGACAGTCCGGGTCTTGGGCTGTCTGATTAGTCCAAGGTGTGCTTGCCTGATAGAAGGAGGGAGTTCACACACACTCTGTCTCTCTCATCCTGGGAGCAGGACATCTGCTATGAGCCTGTGGGAGCATTGCCAGTGGTATGTTATGATCTGCTATGTTATGGTGCCTGGTACTAGGCCGGCACTGGGTTAGTCAGGAGCACCTAATGTTTAGTTAGAGCCGGACAGGCATAGGATTTCTTTTGTTTAGTTCTGTTTTACTTTATACCACAATCTGGCAATAAAACTGGCTGAGGTCAGTTAAATGATTCTTCCTTGTTCTGTGGACTTTGTGCTTGCTGAAAGTGTGCCCGTCTACCCAGGAGACGACTAACCCGCTACCTAACCCCTTACACACCTTACAATTAAAGTGAACTATTATCAAGGATCGAGTAGGATACCTGTTATGGTCACTTAGGCCTGCGCAAATCCAGGGTCAACTAATCCTAGGTGAATGTATCATCTTCGTCCATACACTAGATTTACTAGTTACCTTTATTTCTTGCCCTCTATGTTCCACCCTAAACAAAAAAGGAATGTCCAGCACAGTAAATGAATACCATACTGGTGGCTGGTGGCACCTTTCCCATCAATAGAGTTACTGAATGCTAGATCAAGCCAACATGAAAGTAGCCATCAAAAGAGAAAGGTGGCAGACGCTCAGATCAATTTATAACTATGCTGGGTGTGGGTGAACAAGGCAATTCAAATGGAAGAAGCTACAGCACTCAACTCTTATCTTGCAACCAATCCTATAATCGGTTTCTAAAATCTAGTTTAAAATCTTGGTTGGCACACATCTGCAGATGTATGTTGAAGCTGCACTGCCAAATGCCATGGAGTTTCTGTGTAGTTGCAGTCCTAACTTTAATCTCTAAGTCCCCTTAGGAACATACACCTCTTTTCTCGCTTGATTTTGTGCGATCAAATGGGGAGGGGTTAGCTATATGGGAGAGGCTTACCCCTCCATGTGCTGCACTCTAGGTATATGGCATCTCTCAGTGTATCGTTGTGTATGTCCCTAGGACAGTAGCCAGCCGCAACTAAAATAATGAGGAAGGTTCCTGTGTATCTGTGTGATACAACATAAAATAACATAATAAGCAGAAAGTAGGTGGGGAATCCTTCAGATCTCCTAAGGTAAAGGCCTGACATCCTGATGGCCCCTGCCAAATGTCTATAGTCAATAGGCCTCCCAATTGTCGTTTGAGGAGGGCTACCCCTTTTTGAAGTCCATGCCCCCCTGCCCCTCATTGTTCTCAATTGTCTCTCTTTAGGGTTTAACATGCAGATCTGCATCAATAAATGATTAATTCACCTAGTAAAGTTTTTATATTGTTGTAACTGTTACATCTCACCTCAAATGTATATAAATGTTAAAACAGAACAACTACCCATTTGGGGTGGGGGAAGCCCTCCCATTGAACTGTCCCTCACCACTCGGGCTGCTGCTTTTGGGATGCTTCACACCATAAAAATCCCACGTTCGTTCTGCGTGGCATCCCTGCAGTTGTGTGAGCTTTCACAGCCTCCATGGCAGCTGACTCTTATACAAGTCTACAGGTAAGGGAGTGCAGTGGCACACTGGAGCATCTTGGGCCCACCAGAGAATATATAGACATGTATAGAGAAATAATAAAAGACCACTGTCACTTATGATAACATTACAATTAGGTTATTGCACAATATAAAATGCCTAATTATCTAGTAGAAGTAGGTGACAGAATAAATAACTCTCAGAACAGTACAAGCAACCCAAAGACACTGCCATAGTCTTGGATCACTGTGATAGTCCGGTCCATTCTTGCTCTAGCCATCCATCCATGTCTCGCTCCCACCACAGCTCATCCTATCCATTACTCCCAATATCCCTCTCTCCTTCCTACTAGTCCCTACTAGTTGCCAATGGGCAGGAAAAGGACATGGGGTTTGGCCTGGGTGTGATGAGGGGTGTGTGGCAATTAAAAAAATAGCCCTTTTCCACCCTGAAAAGTTGACAATGACAAGTTGAATATTGGTATGACTATTGGAATACGCATGTTGCATTAAGTTGCAAGGTAAATAATGCTGCATCTGCTACTCTATATGTTTAGACAAGGTTGGGCGTGAATTGATGTAGGTGGGAAAATACAATTCTGTGAAATACTCACATGTAGAATTGATATTATTTGTATACAGCACGTCCTGCTCCAGATATAATACTTACACTTGGGTTATCCTCCGCCAGATGGCGCTGCACTGCAGAGATATGCAAAACAGGCTCCTCCCGGCCCTTATACCCAGGGACCTCCCACAAATCCCCAGCATTGAAAAGCAGTGAACAAGAAGCCGGGAGACTTAAACCACCCAAAACAACTGGTAATGATAACAATCATAACAATCACCATACAGGGGATCCAGCATAATGCAAAAACCAGGGTGGGGTGGAGCAGGACGTACTGTATACAAATAATATCAATTCTACAGGTGATTATTTCACAGAATTGTATTATTCTTAGTATACAGTACATCCTGCTCCAGATATAATACTTACACTTGGGACATCCAATAGCAGTGTCCATAAAGTAGGGTGGGATCCCCCAACAAAAGGTGACAGCAGACAGTTTAAACCACTGCCGCCTGCAAAACCTTGTGGCCAAAAACAGCATCAGCTGAGGCCCTAACATCAACCTTGTAAAACTTCGAAAAGGTATGAACAGAAGACCAAGTAGCGGCCTTGCAAACTTGTTCAACAGAAGCCTGGTGCTGGAAGGCCCAAGAGGCACCAATAGCACGAGTAGAATGAGCAGTAAGACGGAAGGGGGGACTCTAGCAGAATAGGCCTGAATCACAGCCTGACGAATCCATTTGCTAATAGTAGACTTGGCCGGAGCCAAACCCTTCCTAGGACCAGAAGGGACCAAAAAAAGAGCATCAGTCTTCCTGAAAGCCGCAGTGACTACCAGGTAATACTTCAGACACCTGACCACATCCAAAGAATGTAGAACCCTTTCCTTAGCGTTGCTAGGATTAGAACACAATGAAGGAAGAATATCTTGATTCAAATGAAAAGCAGACACCACCTTTGGCAGAAAGGCTTAAAGCGGAACACCACCTTGTCCTGGTGTCTCTCATAGTATGGGGGCTGAATAGACAGAGCCGCCAGCTCAGACACACACCTGACCGAAGTAATAGCCACCAGAAAGACAACCTTGAGGAGAAGTACAGCCAGAGCAGCATCCTGAATAGGCTCAAAGGGAGCACCTTGCAAAGCAGACAAAACCAAGTTCAAGTCCCAAACAGGGACCGTAGGCTTACGTGGGGGACGCACATGAGTGACCCCCTGAAAGAAGGTCTTAACCAAGGGATGCTGAGCAAAATACTTCTGAAAGAAGACAGACAGGGCAGAAACCTGACCCTTCAGAGTACTGAGTTTTAGACCCAACTCCAATCCATGCTGTAAAAACTCCAGAACCCTAGGGACTAAGAACTCCCTACAGGGAAGAGACCTAGACTCACACCAATCAATGTAGGAACGCCATACCCTATAATATATGGCAGAGGAAGATTTCTTCCTAGCCTGTACCATGGTATCCACCACCGAGGCAGACAAGCCTTTCTCCATCAAGATGGAGGTTTCAGCAGCCAGGCCGTCAAAGCCAGAGTTTGTAAACTGGGATGGCGTAAGGAGCCCTGAGTGAGCAGATCTGGTGCTTCTGGCAGGACGTACTGGTCTACTGCCATTTGTACCACGTCTGCGAACCACACTCTTCTTGGCCACCTTGGGGCCACCAGAATCACTGGCACCCTTTCCAGGGCAATCTTGCGCAGAGCCCTGCCCAGCAGGGGGAACGGAGGAAAGACATACAGGAGCCGAAATTCCTTCCATGACATTGACAGAGCGTCCGTGGCCAAGGCATCCTCAGACAGGGAGACAAAGGCCGGGAGCTTGTGATTGTGACGTGATGCAAACAGATCCACATCCGGTAGGCCCCACCGGTAACAGGGACTGAGATACCCTGTTGCAGAGGGACCACTCCCCCTGACGGGAAGTCCCCCTGCTCAGAGAGTCTGCCACTAGATTCTCTACCCCCGGGATATAAACAGCCGAAATGCATTGAACATTGGCCTCCGCCCATGTCAGAATCCGCGACACTTCCTGGAGGGCCCTCCCTGATGGTTGATGTAGGCAACCGCCGTCCTGTTGTCTGAGCGCACCTGTACAGACAGTCCCTGCAGGTGATCGTCAACTGCTCCAGTACCAACCTGACCGCCCGGAGTTCCAGAATGTTGATGGGTAAATGGGCCTCCTGAGGGCCCCACCTCCCCTGGAACCCCAGAATCCCCCCCAACCTGAAACACTGGCATCCGTGGTGACCGTCTCCCAGGAGGGGGCCAGAAAGGACCTGCCCTTTAGCAAGTACTTGTGGTCCAGCCACCACGAGAGGGACCTCCTGACCGATGGGGGAATCACACAAACCCCATCCAAAGACGCGGGGTCCTTGTCCCATACTGATAGAAGGTGAAGCTGCAGAGGCCTCAAATGGAACTGAGCAAAGGGTACCGCCTCGAAGCTCACCACCATCGGGCCCACAAGCTGCATTCCCTGCCTGAGGGAGGGCTGGGGGCACGAGAGCAGGAAACGCACCTGCACAGTCAGAGCTTCCACCTTCTGTTGGGGAAGGAATATTCGTGACTGAACCGTATCCAGAATCATCCCCAGGAATGGGGTCACCGGCGAAGGGGACAGAGAGGACTTGCGATGATTGATCACCCAGCCGAAGGACTCCAGTTGAGTGTCCAGCTCCGCCTGTTGTAGAGACCGTGAGGTGATGAGGATGTTGTCCAGGTAGGGCAGCACTCGAATGCCCCCTGACCTTATCAAAGACATCACCCCCGCCAGCACCTTGGTGAACACTCTGGGGGCTGAAGTGAAGCCAAACGGTAGGGCCACAAATTGGTAATGTTGATCTTTCAACGCGAATCTGAGAAACCTTGATGTCCCGGGAACACAGGGATGTGAAGGTAAGCATCTTTGATGTCCACAGACGTCATAAAATCCCCTGGGTGCAGAGAGCCAACGGCCGAGCGCAGAGTTTCCATGCGAAAGCGCTTGTTCTTGACAAATTTGTTGAGGATCTTTAAATCCAGAATGGACCTGACTGACCCATCTCTTTTGGGCACTGTGAAAAGGTTGGAGTAGAACCCCTCCCCCAATTCTATCAAGGGGACCCTGCAAATAACTCCAGAAGTCCTTGCACTGCCTGCATCAGGACCTGAGCTGATACCGGGTCCTGGGGGATCCGGGAGCTGATGAATCTTGAGGGGGGGATGCACAGCAAACTATCTTGTAACCAGAGGTAACTACCTCCTGAATCCACCGGTCTGAGACTTGGCGCCTCCAGACGTGCGCAAAGTGCTGTAGCCGTCCCCCCACCCTGGCGGGCGAGGGCGCCCCCTCATGCCTGAGGGGTCTTGGGAGGGGCTTTGGGTTTGGTCCCCCAGGAGGAGCCAGGACGTCGCCCCCTGCTCCTATGCCAGGAATCTGTGCGAGCCCCCGCAAAGGACACCCCTTTTCGCTCCTTAGTGCCTCTGTAAGAGGCTGAAAGGGGGCCCTGGCTACGAAAGGGCAGAGGCTGCCGCCTGCGCTGTGGTAACTTGCCTCCTTTAGCAAAAAGGTATAGGCGGTCCCCAAACAGGCGCAGACCCTTAAATGGAAGCCCAGTAAGGACCCTTTTAGCAGCATTGTCGGCAGCCCACTGGCGCAGCCATACCGCGCGGCGTATCACCACCATCAAGGCGGAAGATCTGGCACACATCCTAATAGCATCATCCGATGCAGACAGGATAAAGTTCACAAACACATCACAGTTAGACAGTGCATTAATAGTATCAGCAGGCAACTCGTCTGGGCCGTGAAGTGCATTCCTGACCATGGTCCTGGGCGCCACAGCAGTAATGGCCAAAGCGCAGACCGGGCGCAGCGCCGCCCCTCCAAATGCAAAGGCATGGCATGCCAATTGGTAAATGCGCCGGTCCTCAGAATCCCGCAGCATAGTAGTGTCAGGGGAGTGCATAATAGAGGTGTTAGACAGCCCTAGAATAGGAGCATCGACCTCGGGAGGCGATGACCAGCACTTGACCATATCAGCAGGAAATGGATACTTCCTGTCCAAACTCTTAGGGATCCCGGGAAGTCTACTGGGATGTTCCCACTCCTTAAACACGAGGTTATTGAAATGGGTTTGCTCTGGAAATTCCAATCGAGCCTTAGCAGTATGAAATAGCTCACCCCTTTGCCTGGGAGCCGCAACAGGGGGAGAGATGGACAAAACCTCAAAAATCTGAACCAGCAGTTTATCAGTATCATCCGGGGTCCAGTGATCAGAACCAGAATCGTCATGACCCCTAGACTTATCAGAAGACCCTGACTCAGAGAACAGCTCCCCTTCGTCCAAAGGGGCATGGCCATATAGATGCGAAAACTCATCAGACTCCGTAGGGAAAGGAGCAGAGTCAGGGATTATGTGCCGCTTTTTTGCGGTGGCCTTGCGCGCTAGAGTATTAGCAAGCAATTTTTCAACACTGGCCAGTCTAGTAGCCACATCAGGATGAGAATCCCCGCTTCTATTGGGGGTTAGACTCAGGCTTGGGGGGGTAGGTGAAGTGAGGCGAGGTGCAGGCCCAGCCACAGGAGGGGCGGGAAGTACCATTAGCGCCTGCTGTGCACAAGGGACGCAGACCCGTGCATTGTCACCGCTGATAGGTGAGACCCCACAAGCTACACACAGCCGGGCTTGTCCCGAGGGAACCCCGTTCACAATATCCTGGGATGCCTCCATATGGTGATTAATAGGCCAGTAGGGATTGACGCTATAAGCTACTCTGGATGCCCCAAAGACCCGCAGGGAAGTGGGAGTAATTATACTAGGTCCAACTGGCAACTGGCAATTACACCGGGCCGGGAGAAGCCACTGAAAGACATAATGGGAATAGGGATGTCAGAGCCATGCGCAGTAAGCAAGAATGATGAAAATCGCCCGCGAGGGCACTTACAGACCGAGGGAGGAGGAGGACCGTTACCACGCGCGCGCACGATGAGCATCTAAATGGCGCCAAGCGAACCTCGAAGGGCGCGCCAGAGCGGGCTGTGACGCGGAGCGCGCCAAGCCAGGTCCCCGCCCCCCCCGAAGAGCGCGAAGCTCTGAGACAGTAGTCAACGCAGACAAGAAACGCGAGTGAATGACACACTTAGAAGAAATGATTTGCCAATGAAGACGCGTCTGAGGCGCTGCCGCCGCCCGTTCACATTCCAATAAAGGCAAAAGACTTGCGCAGCGGCGGCCGATATACAATAAAAAGCAAACAGCGCGGCTCTGACACCAGGTATATAAGTCAAGGACAATACTAAGGCCATAAACGTGTAACTCAATACACTAAGACCAACACACCCCCCCTTTCTTTCCCCCCGAGCTACGGGGGGAACAAGGGAGGATGGCGACCCTTTGCACAGGGTCCACCGCTACACGGGGTATGGGGCAATAATGCGGGAGGGGCATCCACTAGAGGCTCACCATCAGCCTACCCTTTGGTGGGGGATTGCGGTGGAGCATGGCTCCATAAGCACGCATGGTGCGGTCTACCTTCACCCGACCAGCGCAGCCCAGGCTGGGAGACACATCACGAAGAGGACGGGTGGGAATAGTCCAACAGGGCCGCAGGCTTTAATAGCCCCGCTCACCTGCGAGAGAGTGATACTTCATGTCTTCGCAGTCAGCACTGCAGAGAAATCTGGGGATTTGTGGGAGGTCCCTGGGTATTTGAAGGGCCGGGAGGAGCCTGTTTTTGCATGTCTCTGCAGTGCAGCGCCATCTGGCGGAGGATAACCCAAGTGTAAGTATTATATCTGGAGCAGGACGTACTGTATACTAAGAATATCGGGCATGGTTAAAGGCATGGCTAGGGGGCGTCACCAGGGTGTGTGGCTTAAATGCAAACACTTTCCAAAGGGCATGTCGAAACCTGTCGCTTTTAACGGTTTTCAAAAGTTTGGAGGTATGCATATGTGTAAAGCATTTGTTTACATCTAGTTGCCAACAAGGTCCCGGAATACAGCCAGATTGTATTTGTGCAGATAGGTGCAGGAGCTGCTTAATGAAAGAAAAAAATAAAACATAGCATTCCCCTAACTAGGCTGTATTCTGACAGAAGGATATGGAGTTGGCTAGTAATTAAACCGGCCTTCATCCTGAATTAGAGCCTATGTTATGTGTTTCCCCCAACCTACAGATTGCCCACATTAAATATCATCCTACATGCGTCTACTGCATTTTATCAGCCCTTAAACATCCAAGATGGCAGCCCATGGAGTCTTAAGCTGACTCTGCAGCTCTGCCCCCCTCATCTCCGCAGTATTTGATGCTTCTGAAGCAAGATGGCGGCACCTGTATCCTAGAGTCCTGAACAGAGTTGAAGCCCAGCGAGGAAAAGAAAAAACAAAGAAAGTGACTAAAATGTAAAATATATAAATTTTAGATGCTGAGGAATAGTTTTCTGTTTATACATCTCACGGTGTGCGCTAATTTCTCACACAATAGATTTGAGGGAATTTTTTTTCTTGGAACACAACACTGGATATTTGTGGAGGGTTTCAGCAATCGCTGATTACTATCAAGTCAATGGTCATTGAGGTTATACGAGTTTTGATATTTGCGATATTTAACTATTGATCCCTAACAGAAATACGAGAGATTAATGTGCAGCAAATAATAATTCATTTCCCCTTTTGCACATACTACAGATTTTTGGTTTGACTTTGGTTATGGCAGGTCATTGAAACTGAAAGACTTGTGAAACATATTACACTTATGAAATTTCATAATCAAGCCACTATGACAAATATAACTTGTTTGGGGGAATGGTCTTACAAAATGACATAAAACACATCAAGCATGAGTAATTGGTTCTTGAGTCAGAGTGCTGATGGGAGGTGTTCCAACAGTTTATTTCTAGAAGGCAGCGTGACTGGTGGGTGCCTTTGTGTAACAGTTTGCTTTCTCACTTACAGATTTTCTGTGAAAAAGAAAAAAACATATACAAGTTGAGAAAACAGATATGTGTGGCACAAAACGTGAAGCCTAAGGGACCTTTGGTCAATGCTTCATCTGAAAGGGTCTGCACTGAGCAAACGTCAACAAATGGAAACAACATATACGCTTATAAAAATGGAAAGGACCTCCAAGAACCCTCATGGGAATAATGGAGGTGGTGGGTTTTGATGCCCATGGCACCACTGAAAAATTGAAAAAAACACCTATTTGGTGGTTGCATAAAAAGAGTGAGGTTAACATAAAAGCCATGGTTGTTGCCAAAACCAAGCAAAAGCTATTTACAACACCATGGTGGTGGTGGAAACTTACTAGTCACTAGAACATTTTCAAGCCCCTTTAAAAAGATGCTCCAGTTTCTTTACTGGACAAACAAAGGGGTGACATGAATGGTACCAGCAATGCTGCCTGCCAGACCAAACTGAGGTACCGCTGGAGACAAGTACCCCTGTGTCCATTCAGGTGCACCAGACTATGAAATGACTACAGAGCTAACACGTATTACTGAACGAGAGCCTGGGTACCATACATTCTGCTACAAGCAAACAGGAACCCCCTCAGAACTCTTTGGGATTGGTTAGCTGATGCTTGGTGAAGCTGCTGGATATATACGATAGTGCCGCAGAAGAAACTGAGGGAAATTCTAGTAATGGGTTCCCGAGCATCCCTGCTCCATGCAACACTAAAGGGTGCCTGGCTGTGTGTAGCAAAAAAAAAAAAATAAAAACACTACAACCAGCTATGCAGGTAACCAGAGATAAAAGCTGTCAAGTCCCTAACAGTTCATATTTCTGCGATATATGACAGCAAAGAGAGAACATCACAGTACTAATATGGTGATTAGAAAGCTTTCTTGTTTCCATGGAAATTACCAGATGAAAGGTTAGTACTGTTTAGTGAAATGAGCCCAGTATTTCCCCTCCATGCAGGTGCCAGCTCTGCAAGTTCCATGTCTCCCCCTCGGAATGTGCGCTGTTTCCCGGTAAAAGTAGGACAGCCAGGCTGTAATCATCACGATGCACGGCTTGCTAAAGATCCCTTTGATTAAAAAATGTGGAACACTGCGATCCCTCTGTGGTGTAAACTTCAGAACAAAACTCTCCCGCTAGACGCCATCAAAGCCGCCTGTGAAAACCTCCATCAAGAGGGGGGCTTGAACAAACACTTTTCCCATGAGAGAGGCTTCCTAGACACACAATACATGCAGTACAAAGCCAGGCCTACAGCTTTGAAGCTTAAGAGTGGACCAATCTATGGCAAAATCAGAGGCAGGTAGATAAATGCCATAAAAGGAGGGAGGCGGGGTATTCAATTCCAATTTTACAGGAAGCACTAAGGACAAAAAGTGTTGAATTTTGAATGGCAAGGTGGTAATAACAGAGCCAGGTTTTTATAGCCAATACTAGACAGTCAGTGGCAGATGGGCAGGTAACTGCAAAGGCACAAATTCAGGTGCAATATTATAAGAAGAAAACTCAAGAGGCAATGCTTGAGGAAGGAATGAAAACACAATGTCATAGGCCAGCAGCTGGGTGCAGAAATTGGCTTCTATAGAAACTAGGGTAGGCAGATATTTCAACATTTTGATTTATTCCCAAAGGCAGGATGCAGTCTTCCAGGTAGGAAAACTAAGACACATGCTGCTCAGAAGAGCAGGAGTTTTTTTTTTATTGCTTTTTATTGTTTTGTTTTTTTATTGCCTTGTATATTAGTGTGAATAGCATTCTGACGATACCTCTATAAGACTCCTGAAAACCTAACCTTCATAATAACGCCAAATACCCTTTGATTGCAGCCAATCATGTATAGAATTGTTCAGCTCCTATCCCCTTTTATTTTAATAACTGTATACTGCCATATCATGTTTCTATGATAAAATTATATGACCACTTTAAAACCAAACCTAGTTTCTTATTATATATCTGCTCACTGACTGTGCTAACAATAAAATGTGACATCGGTTGGACCTATTCTATGGCCACATTGAAGAGTGAATGATTCACAAGTAAGTTGGTCCTTATTGCTTCTTAGTGTATGAGGCAAACGGATTATATCTGATGGTTCAACAACAGAATCAATTTGAATTTCCAGATGTTAGGTGTGGGAATGAGAGTGGATTCCTTGTACTCTGCTTTTATGCTGAGAAAGTTGTTCAAGTATATTTTTACTGCTATAGTTTCTCACCAGCAGAGTTTTATCATGCTAGGATTGGGGTTCTTCCAATTATATATAAATGTACACATGTACATCAGTCCGTCAACCAGATGTTATTGATCAATTTTTTTGAAAATATCAAAGATCAAATAAGGCAGCTAGATGCAATTTTTTTCAGAATGACAGATGCCATCTGCAGAGGCAGCCATCCATCCAGAGACATCATCAGAGGCAGCCAGCCATCCAGGGGCATCATCAGAGCTAGCCAGCCATCCAGGGGCATCATCAGAGGCAGCCAGCCATCCAGGGGCATCATCAGAGCTAGCCAGCGGCATCATCAGAGGCAGCCAGCATCCAGGGGCATCATCAGAGCTAGTCAGCGGAATCATCAGAGGCAGCCAACCATCCAGGGGCATCATCAGAGGCAGCCAGCCATCCAGGGGCATCATCAGAGCTAGCCAGGGGCATCATCAGAGAGAGGCAGCCAGCCATCTAGAGGCATCATCAGAGGCAGGCAGGCAGCCATCCAGAGGCTGGCACCAGCCATCCAGGGGCATCATCGTAGGCAGCCAGCCATCTAGAGGCAGGCACCAGCCACCCAGGGACATTATCGGAGGCAGTCAGCCAGTCATCCAGAGCCAGGCACCAGCCATCCAGGGGCATCATCAAAGGCAGGCAGGTAGCCATCCAGAGGCAGGCACCAGCCATCCAGGGGCAGGCACCAGCCATCCAGGGGCATCATCGGAGGCAGTCAGCCAGCCATCCAGAGGCAGGCACCAGCCATCCAGGGGCATCATCGGAGGCAGGCACCAGTCATCCAGAGGCATCATCAGAGGCAGCCAGCCAGCCATCCATCCAGAGGCAGGCACCAGCCATCCAGGGGCATCATCGGAGGCAGGCAGCCAGAGGCATCATCAGAGGCAGGCAGCCAGCCAGAGGCATCATCAGAGGCAGGCAGCCAGCCAGAGGCATCATCAGAGGCAGGCAGCCAGAGACATCATTCATGTGTGTTTTTTAATTACAAAATACTATGAATATTTTATGGTCAGAGAGTATGGGAGGGACAAACCCTGGGAAGCAAAAAGTCTAGGTCTTCAGAATTTGAAACTGCAACATTAGTACAAATAATAGCACAATATGTGCTCCCTATTAGAAAATTTTCTGCAAGCCAAAGCATCCTCCCTCACAATAATAAATTAATAAATTAACTCTCGTGAATACAGAGGAACAGCTTTATAATATTTACAACCAAACTAGCTACAACAGCATCCCATAAAATCGCTTGATTTTATGGGATACTGCCACAGCTAGTTTGGGTAAAAGGATTTGATTAATTTTCCCTGCATTTGTAGTCCGTTATTAGAATAGCCAGCACAACCCATATCATTATTATTAGTATTATTAGTTAAACCGGACCTTCAGCGTGATTTAATGAAAAGCCCAAACTCTTAAAAAACGGTTCCCCAGCATCTAAAATGAATATATTTTACGTTTTTAGTCACTAACTTATTATTCTTTCCCCCACTGGGCTGCAAATCTGTTCAGGAATTTAGGATACGGGCGCCGCCATCTTGACTCAGAAGCATCACACTTACTGAGGAGAGGAGAGTGGGATAAGGTACAGGGGGGCGGGTTATAGCTGTGCTTTGCTCAGACAGAGCAGAGCTGGGGTCAGGTAAAGGTCAGCAGTCCCAGAATGCAGAGCAGCACAGTCAGGAGGCACTTCCTGTTTGCAGGCTGCCTGATAAGATGGCGGCTTCCATAAGCCGCCATCTTGGAAGTTTTAAGGCTCATAACATGCAGTAGATGCAGGTAGGATGATTTTTAATGTGAGCAATCTGTATGTACAGGGTGTGGGAAACATATAAGATAGACTCTTATTCAGAGTGAAGGTCCGCTTTAATTTTTGGTAACTGTGCCACAATTTTAGAATATTTACAACCAGCACAAATTTTCTTATAAAAGATGAAAATTGGATTCACGTCAGTGTAGCTTCTAAACCATGAGTCCAGTATGTCGGAGTATCGATGCAGTACACGGTCACTGATGACAATTCTACGATTGTGACCACAGCTGTTGTAAGAAAAAAAAAAAAAAGTAAACATCTGACAAGCCAATTTGACAGTTGCCCCCACGAGAGGGGAATAGAAACCCTTGAGATGGCCCCAGGGAACTCAGACACTCAAACAGTCTGCGACAGCCAGACAGTCCTAGCGGGGCCATTTTCAAACTCTAGCTTTAACCCCTTACTAGATGGAGAAACATTTACTGCCACTGCTATTGCAAGCTGCAGTTGTGTGTCTGATTCGATTTGTAACCCTACTCAGATGTACACACACATGTACACAGAATTCTACATTCACTTCTACACCTCCAACTGCTCATCAATAGGGAAGATTCCCTGAAGGAGGCAGAGGGAGTGAGGGTGACTTACAGCTCATTTCAAATACTTCTTTTAAAAGGGACTGTCCAGGCAAAGACTTCAAACAACAGATAATCACCTACAGTCCTGGGTAATTTGAAATTTACTTCCACCAGAGATCCAGATGCCCATCCTTCCCCATTCACAACCACGCACCCATGGTCGCCTGGCTGCTTCTTCACTGTACCCTTGCATCTGTCGCAGCAACTAGCCACACCTACTCCATTTATTTTAATAGAAGGGGGCGTGCCACCTCAATTGTAGTGAATGGCGCAGACCAGACCTGAATCAGATGTGTGGGTCTATATGTCAGTATCTATGGTGTAATGTTATTTTTGCCCAGACAAGGACTTTAATTGCTGTTCAACCTCTCTCAATGTGCTCTTTAGATGGATGAGCAACTGAACAGTATAGGGTGACTCCCCAATGGCTTTAGGATCAGTCTTTTCAATCACTATACATTTCTATTACATACACGTTACATAGTGGCATGCTCAAAACTCCAACACAGGTAGAAGTCAGTCATATAAAAATCTATCACCATCTAGCCACCTTCTAAGGAGTCCTGCACCACTGGGTCATCCTTTAAAAGGTCTGCTAAAAATTTTATTTAGTAAACAGATTTTTGTCTAGGTTGTCTGGGTTGTTATCAACCAGCTAAACTTTCCTTCAAGTCAATACAACATTTGGCCTCTTACAGTGCTGTGACAGTACAGAGATATTTTTCTTTTTATCTCAGGGACTTTTAAATCTAGAGACGTCCAGCAGTGACAGTACTGAAGCCGGGCCATTCGTTAGTGGCTTACATACATTTTCTGCTGTTACTTGACATGCCAATTGGAAATTGTCAGTAATGTTATCTAATATGTACAAGTTCTGCTGGAATGTGAGGCTGTGTCTTATTTCTGGTGAGAGAGGAAGAAGACGTCCGACCCTGTCACGCACATTATTTAGGAATTCACTGACTGGGAAACTTCTGAATCTCTGAACAATTTTTTTGTTTTTCAATTTAGAAGGCAAATTTATTATGTTGTCCAATTGCTCTAATAAAAATTTTAGGTGCAAACTATAATCTAACTTCTTCTCTTGACAGAGTTACACCTTATTTTAACTCCTGTCTTATTTTGATATAAAGCAGTCTTAGTTAAGATATTGAAACAAGTCCATTATATTGATAGTTTTACCTACTAACCACCAGCAGGTTAGATAACCTCTAAACCCAAAAAGTCCTGTGGCACCACATAACCTTTTCAAAATGCAATGGCCTTGATCCTTTAAGAGTTGAAAAAAAATTAATGGTAGAAAAAAAAATCATTTCATGAGAAAAAAGTCTGAGAATTTCAATGTTGATTCATCACCAGATAGGAAGACAATGAAAGAATCAGCATTAATTCTAAGGCAGCAGGAAAGGAGGAAGCTTAATAAATTTTTTTTGTTAACTAATAATTAGGAAGAACTAAACCCTCTATGGCAACATTGTGCCTGGTATGGGCCAAGTCTACAAGGAACCTAACTCACTTACTCCAGGCTCCCACTAACTCTCAGAGCCCCTTATGGAAATCTGTATAATTTTGGACCAGGAAATGGCTGTATCCTGCAGTGCTCATCCTATTGGAGGAGATAAAGCTGTTGTAAATGTGTGAAGCCTTTTTCTGTCCCCATCGGAGAGAGCTCTGCTAGGAAAAGTTCATCATCTCTCTCGGTTCTCGGTTCACTGGTAGCTTGAGTGGGTAGGTTAGTTTAGTTTACAGTTCTTGTGAACCAGGACACTCCCCAGCACAAAGTTGCAATAGTTTAGGTCTGCTTTAATTTCAGTAAGTTGCCAGGCTTTGGACTCCTCTAAAGTAGAAATTTGTCTGAGCTTCATACAAGTTCTGCTGGAATGTGAGGCTGTGTCTTATTTCTGGTGAGAGAGGAAGAAGACGGCTTTGGACTCCTCTAAAGTAGAAATTTGTCTGAGCTTCATACAGGACTAATAGATGGACATCCCTGAAGGCTGCCCTGGGTTGAGGGTACAGAGTGTAGATCAAATTGGGGGTGTAGGTCGAGGGTTGAAATATGACGACACAAAAACAAAACGGTTTGTAGATAAAAAAAAAAGATAGCAAGGCTTCCAGAAGATTTGAAAGCCTTACACACAAGCTATAGGTGTATTTTTTAAGCAAAAGAGATTTAATTGAAGCCCTCACTAAAGCCCAGAATCCTTTGCATGAGTCATTATTAGGGAGGCTGTGAAGTTTACACAACAGTCAGTGTGAAAGGAGCCGATATTGTCATTACAGATCCCACTCATCTGAACCAGTCATCATGCCAGCAGACGGCGGAGCTACATAATAGAGGAGATAATATACTCTCATGTAAAGACTTTTTACTGCCATAATTTAGAAAATAAATTATGAATAAACAAGACTTTGGTTTTAATAAAGCTGCATTAGAGTTGCCAGGTAAAGGACTGGGGCTTTTAAACATAATATGTTTTTATCTTACTTACTATATTTTCATCCTATAAGATGCACTTTTTCCCCCAAAAGTGGGGGGGGGGGATGTCAATGCATCTTATCATGTGTATGTAAACAAAACAAAAACCTACATTCCCGAGCTGCCACACCTCGAGTCGACATAAACACATATAGACACACACACACACAAACATACATTGCTGGCGAACGTTGCTGCCGTCACCGCCTCCACACAAACAAGTTCCCAGGGCACTGGTTACGGCAACCTGGTAGGTGTGGCATGTGACACCTAACAGAGTCCAATGACACCGATAAGATTCAGGATGCCCTGCTGTGTAAAACCACAAGAATCACAGGTAAACTTACCCGGTCTACTTTAAAGCAGAACACCCACCCACTATCCCAGGTTTTGAGCCTTACCCTAGTAAAACTCCCCAGATGCTCCATAAAAAATGTAACTTTCCCCAGTCCTTCGGGACATGCACAGGCTCTTTTCCAATCAGGACCGCAAGCGCAATGCATATCAATGGTCAGCATATAGCTCCTGTGAGCGATTGGGGCGAATGGCAGTGACACGGACAACAGTTTTATTGAAACCAAAATGTTCAGCAGAAAAGAAATGTCTCTTACTTCAGAGGTTGCAGCATGCAATGCAATAAATCAAGTGGTTACTTCACCAACTCAATGAAAGTCCAGGGTTTGATACACCAGCAAGCTGCATGTCCGGAGTATGTCAGGGCATACAAGCCCACGCTGCTCATCACACAAGTCCCAGTTTTGGGGTCCTTCGGCTTAAATCCAGTCTCTCATTCATCACTGAGCAGTACAGCCTGGGCACCTTCCTCCAGTCTGGTTAACAGCAAACTGACAGGCTCAGCAGCTCCTTTTATTCAGGCTTCCCCTGCAATCAGCCTCATCACCTGTGAAAGGCCTGAGATCAGGGAACAAACCTGTAGAGGACTGGGGAATGTGAACTGGGTCCTGAAAACCCAGCATGGATCGTGCCTGATACAGCATAGCAGGGGAAAAAAATACAGTTCTGTGATTACTTACCTATAGAATTGATTTTATTGGTATCCTGCTCGGGTCGCTTCATCTTTGTTTTTTTTATACATTTTTATTTATGCTTTCAAGTTAAGTTACAACTTACCAACTTACCAATACAGCCTTCCCCATCAGAGGGGCCATAAACATATACATACACATACATAAAAAGGTTAACTTACACAAAGGCAAATATAACAACCAACAGAAATACAATCGAAATAAAAAAAGCACACACACACGCACCCACAACAGCCACACACATTCATCCTCGCCTGCTATCGCCTACAATTTTCAGTATAAAGGTTGGGTGTTTTGAGGTCCAAGAAGGAAGCGCGAGAGGGAAAAGTGATTACATCTAATCCGTGACGGAGTCAGAGGCATTAAGCCAAGCTTCCCACACCCACTCAAATTTGTTAAGACATTCCCTAGCCTGGTAGGTCATCTTATATAGGACCAGTTTCCCATTTATCAGGCTTGTTCATCCTGACAGAGTTGGCGTATTGGGATGTTTCCAGTTCAATAAAATACATTTGCGTGCATAAAAAGCTAACAAACATAAGAGAACTCTCTGCGGCCCCCCATCCAACATAGGCTCCACTATACTTAGTAAGCAGAAGGCAGCTGACTTCGTGACTGGCAGGCCTACAGAAGTATGTATGAAGCTAGATACCCCATCCCAGAAGGTAGAGATCACCCGGCATTCCCAAATCATGTGTTTTAAGGTGCCCGCACTGGCACTGCATCTAGGACACAGGTCTGACTCCAACAGGCCCATTCTCTTAAGCCTAACCGGGGTCAAATAAGCCTGATGAAGCCATTTAGCCTGGATTAATCTATCCCTTGAATCTATAACTGATGAATACAAATTGTCTATTGCCTCCTCCCAGTCTTCCTGATCAAGGTCTGGGATTATACCGTTTTGCGAGTACTCACCTTTAAAACAGGTATTAAGGGGGCGTGGCCGCGGCATGGTGGTGTGAGGTCGCACGTTTGGGGGCTCCTGTTCATTCCCAGCTTGGACGCGTTATTTACGGGCCAAAAACCCCACATCTAACCCCCTGAAATAATGGGGAAGCGTAAGACCCCACTGAAAGTCACCAGAGGCGGCGAGGGGCAGGACATCGCCCGATTTCTGAAGGCGGGCGACCCGCAGAGCACACACTGGGACAAGATGGCGGCTGACCCCCCCGGTGGACGGAGGAAGAGGAGCCCCAATGCCGGCAGAAGGGCAGAGGCAGCGGCGGGACAATGATCGGGAGAGGCCGGTGGATGTGCCCCCGCAGCAGCAGCAACACCAGCGGCCGGCGGGGAGCGAGGAGGCGACTCAAGATGGCGGTGGGACAGCAGCAGAGCCGCAAGTGCCGGGAGATGTGGCCGGCGGAGGAGGCGACGGAGCGGCGCCTTCTGAGGTACAGTGGGAGGCGGGTGGGTGCTCCCCTACCAGCAGCCAGGGGGCACCCGGGATGGGAGGAGCGGAGGACTCTGGCTACACTCCGGGGATCGGAGACCGAGCCCCCCCACAGCCCTGCGGAGATCGAGCCCCCCCACAGCCCAGAGAGCCGTGGCATAATATCCCCTAATCGCTCAGAGGGGCTGTTTGATGCGGAGGAGGGGGGGGGGGGAGAGTCCCCAGCTCCCCTCAGCTGCAACAGAGATGAGTACAGAAGCCAGGTACAGATTGAAGGGCCAGGAACAGAGAATGACTTGCCCCAGCTGCAGCAACATTCCCCTTACTACACAGACTGGGCCCCAGCAGCAGAAGTCCCCCCGGGTGACAGAGAGGGGGAGGACTGAGCCACACAGGTGCATCGGAGGGGCAACCCTAAACCCCTGGATGCCTCAGGACTCGGTCCAAACGGCGGATTTGGAGGCTCACCCTCCCCAGGTGTGTCCGGCCAGTGGGACTCCACAAGGGAGATAGTCGTCTGCCCCCCTTCTCCCCCGCCCCGAAGAAAACAGCTGGCCTCGCCCCCCAGCAGTCTAAGCGGGTACTCTGGTCCTCGGACCCCTCCTGGCACTCTTGAACCACTGTCCAGCAATGGCCCTGACTCCAGAGGGCTGAAGAGCAGGGAGTTGACCCACAGGGCACTTGTGCATGCCCCCCAGGGTTCTGACTTAGACCTACGTTCGGTCCTCCTTTCACTCCCCACTAAAGCGGACCTAGAGGCAATCCCTACCAAGGCAGACATGGAAGCCATGTTCTTGAGGATGGAAAAATCCTTCCAGAAGGATTTAGAAGCCATCCAACACAATGTGTCAGCAGTGGAGGATCGGGTCGCTGCCCTGGAGAACGCAAGAGACGTGACAGAAGAACGCCTCACCCGCCTGGAACAGACGAATTATACACAAGCGGCCCAAATCTCTAACCTGAAGTTACATTACGATGAACAGGAACAGGCGGAACAATCTATGTCTCCGCGGGATCCCCGAGACACACCAGTTTGTGGACTTGGAATCTGTTGCCACCTCCATCTTCAACTCGCTCCTGGGAAACCCGCCAGGAACCGTCATCAAATTGGACAGGATCCACAGAGTGGCTGGCGACCGCTGGGCGTCCCGGATGGCCCTCGAGATGTGCTATGTAGGATACACCACTTTAAAATCAAGGAGGAGATCCTGAAAAAGGCATGGGAAGCAAGACAAATTATCCACGATTCCAAACCGATAACGATTCTTCCGGACTTGGCTCGTTCCACCCTCTGGATGCGGAGACAGCTGAAACCTCTCCTTCAGAAAATAAGAGACAGTGGAGCAGTTTACAGATGGGGATACCCGTTCCACCTGATTATTAGGAAAAATGGGGGCTCTTTCACCCTGCGTGCTCCAGGGGACCTTGATAACCTATTTGTGTTCCTGGGCATTGCCCCACTGGAAGTCCCGAACTGGTTGGACTTCCCCGCATACCAGCCACTGCCGCAAAGGATTCGACGACGAAGGGCCCTGATCGGGCGGGGTCCACTACGAGGTGGGGATATACCTCCACCTATGGATGAGTAGTACACCATAAAGCCACTTGACGGTCGCGGAGATAAGGGACTCTTAATTGGACACTACCCTCTGCCACGGGACGGATGGAGTCGTTGGGCCTCATCCGCCTTCCCCCTTCCTCGGCTAGCTGCCGCCCCTTCCCGCCAATTGCTCTTTCCGTGACTTATTGTTATACGCCCTGGCCTTGATGACGGCCTCTTCTCGCCCGCCCGGGATATTGCCGCTACGGGCCGTCTGGGTGGCCCGGGCTTGCTGCCGACTTGTGGAGGTGGTCGGGCGGGGGGGATGGGGCGGCACGCCGTGGGGTGCGCCCTCTGGGGGGATGGGGGGAAATGTGGGGGCTAACCCCTTGGTTGTATTCGTGCACTCCGGCGCCTGGGCGTCTCGGCGCCTACGTGATTGGGGTGACCGGGTGGCGTCATGGGGGATGCGCTCCCCGGGCCTTTATACGCGCGGGGTCACGCCCCCATCCCGCTATCTGCTTTCTCTCACTTATTGCCCTCCTTTATGTGGCTCCCGGTGCTCCCGGCCCTCCTCCCGCCTGTATCGGTTGCTACGTTGTGGCTCATTCGATGCCCTGATGCTGGACGGCACGTGCACGTGGCCGGGGGCGGGGGAACGGGGTGGCACACCGGGAGGGATGCCCCGTAGTGGGCTGGGAGGATCATCAGGGTGGGCAGCAATGTGCCCCATCTGTTAATTGTCTAATCTGGGTACGTGTCCGGCAGGGCGCCTTCTGTCCCTGTTGTCTGCCCTGGATGGTATATGTGCTTCCACGTTTCGGCGCCTCGGGCGGCGGCGCTTGTATTGCCGCTCGGTCTCTCCGCTTGTCACCGATGGGGGTTCCTATGTTAACCGGGAATCGGTTTTCGGGGTGCTGGCCTCCTGGCGCCCGCCAAACGGAAACTAAGGGACCCGGAGGGTGCGGCGGGGATATGTTTGGTTATGGTCTTGGGGGCGGGCCGCTGGGCTGGCCGGCCCTGCCCTGGGCCCGGAGTACACATTGGCCTGGGCCATTTCGGGCCTGGCGGCAGTGGGTCCGGCCAGACGCGGTGGGTTGTGTTGATTGCGGCGCCCTGCGCCCCCCCCCCCGGGGGACCGGTGTGCTCCCCGTTCCGCCGGTTGCTTGTGGCCGGTCGGGGGTGGGGCGCGAGGTGACCGTGGGGGTGCCTGAGTTTTTTGCGTTTCCCTATGGGGAGACTAAGTCTTGGACCGTCCCTTGGAGAAGGGGCTGCTTTTGGGCTGGGAGGGGACAGGAGACCTCCGCTGCCATGTAGCGCCATGTAGAGCGTTTTTCTCCTTTTATTCTTCTTCATTCCTATTCCTGTTATCTTTCCCTCCTTACTTCACCACTCACCTCCCTTCTCCCTGATTCCTCCCCCGGCTTGGCCACCACATCCCTGGTCATTGGCCGCGCATCTTCCCACCTCCTGATCTAGTCATCCCGCGGCCGCCGGTCCCCAGCTCCCTTGTATTGGCCTCCGCGTGCTGCCCGGGTTGGGTGCGGAGTACGTGATGGAACTCCAGGTAGTGTCATTGAACATCAAGGGCCTCAATACCCCCGAGAAACGGAGAATATGCCTGAGCCATTTCTGGAAGCGAAGAGCGCAGGTGGTGTTTGTCCAGGAGACACACTTCCAGAAAGAGAGAGCCCCTAAATTTTCAGACAGACGATTCCCAGTGGGATGGCATTCTTACTCTCCGGACTCCAGATCCAGGGGGGTGAGTATCTTGTTCGCTTCCTCACTCCCTTGGATTCTGTCGGGTAGCATGGCAGACGAAGAAGGGCGATATCTTTTCCTTAAAGGGAAAATTGGTAGCCAAACATTTACGTTTGCCAATATATACGCCCCCAACTCGGAACAGGTACGCTTCATAGATCTGATACTGGACACATTGCAAACCTTTGTGGAGGGGGTGGTGATTTTTGAAGGGGATCTCAATGTGGCTCTTGACCCATTATTGGATGTCTCAAAAGGGGCTTCTCACCTGTCATTTTCCACTCTCAAAAAACTAAAGGCAGCCTTACGCCTATCTCAAATTGTAGACCCGTGGCGTATACAAAATCCACGAGGCCGTGACTACACATTCTACTCCCCTCCTCACAATTCATATTCGAGGATCGACTTCCTCTTTATAGAAAACAGACATCTGCAGTATGTCCAGAAAGCGGAGATTGACCCAATTACGATCTCGGACCATGCCTTGATCTCTCTATCCCTGAGAGTACCTGAGCTGATGTCCAAACCTAGTACGTGGATTCTCAATGAATCGTTATTGCAGGATCAGGCACTAAAGGAGGAAGTTAGGGGAGAATTGAAAACTTACTTTGACCTAAATGCTAAACCCGAGACGACCCCTCTAAACCTGTGGGCGGCACATAAATGCTATATCCGGGGCATCATACTGAAGATTGCCTCTAGAAAGAGGAGGGAGAGAGAGAAGACCACCCGGGAATTGCTAGAGAAAATAGCAAGACTGGAATCGGAACACAAGAGGGCGGCGGCGATGGAGGTCAGGGGGGAGCTGGCTGTGGCAAGGGAGAGGCTGAGGGATATCCTGATGGTGAAGGCTAAGGCCGCACTGCTGAGGACCAGGCGCACCTTCTATGAGTACGGAAACAAATGCAGCCGCACGCTGGCCCGGGCGCTCAGGGAGCAGAGGGCGAGCAACTTCATCCCACAGATACTGGGGGGGGAGGGTTGTCTGCTCTCTGGTCCGGCTGACATTGCCAGGACCTTTAGGGAATTCTATTGCAAACTATACAATCTGTCAGAGGAGGGAGGAAGCCTGACGGGTCATCTTAAAGTGGACCAACACCCAGGATTTTGACTATCCTGGGTTTTGGTCCACTTTGGCGGGGCACCCCGATCGGGGGTGCCCCGCTGTGTGAAACCCCCCAGAAAGCCCCAAAATCTTACCTGTCCCCGCTGCCACGTGACTGGACGGTCCAATCCCCGCCAACGTCCAGGAGGGGATCAGGAACGTCCAAGCGGCTGCCGCCGCCTCTCTCGCGTCACTTTCGGCGCGCGCGCGCCCCCGCCGGCCATTCGCAGACGGCCGGCGCGGGCGCGCGCACGTCTACAGGGGCGCGAGGGAGGCGGCGGCGGTAAGCGATTTGGGGTGTCTGGGGGGGTTTCACCCCGCGGGACATCCCGATCTCGGATGTCCCGCGGGGTGGGAGGTGATCGGCCCGGGAATCTTATAGATTTCCGGGCCAATCACCTCTCGGTGTTGGTCCACTTTAAGGAGGCACAGAGGTATATTGCGACCTCAGGCCTACCCGCGTTGAGCCGGGAGATAGTGGAGGCCATGGAGGAACCAATATTGCAGGAAGAATGGTCCCGGGTGATTAAGTCCTCTCAGCCAGGTAAATCCCCAGGTCCTGATGGGTTCACCCTATCTTATTACAAATGGATGGGCGACATTCTGACCCCACGAGCGGTCGCTGCTTTCAATTCTATCTTGGAGGAACATGCAGTCCCAACGGATATGCTGAGAGCCCAAGTCACTATAATACCGAAGCAAGGGAAGGATCCACTCCTATGCTCCAACTACAGGCCGATATCCTTGTTAAACGTGGACCTGAAGATATTCGCAAAGATCTTGGCAACCAGGCTGGTGACCAGCCTGAGCAGGCTGATACACACCAAACCGGTTTTACACCGGATAGGGAGGCTAGGGATAATGTGACCAGAATCCTCAACTTGATCCATTGGATCCATGAGAAAGAGATCCCCGCCATGTTGCTTTCTACAGATGCGGAGAAAGCATTTGATAGAGTCCATTGGGACTTCATACGTGCTACTCTAGAACATATAGGACTGCAGGACAATATGAGGACCTGGATTATGTCCCTTTACTCTTCCCCCACTGCCTGCATTAAAGTAAACAGAGTATTATCTGAGTCATTTACAATAACGAATGGCACCAGGCAGGGCTGCCCGTTATCCCCGATCATCTTTGTCCTAACATTGGAGCCCCTCCTCAGAAGGGTAAGGGCGAACCCAGACATAAGGGGCCTGGTGGTCGGAGGCAAGGGGCATAAGGTAGCGGCCTTTGCCGATGACCTAATTTTTTGCATCTCCCAACCGGTGACAACCATACCGAACCTATTGAGAGAGATTAAAGAATATACAGAGCTGTCGAATTTCAAAATCAATCGCCAAAAATCTGAAGCACTAAATATATCGATGTCACAGAGGCATTTGGAAAATACCAAAAACAATTTCCCATTTAAATGGTCAACCGCATTGATTAAATACCTGGGGGTTCAGATCACACCACAACTTAAGGACCTGTTCGCTAAGAACTTTCCACCCCTGCTGGACATAATCAAGAGGGACCTTAACACTTGGAAAGACAAAACATTGTCATGGTTCGGCAGATGCAACGTGCTCAAGATGAATGTTCTCCCGCGGTTGCTCTACCCGATCCAGGTGCTGCCCATCCACTTGCCGTCTTCTTTCCTGAAAACTATCCGCTCCGAATTTATAAAGTTTGTTTGGGGGGGTAGGGGCCCGAGAATTGCACAGCGGACGCTCACCCTGCCGAAGAGGAGGGGGGGAGTGGGGCTTCCGGATATTAAAACATACCAAGCAGCGGCACATTTAAATAGAATTGTTGACTGGAACCGTCACAAAGAGAATAAGCGCTGGGTCCAGCTGGAGCAGTCGTGGTCCCCGGTTCAGCTAGCGGACCTTCCCTGGTCCCCCGGAGAGATCCCGAGTGCACTTAAAACACATCCAACAATAGGCCCTACCCTTAGGTTGAGGGCCAGATACGCAGTGAAAGAAAACATAGCTCCCACACCATCTCCTCTCCGTCCAATCTTAGGTGCACTGGATTTTCAGCCGAGCCAGCTGGACACGGGATTCAGTAGGTGGGAGGGGCCGGGAAGGGGAACGGCTCGTGACTTCCTGAATGGCTCAAGGTGGAAGATGCTACAAGAGCTAATATCCTGGGGAGACCCGCCCCACCTATCCTACTGGAGAGCACTTCAGGTCTCACACTTCCTCGCAAATATACCCACTCCAGGAGAATATTGTAGAAAACTGACACCTTTCGAACGGATGTGCGCAACAACGGAGCCAACCAAGGGAGCATTATCCGCCATATACCAACTACTGGTGGACCCAGGAGAGAACTTTGTGCCAAACTTCATCGGGGTATGGGAGGCAGAACTCAATGTCTCCTTCCCAGAAGCTCAGGTAAAAAAAATCCTGGAGCTGGCACAACGGGCGTCGATTAGCAACACATATCAAGAGGCAGGATACAAAATCCTAAGCCGCTGGTACAGGACACCCCACTTGCTGCATCGCTTCTACCCGTCAATCTCCCCTCTTTGCTGGAGATGTGAGAAGGCTCAGGGCACCCTCTTGCATATTTTTTGGGAATGTGAGAAGATAAAGAGCTTCTGGGAGGACATTGTAAAGTGGATCCGTGAGATTACGGGGAGGAGGTTCCTCTCTCACCAGAAGCCCTTCTCCTTCACTCGACAGCTGGCTCGGTCGGGAGATATAGGAGGTCACTGTCCATCCACCTGGTGAATGCAGCTAGGGCATGCATCCCGGCCCGGTGGAAGTCATGTGTGCCTCCCTCCATTGGCTTGTGGATCCGTAGGGTGGAGGACATCAGGCGGATGGAGGACCTGACAGCGCTCCTTAGGCGATCAGAAGAGAAGCATAGACACCTGTGGATGCGCTGGAACATGTTCAAAGAATCGGCTGAATGTAAGACTCTGCTTGGGGAGATCTGACTGCCCGGGAAGAAACCTGGAGGGTCGCGTCGGCGCGATGTGTCTGACCCGGGCAGCGTGGCCGGCTCCTGTTTGTCCCCCCCCCCCCCTGGTGGGGTTGATGCTGACTGGCCGGGTCCCTCTCCGCTCCCCCCCCCTTTCGGTGTCCTAGTCTGGCGCTCCGGCTGCAGTCGGGCCTGGCTCGTTCGGGGTTGGGGGCTGCTGTTTGGAGACCTCCGCCCGCCCCTCTTTCCCCATGCCTCTGCAGCTCTGGGCCTCCTGTCACCCCGGGGCTCTGGGAATGGGCGGCAGCGCTGCATCCCCCTACCCCTCTAATCCTCCTCTATCCCTTTTTCCTCCCTTCTTTTCTGCCTACCTTCCCCCTGTTTCATAATAGATAAATTGGTGGGCGGGGCAGTAAGACGCACCCACGGGGTAGACAAGAAGAACTGTTGTGATGGATGAAAAAAAAGTCAAAATGTGAATACATATGACTATGTCTGTGTTGCTACGTAAACAAAGATGATGTCCTTATTTACTGTGCTTGGTGTGTCTGATCGCCCTGTTCACCTCAATAAAGATTTATTGTTAAAAAAAAAAATGGGTATTATGAGCATATGTATGTGCCATACACTCCACTTCAGTCTTCATGACATCTGGGTAATCTCCAGTAGAGGGCGAACTTCTGCAGAGATGAATATGCAAAAAAGAAAGCCCCTCCCGGTCCATATATACCTGGGACCTCCCACCAATTCCCCAGTGTATAAAAGCAGTAAAGGGACCAGGAAAAACCAATTATAACTTTAACAATCAAAACCAATGGTTCACCATATAAAAGCCCCAGAATACCTGAAAAAAAGGGGTGGGGCGAAGTGGAGTGTATGGCACACTCATAATACCCGTTTTAAAGGTGAGTACTCAGCGGTATAATTCTAAGTGTGCCATACACTCCACTTCGGTCTTCATGACATCTGGGACATCCAATAGCAGTGTCCGTCATGGGTGGGAACCAGAAACAGTAAAGAATGTACCAACTCAAACCACTGCAGCTTGCAGAACCTTGCGGCCAAAAACAGCATCCGCTGAAGCCCGCACATCAACCTTATAAAACTTGGAAAAAGTATGAACGGAAGACCAAGTAGCAGCCTTACAAACTTGTTCAACAGAAGCCTGGTGCTGAAAAGCCCAGGATGCACCAACAGCACGAGTAGAGTGCGCAGTGACCCTAAAAGGGGGAGTCCTCCCCTTAGCAGAATAGGCCCCAACAATGGCCAACAATGGCCTGACGAATCCATTTGCTAATGGTAGACTTAGCAGGCGCCAAACCCTTGGCCCGCAGGGCACCACGAAAAAAGCGTCCGTCTTGCGGAAGGAAGAAGTAATCACTAAATAGTACTTCACACAGCGAACAACATCCAAATTGTGCAGAACCCTCTCCTTGTCATTGTTAGGCTTAGGACACAAGGAAGGGAGAACAATGTCCTGATTGAGGTGGAAAGCAGACACCACCTTAGGCAGGAAATCCGGCTAAAACCGAAAAACCACCTTATCCTAGTGTCTCTCAAAGTAACGGGCCTGAATCGACAGGGCCGCGAACTCAGAGACACGCCGAACAGAGGTAATAGCCATCAAGAAAGCAACCTTCAGAGTGAGAACCGAAAGAGCAATATCCTGTAACGGCTCAAAAGGAGGACCCTGCAGAGCCGAAAGAACCAAATTCAAATCCCAAACAGGAACTACAGCCTTCCGAGGGGGCCGCACATGCGCGACCCCTTGGAAAAAAGTCTTAACCAGCGGGTGTAAAGCAAAAGACCTCTGGAAGAAAACCGACAGAGCAGAAACCTATCCTTTCAAGGTACTAAGCTGAAAACCAAGATCCAGATTATGCTATAGGAACTCCAAAATCCTGGGTATAGAAAAAACCCTGCAAGGCAAGGCCCTAGCCTCACACCAATCAATATAGGACCTCCAAGTCCTATAGTAAATGCCAGAAGAGGATCGCTTCCTAGCCCTAATCAGGGTCTGAACAACAGCCTCAGACAAACCTTCCTCTTTCAAGATGAATGTTTCAGCAGCCAAGCCATCAAAGCCAGCGTTTGTAAATTGGGGTAAAGTAGATGACCCTGAGATAGCAGGTCCGGCAGCAAGGGAAGCCGGTACTGGTCTACGACCATCCTTACAACGTCTGCGTACCAAACCCTTCTTGGCCACCTTGGAGCCACCAGAATCACTGGTGCCCCTTCTAAAACCAGTTTGCTTACTACCTTGCCAGCATGGAGACAGGTGGAAACAGGTACAGAAAACCCAGGTCCTTCCAAGCCAGTGACAAGGCATCCACAGCCAGAGAGGATCCTGAGAAAGAGACACAAAGGCCGGAAGTTTGTGATTGTGCCTCAAGGCAAAGAGATCCACTTCCAGAGTCCCCCACTTGCGGCAAAGATCCAGAAAAAAACTCGGGGTTGAGAGACCACTCTCCGTGGCGAGAGGATCCCCTGCTCAGGGCATCCGCCTCCGTGTTCTCCACTCCCGGAATGTAGACTGCCGAAAGGCAAGGAACATTGCTCTCCGCCCAGTGCAGGATCAGAGAGACTTCCCTGAGGGCACTCCTGCTGCGAGTCCCTCCTTGGTGATTTATGCAAGCCACTGAACCTGAACCGGAAGACCCCGTAAATGCGGGGTCAGCCGAGCCAGAACCAGTTGAATGGCTCTGAGCTCCAATACATTGATGGGGGTGTGAGCCTCCTGGGGACCCCACACCCCGCTGAACTGATGACTCTTCCAATAACCTCCCCAGCCCGACAGGCTGGCATCCGTGGTAACCGTCTCCCAACAAGGGACCAGAAAGGATCTGCCCTTCACCAGATTGCTCGAGTCCAGCCACCACCGAAAGGACTGCCGAACCCTGGGATACATCCTGAAAGGTTGATCCAAGGACTGTGGGCACCTGTCCCAATACGTCAATAGGTGAAGCTGAAGAGATCTCATGTGAAACTGTGCAAACGGCACCGCCTCGAAGGAGGATACCATCAAACCCACCAGTTTCATCCCCTGTCGGATAGAGGGACAAGGACTGGCCAGAAGAAGATGGATCAGGTCCTGAATCCCCTGCACCTTGGTCTGGGGCAGAAACACTCTGGCCCGACTGGTATCCAGATTCATGCCCAGAAATGAAATCACACGAGACGGGGAGAGAGAAGACTTGGTGCGGTTGATCACCCACCCGAACCTCTCCAGGGTCGAAACCACCTGGTGGGTGTCCAGCTCTGCCTGATGAAGGGAAGAAGCTGATATCAACAGATCGTCCAGATAAGGCACAATGCGAATGCCCTGAGATCTGAGCAGAGCCATTATGCCCGCCAAAACCTTGGTGAAGACCCTCGGTGCCGAGGTCAGTCCGAAGGGAAGAGCTACAAACTGATAATGTTGATCCTCCACCGCAAATCGGAGGAATCTCTGATGTGCCTGAAAGAATCGGGACATGCAGATACGCATCCTTGATGTCTATGGATGTCATAAAATCCCCTTGGCGAAGGGAAATAATAGCCGAGCGCAGAGTCTCCATGCGGAACTTTTTGGCTCTGACAAATCTGTTGAGAACCTTGAGATCTAGAATGGGTCTCACCGAACCCTCCTTTTTGGGAACCGTGAAAAGGTTGGAGTAGAAACCCCCACCTCTCTCTGGGCTTGGAACCCCAGGCAGCCGCGGGACGAGCCCGACCTCTGCCTATGTTCCAGGACGAGCCCCTGACACCTGAGAAGGCCAGACCCCTAGACGCTCTGGCCCCTCAAAAGGAAGGAGTGAATGAGCCGGCCCCCGAAAGGGGCGGCACGGTTTCCTCCGCTGAGGTAACTTACCTCCTTTGGCAACAGCATCCAATCTATCTCCAAACAGCCGCGAACCCAAGAAGGGAAGAGCTGTGAGTGACTTCTTGGCTCCAATGTCCGCTGTCCACTGGCGGAGCCAGACCAATCTGCGCATAGCCACCAGTAAGGCTGACGTCCTACTACACACGACAATTGAGAAATCCATGAACAATTCGCACTTCTTAAGGATAGCAAACTCAGCGCCAGCTGGATCAAACTGAGCGTTATTCAGCCAGTCCCTGATAAGAGACCTGGTAGCAAGCGACACCAGGGCAGATGCACTAACAGGCGGCAGGGCCGAGCCCACGTTGGCAAATGCATGGCACGCCATCTGATCAAGGCGCTTATCCTCGCCATCCTTAAGGGAGGTGGCGTCAAGGGTGTTCAGCACAGAAGAGTTGGTCAAACCTAAAACAGGCGCGTCGACCTCGGGAGGAGAAGACCAGCGCTTAACCGCCTCCACCGGAAAAGGATATTTCTTATCCTATCCCTGAGGCACACCAGGAAGCCGACTGGGCCTCTCCCATTCTCTAAGGATCAGCGCATCAAAATGACCCTGGGTAGGGAATTCCAGACGGGGCTTGCAGGCCCCAAAAAATTCCCCCTTCTTAAGAGGGGGCGCCTCAGGCGGGTCAAAATCCAACACCTCCAATAAATGTGACAAAACAGTGGCCGTATCTACGCCATCCCCCAGCGCCTGCCCGACATTGGAATTCCCTGACTGAACATAGTCAGCCTCTGAATCCTGATACAATTCCCCCTCCTCTAACGGGGAATAATCGGACAATTCAGCGGACTCGTCGTCAATATCCCACAATGGCTGGGCCGACGACAAATGTCTCTTTTTAGCCTGGGCCTTCTGGCCCACCGTGCTAGCAATCATTTTCTCGATGCTGGCCAACCTAGCCCAAACATGAGAAAGCGACTCCCCACTGGTACCAATGTCACTTGGGGTACGGATAAGGTGGGGAGGGGAAGGCGATGAAGCGAGAGGAGCCCACCCAGAAGGCTGGGTACCAGACTGCCGCGTTATAGCCTTTTGTGCGCATGGTATACAGATCAGCACATTCTCCCCCGTAAGGGATACCCCGCACCCCACACATGGCCCGGATTGTCCCAACGGGATCCCGAGCCCAGTATCCTGCAGAGCCTCCATATGGTGAACTTTTGTGGTCAGTCGCAAGGCCGCAGGGAATTTCGCATAAGCAATCCGGGATGCCCCTTAAAAGTCCCGGTGGGAGGATTTGAGGTGAACAAATTTACACTAGGGACCCCAGGACCAGGAGGAACCCCTTAATATGCACATATACAGGGCAACCTGTAACACACAAAACAAGCAACATAAGAGCAGAGCTGTGTAAAAATGGCCATAACATACATGTAAAAAACCACAGCATATGATCTTGCAGCCACACAATGTAAATATATATATATATATATATATATATATATATATATATATATATATACATATATATATACACTACATCCCAGCCAGACAGTGCAATTAAGGCACAAGCACACCCACACATGTTTGAGACCAGTGGGGGCTAAATAGGGGCCCCCACACACACACAAGCTAAGGAGATGGCCATCAGGCCCTTACCACCCCGATGTGCAAAGCGGCCTGCCAGAGAAGATGGCCCCGATGCAGCCTCGTGCCTGAGGAGGGAGAGCAGGGGGAGGGCGGGCCAGCCCAGAATGCGCATTTGCCGAGGCCACGCCCTCCTCCCAGCAACGCGGACCCCTAGACAACAAGCACTGTAATCGCGCCAAATAAGGGGGCGGGGCTACCGCGGCTGAGCCGAGAGCCCGGCCCCCTTCCCGAATGCAGCCTGAGGGGGAGAAGCTCCCCCAGGCTGTAATCAGTCCCTGTTGGCAGTGCTCCTGCTGCACCCATAGGGTGCTCCTACCTTCACCAGGACCTGCAGCCTAAGCTGGGAGGCTCAATATAGGGCAATTTAGAATGGTCCTGGCAGTAATAGGGATAATTAGAAGGCCGGGCGAATCCCCCAAACTGGGGGATTGGTGGGAGGTCCCAGGTATATATGGACCGGGAGGGGCTTTTTTGCATATTCATCTCTGCAGAAGTTCTCCCTCTACTGGAGATTACCCAGATGTCATGAAGACCGAAGTGGAGTGTATGGCACACTTAGAATAAGTGTTTTCCAGTTTTCCCTTGCTCTATCCAAAGGGAAGGGGAGACGTAAGAGGAGGGCAGAGTATAATGTTGAGGTGGGCTTGTCGAGGTCCTTGGATCTTACTATGGCCTCAACTGATGACTCCACTAATTGCAGTCCCTCCAGGGAGCTGAGACCTGAGCGCATGCCGAAGCTGCAGGTATCTAAAGAAATCCCTTGGAGATAACGTAAACTCAAGCCATAGTTGCTCGTAGGACAGCAACGCCCCTCCAGACAGTATCTGTCCCAGCGACGTAATTCCTCGGCGCTTCCAAAAGACAGTGTCTGGAAGGGACATCAGCTCAGGCAACTTAGGGTTGTCCCAGAGAGGTGTATTGGGGGACCATTCTAAAGGAGAGCGGGGAGATCCCCCCAAATCATGCACTTTATGCCAGACATGCAGGGTGGTTCTCATACACGTAGTAGAGTGTGGGAGGCCCTTAGCTCCCCTATATACCAGAGTCTGCAGGGGGGTCACTGGTCCCAACAAGGAAGCCTCCAGGGCAGTCACCGGGTTGGTCGCTGAGGGGTCCATCCACCACGTAGTGTACACTAGTTGGGCAGCATAAAAATAAATCAACATATGTGGCACTGCTAGGCCCCCAGCATTAAGAGGCGTTCTGAGGATAGACCTATTCATTTTGGGGGGAGAGACGCCTCAGATAAATTGAAACAGTATGGAATCTAGCAGTCGGAAATGAGCAGCTGGTAGCACAGTAGGCCTGATAGATGTATAAAAATTTGGGGAGGAAAACCATTTTGAAAATATTAATCCGGCCGATCACCGAGAGGGGGAGAAATGCCCATTGAGCAGTCTTCCTCTTGAGAGCATCAATCACCAGGCATACATTCAGCTCCATGAATTTTGAGGGGACCCCATGTATAATGACTCCCAGGTATCTAAACCGGTCCACTACAAGAAGCGATGAGGCTAGAGAGATCTGAGTGTCTTCTGGCTTGTCCACCATATACAAACTAGATTTCTCCCAATTAACTTTTAATCCAGAGAACATCCCAAATATAGCTATCAGATTTAGTAGTGCCTCCAGGGAACTGCTAGCATCAGCCAGATAAACCAGGGTGTCGTCATCATACATGGATACCTTTTCAACAGTGGGACCCAATTTCCAACCCTGAATTTCTGAGGAATCTCTAATTAATGATGCCAGGGGTTCAACGGCAAGTGCGAACAACAAGGGGGAGAGAGGACACCCCTGTCTTGTGCCTCGATGTAAGGAAAATTCAGCCGTTGTAACTCCATTCACCCTTACTCTCACCCTGGGGTTCTTATAAAGTAACTGTACATATTTAATGTAGGTCGGAGGAAGGCCAAATTTGGCCAGAACAGCCCATAAATTAGGCCATTCGACAGTCGAAGGCCTTTTCATTGTCAAGGGATATAACCACCCTGCTCCCAGCATTATCATGACAAATTTCCAGGTTACTGAACAACCTCCTTAGTTTAATACTTGTCGTCCGGCCTGGCATAAAGCCGGATTGATCGGGCCCTATAAGCGAGAGAATTACAGTGTTCAGTCGAAGCGCCAAAATCTTAGCGAGAACCTTGGCATCCTGATTCAGGAGAGATATCGGCCTATACGAACTACAAGAATCTCGAGGTTTACCATCTTTGTATATCAAAGTAATAACTACCTGTGCAAAAGATTCGGGTAGGGTTTCAGATTGCAGAGCTTCAGAGAAAACCTCCAACAGCCTAGGCACCATAGCATCACCGTACTTTTTATACCATTCTGAGGGCAAACCGTCCAGCCCAGGGGCCTTCCGGCCAGACATCAGAGTGATTGCTTTCCCAATTTCCTCGGCAGTTATTGGACCATCCAGTACCGCACTATCCGCAGCTGACAGAGACGGAAGATTTATGTTTCCGAGATAAGTGTTCAGAGCTGCCGAGTCATATTGCACCCTAGAAGAGTACAACTGACTGTAGTAGTCGCGGAACTGGTTGAAGATCCCTTCCGAATCAGTTATAAATTGGGTCTGGTTTGTAATACCGGCTATTTGCGTTTGTGGGCACTCTGCTCTCGATAGGTATGCCAAGGCTCTCCCATTTTTATCCCCCTTTTCAAAAATTATTTGCTGTTTTAGTAATAATATCTTCCTAATGCAAGGTTATATTCTCTTTGGAGTGATTTAAGTAAATTATGATGCACAAGTATCGCTGATTTCACAAACTCCTCTTCTGCCCCAGCCATTTTCTCCTCCAATTCCCGAATTGACCTCCCTCGCTTCACCCTAACCCCCTTTATGGCACTGATAGCACTCCCTCTGACCACCGCTTTAAACGCATCCCATCGAGTGTTAATTGAGGTTTCCTCCCCGTTGCATTGCCAATACACCTCTTGATATCTTAATAGTGTGCTGCAGACTTCTTCATCTTCTAGCCACAAGGGGTTAAGAGCCCATCTCCTTACACCAATCTGGGTCCAAGACATGCGCAAAGACACCATTAATGGCGAATGGTCCGATATACCCCTTGGCAAGTATTCACTAGCCACCACCACCGAAAGCGATTTGTGGGGGGCAGAATGACAAGAGAATGCTCTGTCGTTTGGATGCTTCCATCTCCACAGTTCAGTTAAACCCAGGGCCTCAGCCCAGGCAGCCAATGCCGTAGTTGGGCCCACCCCAGGGGTCAGTTGGTCCAGGGATCTATCCAGGATCATATTAAAGTCCCCTATGAGCAACAGAGGGTCAGGCGGGAAGGCGGCAACTTTATCCATGATCTCCTGGAGAAATCGGACATCAAAGGGGGGCGGGACATATAAGCCTACCACCAAGATATTAATATCATGTATTTTAGCATGCTTTATGACAAATCGTCCCTTAGGGTCAGAGCAAATCGATAGGAGGGTAAAGGGGAGATGCTTAGCCACTAGGATTGACACTCCCCTGGCATAGTTAGAGTAGTGGGAATGGAACAGCTGCGCTATCCATGGTTTTTTAGTGGATAGCGCTTTCCGGCCCAGCAAATGGGTCTCCTGTAGAATTATAATGTCAGGGCTATGGCGCTTCAGGAATTGAAACACGATAGACCTCTTTATGCGATCATTAAGACCTCGCACATTCCCTGAAATCACCTTACATGTCATCTAGCCCTGCGGTAATAGTCAATTTTGCCAGGGAAGTACATCATATCCCAGTATCTTGCAGCCCCCTCCAAGACCTCGTAGCAGCAGGCCAACCCATTCACATCAGCACACACACTCACACACCACACCAAACTCACTATACAATAAAAAAAGAGAATTAGCAGTAGCAGTAACAATAGCAATACCCTTCCCTTGACCTCAACAACAGTGTTGTGCCCTGAGGTAACAACCCAACCCCACCCGGCTCTACCAAAACCCAAACTAAGGCGAGCTTAATCCCTTAACCTAAAAGACAAAAACACTGGTTAACTGTAGTGTCGGCGATCCGTGGTCATTGAAGGCAGTCACATAGAGGGATAATAATGGATAATCATCCCCATGAAACCCAGCTAACATATTCTATGAAGGGGGAAAAGGAAAGTGAAGAACAGGGAACTGATAATAATTGTTAAGAACGGGGGAGGGGAACAGGGGCCCCAAAACCCGGGTAAGGGAAGAGGGATCGGTGGTGCCAAAAAAACAATCCTCAGGCTCCCTTGGCATAATAACTTCCACACAGCATAGAAGTTAGGCGAAACCAGAGTAATAGTGTTCCATTTGGATCAACTGTGCATATTCGGCCTTCAGGCTGCGGGAAGGGAGTCTATCCAGTTGTTGGCCTCTTCAGCTGTGAGGAAAAACCTTGAGGTAGTTCCATCCTGGACTCGCAGTTTCGCAGGAAAGAGCATGGCGTATCTGATGTTTTTCCCGCGGAGTCGTGCCCTCACCTCATTGAAGGGTCGGCGCTGCCTCGGCACTTCGGATGTGAAATCCGGAAAGAAAGACAATCTCGCCCCATTAAATAGGATATCCTTTTGCTTCCGAGCCGCCATCAATACGGTGTCCCTGTCTCTAAAGTTCAGCAGCTTCAAGATAAAGGGGCGGGGTGGGGGTCTAAATGGGATTCGATGTGCTCCCTCAACCGCGAAGAAAGGAGAAAGGCCCTCTGGCGCCACCGTGTTCTGGATGAGATTTTCAATGAATCTTTCAGGAGCATCTCCCTCCGCCCTCTCCGGCAGCCCAATTATTCTGATGTTATTACGTCTGGAACGATTCTCAGCATCCTCTGCCCGTTCCGTAAGGATCTTCACTTGGCGTCTCAGAGAATCCACTGCCGAGCTGACAGTTGATATGCTATCCTCTGTCTCTCCAATTCTTCTTTCTGACTCGTCTTTCTGACTCTTTTGCTCTATCTTTCACTTTGTCTAGATCATGCTTAAAGTTGTTTAGTTGCTCCTGTAAATTATCAAACTTAGATGTAAGCACACTTTGCCAATTCGTAATAGCCGCCATTATTGCAGCATTATCAGGATCTGAGGCGGGAGACCCAGGACGTTCAGCAGGTGAGTCGGCCATGGTTTGCGTGCCGCAACTCAAAAGCATAGTACGCCTCCTTTTATATCCTTTCATAAATGACTGGATGTCTTCTATCAATCCAGAGGGCCTATAACTGGTGTACAAAGCAGCACGGTGGGCCAAATTTTAGCCTTATCAGCAGAAGGGGGGGGCAGGGGTAGATCCCCAGGAGAGATGTTGTCCGAGTGTAGTGCTAGGCAGAACACAGGATCGTCCCACTGCAAGTGGTTCTAGCTGAGCCCCAGAACCTTCTCCAGCCATTATATCGAGGCTGTAGATCCCCCCAAGCTTCTAAGCAGGCTGCTTCCAGCAATGCACCTCCCAAAGTCTGGCAGTCCAGTGACTCCCCAAGGGGGGGAGGCAGCCACTCCACAGGTCACAGGACAGATACTGAAGAGGTCCTCCAGCCACCCCTGAGATATACAGGTGCTTCAAGGAGCCCGGCAGGGAAGCCTCCAGCTGAGACAGGCAATGATATAGTTAAGTGTCCCCGCAGCACAGAGCAGGAGGGGGGAGGCCGCGGGGGAGGCACTCAGCAAACAATGAATGGAGCCGGGTAAACTCACTGTGACTCACCCCGCAGGAGACTTCAATGTGCAGTCAAAGGATCCCGGCGTCAGAGGCAGAGGAACAGCAGAGCGCTCTCCGAGCGCGGTGGAAGGGGGGGCAGCACGTGGAAGGGGGGGGCAGCGCCCACCGACCAGAGCAGGGGGAACGGAACAGCCACCGCCGGTGACGAGAAGGAGAGGTGCACCCGCCGTCAGAGGGAGATGAAGCGCCACCAGCCGCAAACAGAGTGGAGCGGTGAATGCGTCCTCCACACAGAGCCAGGCACCCGATGGCAGGGGGGCAGAAGGGCAGCAGCAAAGACTTGACCGGCGGCAATGAAAGGACAGCAGCCGCCACGGAGCAGCACGGAACCCAAGGCAGGACCCCTTCACAGCCTCCGGATCTCCAACTTTCTCCTCTTCGGGCCCGGACCGGCAAGCCAGCACCAGCAACGCTCCGCAGCCCCTCACAACCAAGCTGGACACGGCACAGGGGGTAAGTCTCTTAGGGGGGTAGGGCTCTTCCTCCCCGTCTCACCCTCCAAGATGGCGTCGCCCGCCCTCGTGCGGGAGTCTCTCAGAGCCACAGGGCAGCCTAGGAAGAGAGCCCTGTCCCCACAAAGACAGGCAGAGGGTCCAGAGGGTAGATAGCGGTCCTGCAGGGCGGTTAGGATAGGATTCCCACTGGGTTTCAGGGTTTTTTCAGGATATGTCTCAGGAGCCCTCATGTCACACGCCTTCCTCGCTCAGCTACATAGCCACGCCCCTGGGGTCGCTTCATCTTTATTCTTCACTATTGGGTTATCCGCCACAAGGTGGTGCAGTCGACTGCAAGAAGACTTGTGGCTCCTCCCGGCCCATATAAGGGCAGCAAATTTCCCATAACTCCCAGTGTTGAAAAGCAGTAATTCGGAGAAAAGCCGGGAGGCCAGAGACCATGTTACTTCACACAGCCCCACTATATAAACTCTCTCAACGGTATCACCATAACAAGGCAAAAGAGGATAACAGATCAAGGGTGGGATGAAGCGACCCGAGCAGGATACCAATAAAATCAATTCTACAGGTGAGTATTCACTGAATTGTATTTTTCCTGGTATCCTGCTCGGGTCGCTTCATCTTCATTCTTCACTATTGGAACATCCAAAAGCAGTGTCCAAGAAGAAGGGTGGGATCCCCAGTGAGCAACAGTACGTAGTTCATGACACTACCGCCTGAAGCATTTTGTGACCAAAAACAGCATCAGCTGAGGCCCTAACCTCAACCTTGTAAAACTTAGAAAAAGTATGAACTGAAGACCAAGTAGCGGCCTTACAAACCTGTTCAACTGAAGCCTGGTGCTGAAAAGCCCAAGAGGCACCAATGGCTCTAGTGGAATGAACTGTAACACGGAAAGGGGGTTCCTTCCCCTTGGCAGAATACGCTTGCACCACCGCCTGTCTGATCCACTTGCTGATAGTGGATTTGGCTGGAGGCAAGCCCTTCCTAGGTCCGTCAGGAAGGACAGAGTCCGACTTCCAAAATGACTCCATAGCAACCAAATAGTACTTAAGCGCCCTGACCACATCCAGGGAATGAAGAGTCCGTTCCTTAGAGTTAGAAGGGGCAAGACAATGTCCTCATTAAGATGAAAGGCAGAGACAATTTTGGGCAAGAATTCCAGTATAAGACGGAAACCCATCTTATCCTGATGCCGCTTAAAATAAGGAGGCTTCATAGAAAGCGCCGCCAGCTCAGAGATGCGGCGCACCGAGGTGATAGCTACTAAAAAGACAACCTTCAGAGTCAGAATAGACAGAGCAGCATCGCACAAGGGCTCAAAAGGGGGACCCTGGAGAGCAGAAAGCACCAAGTTCAAATCCCACACCGGTAGCAAGGGCTTACGCGGCGGACGTCCATGGGTAACTCCTTGGAAAAAAGTCTTGATAAGCCTATGATTGACCAAGGATCTTTGGAAAAAAATTGCCAAAGCCAAAACCTGTCCCTTGAGGGTACTCAATTGTAGGCCCGACTCCAGACCATGTTGTAGGAATTCCAAAATCCTGGGAAGGGAAAGTGCGACAAGGAAACGACTTAGACTCACACCAGGCAATGTAAGTGTGCCAGACCTTGTAATAAATCATGGAAGAAGATTTCTTCCGAGTCTGAATCATGGTACTGATGACCGAGGCCGGCAGCCCCTTATCCATCAGGATGGAGGTTTCAGCAGCCAAGCCATCAAAGCCAGCGTTTGTAAATTGGGATGGTGCAGCAGTCCCTGAGTGAGGAGCCCTGGATCGTCAGACATGACGAAATGATCCACTGCCATCTGGACTATGTCCGCGAACCAGAATCTTCTCGGCCAGCGGGGTGCCACCAGGATGGTCGGTACCCCTTCCTGGGCTATCTTGCGCAGCAAACGTCCCAGCAGAGGGAAGGGAGGAAATGCATAAAGGAGTCGAAATTCCGTCCAAGGAATGGCTAGAGTGTCCGTGGTGAGGGGCAGAGGATCTCTTGACAGAGAGACGAATCTTGGGAGCTTGTGATTGTGACGGGACGCAAACAGGTCCACGTCCGGCTGACCCCAGCGGCGACACAGGGCGTGAAAGATCGTGTTGCTAAGAGACCATTCCCCCAGACGAGATGTCCCCCTGCTCAGGGAGACTGCCTCCTGGTTCTCCACCCCTGGGATGTAAACCGCCGACATGCAGGGAACATTCTCCTCTGCCCAAGACAAGATCAGGAACACTTCCTTGAGGGCTTGTTTGCTCCGAGTCCCGCCCTGATGATTGATGTAGGCGACCACCGTCTGATTGTCCGAGCGGACCTGGACCACACTGTGACAGACTCTCTGCCTTTTGGATTTCACCACTATTCAATTGCCCACCGGGTCATTCATTGGATGCCCACTGTTCCTTTTTCTATACGGCCCATGGGACCCTAATTGGGCATATTGGATTTTAAAGGCACTGTTTCTGCCCCTTGGACTTTACATAGATTCATTACTTTCATTTTCTTAAGCATGTTCCAGACAATGTCATTGTGTTGTTGATTGTGTTACAGACCGTCATTGTGTTGTTGATTGTGTTACAGACTGCCATTGTGTTGCTGAGTGTGTTACCGGCAGAGTTGAGGGATTGTGTTGCCTGCTCCCATTAGTCTGTACGTTTGTCATGCAGTTCTCCATCAGGTCCACAGGGGAGGTCCCCTTGCATGGAGGCTTGCATATAAGGCCCAGGGTGGCACTAATAAAACTAGGTCATCTTCACACTCAATACTGAGTTCCGTCCCTTATTGGGGGAAACGCTATATCGCCATTCACCAGCCCTTGTAAGAGCTGTTTCTGATTTCCTCAAGGATGACTCTGGAATTCCTGCAGCACATCTCACCATTGGGAAAAGGACGTCTCTGGCGGGGAAGCCCTCCGGCGATAAAGGTTATCGCTACACGCACGTAGGTGGGGAGTCAACTGGGAGAGAACCAACCTGATCACCCTGAAAGGGCCGAGCTTGCTTCCGGCGTTGAGGGAGCCGGCCATCCTTGGCCAAGAATCCCGGTGAGAGATTTCTTGGCGGTAGCGTCGGTCGCCCACTGCCCAAATAGACCGACGGAGAGCAACCAGCAGGGCCGAAGCCCTGCCGCCAAGCCGGAAGGCATCGTCCATGGCTGAGAGCACAAAGGCAATAAAGTCAGTGCAAGCCAAAAGTTCCTTATACTCGTCCGCTCGCTTGCGGGCGCCCTCAACAAGGCACTTTACCTTCTTTTTAATGGCAATGGAGACAATGGCCGCGGCGCATACAGGACGCAGACCAGCCCCCACAAAAGTGAAGGCATGCCAAGCATTATCACGTAAGGTAGTAGTGTCTGGAGACGGCATAACCGAAGTATTGGAGAGCCTCAGGACAGGAGCGTCCACCTCCAGAGGACAAGACCAAAGACGGACCAACTTCTCTGAAAAGGGATACTGTCTGTCCAGCCCCTTAGGCACCGAGGGCAGTTTATTAGGCCTCTCCCATTCCTTAAAGACCATTTTGGAAAAATGTCCCGATCCGGGAACACCAGGATCTGTCTATCATGGCGGAAAAGCTCCCCCTGCTTCTTTTTGACCGCCTTCGGGGGAACAATGTGCAAGGTATCGAACACTGCAGACAAGAGCGTATCTGTGTCATCGGGGAGCCACATGTCCTCGTCTGAGGAGGACCCGGGGTCACTGTCAAAGTCGCCCGGGCGGTCCCCGGAGGAGTCGAAATCATGGAATAACTCACCCTCCTCCATGGAGTCACGGCCACCAAAAGCCTCATAAGCATCATCATCATCAGCAAAGAGAGAATAAGCCGGATCCAAATGCCGCTTCTTACTAGAGGCCTTGCCGGCAAGACATAAAAAGAAAAAGCCCCATAAGCATCCCACAGCGCATGCACCGCAATATACAAGCACATTTTGAATGAGAAAACGGAGGCGCAGCAGGGCTCCCACGCGGAGTGAAGATGGCGCCGAATGCAGCACCGCGAGGGGCGGGCCACGGCACGATGACGCGATTTGCAGCCTCGCCGCAAGGGGGACCTTCCCCTTATCCCCGCCCCTGCAGCGGAGCGCGACCAGCGCCCGCAGCAGGCAGGGAGCGCGCCGGAGGCCCCTCCCCCTCCGGTGAGAGGGCAACCCCCCCCCCCCCCGATGATTTGGAATGCACCAGGGAAATTCCCTCGAGTCTTGTTCTGCTTTAAAAAAGGCACTGCCTCACTGTGACCCCCAACAACCAGTCTACATTTACATTTAATTTACTTTTCAAACTTGAAACATTTCCTTGAGGGAGAGTAATGGTCCCCTTCTCAAGCCAGAACTCCCTTCAGCCTTAGTTGCAGTTCAATAGGACACTGGCTACATGATGAAGTTACCAGCTGGCATGCCCCATCGGGCCAGTTGCTAACGGACACATTGCTGATTGCTTAACCCCGGAACCTTCACCTTGATTTATTGACAAGCCCAAACCCTTATAAAATGATTCCCCAGCATCTAAAATTAATATATTTGAAGTTTTTAGTCACTTACTTATTATTCTTTCCCCCACTGGGCTGCAACTCTGTTCAGGACTTTAGGATATGGGCACCGCCATCTTGACTCATGGCATCACACTTACTGAGGAGAGGAGAGTGGGATAAAGTACAGGGGGGTGAGTTATAGCTGTGCTTTGCTCAGACAGAGCATAGCTGGGGTCAGGAAAAAGGTCAGCAATCCCAGAATGCAGAGCAGCACAGTCAGAAGACATTTCCTGTTTGCAGGCTGCCTGATGTTCCATGAGCCGCCATCTTGGATGTTTAAAGGCTCATAACATACAGTAGATGCAGGTAGGATGATTTTTAATGTGGGCAATCTGTACGTACAGGGTGTGGGAAACATATAAGATATGCTCTAATTCAGGGTGAAGGACCGCTTTAAATTGAGACACAACAGTCAGAAGCAGCAAAGGGATTTCCAGTGCTAGGTGGCCTCCTGGCAGGGAAACCCCTCTTCCATTGACACAGTAGTACCACCACAGAGATCACAATTTGAACTAAAACATGTGAATCTCTATGTAGCTAGGTCCATATTTGCAACTAGACATGCCAGGGAATATGCCTAGGGTGGCATGTTGCACCAGGACTGACAGGAGAATTAAACCGGACCTTCAGCAAGATTTAATGAAAGGCCCTAAACCTCAAAAAACTGTTCCCCAGCATCTAAAATTAATATATTTTAAGTTGTTAGTCGCTTACTTATTGTTCTTTCCCCCACTGGGCTGCAACTCTGCTCAGGACTCTAGGATACAGCGCCGCCATCTTGCCTCAAAAGCATCACATATTGAGGAGAGGAGAGGGGTGAAAAGTGCAGGGGGCGGGTTATAGCTGTGCTTTGCACAGACAGAGCAGAGCTAGGGTCAGGGAAAGGACAGCAATCCCAGAATGCAGAGTGACAGTCAGAGGACACTTCCTGTTTGCAGGCTGCCTGCCATGCTCCATAAGCCGCCATCTTGGATGTTTAAAGGCTGTTAAACATGCAATAGATGCAGGGAGGATGATTTTTAATGTGAGCAATCTGTATGTACATTCAGGGTGAAGGCCCGCTTTAAATTGAGGCACAACAGTCAGAAGCAGCAAAGGGATTTCCAGTGCTAGGTGCATACCTCCCAACTTCTGAAAAATGTGAAAGCGAGACAAGCCACGCCCCCGACCACACCCACGATCACACCCATGCCACACCCGACCACACCCCCTGTCACACCCTCCAGCTCCGATCCTCCAGCAATGTCGGCTGCCTTCACCCCTGCATGCCAGCCTCCGTAAGTTTTTTTTATCCCCAACCCAGCCCCCCGCGCGCCGCCCCCTGCTCGCTCACCCGCAAGCCAGGAAGTCAGTATCTTCGTGCCGGCCAGTGTTTATACAGAAGACGCCGGTGTCGTTACGGCCCTGGGCACCCCGCCACAGCGCAGGGCGACCCGGGACATTCGCTAACGGTCCGGGACCGCTGGATTTTGTGGAAAAATCTGGACAATCCCGGGAAAATCGGGGCAGTTGGGAGGTATGTAGGTGGCCTCCTGGCAGGGAAACCCCTCTTCCATTGACACAGTAGTACCACCACAGAGATCACAATTTGCACTAAAACATGTGAATCTCTATGTAGCTAGGTCCATATTTGCAACTAGACATGCCAGGGCACATGGCTAGGGTGGCATGTTACACCATGACTGCCAGCAGCATTAAACACCACATGATAAGTTAACAGGAGGCATTGGCAGCAGGGATAATGGGAGACACCCTAGTACAGTGCTGTTGTGGTGACCAGGTTAGGGAAGCTGGGAGGCAGCTGTGGGTCACCGGCTTTTGGGGTGGCAGGCCGAAGCCTAGGTTCCGGACAGATGTTAAAGTCCGTAGGCCCAGATGGTATGAGGGCCCTGTGTCGTGACACCAGGAGGGTTTTGTGGCACCGGATACCCTACCAACCGGGGGTCCCAGGAGATCCCTTGCTAGGTGTTGGGTAGCAATAACAGGCAGAGGCCAGGTTAGGATCAACTGAACTTTTACTGGCAGTCTAGATGGTACAGTGACAGTACATATTGGGAACTCAGGAGCGATCCTGTGGTGTGGGAGACTAGAGGGCTTGCTGAGATTTATAGTGTCATTTAGGCTGAATAGCTAACTTGCAAGATTGAAGATGGGTTCTGCGACCTTGGAGATTAGAGCTGAATTGAAGACAGGCTCTGTGACCTGGAATAGGAAAGATGATGCTGTAGATTTATCAGCAGACTTAGTAAGCATTAGTCTGGCTCCTTCTTCCACACTAGCCACATGAGACAAGCCAGCAGCACAAGCACAGATCTTCTTTCTTCAAAGATCACAGCTAATCTCCCTAGAAAATGGAGGAGAGGGCCGGCTTAGGTGCTCAGCAGTCCTGATAGGCTCACCACTTGTCACATTACCCTTCCCTAGCAAGTTAGTTACAGCAATAGGGAGTTATGAAGTTAATGGAACTGCACAATGTGAATACATTAACTCTTTTGAGTGCAAACTAAATAACACACTGTATGAACACAGATATATTATACCAAATTAGCTACGCAATATAACAGACCCCCATGTCACAGGGACAGCCGAATGTCGAGGGGACACATATAGAACAGTATTGCAAATGCTGTACTGGGACATTGCAAACCCCCGCACTTAAGATAAGTCGTCCTCGACGTAAGTCCTTGAGGCGTGAGGATGGACTTGTGGCTGTAGGAGTCGTCCAAACAAACCTGGGGCATTAATATGCAAATGTCCATTATATCCAGGCAAAACAGGATTTGTTATTGTTAACTTGTAAACCAGACAAATATAATACTCTAGGTATATTATTTAACACGGTAGTATTACCATTAGGTTTTAGGCTATTAGTGTTTAGACGAACAGGGTTTATATGAGCAAGATCTTATTTAGAATAATATCCTTATGAACAGAATCAAATATAGATTGTAAGTATTGAGGAGTGCTAGGACATTTTTGGGCTGTATGCACACTAGGTGTAGTACTTATTTGAGATGTGAAGTAGTATTAATTGATATTATGTGATGCACCGCTCAGGATGCTAGTAACAGGTAATGTTGGGGTGTTGACTGGTATAAAGGCATTGTATTGAGGATGCCAGTAGCAAAGTTGTACATCCTGATAACGAATAGGTATTTGGCATTGTGTGGACCGCTTCAAAGACATTTTCAGTTTCAGGAACTCTTATTTCTTCCTCTGATGATGGCACTTCAGGTGCTACTTCAGGAACCACGACAGGAGGTTCCTTATTGTGAATTGGGGGATTTTCTGGCTCCGGCAAGGCAGGTGAATGTGGTACAGGGATGTACTCAGGAGCAGTTGGTGAGAGTGCTTGAGCAGGAGGGGTCACCAGAGAAGGCTGTAGAACTGCAGTATTTGGGACCAATCCTAAGAAGGTCACTTGACCAGGAGAAAACATTGGAATGTCCATAGAGGGATGGATGCCTTCTCCAGATACATATTCCCGGGTTGGTCTGTTAGTCACTAGAGGAGCAACAGGAACAGTGGAAACTACAGGCAGATCCTCTTTCTGGCAGAGCTTCAGGCGATTTCGATGAACCACTCGGGGTTCAAATCCTGGTTTCCATACTTTATAGACAGCAGAGTTGGGATAGGGCACCTCAATCACTTCATAAGGCTCGGTCTCCCACAAGGAGTCTAACTTGTGTGTCCTTGGAAGTTTCCTCATCCAAACCCAATCACCAACTTGAAGAGGTTGGGCAGTCGCCTTCCGGTTGTACTCTTGTTGTTGTCTGGCTTGAGCTTCCCCCATTTTTTTGCCGACAATCTTTGGCCTCCTGAATTCTCCGTTGATGGTCTGAGACCCACTTCAGAGGCACTTGAGGGGAATTATTGATCGGAGCTTGTAGTCCAAAGATCCGGTCCTTGGGCAGCTGTCCGTGTCGGCCCATCATCAGATAGAAGGGTGTATACCCGGTAGAACAGTGTACTGTGTTGTTGTACACCTCTAAGAGTTCTGGTAGAAGTTTGGGCCACTCTTCGTGTCTGGAGACCGCCCTTAACATTTGGAGAAAGACTTGATTGATCTTCTCACAGCGCCTATTTCGCTGGGGATGATAGGCAGTAGTCCTCAGTTTCTTACACTCGTGGAAATGGCACAACTCCTGGAACAGGTGAACTTCAAAGGCAGCCCCTCTATCAGTGAGGACGGTCTCTGGACATCCAAGAACTTGGACCCAGTGGGAATAGAACAGTTGGGCGGTGGTTTTGGCAGTCAAATCCTTCACAGGCACCACCACGACCCACTTGGAGTCATGATCCACCATGATAAGAGCATACGAGTACCCTGATCGGGTAGGAGCCAGCTTGACATGGTCCAAGGCAACCATTTGATTCCGGCTCTCGGTCTGAAGGGAATGAAGGGGGGCTCAGACATCTCGCCGGTTGTTCTTGGTGACATTACATACGGCACATTCACCACACCACTTCTCAATATCACTTCTCATTCCGATCCAATAGAATCTCTGGCGGATAGTGGCTTCTGTCCCGACTGATCGTGATAAGCATTGAGGACCATTGCAGCATCTCTTCGAGGAATCAGAATCTGATGAATTCTTTCGCCTGAGACTGGATCCAGGGAATTTCTGTACAACAGCCCTTTGTGAACGAACAACCTTTTCCGCTGACGCCACAACCGCTTCAACTCATAGTCACTCTGGTTTTGGCGTAGACGGGTTGGCACCCTTCGCCTGAGTAGGTAATCCAACAGCTCCCCCATTACTCGACTCTCCTCTTGTAGGGTCCTCCAAGTATAGAGATCTTCCTGGATCTTTTGGACTCGAGGTTCGCCCTCTTTGCGCGTTGTCGCAGCATTTTGAGCCACGAACCGTTGGTAGAAGGAAGGCATCTCCACATCCTCCCATTCATCCACGATGGGTGGAGCTTCACCAGGCGCCAACCTGGACAGCGCATCCGCATTCACATTAGACTTTCCACTGCGATACTTGATAGAGAAGCCATAGTTCGACAATCTGGAGGCCCAGCGCTGTTCCAGAGCACCCAACTTTGCTGTGTTCAAGTGAGCCAAAGGGTTGTTATCCGTATAGACAATGAAGGGCGTAGCAGCCAGGTAATCTTTGAACTTCTCAGTCACAGCCCAGACAAGGGCCAGGAGCTCCAACTTAAAAGAGCTATAATTGGCATCATTCCTCTCCGCAGGTTTCGGATAGCGTAGGCGATAACACGCTCTTTTCCTTCTTGGACCTGCGACAGCATGGCACCAAGTCCCTCAAAACTGGCATCTGTGTACAAGCGGAAAGGTTGGGAATAATCTGCATAAGCTAGTATGGGAGGCTCTGTTAGAAGGCGTTTCAGGAATGCCACTTCTTGTTCTTCACCCCAATCCACGGGGAGCCTTCCATTGTAGTTCTCTTTAGCTGTCCCTCGGAGAAGGGATGTGAGAGGTTCAGCAATTTGGGCGAAATGTGGTTCGAACCGCCAGTAGTACCCGGCGAATCCTAGGAAGCTCCGGACATCCTTGACTGTGCGCAGAGCGGGCCAATTCTTCACTATCTCCACTTTTGCTGGATCAGGTTGAATGCCTTCCGCACAGACGACATGTCCCAGATAATGCACTTGAGGCTTCAAAAGGTGACACTTTGACGGTTTGATCTTGAGGCCATGTTGGATAAGTACCTGGAATACCTCAGAGAGGTGGGTCAAATGTTCCTGATAGAAATGAGAGTAGACAATAACATCATCGAGGTAGAGAAGGACACCTTGGAAATTAAAGATGACCAAAACAGCGTTCCATCAGGCGCTGGAAGGTGGCCGGTGCATTACAGAGGCCGAAGGGCATGCTCTTGAACTCAAATAGTCCCATCAGGGGTCACAAAGGCGGTCTTCTCTCTATCTTCTGGAGCCACTGACACTTGCCAGTACCCACTGGTAAGATCCAGAGTGGAGAAATAGGCTGCTGATCCTAAAGCCGTGAGTGATTGCTCTATTCGAGGGAGTGGATACGCGTCCTTGTGGGTGATATCGTACAATCTTCTGTAATCCACGCAGAATCGGATGGTGCCGTCTTTTTTCTTAACGAGAACCACAGGGGCGGCCCACGGGCTTTGACTCTCTTGAATGACATCTGCATCCTTCATGTCGCCCAATAGTTTCTTCATTGTCTAATACATGCCCGGATCCACAGGCCGATGCCTCTCCTTGATAGGGGGATGAGTCCCAGTCTCTATCCGATGCTGTATCATGGTGGTTCGGCCGAAGTCCGTGGGGTGCTTACTGAAGGCAGCTTGATGGTCCTTAGCCACTTGCATTACCCCTTCGATTTGATCCTTTGGGGTATCTTCCTTGTCTATTTGGAGCTGTGTCCTCCAGGGTGGTGATGGTTTATCTGTGGCATCAGAAGTTAGGTAGGCCACGTTCTGGCGAGCCACGTCACGCTCCGACAACAGGTCTTCTGGCATGAGCAAGGATAGCTGAGCTACCGGCGTATACTTTGGCAGTACCGTGGGCACTCCTGATAGATTCACTAGCCGGACGGGTACCTTTCCATTCATCACCATGACTAGACTTCTAGCAGCTCGGATTAGTGGGTAATTCTCCATTTGTATAGGTTCCAGCAGTGCAGAATAATCTTGGTTTCTCACTCCTGGCCGGGCCCGGCACCATAAGAAGATCTCTGAGTTAGGGGGGATGGTCACAGATCGGATGCCCTGGACTCTCACTTTACAAACTTCTCCTCGTCGGTTAACGAACCTCTGTTCAGCTTGTAGCACCTTTAAGTGGTGTTGCGCAATCCTCTGGTCTGACGGGGAGAGATAAGGGAGAGAAGTGTGCAATGCCTCAACAATCTCTGGGAAGCAATGTAGCATAATATTCATTCCCAGAATAAAAGCAGCAGAACCCTTATCTGAAACTTCTGTGACTATTATCCCTTGTCCCCTTAATACATATTCCCCAACCTGCATGGTGGGCTCCCAGTATCCATGCCTGGGGACTGGTTTCCAATTACCGGCCATCACACTGAAATTAACATTGGTGGGTTCACACAAACATTCTGCACTCCAATACTGGTAAAAGAGGTCTTTGGAGATGGTGGACACCTGAGAGCCTGTGTCAACTAGGGCCTCCAGCTGAACACCCTCTACAATTACCCTTATATAGGGACATGAGGCGACATGAGTGTCCTGATGTGGACTGTTCTCCAGATGGGCCCGAGAATGACTTTCCTGAGGGCCGGCCCTCGACCTCAGGGGATACCCGTTTAAAGCCCAGCATGACATTTTCCAGTGTCCTGGTTTACTACAATAAGTACAATAGGGCCTTTGAGTCCCAGGGGGTTTAGGGTTAGGGCCCTGACAGGTATTAGCAGAATGTGGAGCAGAAGCCGCAATGGGATTTTGTCCCACAGGAGCTTGGCGGAAAACTTGGACAGATTGGGTAGTAAGTTCCCTTACGGCTCGGGTCAGCTGTTCTATGTCTTGCTTGACACTTTGGAACTCAGACGCATTATTAGGCTGCACCTGTGGTGTGGCAGGTGTAGCGATGGCACTGACGGTTTCCAGAGAGGGTTTACAAATATCTGCTGAGTCAGTGTTGGGTTCTATGACCTGAACAGCAAGTCTCTTAAAGGACAAGAAGGGCAAGTTTGGATTCTGGACGGCTAACATACGTAATTGGGCCTTATCCCATTTGTTATGGGCCCCATCTATGAACCGGTCCTTCAGGACTTTGTTGCCCTGTTCGGGAGAGATCCCATCTAATTTTTGTACTGTTTCCAGAGCACTCTGTAATGCAACCGCATAAGCCCTCAGGGTCTCACCTGGCTTCTGGCGTCTTTCATACAGCCGGAGACGTACCTCAGAAGGAGAGTAAGCTTCAAACACCTGGCGGAGTCCCTCAAAGATCTGCTCCACCGTCGCCTTCTCAGTGGAGGGCCAGGTATGGACCTCATCTAAGGCTGATCCCTGAAGTTGTCCCACCAGCAACTGCACCTGTTGGTCAGGGGAAAAAGAATAAAAGAGAAAGATCCTCTCCTTGAAGTCTCGCAGTGTGAAGGGGTCTCCATTATAGGAGGGCAGAACGGGGTTCCCCATGAAGACTGGGGAGACAGCTGGGGCTCCTATAGGATTGCATGGCATCAGCGGTGATGGTGGCAATCTCCTCCGATCTACCCTTGGAGAAGATGATCCAGCTGCCGGAACTGGAGGGGGCCCCCTCATCGGATCAGACATGTTGCTGCTGAATGGCAATGCGCTATCGGCAGGAAAATTAGGGTGCGCTGGCCCTTTAAGAAGTTGAGTGCGTTGTCTATTGGGTACGCTGTCCTTGAGAGCGCTGTCCGGTTGTCGGAGGTTCTGCAGCAGCCGCGACACACTTGCTCTGGCGTTCTGGTGAAGTCTCGGGGAGCCGGGGGAATTTCACAGATGGCGGCGCCCAGGAACTTCCTGTTTGGTCCGGGGCTGAATATCTTCCCCTGTGCAACACAGGGCGGATCTTTAGTTCCGGCTGGCGCTAAAGGGGGAGAGGCGTTACCGCTGGCGTCTGGCTGAGCGGAGCTGCGACCGCTCGCGCGCACGGGAAATCCGTACCAGGAATTAACCCCTTCAGGTACTCTTTAACGGTTTTAGTGATCACAATGGTGGCCCTTACTTCACCTTCCCCGCAATTGTATAGAAAAGTCCCGTACAGCGAATTGCAAATTTTTCTGTGCAAATATCAACTTAGTCCGATAACTGGGGAAGAACTTGATAAAACACGGTGACTTGTGGGCATACAGGCAGACACTTCGAATCCTGTTCGTGACGCCAAATAAAAGCTATGTGGTGACCAGGTTAGGGAACCTGGGAGTCTGCTGTGGGTCACCGGCTTTTGGGGTGGCAGGCCGAAGCCTAGGTTCCGGACAGATGTTAAAGTCCGTAGACCCAGATGGTATGAGGGCCCTGTGTCGTGACACCAGGAGGGTTTGGTGGCACCGGATACCCTACCCAGGAGATCCCTTGCTAGGTGTTGGGTAGCAATAACAGGCAGAGGCCAGGTTAGGATCAACTGGACTTTTACTGGCAGTCTAGATGGTACAGTGACAGTACAGATCGGGAACTCAGGAGCGATCCTGGGGTGTGGGAGACTAGAGGACCTGCTGAGACTTATAGTGCCATTTAGGCTGAATAGCTTACTTGCAAGATTGAAGATGGGCTCTGCGACCTTGGAGATTAGAGCTGAATTGAAGACAGGCTCTGTGACCTGGAATAGGAAAGATGATGCTGTAGATTTATCAGCAGACTTGGTAAGCATTAGTCTGGCCCCTTTTTCTGCACTAGCCACATGAGACAAGCCAGCAGCACAAGCACAGATCTTCTTCCTTCAAAGATCACAGCTAATCTCCCTAGAAAATGGAGGAGAGGGCCAGTTTAGGTGCTCAGCAGTCCTGATAGGCTCACCACTTGTCACATGACCCTTCCCTAGCAAGTTAGTTACAGCAATAGGGAGTTATGAAGTTTATGGAACTGCACAATGTGAATACATTAACTCTTTGAGTGCAAACTACATAAATTCACATAGGAACATGGTATTACATGAAAACAGGATATAAAAGGTTATTATATAGGAACAGGAGATTATATATATATATATATATATATATATATATATATATATATATATATACTGTATGAACACAGATATATTATACCATATTAGCTACGCAATATAACAGACCCCAATGTCACAGGGACAGCCGAATGTCGAGGGGACACATATAGAACAGTATTGCAAATGCTGTACTGGGACATTGCACTGTCTTTGCATCTGCATTGGTTCTTAATCAGTTAATTCCCCCATGGTATTTAGCTAAATCCTTACAGTTCCTATCATGGATTTATTAGGGAACCCCTACATAAAAAGTCATATTTTACACCGGACCCTTCAGCATCATTTATTGAAAAGCCCAAACCCTTAAAAAACTATTCCCCAGCATCTAAAATTAATATATTTTAAGTTGTTAGTCGCTTACTTATTATTCTTTCCCCCACTGGGCTGCAACTCTGCTCAGGACTGGCAGGAGCGGACTGAGACCAAAAACGGCCCTGGACTTTTTGGTCAGACTGGCCCTTCTGTACTGTGCTCGGCCCAGTAAAGTGAGTCAAGGCCATATTATATATATATATATATATATATATATATATATATATATATCCATCCGAGTGGGATCGGCCTGGGAATCTATACGATTCCCGGCCGATCCGTTCCCTCCTCCCGGGCATCCAAAATCAGGATGCCCCACTGTGTCAAACACCTCAGGTTGCCTGCTACACTTACCTTACTTCCCGGTCTAACAACGCATTCGCGGGCCCCAGCCGCATCCCTGCTATCCCTCTAGCAGGGCGCATGCTCGCTTCAGGCATTTGTGAATGGCCGGTGCAGGCACGTTCCTCGTTAGAGAGTAGCCGGGGATGTGGCCGCGGCTCACGCATGTGCCGCTGCACCCAAATCCTGGGTTTTGGTCCACTTCAAAAGGTTTTGGTCCTGTGGGGTGTCCTGATTTGGGATGCCCCATTTTGTGCAACCCCTTCAGATCACCAGTAAAAGTTACCTGACCAGCGATCCAGTGGCTCATGCGAGTGTTCTCCTCGCTAAGGGCTGGATGGAGCCAAGCAGGCTGCCAGCCACATCCTGCCAGCCTCTAGCTGGTGCAGACACATGTTTGAACCAAGCATGTGCTGTTTGATTAGTGGTCAGGTATTTTTACTGGGAATTTGACATAATGGGGCATCCCAAATCAGGACGTCCCACAAAACTCTTTAAAGTAGACCAAAACAGTATGGGATGCCAGGGATAGGGACCCTGGTTACCAATCAAGCCAAACTCCAGGCAATTTAGAACACCCCCATAAAAAAATAAAAAAATTAATAAATGTTAAGCAGCTAGCAGCTTACCAATCCAAAGCAGAGCACAGGCAGGGAAATACAGAGCAGCGCGCCAACCTGGCCAGAATCTGGCTCTGGGCTGTCCCTCAGTGTAACACCGCGGAGGGGGAAACTGCAGCGAGGTTTGACAGTTCCGCCTCACTGTCAGATGAAGGCAGAAGCAGCCGGCCGGAACTAATGAGTGACTACTTGTATTGCAGCCCGGACATCAAAGGCTGCTGCAAAGAGCGCTCAGAGCCACCATAAAGCCTGGCCTCTCCTGCTATCACCCGGCCTGCTGCGGAACTAGGAAGCAGCTATAGCAGACAGGAGAAGGTAAACTGGGAGCCAGAAATGCAGGACAAGCTGCGGCCTACCGGGATTTGTCCCCGTATGCCATGCGGCCAGCCCGCCCCTGACTCTAGAATACGGGCGCCGCCATCTTGCCTCAAAAGCATCACATATTGAGGAGAGGAGAGGGGTGAAAAGTGCAGGGAGCAGGTTATAGCTGTGTGTTGCACAGACAAAGCAGAGCTGGGGCCAGGAAAAGGACAGCAATCCCAGAATTGTGAAGGTTGGAGGTCGGAATCAATAAAATGAATGTATATCTGAACATCCCCTCTCTCCTTTATAAAGAGAGAAATAGATTCCTCTTTGCATTGTATGCTATATAGTGGCTAAATAAAGTTGAAATAGACCCCCAGCCACTTCTCTTTGCGCTGAGTCTTTTAGCTTATAAAGTTAATTAAGCTGCTATTACTGAAACTGCTTATGTAAGGCTTATCAAAGGAATACGCTGCTTTGCATGAGATACTATGAAGTACACACTCCCTGTTCTACACTCCCTAAGAACACTGTGCCTTGTTTAACCTTGAACATAGGAAGAAATGTTCTCTTTTCATCTTTGATTAAACTTAGGTAATTTTATGTTCTGCGCATGCTCTAACTATGAAAAGTTTTCAATAAAAAAGGGGTCAGAAGCGCCCCCCTGCTCAGTTGAGGTTTCGCTACACACCTTGTCGCGTGTATTGATTTCTCTTAGAATATAGTAATTGGGAATCAGACAACAGAAGCCAGACCGCGTCCAGTGAGGCGGACCTAACATTTTCTTGGCAGCCCGAACAGGGACTCCTCTAAGCGGTCGCAAGTGGTATCGCACCCTCCGAACGGAACATCAACTGACGCCACCTCGGAACAGCAGACTTCAAAACCTGGCCAGGTAAGAGAAAATTTTTTATTATCTCTTATACTCTGCTTTTCCTTGTGAGGCATCAGCGGGTCCGTTCTAAGGTGAGATAGGCTTATCCAACCACTGCGAACGAGGAGTCATTTATATAGAACCATTTAAGGCGCTTCTGTTGTCTGTATTTGTTTTGTTTGTCCATGTCTTGTACTGTCTGTTCCTCTTTTAGATAGTTAAATATACTGAGATAGGTATAATTGTGATATCATGAGCCTGGCATTAATTTGACAATAAGGACTTTGGAGGATCGTTGATCGACCCACCCCTCTGGCGAGCTGAAAGGCGTTATAACCCAGACAAGGTGATGGTACGGGCGGTCTGAAGAAGTTCAGAGATAGGAAGTTATTTCTGTGACTTTATGATTCATTTGGACAAAAGTCAGTTGGCGCGTTGATCGGATTGTCGGAACTATTTCAGTTCAGTACAGCCGTTCCCGGTTATGTTGAATCATTGGCCATAGACTTTCCCAGCCGATAGTCTAGCCAGGACTAGTCGATAGGTGATTTCAGAAAATTAAAGCCAATATTACTGGGATGGGAATAAGATACAATTAGTGTATCTAGGACTGTCACTTACCCATATGATAGGTGATGTGTTGTTTGTGATCCTAACTGTTTGTCTTGGATTATGTGTTGCTATTTGGTTAGTGTGTAGGATCACTAGACATTACCAGGAGAGACCCAGAGAGGTACTCCAGTTCCTAGTTCCTTAGGAGGAAGCCAAAGAAGGCTAGCCCACGGAGAGGTTAGACCCCAAAACGGTACCTACGGCCGGTTGCTAGGAAGATGGGAAAAGAACAGTCCAAAGAGATACCCCAGGAAGAGAAGTGGCAGACATTAGAAGAAATCACCAGGGAAAGGTGTGGCTTAGATGCCGCTAGGAATTTGAAAAAGATTTGGAAGGAATTTAAGCTAGTTCATAAATGGCAGTTAGACATAGGAAAATGGGAACAGATAGCGAAAGGAAAACATGGCATAATTTTTGACAAAGGATGGGAACATCAGGTAGAATGTGCCCTTAAGCTTTCTAATTTAGCAGAAGAAGAAGGGTGGACATACAGCCCACATAAGAAACAATGGAATACTACACCATTGTTACACCCACAAGGGGAATTAAATCCAGAAGCCCCTGCTGAATACATACCTCCTCCATCATATGATAGGACAATGATGAAAGTACCCAGTAAGTTGTATCCTCAGCTTCCTTTAGAAAGTAACAATATGTATGGTCCGGAGCCAGATGTAAGTCTCTGGCAATGTTATTGTGGATATATTAATAAGGGTTGGAACAGAATGTGTTTGCAATGTGAAACGGGATAAGATAGTGAAAGCCCCAGACATATGGAAGTGTAAGCACTGTGGATGTGGAGGTATGCATTTAAGTCAACCAGAATGTAGAGTTTGTGGAGCTGATCAACGGGGAGGAGATCCAGATGAAAGGGTAAATGTAGTTAAGGCTACATGGACATGTGCCCATTGTATGACATATGGTATTAAGACCAATGTCACCCATTGTCCAAGATGTAAGACCTATAGGAATGCAGGACCTCCCCCAAAGGCAGACCAATATACTTTGGTAGCTCCGGTTTTTGCTCACACCAGAACCATACCTGGAGCAACTCCTCAAGATGCCCCTGCAATACAGGAAACCCCTTATTACAAGCCATGGACGCCTTCTGAATGCATGGCTTTGTTACAAAATGCCCCCGATCCAGCTACCAGCCCCTCTAGGTTTACCCGCTATGTGAATCAAATGATGACTTCACATAATGCAACCTGGCAGGATGGTGAGGACTTGTGTAGGATGAAAATGTCCCCTACTCAGTTTCAACAGTTCACCAGTGGAATTAGAAACAGGCCCCCAGTAGAGGGAGCTAATAATACTAGAACAGCACATTCTAGAGATGCATTTTTAGATCAACTTCCAGCATTTTATAAAGTTTTAAGTAAAGAAACAGCAGTCAGAAGCCCAAACTATAGCTTCAGGTTTCGATGGTCTGCCTAAAGTTATGCCCATATCTAAGCCACTAGAGGGCAGACTTGGTCCACACATGTTTATCTCTAAATTTTTAGTTTGTGAGTCAGCTCCTTACAACTTATTGGGTGTGGATAATTTAACAAAGTTACAAGCAAAAATTGATTTTCAAGAGGATGGTCAAGTTGTTTTAACCTTACCTGATCATCCCGATGATTTAGAATATTGTATGCAAGTACAAGCTCTTGATTTTGAACTCACTAATGTACTTACAGAGAATGATCAAGACCTACTAAGAACTGTACCTGACCATTTATGGTCTAAGTCAGGGTCTGATATAGGACTTCTCCCTGTCTCACCAGTAGAGGTCCATATCAAACCAGGATCTACCCTACCACAGCTTAAGCAGTACCCTTTGAGTGCTGCACAAGAACAAGCTATAGGAGAACAAATTGACGAGCTTTTGGCCAAGGGTGCTTTGATTCAGATGCAATCAGGGGCTAATACTCCTTTGTATCCAGTCAGGAAAAAGGTTTTGGAACCAGGACAACCTGTGAAATACAGGATGGTACAAGATCTTAGAGCCATTAATAGTATTTTGGCTCCAATGACACCAGTGGTTCCAAACCCTCATACATTGCTTTCTCAAATACCGAGTACAAGCATGTATTTTTCTTGCGTGGATCTAACAGGAGCTTTCTTTTCGGTTCCTTTAGCACCTGAATGTTACCACCTCTTTGCTTTTCAGTCTTGGCAGGATGGAAACCACCAACAGATTGTGTACTTCTACAATAGGTGGACGTTTTGCTTCTTTGCTGCCCAGACAAAATCACATGTGAGGAGGGTACTTTGTCTCTTTGGCTGAGAATGGCTGCAAGGCTAGCAAAGAAAAGCTACAATTCTGCCAAACACAAGTTACCTTTCTAGGTCATTGCATTTCACAAGGCACTAGACACCTTACTAAAGACAGAGTAGAGATAGTCAGGAACATGTCACCTCCTAAGACACATAAACAGTTAAGAGCGTTTCTAGGACTCATCTCTTACTGCAGACAGTGGATTATGCATGCCAGTTCACTTATGCAACCACTGTATGATTGTGTCAAAGTCACACTTTTTTTTTTTTTTTTTGCCTAACACCAGAAGCAAGAGATGCTTTTGAACAACTTAAACTTGCAGTCGCACAAGCACCAGCTTTAGGTCTTCCTGATTATTCTAAGCCATTTACACTCATGGCTACTGAAATACAAGGACACGCTACAGGAGTTTTAATGCAGGCACATGGCACAAAACAAAGACCTATTGCTTATTATTCGTGTAGCAGCAGTTTCTCTATTGGTAGACAAAGCTTCTGAAATTGTACTTGATAATGAATTAGCTGTGTCTACCAATCACGACATTCATGGGATATTATCACAGGTAAATCCCAAACACCTGTCAATGGCTAGACAGCTTAGGCTGCAGTGTACCGTTTTACTACCCCCAACAATTAAGTTTCAAAGATGTACTTCTCTGAATCTGGCGACTTTGTTACCAATTTCTTCAGATTCTGAAGGGGGGAGTGATAATAGTGAAGATTTTGAGAATTTTTTAGAATTTGAACATACTGAAGACACACATGACTGCATTGAACTTATGAAACAAGAAACAATGGGTTTACCACATTTGCATGATACACCTTTAGAAAACCCAGAATTTGAATTTTTTGTAGATGGCAGCAGATATGCTGATGAAAAAGGGTCAATTTCATACAGGTTATGCAATAGTAACTGAACATGAAGTTGTAGAAGCACAACCATTACTACCTCACATGTCAGCTCAGGAAGCTGAATTAACTGCTCTTTCCAGAGCCTTAAAGAGAATTAAAGGCACCAAAGGAACAATATGGACAGACTCCGCCTATTCTTGGGGTATTGCCTACGATTACGCCCACCTGTGGAAAGCAAGGGGCTTCTTAACAGCTGCAGGAACCCCCATTAGACATGCTGATTTAGTTAAAGAAATTCTGACCAACCTGAACAATGTCAAAGTGGTGGCTATAGTAAAAGTAGCGGCCCACACAAAACAAACAACCAAAGAGGCTAAAGGTAATGAAAAAGCTGACTTAGCAGCTAAACAAGCAGCTTTGAAGAAGATAGAGAGTGTAAGTGTAAATCTTACCCAGGAATCGGCGGTAAGTATGGAACTAATGAAAAATCTTCAGGACAAGGTAATGCCTGAGGAAAAGGAAAAATGGCTCAGAGCAGAAGCCCAGCAAAATGATGGATTATGGGTCAAAGGAAGCCGATTGTGCTTGCCTAGCTTCCTATACCCCGAACAGGCACAGGTATCACACCTGCCTACACATCAGAGTGCAAACTCTATGGTAAGGAGTACCAATCAGACTTGGTATGCTCCAGGCTTTAGTAGCATGGCACGACAATACTGTGCAGCATGCTCTGTTTGACAGAGAACCCAGGACAGGTTGTTAAGACACCTGTAAGACATCAACCTAGGTCTCTCTATCCATTTCAAAGGCTTCAAATTGATTACATCCAACTCCCTAAGAGTGGACCCTTTGAGTATGTACTTGTGTGTATTGACTTGTTTTCAGGATGGCCAGAAGCTTACCCAGTAAAATCAGCAATAGCTAAAACCACGGCTAAGAAATTAATCTCAGAATTAATACCACGTTTTGGTCTCTTCGAGACCCTAGAGAGTCGGACCGTGGCTCACACTTTACAGGTGAAATAATGCAAAATGTGATGCAAATGCTAGGTGTCCAACAGTCCTTCCATACACCCTATCACCCACAGAGTTCGGGGAGTGTGGAGAGACTGAATGGAACTATCAAACTGAAGTTACAGAAAACTATGAAGGAGTTAGGTAAACCATGGATAGATTGTTTACCAATTGTGTTATTTTCAATAAGATGCACCCCTACAAAGAAAACAGGGTTGTCACCTTATGAAATTCTGTTCGGAAGTGCTCCCAGAACTGGGCTATACTTTCCACAACATCTTGCCCTAAAATGTGATGAATTGACTGATTATGAGATACAGTTGCAGAAACATCTCACTAAACTGCACAAAAGTGTTTTTGATTCTCTTCCAGACCCCGACCAGATAACAGGAACTCATAATCTCCAACCAGGAGACTTTGTCTATGTAAAGAAACATTCTAGAAAATCTTTAGAATCAAGGTTTGAAGGACCCTTTCAAGTTCTTTTGACAACGCCTACTTCAGTGAAGCTTGAAGGAAAATCCACTTGGATACACGCAAGTCATTGTAAAAAGGTTACAGGTCCAGAGGGAAAATGAAATATTTCCCCTTAACAATGATAATGGCTTTCTGCCTCAATATTTCATCCCCTGCACCTATAAGAAATAGAAGGGAGATAGGCACTTATCATCAAAAGTTTATTTTGCTGAAGTATAAATACTCCTATGCTAGACAAACTGGTTTTGATAAATGTTGGATATGTAGTAAGTTACATCCTTCGTCTTCCCCTACAGTGGATTAAGAATATCTTGATTAATATTTTGGCATTGTGCCTTTTGGGCATAATGATTTATGTTCTAGTAAAACTAGCGCTTTGTCTTGTAGCCAAGATCAAGACACCTAAAGTAAACCATAAACGTATTTTGGTTGCAAAATAATGCTCTTTCTAGATTAAGTGAGTAGCTATGCTTCTTTCCTTTAGAATTGGCATATTATCATAATTTTGTGTAGAAAAGACAATTTTGTTATTCTATAGTTATTTTGGTTCTTTTAACTGTTATTAATCTTTGTGCTTATTCCAAGACTAAGAGGCAACACTCGCCGGCCTGGGATAGTACCTGATGAAATTTTAAGGGATGAAAAGCCAGAAGAAAATTATACAACCTCATTGTGATCAGTCCACTCTTTGAACAATTAGAAGTAACATCTGACAGCTATATGAGAGCCAAAGACTGAGAGCAAACCACTAGGGTTTAGGTTCAGTCAGGCTTACAAAAGAGTTCCTGAACTCATTTGGCCAGATGATAGTGACAGGAGTCTACACGTGACTAGGGAGATAGGGAATGTTCAAAGGGGGGACTGTGAAGGTTGGAGGTCGGAATCAATAAAATGAATGTATATCTGAACATCCCCTCTCTCCTTTATAAAGAGAGAAATAGATTCCTCTTTGCATTGTATGCTATATAGTGGCTAAATAAAGTTGAAATAGACCCCCAGCCACTTCTCTTTGCGCTGAGTCCTTCTTTAGCTTATAAAGTTAATTAAGCTGCTATTACTGAAAATGCTTATGTATGGCTTATCAAAGGAATACGCTGCTTTGCATGAGATACTATGAAGTACACACTCCCTGTTCTACACTCCCTAAGAACACTGTGCCTTGTTTAACCTTGAACATAGGAAGAAATGTTCTCTTTTCATCTTTGATTAAACTTAGGTAATTTTATGTTCTGCGCATGCTCTAACTATGAAAAGTTTTCAATAAAAAAGGGGTCAGAAGCGCCCCCCTGCTCAGTTGAGGTTTCGCTACACACCTTGTCGCGTGTATTGATTTCTCTTAGAATATAGTAATTGGGAATCAGACAACAGAAGCCAGACCGAGTCCAGTGAGGTGGACATAACAGAATGCAGAGTGGCATCATCACTTCCTGTCTTCATAGACACTTCCTGTCTGCAGGCAGCCTGAGATTCCATGGTCCGCCATCTTGAATGTTAAAGGGTTAAAAAATCTCAATAGGTGCAGGTAGGATGATTTTTAATGTGGGCAATCTGTATGTACAGGGTGGTGGAAACATACAAGACTATTTAGGGTGAAGGTCCGCTTTAAAGGATCACTGGCTAGCAACTAAGCCATGTTGCCTTGGTGCCCTTTCAGACATTGTGTAAAAAAAAACTACATTAACTGAATAAAAAAGTATTCCTGGCATGGGATAAAATAGCCAGGAGAATAGAAGAAGCTTTCTTAGCCTTACCTGGAGTTCTAAACTCATCTGGGGCCTGAAACACTTAGACTCTTTTTGTCTCTACTTTTCTGTAGCAGTAACAAAGGCAGAAGACTGACATCCATTAGTAACTAGGTCGCATAAAAGAGAAGGCAAAGTGTAACTATCTTTAGCATGGTGACGAGTGACGTCATCCAAGTGCAAATAAGCTTTCACATATGGATTAAGTAAAATACAAGTGGGAACATTTTGGCCCAGAAGCTTTCTACTTAGAAATCATTCATGCAACTGAGTGCCATGGCAAATTCTGTATTCCAGAAGGGCCGCCATGTAAAGAGCAGTAACAGCAATCACTTGGTAATTCGTCTTTGATTATACTCTACAGAGCCTACAGTAGTGGATATGGCTAAACATTAGTGGGAATGGTTTGTCAAGGTTCTGGCCTCATGGTTTTAAGAAATTGAAGGGGCTACAAAACCCCGTCACATAGCTAAGTGCTCTGTTTCAAACCGATTCTTACTGAACACCTTGCATATTTCATGTCTATATTTAGTATTCAATAAAAATTATTGAAACCAAAACCCTGTCGCAACCCAGCTATATACCTGGTGATACATCAACATGACCATCATCAGTGCCCACCATCACCAATGCTTTTGAAATTAGATAGAAGCTTCCTACAGATAATGGTCGGTGCGTCTTATTGGGTAAATCAAATGTAAATAAAAACAAAAAAGACCTACTTACATGAGCCTCGCGCTGAGGCCACTGGGACGCCAGCCAATGAAAGAGCGGCGGGCAGAGAGCGCAGAGTAAATGAATCCCGCCCACTGTCCCTGCTCTGGCTGCTGCCAGCACCGCCTCTAATTCTCAGGCTGGCGTACGCACACACCTGGGTCACACAGCTGGGACACTGACGCAGGCCACGCCCACCGACTGCATGGACCGTGTGCACCTGCGCGAGGAGTAGCGGCGGTGCCTGCAGCACCTAGAGCAAGGACAGTGGGTGGTGTTCAATTAACCCCGCCCGTCACTCTTACTTCAATATGTCTTTATTGAATTTTTACAATTTATACAGAACAGTAAGTAGAGACAAGAACAGAGGATCACAGGGCGAAGATCATTACAATCTTGTTCGGCCTAAGGGGTTCCGATCATACTGCGTTCCCCAACTCGGGATACAAACTAGGTTCAGACATGGGATATCTGCGGCCAGCGCCCAGCAACGGCCTACCGCTTCACCCTGGGTCAACGCTAGAGATGAGCGAACTTTTGAAAAATTTGATTCGACTGATTCGCCGAATTTTCCGACAAAAAACGTTTCGACCCGAATTTATTCGCGACGAAGCGCTATTCAAAAGGGCTGTTTCTGAGCCTCCTAGAGCCTCAATAGGGTTGTAAACCATTCTGCCTTGCTGTTAACACGCATAGGATGCGTGCTGGGTTAGTGAAATAATACTGTAAATAATTATCACATGCAGATCAGGCATCACTAATAGAATCGGAGAGCGGCACAATTGCAGAGAGTTGAAGTGGCATCACTGAGGGGCCCCTATAGTGCCTGAAAAACACACCCTGGAGCTGGCAGCAGCAGGAGCCCAAAAATTAGCTGGGACACCCTGGAGTTGCAAGCAGCAGCAGCTGCAGGAGCCCAAACATTGCTTTAAAGAGACACTGGAGTTGGCTGCAGGGGGCCAAAAATTGGATGAATCACACCCTGTAGTTGCAAGCAGCAGCAGGAGCACAAACATTGCTTTAAAGAGACACTGGAGTTGGCTGCAGGAGGCCAAAAATTGGATGAATCACACCCTGGTGTTGCAAGCAGCAGCAGGAGCCCAAACATAGCTTGAAAGAGACGCTGGAGTTGGCTGCAGGAGGCCAAAAATTGGATGAATCACACCCTGGAGTTGCAAGCAGCAGCACAAACATTTCTTTAAAGAGACACTGGAGTTGGCAGCAGGAGGCCAAAAATTGGATGCATCACACCCTGGAGTTGCAAGCAGCAGCAGCAGGAGCCCAAACATAGCTTGAAAGAGACACTGGAGTTGGCTGCAGGAGGCCAAAAATTGGATGAATCACACCCTGGAGTTGCAACCAGCAGCAGCAGGAGCCCAAACATTGCGTGAAAGAGACACTGGAGTTGGCAGCAGGAGCCCAAAAATTGGATGAATCACACCCTGGAGTTGCAAGCGGCAGCAGGAACCCAAACATAGCTTGAAAGAGACACTGGATTTGGCTGCAGGAGGCCAAAAATTGGATGAATCACACCCTGGAGTTGCAAGCAGCAGGAGCCCAAACATTGCGTGAAAGAGACACTGGAGTTGGCTGCAGGAGCCCAAAAATTGGATGAATCACACCCTGGAGTTGCAAGCAGCAGCAGGAGCCCAAACATTACTTTAAAGAGACACTGGAGTTGGCTGCAGGGGGCCAAAAATTGGATGAATCACACCTTGGAGTTGCAAGCAGCAGGAGCCCAAACATTGCGTGAAAGAGACACTGGAGTTGGCTGCAGGAGGCCAAAAATTGGATGAATCACACCCTGAAGTTGGCAGCAGCAGGAGCACAAACATTAGCTGGAAGGCACACCCTGGAGTTGGCAGCAGCAGAAGCAGGAGCCCAAACATTGCTTGAAAGACACCCTGGAGTTGGCAGCAGCAGGAGGCCAAAAATTGGCTGAAAGGCACACCCTGAAGTTGGCATCAGCAGGAGCCCAGAAATTGGCCTAAAGACATAAATATGTTTTGCACCATTTGGAAAGTGTAAAACGTGGCACCATGCTGAATCTAGTCGCATGCATCAGCCATTGGTGGGTGGAAATCCTGGCTGATCCATCCCTGATTCATTTTGACAAAGGTGAGTCTCTCCACATTTTTAGTTGACAGACGAGTTCTCCTCGCCGTAACTATGGCCCCCGACGCACTAAACACCCGCTCAGATGGCACGCTACTGGCCGGGCAGGACAGCTTATCCAGGGCAAACTCTGCTAGTTGCGGCCACAAGCCAAGTTTGGCTTCCCAGAAGTCCAGCGGATCCTCAAGGTGTGTTGGCATGGTCATGTCAAGGTATGACATGACCTGCTGGTTGAGGTCCTGCTCCAGGTCTTCCTGCTGTTCATGAGTAGCCTCACTATGCGGGTGTAGAAAGCTACTCATTAGCGACTGAAGACTGAGGCTGCTGCTGATGGAGCTGCTGCTCCTGCCAACCCCCCCAGCAGGCATGGCAGTGGAAGGTGAGCGCAGAGGTCCCCCCCGAGTCAGACCTGCGAGAGTATGGACCATGGCACAGATAGGCATCGGCCAACTGACTACGTAGAATGTCTTTGTAGTAGTTCAGTTTGTCCTCCCTCTCGGCGGGTTTAAAAAATGCCCCCATTTTGTGCCGGAAGCGAGGGTCCAATAAGGTGGACAGCCAGAAGTCATCCCGGCGACAAATGGAAACAATTCTGGGGTCACTACGCAAGTACGTGAGCATGCTTCCTGCCATTTGCGCAAGTGACTCGGAGGGACTACCTGTCTCCATCTCCACTGCATACTGCCACGGTGTGTCCGGGTCCTCTGTCTCGCCTTCCTCACAACCCTCTAGCTCCTCTGACTGCTCCTGTTCCTCCTCTCCTGCCTGCTGACTAGATAAACCAGCCATTTCGCCAAGCCTAAACTGTGCTTAACTGGGCCACTCCTCCTCCTCTTCCTCCTCCAGTTCAGCTCCAACGGGGCTCATGTGGCCGTAAGATGTAGACGCCATGTCTCAAGTGCCCTGACCAGCCATGGTTTCCAACATGTGCTGTAGTACATGAAGTGGAATCCCGTAATCCTGCCGACTGACAAATAAAGTGGCTTCCTCAAAGGGCCTGAGCAAACGGCAGGTGTCACGTATGAGCTGCCACTGGTTGACATTGAAGTTACACAGGGGAGTCCCCCTATCTGCTTGGATCATCAGGAAATCCGTGATGGCTTTTCTCTGTTCATATAATCGGTCCAACATGTGAAGGGTGGAATTCCAACGGGTGGAAACATCGCAAATCAGACTATGTTGGGGACTACCGTTCTGACGCTGTAGCTCAAGAAGGGTGTGTTTGGCGGTGTATGAGTGGCTGAAGTGCATGCAAAGTGTCCTTGAAGTTGTTAGAATGTCTTGCAGATGGGGGGGAACACTTCAGAAACCGCTTGACAACCAGATTGAAGACGTGAGCCATGCAGGGCGCATGGGTCAGGCTTCCTTGTCGCTTCTGCGCCGTAGGATGAGTGGGCGCATACTGCTGTCTCTTGGACATGGCTTCGCTGATGGATTGCTGGCGGGATGCATGACTTGGAGGAGGAGGAGCAGGAGCATCAGGAGCGACAGAGGATGGGTATGACGCACAGCTGCCTTCGGCTGAGGTGCTGGAGCCTTGGTTCTCCCAGGCCGCTTTATGGTGACGCATCATATGTTAACGCAGGGCCGTGGTGCCAACATTTGGGCCCTGGCCACGCTTCACCTACTGCCTACATATCTTGCATGTGGCCATGTTACCCTCCTGCGGATGCTTCAGGAAAAACTGCCACACTGCCGAGTAGCTACTTTTCCCACCAACAAGCCGCATTGATTCACTGCTACTGTCGCCAACTCCAGGAACCCCTGTTCCACTACCTCCCGATGTCGTGCAGCAGGTGCTCTACCCCGGCCCCGTTTGGCTCCAGGCTTTACAATTGTGCCCCCATGCTGACTGCCAACCATGCTGCTAACATCTTGCTGCCTCAGCTGCTGACTCTGGGGCAACCTGCGCCCCTCTTTTCCTGATGATGACGATGAAGCCCCTTCTGCACCCGACTCCCAAGTGCGATCGGCTTCTTCATCATCATCATCATCACGAGTTGTGGCTGCACGTCACTGATGTTCTCGGTTTCCTCAACAGTGTCTGGCGCAGGAGCTGGAACACTCGCAACACCCACGACACTCTCCACATTACTATTTGTCTGCCTAGCTAAAGAAGCCACCTCCATTTCTTGGCTGGGCAGTAGCTGCTGACTGTCCTCTATCTGATCATCCTCCTCACTAAAGAGTGGAGCTGAACCCAAAGCATAGGATACGTCGCTGGGGGAGGGAACGGCGTAGGACAGAGGCAATGGGAGGACAGGGACTGCTCTCGAGGCATGCCAACTCAGGGTTGTGTCAGAGGAACCTACCGACCCTAGACTGGGGGGTCTCAGATGTAACTTGTGATGATGTGGATGACCGCGTTAACCAATCTACCACCGCAGATGCGTTACTGGTGGAGACACAAGCGCTAGCAGATACTGTCAGATCAGGTCTCTCACCGTGACTCCTGCTGCCACTCGCCCCTAGTCTGCTGCGACCTCTGCCTGCTGAATCTTGGCCTCTGCCACTCCTCTTTGAACATCCTGGCACTTGTCTGCCTGACATTTTTATGTATTTGAAATGCGCAATAGGTACTTTAAAAAAATGTGTTTACTTTAAAAAGCAGAAGCTAAATAAATAGAGGAACTGCTTCTCTGCACCAGATACTATGAAAATTGGCAATATGGGATACCCTGCGGCCTGGTGTTTTGACAGAAGGACAAAAACCAATTCAAAATGCAATAGCTTAATAAAGCTGAGGCTGAACAAGCTTATTTAGTATAACAGATAGGGTGCTACGTGCAGGTTTGGGATACCCTGCAGCCTAGTGTTTTGGCAGCAGGACAAAAACCAATTCAAAATGCAATAGCTTGATTAAGATGAGGATGAACAAGGGTATTTAGTATAACAGATAGGGTGCTACGTGCAGGTTTGGGATACCCTGCGGCCTAGTGTTTTGGAAGCAGACCAAAAACCAATTCAATATGCGATAGCTTGATTAAGCTGAGGATGAACAAGCGCATTTAGTATAACAGGGTGCTACCTCAGCCATCAAGAATCTACACACAGGCAGGGATATAAAAGTCAAGGGACTCCTGAACTGTAGATCGGAGGGAGTCATATATGCTATCAGATGTACTTGTCCACTATACTATATTGGTGAGACCATCCAGGCAGGAAAGACCCGAATTCAGAAACATCTTTCTACCATCCGACTAGCGGCCAGAGATGCCAGTGAAGGCAAAATCTTGACACCAGTGGCAGCCCATTTTCTCAAGGTACATGGGAGCAACACCGATGGCCTACAGATCACATTCATTAATCAAATTAATATGGGCATTAGAGTAGGCAACCGAAAAAAGAGGTTACAACAAAAAGACTCAATGGATCTATACTCTAAGATCCAAAACACTGTGGGGTCTGAATGAAGATTTTTCGTTTCACCCATTTTTAGGTAGGGAATAAAATTGCTTATGTGATTCAGCAAAGGGCACTTTTGGGGTTAATGTAGTTGGATTTATCAGTTGGATATTAATATTAGTTTTTCACCAATTCAGGGGATACCAGACAAGTTAATGAATTGGATTGCAGACATATATGGTTTAGTTTGTACACACAGGGATATGATTGTTTAATCGACGATGTGGTTGGGTATTCTTATACACATGTATTTTTCTTCACACCTCTTGTTTCTTTCTTCTTTCTTTTTTCAGGTTTTAAAATTAAATTATTGTTTTAAATCATTGGATTGACCCCTCTGTCTCTTGCTCCTCTAGATTCGTAATTTACTTGAACATGCTTCAATATGTGATCTTTGGACCATGAGTGATACATTGTTGATCTTATATCGGGTGAATCCAGCTTCCAGATGAATGATCTAGGAGATCGCCATGCACTGGACAGTGTACATCTGGTAGACTTTTCTCTTCAATCAATATTGATGATCCTTCTCAACCATGTGTGAACATTCTAATGGATCAATCCCACCATTAATGGGGGTTCAGTAGAACATCTGGATCCATGGACTGTTGCCTAATTGGTGCATACATCTGAGGGGCATTGTCCCCTCCTCCCTCCCTTCTCCTTTCCTTTGGATCCCCCACATTGGGAGAATACTGGCTATAGGGCCATGTACTCTAGGGCCCTTTGTCTTCCTCCTTCTTCTTTCCCCTTCATCCTGGGATCCATGACATTGACTATATGGTCAGGTGAACAATTAGGTTAACCCTTTAAATGCCAAGCACGTAGTTTCTACGTGGTTGCTTCTCCTACCGTTAAGTGCCAAGCACGTAGAAACTACGTGCCTGGCATTTCCCCCAAACAGTTAAAGAATAGAAAAAAAACCCCACTTACCTCCGGTATCCCCGTGAAGCTTGGGGTCCCCTCTTCCTGGGGGGGGCATCCGATCGCCCCCCCGTCGTCCTCCGTCTTCAGGGGGGGGCCCGAAACCAGCCGCCCCCCCCGTTTCCAGCGCTGACATCGGCGCTGTAAAAAAAAAAAAAAAAAAAAAAAATGTCATTTACTCACCTCCGCGCCCGAGCCTTCTGTCCGGGTCTCCTCTTCACCAGGGGGGGGTCCGATCCCCCCCCTGGGCTGCGCAGTCTTCAGGTGAGGACCCTCTTCCGGGTCCTCACCTCTTGTAATGGCGGCGATGGCCGCCGCCGCTTAGCTCCGCCCATTGTGGATCGGAGCCCCCTCACCTGTCACCCGCCCTGCGCCGATCACCACCGGCATCTGTCAGTGAGATGATCGGCGCGGGACAGCGGCGAGGGACGTCGGATCGGAGGCGAGTACAGTGTAAAATAAGAAAAATAAAGATTTTTTTTCTCTGTGTCTGTGTGATTTTTTTACTATTAACCCCTTGTGAACTGGTAAGGGGTCCATGACCCCTATACCAGTTCACAAGGCTGGGGGGATGGGAAGCCACCTGCGCTAGCGGGTGGCTTGCCATTAACCCCTGGCACCCCCATTACCTGCCTCCCCAAAGGCCAGGGGGGGGCAGAAGAGCCCGGGCCCACATGGGCTATGTGGGCTCGTAGGCTGCAGGGTGGGGGGGCCACAAAAGCTGGCCCCCCCACTCTGTGCCTACAAGCCCCCATAGCTGGTCCCGGGCTGGTTACTTTGGGTAAGGGGGACCCCACGTCAATTTTTTTTTTGATTTTTAAGGGTTTTTAACCCTTAAAAAAAAAAAAAAAAATGGGGTCCCCCCCCCCCCCTGGGAGGGGGGACCCTATGTCATTTTTTTTTTTTGATTAACCCTTTGTGTTCTGTCATCCAGCAGCTATAAAAGGCTTCTAGCAAGTGAGCAGAAGCCAGTGATCGCCGAGGGACAGAGGGCTCCAGGATGGATGGGAGGTGAGTACAGTGTAAAAAAAAAATAAAAATTAATAAAATATTTTTTCTCTGCTTGTGTCTGTGTGATTATTTACATTTAACCCCTTGTGAACTGGTAAGGGGTCCATGACCCCTATACCAGTTCACAAGGCTGGGGGGATGGCAAGCCACCTGCGCTAGCGGGTGGCTTGCCATTAACCCCCGGCACCCCCATTACCTGCCTCCCCAAAGGCCAGGGGGGGGCAGAAGAGCCCGGGCCCACATGGGCTATGTGGGCTCGTAGGCTGCAGGGTGGGGGGGCCACATAAGCTGGCCCCCCCACTCTGTGCCTACAAGCCCCCATAGCTGGTCCCGGGCTGGTTACTTTGGGTAAGGGGGACCCCACGTCAATTTTTTTTTTGATTTTTAAGGGTTTTTAACCCTTAAAAATAAAAAAAAAAATGGGGTCTCCCTCCCCTGGGAGGGGGGACCCTATGTCATTTTTTTTCTCGATTTAACCGTTTGTAGTGTGGATGGTAGTTTTTTTTTGTGAATGTTATAAAATACTTGTTTCAGTTAGGGGGGTCTCCTGGGCAGGAACAGGGGGCTACCGATAAATATGTGGTACCGTTCTAATCGGTAGAAATGGGGCTTTCACATGCAATATGATTTTCCTTAATAAAATACATTTTTTATTTAAAATAAAGGAGTCAATTTTTTAAAAAATTTTTTTATTTATTTATTTATTATTTTTACTTCATAATATTGTAAAAAAAAAAAAAAATTTACAAACAAGACATTTCATGTTAAAGCCTAAACTCTGCTGCAAAAAAATATATATATAATTTTCCTGAAAGTTCCAGCAAAAATGGTGCAAAACATGGCGCAAAACATGACGCAAAATGGGGAAAAATGGCCTGCCAACAGAGGGTGACAAAATCTCAAGTAGGCTGGCAATTAAAAGGGTTAATAGTACCTATGCATGTTGGGTATTGTTCTGTTCGGGGGACCTTGCGCTTTCAGACTTAGCTTGTTTTTTCTGGTTTGCATATTTATATTTTAGGAAAAGGTGTTTTTTATTCAGCTTTTTTATAAATTTTTTAGGGAAACCCTGCGCAAACAAAGAATTCTTTGAGGGATTACTTCCAGAAAGATGAGCCCACTATAACAAGCTGGGTACCCTTAGAAAGCTTAACGTGTGTATTTTCAGGGAATATATGGTTTATGGGGGATATTCCAAATGTCAAGGGTTGTTTTGGTTGAAAAATCGCAAGGTGCGCACTTTGTCTGCAGAGCTGAAATTTTAAAGTAAAATTACCGTTACGCACATGCTTTACTTTGGTGTGTTTGGCAACTCTTCCCTTGACAGTAGCTATGCATGTTGGGTATTGTTCTGTTCGGGGGATGTTGCGTTTTCAGATTAAACTTGTTTTTTCTTGTTTGTATATAGTTTTTTTAGGAAAATGTGGCTTTGATTCTGCTTTTTTATCCTTTTTTTAGGGAAACTCTTTGCAACCAAAGAATCCATTGAGGGATTACTTCCAGAAAACTATGGCCAAATCAACAAGCCTGGTACGCCTAGAAAGCTTGAGGTGTGTACTTCCAGAGAATATATAGTTTGTTGGGGGTATTTCAAATGTAAAGGGTTGTTTTTCTGGAAAAACTGCAAGGTGCGCATATTGCATAGCACAGTTGTATTTTATCTGAAAATCCCCTAAAGCGCTGTTTCAGTTTGGGGGAGTCTCCTGGGCAGGAAAGGTTGTCTACCTATACATATGTGGTACCGCTGTAACCGGGAGAAATTGGGATTTCACACGCAATAAGATTTCATTGATAAACTTACATTTTTTATTACAAAAAAAACTACAATATGTAAAAATTTTTATTTTTTTTTATTTATTTTTTTTTTTTTTTGCACATATTTCACCCAAAAATATTGAGAATACACCTAAAAAATGACAAACAAGACATTTCATGTTAAAGCCCAGACTCTGCTGAAAAAAACAATATATCATTTTCCTGGGAAATCCCTGGAAATCCCTTCAAAAATCACATTTGAACATGGGGAGCGCAAAATAGTGCAAAATGGTCTGGCAACAAAGGGTGACAAAAACGCCAGGTAGGCTGGCACTTAAAGGGTTAATACACGGATGGTAAATTTGGTATAGATTAATCAAAATTCCTCCCTTATCTCCTTTATTCATTTCCTCCCCCTTATCCTGGGACTTATCATGTCCAGGGGAGCATTGGCTATATTCTCATGGTAAACTTGACATGGATCAGTCAAAGTCATGTAATACAATATAACTTATAATCACCCCAGATACTCACACTGTAAATAACCTTAATGGAATGGAGTGTGTAAGCACATCAGGCACAGATATATTTATCTGCAGAGGTATATTTATCTGAATAGCAAACAGTATGCTAGATGTTACGCTTACTTCTAAAAATACATCCTTCCATCCCCAGCAAAGATGCCACACGTGTTAATACAACTAAGTGCGTGTATGGTATGTAACAACGTTCCATATATAAAGTTACAGTGAACAGGATGAATTTTGCATGGGTTATAATAGCAAGAAGCAATCTGTGACATCTAGTATATAGTCTATTTCCACTGTGTATACATATCCTTACTCTCCAGACTCAAGATATTAGGATTAATGAAATCACAAGGATAATTATATACCCTACCGGGTAGATATATCGGTTTGTCCCCATTCAGTTAGGTGGTCCATCTTAAATACAGGTTATATGATTGTAATCCACACAAGTAGACATGTGAGGGCTTTATGTACATAATATGTGAATATAGATTTATAGTAAAGCAATTATTATACATATAATTCTTTATAGTTATTTATTTGCAGTCTCATTTTCTATATTGTGTTATTAGGTTGTATGCTAAAATCGATCGCCCCCTTTCCCCATAGTACTCACCTTCCACGATCCGCAGCGACCCCTACAGAGATATTGCAGGGTGGATAGGGAGTTGATGGTGTGTGGCGCGCGCGCCCGGACGCGCGGCGGTCCGGACCCTCCTACTGCAGGGGAGTGGTCCCGGCGGCGGCGCGTCCGGGCGCGCGCGCCACACCACACTTCCTAGAGAAACGCGTTTCACTGAGCCTCCGGCGCGTGACCCCTGCGGCGGAAGTACACCGCCGGACGGGACACGTGCGGGGTGGCGGCGGCGCCTCCACTCATTGGCACAGCAAGTTACACAGGTGGGCTTAAAAGGGATTGGGGGGACCCCAACGAACTACTCACCCTGGCAAAGTGGCGTAGCGCCACGCAACGCGTCGGTGGCGGCTCGTTGTTGGAGGTCCCTATGCTCTAATCATTTGGTGATGTAATTTAATTTTGCTATCCCTTCAATGTTTATAATATTAACAGACTGATGTATCATTTTGCTTTTTGCACTTTTTGTATGGTTGCACATTAGAATCTATACAGAGCACTTTGCACATAAGCACTTTATATTGTATTTGGCACTCCTTGTGGAGTTATTTTTGGTTAGTTTGGCATCCTTTGTAGTAGTGATTTTGGTTTATTGACTCACATCATGCACATTTAATATCATGTATATATATATATATATATATATATATATATATATATATATATATATATATGAATTTTATGGAAAGACCCTCAGTTCTGTACATAGTATCTTCTTAATCTTTATTGATAATGTGGATTAGCATATGCATTGGTCTATTTTGAGAGCAGATATGGGACAATCCTCCATCTGTTTTTAAATTGTCTATATATGTTTTTTATTGAGTCTTTCATGTTGTTTGTAGAGACATATCTGGTATTGATTTAATAAAATTGACTTGTGCGGCATGTTAGGAACCGTGGGGCTAATCTAGGGCCTACGTGCAGGTTTGGGATACCCTGCGGCCTGGTGTTTTTTTTAAAAGCAGGACAAAAACCAATTCAAAATGCAATAGGTTGATTAAGCTGAGGATGAACAAGGGTATTTGGTATAACAGATAGGGTGTTACATGCAGGTTTGGGATACCCTGCGGCTTAGTGTTTTGGCAGCAGGACAAAAACCAATTCAAAATGCAATAGCTTGATTAAGCTGAGGATGAACAGGGGTATTTAGTATAACAGATAGGGTGCTACGTGCAGGTTTGGGATACCCTGCGGCCTGGTGTTTTTTATAAAAGCAGGACAAAAACCAATTCAAAATGCAATAGCTTAATTAAGCTGAGGATGAACAAGGGTATTTAGTATAACTGATAGGGTGCTACGTGCAGATTTGGGATACCCTGCAGCCTAGTGTTTTGGCAGCAGGACAAAAACCAATTCAAAATGTGATAGCTGTACAACATAGTACCCCTGAATTTCCTTCCCCTGGCCAGAAGAATTAGAGCAGACCTAGAGAGGTGGGACCTCCCCACATTCTCCTGGATGGGGAGGGTAAACATAATAAAGATGACGGTTCTGCCCAGACTGTTGTACTTGTTCCAGGCCCTGCCGGTTCGGATCCCTGCGGGCTTCTTTGCTGATCTTAGCAGGTCGCTCTTGAGCTTCGTCTGGAACAAGAAGCGAGCAAGACTCGGGAAGCGCTTGCTATATAGACCCAAGAATCAGGGGGGCATGGCACTGCCAGATATTAGGCTCTACTGGGCGGCCTCATATTTACAGAGAACTTGTGAGTGGGAGACATGCCAGGAAACAAAGCGGTGGGTTCAGCTGGAACGCGCCGTGACCCTCACCCCACCAGATGTCCTGATGTGGGCCGGAGGGGCCCTGCCCTTGGACCTAAAGAGGCATCCGACCATTGAAGCAACACTGTGGGTCTTTGGGAAATACAGATCCTATCCGGAAGTCTCCCCGTGGCCTTCCCCCATGGTCCCTATAATCACTAACCCATTACTGGCCCCTGGATCATCCAGAGCGGACCTCAGGGGGTGGGGTGGGTTGACTCAGCTAAGGGCAGGGGATTTGATTTCAGAGGGGGGGTGGACACCCCTGTCGGACTTGAGATCCAGGTGGGGAGGTGTAGACATGGACCCATGGACCCTGGTTAGATTACAATTCTTTGTGGCTGGGCAGGGATTGAAGAGAGAAAGGTGCAGGGCTCATACAGAGCTCGAGAGGGTTTGCCTGGGCGAAGCGCCAAATGACCACCTGACCTCCAAATTATACTCGTTACTGGTAGGAGAGAGTGATAGCCCCCCGACGTTCTGGAGGGAGTGGGAGGCCGATTTGGGGATGGAGTTCGATGAGGAGCAGAGAGAAAAGATTGCATCTCTTGCCCACAGATCCTCGATTGCCACCAGAGTACAAGAATCTAACTATAAGGTACTGACCAGATGGTATTATACCCCCGACAGGCTCAACAGAATGTCGGCCTCGGTAGACCCGCATTGTTGGAGGTGTGGGGCTGAACGGGGCACTCTGATACACATCCTATGGTCCTGCTCCAAGATACGTGCATACTGGGAGGGTGTGCTGGCCATAATCTCTCAGCTCACGGGGGTCGGATCCTCACTGACCCAGCTCAGATTTTGCTGCATTCGACGAGTCACTCCGTAAGTGAATATAAGAAATCGCTGCGGGCTCATTTGTTGAATGCGGCTAAGCTAGCGATTCCAAGATTTTGGAAACAAAAAAGAGCCCCCACTGTGAGGGATTGGGTCGCGGAGGTGTTAAACATCTCGGAGATGGAGGACCTCACACTCGCTATACACGATAGAGATGAGCAATATAGGCGAACGTGGATGCCCTGGCTAACCTACCAGGAATCTGAAGAGCTCAAGCAGTTATTCAAAGAACCAGAGTGCAGATGACCAGGGCTTGTGCTGCTGCGCTGACGTGCTGAGGTAGGGGCTTACCCCCGCCCCCCCCCCCTTTGTTTTGGCCCCCTCGCAGTAGGTTTATTATCTTTTTATCTAAGCTCCAATTGGTCCTGGGGGAGTTCCGTGGGGGGAGACATCAGCACTTTGCCCCGGGTGGATGCATCTCGTATCCATTTTGGGCGAGCTCACCCGGCAGCCTCCGCGTGCTGTTGAGTTATTAGTCTGTAGGCCTGCGTGCAACGTAGGGCACCCAGCTGCTGCCTCACCTTTCCCTACACCAGAACCCTTGCCCACTTAACCCTCGCCCACTACCCTATTGTGTACTGTACGGTATTGTATTGTGCATTTTTCTTGTGTATGTTCACATGCAAAGAAACTTTAAATATGAATGCAGGTTTACTTGACATGTTTTTCATTGAGCCGCTCCTTTGCCCTTATGCCTTCCCCTGACCCTCTCCCGCATCCCCCCTTTTTCCCTTTCCCTATTGTGTATTGTGATGTATTGCCCTGTGCCCTTTTCTTTGTATGTTTCTATGCAAAAACCCTTAAATAAAGAATTATAAAAAAAATGTGATAGCTTGATTAAGCTGAGGATGAACAAGCGTATTTAGTATAACAGATAGGGTGCTACGTGCAGGTTTGGGATACCCTGCAGCCTAGTGCTTTGGCAGCAGGACAAAAACCAATTCAAAATGCAATAGCTTAATTAAAATGAGTGAATGAATAACGCTTATTTAGTATAACAGATAGGGTGACATGTGCTGGTTTGGGATGCCCATGTGGGCTGGTGTATTTAAAGCAGACAAAACCCAATTCAAAATGCAATAGCTTAATTAAAATGAGGTTGAACAACGCTTATTTAGTATAACAGATAGGGTGCTACATGCAGGTTTGGGATACCCTGCGGCTAGTGTTTTGGCAGCAGGACAAAAACCAATTCAAAATGCAATAGCTTGATTAAGCTGAGGATGAACAAGGGTATTTAGTATAACAGATAGGGTGCTACGTGCTGGTTTGGGATACCCTGCGGCCTAGTGTTTTGGCAGCAGGACAAACAACAATTCAAAATGCAATAGCTTAATTAAAATGAGGCTGAACAACGCTTATTTAGTATAACAGATAGGGTGACGTGCTGGTTTGGGATGCCCATGTGGGCTGGTGTATTTAAAGCAGACAAAGCCCAAATCAAAATGCAATAGCTTAATTAAAATGAGGCTGAACAACGCTTATTTAGTATAACAGATAGGGTGACATGTGCTGGTTTGGGATGCCCATGTGGGCTGGTGTGTTTAAACCAGACAAAAAAATATTAAAACTAATCCGGTTATGAGAAATGCTTGTGTGTAACAGATAGGGTTAAATATGCCACTGTATAGATGGGGTGCACAATGGCAAGGCAGGTTTACAGCACAAAGAACTGAAATTGAATTGAAAACTTATCTGGCTAATGAAAATAAAAAAAAAAAAAAAAAAAGATTTCCCTGTCACTTCAATGCTGTCCCTGCCTGGATCGTTCCGGTTTTTCCCTATCTTTCACTATCTTTCCCTGGCTCTGTCAACCTCTCTTTCTGCCTCTCTGTCGGTCTCTCTGACTCTCCCTACCTATCTCTAACTCTGTCCCTGTCTGTAACCAGCTCTGCTCTGGCCGCAATACAACGCTGAACTGCGCACAAGGAAAATGCCTGCCGGTTAATATAGCATGGTGACGTCACCGGGCTTCCTGGCTTCTGATAGGCTGCATGTGACTTTCCCATGATACCTTGCCCCAGGGAATATGTCCGGACATGTGGTTCCACCATTTTAGAATGCCTGTAATTGAAATAAATGGAGTTTAAAGGAAAACTTCGATCGATCGAATCACGGGGAAATTCGGATTCGTTCAGAATCAAATTTTTCCTGAAATTCGGAACGAATTCGGGTTCGTCCGGATCGATTCGCTCATCCCTAGTCAACGCCCTGAAGGATGACCTTCCCCCCACCTGTGGGCCCGCCCCCATCGGCCTTTTCCAGTTTGTAGCGACCGTGTCCATTCCCCCAGCGATCAGAGGGAATAGAGGAGTTGTAGAGAAAAATAGAAGAAAGAAAGGGAACAGGAAAAACTAATAGAGGAGAGAGAAGAGAACCCCGGGCCTCGGCGTCCCGTGCCCGAATCCCCCCCCCCCGATCCCGCCATATCACATCTCACCAACCAAGAATCAGGTCCTCCCCCACCACCCCGCCCAACACTGCACACGTTCTAGTAGCGCCTGTCAGGTGAGACCCGTGATACCTCCCAAAGGGTCCATGTCTTAAGGGACCTCTGGGTACCCTCCTCGACCCTTTCCAGAGTCAGCTCCTCCATCCTCTTGATGTTCTCCACCTCCCCATACCATTTCAGCAGGGAAGGGGCAACATTGGTACGCCAGTGCCTGGGGATCACCCATCTGGCAGCCGTGAGCAAGTGCCTCAACATCCCCTTCTTGTTTGCCGACACCGACCCTGGGATCATCGATAAGAGGGTAACCTGCGGCGTATGCGGGACTTTTTCAAGTGTCAAGTGCTCATAGATTCCGAGCACTCCCTCCCAAAAGGCCCTCACCATCGGGCATTCCCACCTGTCTGAGTGACAGTTATCCCCGCCTCGAGAACCTATCCCATATTGTCAGCAGAGGGCCCACCAGATAGGGCAGCTCCTGTGTCCTGGGCCTGAGTGGGGGATCCACCCAAGGCAGGGCCACCGGTCCAAGGGGGGGAGGTGTCCCTCTCAATACTAACCCAACACTTATCATCCTTGTGGTGGAACCAGTCCGAGAGACGCACCAGCACTGAAGCAGCGTGGTAAGTCCTAAGGTCGGGAACCCCAAGTCCCCCCTTATGTTTAGGCCTAAAAAGTGTAGCCCACCGTATTCTGGGCTTCCTGTTGCCCCAGATGAATTTAAAAAAGGCCCGTTCCGGGCCCGGGGGAATGCCTGAAATAAGTAGAGAAACCGGGGCAAGATGTTTATTTTAAGGATATTTATGCGTCCCAACCATGTATATTGTTTTTTGCAATATAAATTAAGGTTGGTGACCGTAGATTGAAGGAGCGGAGCGTAATTAAGTTTGTATAGCTTCCCCAAATCCGAGGGTAACTGAACCCCTAAGTACCTTATGGCCTCCCCCTGCCACTTGAAGGGGAAGTTCGCCTGTAGGAGTTGCTGAGTCCGCGTATCAAGCGAGACGTTTAAGATCTCTGTTTTAGATAAGTTCACTTTAAAATTGCTAAGTTCACTAAAGCGCTTAAATTCCGCCAAAACAAAGGGTGCCCATCACTCTTATTGGGTAGCACTCTTTTTTTTTATTTACATTTGATTCGCTCAATAAGACGCACTGACATTTCCCCTCTAATTCTGGGGGCAAATTATTGCGTCTTACATAGCAGAAAATACAGTATACACATGGAGATAAATTGGAAGACCAACTGCATACTGAAATAATCCAAAATGTTGTTTTGGGATTGATTCTTAGGTTGAAATGAAGGTATACATATAAAATTCATGCAAATAACAATTTGACCAACCAATTATATCTAGCCTGAGCCTAACTGAACTGAAGATATCCAACCAATTTTATTACCCAAACACTACAAAGATAATATAGCAATATGTAAGTAGAAGAACTGAAGATGAACAAAGCTCTGACATGGTTTATGTAACTACTTTGCATGTTAGTATATTGTTGTAACATGTTAGCCACCAATGCAGGCAGAAGTAACAAACATTTATTGGCCAATTCGATTGAAAAAGGCGAGCTTTTAAAGCACACTAGGCTTCTTCAGGCATAATACAAATCTAACTTATAGGCACACATTAATACAAAAAAAAATACAATATTTTTCAACTGACACACAAATATTGATAACTGTTGTAAAAACTGTGGGATATTGATAAGGGGGATTATTACAACTAAATACTTCTGAAACATTCCTAGGTTCCAAGGTCTGCTGGCCGTTCATTTTTCTTATGGAAATTTTTTTGTCAGGTTTTGTTGAGTTCTTATGGTTTTCTTATTCTGGGATGTAAAATAAACATTTGTGGTAAAGTGATATTAAAGGCAAAGCCAAATGTTAGCCCATTTTGTAGGGCTACGCTTGGCACTGTCCTAAACTCTTTTCTCTTTTTAAATTGAAGCAGAAAAGTCCAATATATCGAAGATTACCATATTACTTTGGTCCAGGGTTGGAGTTGGCTTTGGTCCAGGGTGGGCAGCTGTTGGTGCTGGGAGGGGGAGGGCTTGCTAGGAGGAGGTTGGGCAGGAAGGAGGGAGGGGTTAGCTGGGCTCGAATATTTGCTCTGAGAGTGCCATTTAAGCTATCAATAGAGAAGGGGGCTTGGTCTGGACTAATTCCTTGAGTTAATATTGGTGGTACACATCGGCGAGGTGACGCTGGAATAGCAGATGAGAAAGAGTATTTTCCTCATTCATGGTGCTGAGGTGAGAAAAGCCACAGTGCTGGAGAAGCTCTTGGCAGGGTAAGCTGCCAGTCATATGATTGGTGGTCTACTTTTGGGGGAATTAGAGGTAGTGCCAAAAGCCATGCTGGTGCTGCAAGGTTTCAGGAAGAAAGAGGACAAATATGATGAGGTAAGCTACCGAATCATGTTTTTAAGAAGGCCCCACACAATTTAAAATGAAGGCACCAGGGGTTTCAGATTTAGAGTTTGTGATGACATCACTTTTTAGAACTGTCAGGTCCCGTGGGACGCCTACCTTCCAATAAGTCAGCAACCCCCAATCTCTGCTGCTTTCTTCGCCTATAGCCAAGCCCCCGTTTGCCGGGACGCAGAATACGCCTCACCGGACACGGTTGCCCCCAGGACTTGTAAGCACAAAGGATGCTGACTTATGCAGGGGAAGGCAAACGAACCAGGAACAAGACTGGGTAGAGACAATCGGGCAGGGGTCATACACGGGAGATCAGTCCGAGGGTGCACGGTACAGGAGGATTTAGATAGAATAGTCAGGGCTAGCCAAAGGTCACACCAGGAGGTCAGTGATACGCGGTACAGAGGAGCAGGAAGGAATCGTGGTCAAAACAGGCAAGGTCGGTCCAGGCGGCAATCAGAAATGGTCATACACGGCAAGATTCGTAGGGAAAACAGATATCACAATCACACCCAGCAGCACGCTATCACGGGCAAGGAACAAGTGCAGAGTGAACAGCTTTATAGGAATGATGGAGCAGGAAGAGGGAAATGATTGGTGCAATTTAGGAACCCTGAGGCTGATTGCCCCATTCAAACTAACAAGCTTGGGCTCATTGGCCCAGATCTAATTACCTCCGGCGGGCGCCCTGTGTGCAGCGCCGCCGGAGGGCATAAATGGAGACAGCAGTCGCGCGTGCGTGTAGGAGGCTGCGCGCCGGGAGCGCGCCGAGATGACAGTGCCGCGGCCGCTCCCGACGCCGCCGGAGAGGAAGCCGCCCGAGCAGCCGCTCGCGACGGAAACAGCCGAGCGGCTGCTCGCGGCGGCCGGGGAGAGGAGACGCCGCCCAGCCCGCACACTGGCCGAGCGGGAGCAGCCGACGTGGGACCGGAGGACAGGTGAGTGTAAGGGGGTCCCCGTGACACTACCCCCCTCCTTCATGAGGGGCCTCAGGACCCTTACCCGGTTTATCCGGATTCTCACGATGGAATCTATTAACTAAGGTTCTGGCATGGACATCTCTAGCTGGTACCCAACACCTCTCCTCAGGACCAAACCCCTTCCAATCAATTAAATACTGTAATGAATTTTGAACTACCCGAGCATCGAGTATTCTATTAATTTCATACTCAGGCTCATCTCCCACTATGACCGGAGGAGGAGATGACACCTGAATATTTTTGCAGATTTTAACAAAGAAACATGAAAGGTCGACGGAATTTTCATGGATAAAGGTAACATTGCTCAGTTTGTTAGTAATGGGGAAAGGACTGATGTACTTAGGGCCTAACTAAGACAAAGGTTGTCTAAGGGCAATATTTTTTGTAGATACCCAAACCCAATCACCCACCTGAAATGGTGGTTCTTGCGACCTATGTCGATCCGCAAAACCCTTATAACTTCTGGAGGCCTTCTTAAGGTTTGTCTGTATCTCAGACCACACCTTATTCCTTTCACGTAGCCATTCCTCCAAGGCCGGCAAGTTGGAGAAAGGACCAGAGAAGGATGTCGCCTTAGGATTCTTACCATAATTACAGAAAAACGGCGAAAACTTAGTCGATTTGCTAGGCGCATTGTTAAAGGCGAATTCTGCAAAGTCGATAAATTCCGCCCACTGCTCTTGACGGTCGGACACAAAACAGCGTAAATATTGTTCTAAGCTCTGATTCACCCGTTCGGTCTGTCCGTTAGACTGGGGGTGATAAGCTGTAGAAAGAGAAACTTTAATACCTAAGAGATTACAGAAGGCTTTCCAGAAACGAGATACAAACTGAACCCCCCGATCTGAAACAATATTTTGTGGTAAACCGTGGAGGCGAAAAACATGATTAATAAATAGTTGTACTAAATCTGGTGCCGACGGAAGTTTGTTAAAGGGATAAAGTGGGCCATTTTACTGAAGCGGTCCACCACTACCCAAATTACAGTATTCCCCTACGACGGGGATAGGTCAACAATAAAATCCATGGATATGTGTGACCATGGCTCCCTGGGAATTTCTAGAGGAACCAATAATCCCGCTGGAGAGCCATGGGTGGTTTTACTCCGGGCACATACAGGGCATGCTTCGATAAAGGCGGTGATATCGCGTCTGATGGTAGGCCACCAGACATGGCGTTTGGCGATAGCCAAGGTTTTTCGAATACCTAAATGACCGGCGGACTTGGCATCATGTAATTCCTGTAAAACGGCAAGACGTAGATGAGGCGGAACAAATAAACACTCAGAGGGTTTACCAGGAGGAGAATCAACCTGGAATGGCATCAACGAGTTAGACAAGTCAGGGAGAAGAGCACCTACTACACATCCTAGGGCAAAATCGATTCCGCAGGACCCACCTGGTCCTTACAATCCCCAAAGTTCCGGGATAGGGCGTCTGCTTTGGCATTCTTCTTCCCAGGTTTATAGGTAATAATGAAATTGAAGCGAGAGAAGAAGAGTGCCCAGCGAGCCTGACGGGAGTTGAGCCTTTTGGCGGATTCTAAATATTCTAGATTCTTATGATCAGTATATACAGTAATGGGGTGTAGAGAGCCTTCTAGCCAGTGACGCCATTCTTCAAAAGCCAGTTTAATACCCAATAGTTCCCTATTCCCAACATCATAGTTGTGTTCGGCTGGAGAAAATTTACGGGAAAAGAACGCACAAGGATGCAGTTTTTCTGGATTGCCCGAATATTGGGAGAGGACTGCCCCCACCCCTAGTTCAGAAGCGTCAACTTCTAACAAAAAAGGGTGCTTAGTATTGGGATGTACCAAAACCGGAGCCGAAGTAAAAGTTTCCTTCAGTAGTTGGAAGGCGTTTATTGCTGAGGGAGGCCACTCCTCAACAAAAGCGCCCTTCCGAGTAAGATCAGTTAAGGGACTCACAATAGCAGAGAATCCTCTTATAAATTGTCTGTAGAAATTCGCAAACTCTAAAAATCTCTGGAGCGCCTTAAGGGTTCTAGGTTGCTCCCACTCCATTATTGCGGAAACTTTGGAGGGATCCATAACCAACCCACGCTTGGAGATTATATATCCCAGGAACGGAATTTCAGATACTTCAGACACACATTTGGAGATTTTTGCATACAGATGATTCTCCCGTAACCTCTGTAACACCGCTTTGACATGCTGACGGTGTTCCGACAGGGAACGGGAAAAAATGAGTATGTCATCCAAATAAACCACTAGAAACCGACCCAGGAAATCACGGAATATGTCATTTACAAAATCTTGAAACACTGCAGGGGCATTACATAAGCCAAAAGGCATCACCAAGTATTCGTAGTGCCCGTCTTTTACATTGAAGGCAGTCTTCCATTCGTCCCCCTGGCGAATGCGAATTAGGTTATAAGCCCCTCTAAGGTCTAGTTTGGAGAAGATCTGAGCCCCCGAAACCTGATTGAATAGGTCATTGATCAAAGGTAGCGGATACCTATTCTTAACGGTAACCTTGTTTAACCCTCGATAATCTATACAGGGGCATAACCCGCCGTCCTTCTTCTCCACGAAAAAGAAACCTGCACCGGCAGGTGAGGTGGAAGGACGGATAAATCCCTTCTTGAGGTTCTCTGAAATATAATCCCTCATGGCCAGCTCTTCTGACCATGTGAGATTATAAATTTTCCCTCTAGGGGGCATTGTCCCCGGAAGTAAATTGATAGGACAATCGTAGGTCCTATGTGGGGGGAGAATTTCAGCGGATTTTTCTGAGAACACATCTGCCCAATCGGCATAGGCTGGAGGTAACCCATCAAGGATGACCGGTGAGGACCTAAGGGATATAGAGAAGCAGTGATCGTAACAGAAAGGGCTCCATTTTACAAGGTCCCCAGACTCCCAATCTATCACAGGATTATGGGTTTTTAACCAAGGAAACCCCAAAACAATAGGGGACACGGGACTCTCGATAATAAAAAATTCTATTTCTTCAGAATGAGCAGAGCCCACCCTTAAATTAACAAGGGAGTTTTAAAAGACACCAACCCTCCCTCAATAGGCTTGTTATTGACCGCCAGGACCCGAAGGGAATTCTCTAACGGAATTAACGGTATATCAAGGGTGGCGGCAAGTGCCCTATCCAAAAAATTGCCAGCCGCTCCGCTGTCTATGAAAGCGGAGGCAATTGTCTTGGATGGCCCCCAAGAAATCATAACGGGCAGGAGTAACCGATTAACTAGAGGGAATGATACCTGACCGCCTAGATGAAGTCCCTCAGAAGGATCTAGGCACTGTAGTTTTCCGCCACTGGAGCCTTGTTTGGGCAACTCCTGGCCAAGTGGCCCGGATTTCCGCAATAAAAGCAGAGACCTTGAGTTCTACGCCGAACCTTCTCAGCCTGAGATAAACGGGTTACTCCCAGTTGCATAGGTTCTTCGGGTGCCGAAGAAGAAGAAGCGACTGCACCCCTAGAACTTAACTCTTGGCGTGAGGGTCCCCACGGTTGATCCTTGCTTTTCTCCTGACGTCTCTCCCTGAGACGTCTATCCACTTTAATGGCCAGCTGCATGTAGTCATCCAGACTCTTGGGTTGTGGATAATTGACTAGAACATCTTTTATGCTCTCAGAAAGTCCAATTCTAAATTGGCTGCACAAAGCTGGATCATTCCATTTGGAATCAATAGCCCATCACCGGAATTCTGCGCTGTACTCCTCCGCAGAGCGTTTGGCCTGTCTAAGGTTCCGTAACTTGGAATCAGCAGTTGAAGCCCGATCAGGATCAGCATATAAAAGCTCCATGGCAGAAAAAAAAAAGAGGACACCGATTGTAGGGCCTCATCAGAGGGTGTTAATCCAAATGCCCAGGTCTGAGGGTCACCCTGAAGAAGCGAGATGACAAGGCCAACTCGTTGAGACTCTGATCCAGTTGAGTGGGGCCGTAGACGGAAATAAAGCTTGCAAGAATTCCTAAAGTTTGAGAACTTCGTCCGATCCCCCAGGAACTTCTCTGGAAGAGGAATCTTTGGCTCGATTGAAGGCCCAGGATCCAAAGGTGCAGGTATTAGGCGACTTTCTTGCGTAGCCACACGCTGGGCCAGCTGGTTGATGGCGGTGGCCATAGCTTGCACCTGCTGCATTAATTCTTCCATCTAGGATAATAATTATGGCCCGTGATAATGTCAGGTCCCGTGGGACGCCTACCTTCCAATAAGTCAGCAACCCCCAATCTCCGCTGCTTTCTTCGCCTATAGCCAAGCCCCCGTTTGCCGGGACGCAGAATACGCCTCACCGGACACGGTTGCCCCCAGGACTTGTTAGCACAAAGGATGCTGACTTATGCAGGGGAAGGCAAACGAACCAGGAACAAGACTGGGTAGAGACAATCGGGCAGGGGGTCATACACGGGAGATCAGTCCGAGGGTGCACGGTACAGGAGGATTTAGATAGAAGAATAGTCAGGGCTAGCCAAAGGTCACACCAGGAGGTCAGGGATACGTGGTACAGAGGAGCAGGCAGGAATCGTGGTCAAAACAGGCAAGGTCGGTCCAGGCGGCAATCAGGAATGGTCATACACGGCAAGATTCGTAGGGAAAACAGATATCACAATCACACCCAGCAGCACGCTATCACGGGCAAGGAACAAGTGCAGAGTGAACAGCTTTATAGGAATGATGGAGCAGGAAGAGGGAAATGATTGGTGCAATTTAGGAACCCTGAGGCTGATTGCCCCATTCAAACTAACAAGCTTGGGCTCATTGGCCCAGATCTAATTACCTCCGGCGGGCGCCCTGTGTGCAGCGCCGCCGGAGGGCATAAATGGAGACAGCAGTCGCGCGCGTGCGTGTAGGAGGCTGCGCGCCGGGAGCGCGCCGAGATGACAGTGACGCGGCCGCTCCCGACGCCGCCGGAGAGGAAGCCGCCCGAGCAGCCGCTCGCGACGGAAAAGGCCGAGCGGCTGCTCGCGGCGGAAATAGCCGAGCGGCGGCCGGGGAGAGGAGACGCCGAGCCGCCGCCTGACAGAGACGCCGCCCAGCCCGCACGCTGGCCGAGCGGGAGCAGCCGACGTGGGACCGGAGGACAGGTGAGTGTAAGGGGGTCCCCGTGACAAGAACTCTAAAGGAAAATATTGGTTTGTTCTTTAGGACAAGCTTTCTACTGGATATTAATTTTGTATCTCAAAAGTTAGACGGCAGAAGAATGCTTTACCTTCAAGAATTGAATTATGAAAAGGTCAGTGGTTTGCTATTACGGTCTATAAACAAGTCTCCCAAGTACCAGAAAATGCAGACAGATATTATCTTGCAAAGCAATTATTGGATTTGAGTTTGAAGTTTCCCTTTGCACCAGCAAACTATATTTAATATAACAAAATAATTCCATTTATAATGATTTGTGCCACAATTACATGACTAAATTTACTCCAAATCATTTCCTTCTTAGTTGGCTTTACTATATATAATTTCCGGTGTTCAGAATGACAACAGCAACAGCATTTTTTTGTAGAACCAAAGAAGACGATAAAAGTTCCAGTAAAGATTGTCACACTTGGTAATTTGGTCAAGGGGCCAACAACCTATGTTTTTGTCGGATAAGGGCACAAAAGTGACTTCATGATAAACACAACTTCTAAAACATACACCAGCGATACTCAACTGGCAGACTGGGGTCTGAATGTGGACCACAGTGCCAGATTTCAGGACCCCTGCCCTGACATCCCTCCAATCAGTTGCTTATGTGGTGCCATGCTCAGGGCTGCCCCCTTGATCGGCTATTAAGTGCTTAGTCTCCCCGTCAGTGTCATGGCTCCCTGGCACCTAGCATTGCAATATCAAGTACTGCACAGGGGGGAAGTGGCATTGCAAGGTGCACACAAACTTTGTTTCTCTGTCTCTGTGCCCCATCCAATCTTTCCCCCCCACCCCAGCTCAGCCCCATCCATCCCATGCCAATCCATTCCTGTCCCCCCCCCCCATCTCTGACCCATCCATTCCTGTGCTCCCTGTTTTGCCCATCCAATATGTGGCCTCCCAGCTTTGCCTGTAGGTTCTGTGGGGCCCAACAGGATTTTTAAAGTGGAATGGATGGACAAGCAGCCTTTTTAAGTTTTGCCTGGGGAATCTATAGCCCCCTCCCCCAGCGTGCTGATTTCTAACTATCCACCCCCCACGACCGGACCTTCACCTCTCATCAGATGGACCTTAACAAGAAGTTGTTGAGTCCCCTTGACATACACTGTGGAGGATTGTGTCAACACTAACCCAGTACCAGTCTACTGTTGGGTCATAGAAGAATATCTAAGATACCCAAGGAGAACAAAAAAAAAAAAACTGTGAGGTCAAAAAAAAAAAAAAAAAGGATTTCCCTTACTCCTTGCGCCCTCCAGCACCTCCCCACCGATCCCAATCACAAAGCCAAGGCTGATGATCGTGTCAGGTTGACGCTGATGATCGTGTCAGGCTGACGCTGATGATCGTGTCAGGCTTAGAAGCCTTATAAAAAAAGGGGGACCACAGGCAACCATAGACTGGAGGCAATAAACAGAACACTAAACTGGGGACCACTACAGGTACCGAAATATTTAAATATAAATAAATGTATCTAAACTATCCATTCTCAGGTATAGTGGAATATACACCGGTAAAACCATTACACAGACATTTCTGATCTAAACCGTATTATCGAACATGTATTTTTTTCTGGCCTCAAAGCAGAGAAACATTTATTTATGAAGTGGTTTCGCATTCAGCTTGAGGAAAGAAAAATGCTCACATATATCCTAGAGAGTTAGTTTTCCTTTGATTGAGGTTTTTGGTTTCCCATAATCCTCTCTGAATTACGCTGCATGATTCTCCACCCACATATCCCCCAAGACCTTTGGAGAATTCACAGAAAGCATGCAGGGTACCATGGGATTTTAGAGCCACAATCACACAGAGAGATCTCCATTGAAAAACATAAAGGAATACATTTGAATTTGCTAAGCCATAATTTCACGTTGTAACTCATACGGATATCAGGAAGAATGCGTTTCGAGATTAAGAGATGTAGAACAATATTTTCAAGGGAAATAATAAAAAAAAAACCTTCACAAAAATCAGTAAAACCGTTTACAATCTAGTGCATACCACCCAAGTGTCCCTGATTTGGAGGGAATGTCCCTCTTTTGAGTCTCTTATTGTTTTCCTTTGCCCCTCTTTAAGGTTTAACATGATCTGCATCAATAAATTATTCATTTGCCTATTGAAAATGTTTATATTGTAACTGGTATATCCCACCACCTATCCATCCCTCAATGAGGGGGAGTGGCCTAATTTAACAAATGGACCTCTTTCCCACTCTGAAAAGTTGGTAAGTATGCTAGTGTCATACACTTTATTTGTAGACAATTCCTAATTTGGAAGTTTGCTGTATGGCTCCATAGAAGGAATAGAGGGTGTGCATGAGTTTACAAGCTTATACGTACGCAAAAAGGTTGAGTACAGTAAATAGGATAGACTAAGACAAGATAAAGGGGCAGCAGAGGGAGCTGAAGAGGAACATGCTGGCAAGGCCCCAGCCAATATGCATTGAACTCTATATAAAAAATAATTTTACACCAAACCACCAACGGCCTAATCAAAAGCAGCTACTAGACCATCATGTGCCTAACCAGAAGCATATGCTGCACGTAGGTCACACCAGACCTTCATCTGTCTGACCAGAACATTTTGTACAGGTACATCACACCTGACCATCATTTACTCGATCAGAAGAATCTGCTTCAGGTAGATCACACCACACAATCATCTGCCTGACCAGAACCATCTGCTACAGGTAGGCTTACACCAGATCATCATATGCTCGACCAGAAGCATCTGCTGCAGGTATGTCACATGGGGCCATCATATACTCTACCAGTAGCAGCTAATGCAGGTAGGTCACACTGGACCTTTATATCCTGGACTAGAATTATCTTCTGTAGGTAGGTCACACCAGACCATCATTTAGTGGACAGAAGCATCTGCTGTAGGTAGGTGAAGAGCAGAAATGACTGCAGGGATGGATTATTTGACTCTACCAGTTCTCAAATATCATTTGCTGATGAGGAAGGGACTATTACTACCAACTACGGTATGTTTCAAGAAAAGATCTTCCAGCTTTCCTTACCTTTGCATACCCAGGGGCATATTCTACATGACCTTAGGACAAAATGGATCCAAACGATTGGAAGAGTTACCCAGCACTAAATTCCAAATATGGGCTGTAAAAAATGCTCTGCAATGGGTCACTACCTCCAGCGACACCTATTGTCCCTACTGGAGGTTACTTGCAATATTCCCCACCCCTGATCAAGCTACCATCCTTAATAGTTTGTGAGGCCCACAACGCAGTTAAAAGTGGAGCAAGGCAATTGATTTGGTGGGTCATTAGTATAGACACACATTGCTAGAGGATGGGTAGGACACCTTGCAGCAGAAAGTTGAGCTGTTGAAGATTGTGTTAGGAACGTTCAAATATGAAGAACATGAACAGAAAACAATCTAACAGCGTCACCACAGCCAGAGAGAGAAGGCTTCAAGCAGCAATGGCGAGGATTGAGGCGGAGGATGACCACAGAGTCTAACAGAGGTGGAGATGAAGAGGTTCAGTGGGTAGTAAAGCAGGTTTCCCCAGCTCTGCACAGACTGAGTGAGTGACAGATGGCACCATGACAGGCATGGTCAGAGGGTAGCAGCAATTAGTGGTTTGTATTGGTCTATTACTTTGAAGAAAAGAAAAATGAGGGGCCTCCGCCAGATTTTCTGCCTGGGGCCTCCACCACACTTAATCTGGCCCTCTATAGGTCCCAAATAAAAATGAACATTTATATAAAGTGAGTGGTTTAATGTGCATGGCACAAAAGTTTGGTGGTCCCAAGATCAATTTGTGAAGTGGAAAGCCAGGACCACCATTACAAATTATTAGGCCCCATAAAAACCTACATCAGGGCCCCCTTTTTATTCTCACAACATCAGGGCCCCCTTTTTATTCTCACATGGATTTCCATAGAAATGACAATGAGGTGTTGCAGGCGATAAGAGGACAGCGCTTGTCTGCCACAGCATAGATGCTAGTGAAAAACATGTCTGCCAACATGGCCTCAGCAGACCCCTATTTTTGGGCATTAGAGAGTCTTACACAGCATTCAGGACTTAAATTGGACCTTCGGCATCATTTAATGTAAACCCTTAAACTATTCCCCAAAATCTAAAATGAATATTTGTTTTACGTTTTTTGCCGCTTACTTATTAATCTTTCCCCGCTGGGCTGAAACTCTGTTCAGGACTCCAGGATAAGGCCACTGCCATCTTGCCTCAGAAGCATCACATACTGAGGTGAGGGGGCAAGTGTGGGGGGGGGGGGGTTATTGCAGTGCTCTGCAGGAAAAGGATAGCAATTCCAGAATGCAGAGTGGCATAGTCAGAAGACACTGAGACTCCCTTGGATGTTTAAAGACTCAGAAAACACACTAAGTGCAGGTAGTTAATTTTTAATGTGGGCAGTCTGTATGTACAGGGTGGTGGGAACATACAAAATAAGCTCTTATTCAGGGCAAAGGTTTGGCTTAATTCCTGCCTCAAGAAACAGAACAGAGGCTGATCAGCAGAAGGCTGCAGTAGGTTGGCGCACCCAGATTCTCTAAAAGTGTGGAAGCAATCAAAAAGTCACACAGCTACAGTCAGGGCCCCTTAGGCAACTGGGCCCCATACAAGAGTCCTGCCTGTACTGTCTTGGTAGCAGCCCTGTGGTCACACTCCTCCCGAACATGAAGGATGATGACAGTTTAGATCTCAGTAGGAACAATAGATTGTAAACTCGAGAGACCAGAACTTGGAGACCAGAGCATGGATATAAATCCAGCAATTATAACTATACTTTCTGCCAAAGTCTGTAGAGTCATCCAGGATCGATATATATGAAAGCACAGATTCATAGATACACACTTGTGTGCCATCTGGCCGCCATCCAATCACATGAAACACAAGACCGCGGGCTATTCACGCTAACAATATGAAAGGGAAAGGAACATCAGATTCCGAGAGCGAGAAAGAAAGATGCATCAGCAGCTAGGGAGTGGGCGTTGCTGCGGAGAAAACGATGGCGCTCCAGAAACAAAAATACAGGATTTATTTTTGCAGGTTGCGGCACTTCTGGAAAAAAAAAATAATAATACTGCAGTGTGTTGTAATAAAGTGAACCTGTCACAACCACACTAAGCCTTAGCTACCTTTTCAGTGCACGGATCAAGAGGACCAACTGTTAATTAAAAAATGACTGTTGGTCAAGTGCATAGGGGTCCCATACTTGCCTGCTTTCGGTTTTCCAGCAGCAGGGAATTAGCCCCATGTGACGGGTAAATATTGATGTGCAAGCCTCGCCAGCAAGGACAACTGGCAGTCACAGGTGGACCAGGTAACTGCGCAAAAATGAAGAAATAGCATCTGCGAGTCGTGGGCTTGCAAGTCAGGGCTGGACTAAAAGTGAGGGGGATAACCAGGGCTGGCAGCGATTTATTTACTGTTAATTACAGGGAGCCTTGACCGATTGCGCAGGGATCTGGAATTAATCATTAATCCATCAATTTGGGATGCCTGCATGCTCTCAGATTTTCCGGTGAACAAACTGCCCAACAGAATCAACTGTTGGTCTGGTTAAATACATTTTTTAATTGCCCTGCTTTCCCTGCCCCTCCTTAGGAGTTGGAGCTTTCAAATGCAACAAAAGGCTTCTCCAGGCTAAGTGTAAAATCAAAGCATCCGTTTTCCCAGCTGATCGTTCCAGCTGAGCTTCTGCTTAAAGCTGTAGCTGATCATTTTTAGTCCCTAATCTATAGCCAGCCTCCTAGTTTTGCTATATCAAGAGATGGACCGCACCCAAAACCTTTCTGCATCACACTGTGTGAGCCACACCATTTAATAATATGCATGCAGTGTGTGAGCTACTTCATCCCATTTTCTTTTTTCTTTAGTTAATGCTAAATTCATTTCTGGCAAAAATACATTAACCCTGTTGCCATTCTGGCTGTTTGCTGGGCAATAGACTTAAATAAACAGATGAGCAGAGACCCTCCGCTCTTTTTTCCAGATTTAAAGGGAACCAAAACCTGTTATTGTGACTATCCTGGGTTTAAGTGCATGCCCCTGGGGCAGTCCTGATGTGTAAGACCCCCAGTTTCACTCACCTAGTCCCAACTATGCCCACCATATCCAAAACTTAAAATGTACCCAATTCTAAAAGAAAGGGCCTTCGTGCACACCTCAATTGAATCTACTACCCCATCATTTTCTATGTAAGCTATAGTTATCCTCTCTTCACGTTCCAGGCATTATCTAGTGAAGGACGTCCTTTAGACATCCTGACCGATATGTGATAGCCGCATCTTCCTGCAATCTGGTGCTCTTGCTCCATCAATCAATATGGATTTTTTTTTTCCCGGTTTTGAAGCTTCAGATTTTTCCACGAAGAAAAATCAATTCCCAGCATTTACCTGAAAATGAATCCAGAAATAAACTCCATTTTAGAGCGCCACACAAGGCCTCTATTTTGGCAAAATGGGGGTTTCACAAAAGTGAATTTGCTGTGCAAGTATAGCTTTCTTACTAAAGAGTTTTAAGTTGACAATTTTTCCTTAAAGTGGACCAACACCCAGGGGTGATCGGCCCGGGAATCTATAAGATCCGAGATCGGGATGTCCCGCGGGGTGAAACCCCCCAAAAAAACCCCAAACTCCTTACCTGATCCGCCGCCGCCTCCTGCGCGCCCCTCTAGACGTGCGCGCGCCCGCGCTGGGCGTCTGTGAATGGCCGGCGCGGACACACCGAGAGTGACGCGCGGGAGGCGGCGGCGGACGCGCTGTCTTGGACGCCGCTGTCACCCGCTTGGACGTCAGCGGGGATTGGACGGCGCGGTCACGTGGGAGTGGGGAGAGGTGAGTTTTTTGGGGTTTCTGGAGGGTTTCAGAGAGCGGGACAACCCCGATCGGGGTGCTCCGCCGAAGTGGACCAAAACCCAGGATAGTCAAAATCCTGGGTGTTGGTCCACTTTAAGGGGTGTTATTGCTGCTGGTACAATTGTCCTCCACCTTTTACTTTTTGTTGCACATACCCTTATAGTCCACCCATATCTCAAGAGTCTTGACCTTGAAAATAACATGCATTAGCATAATTACTTAAAGTGTAGAGAGTTCCAAGCCCCAAAAGAGCTCCTTCCGTATTTGAAGAGGTTTTATTTGTGGTGCGTTTCCATCATTTGGCAAGGTTCTTCATCTCGCTTGGGGAGTTTCTCAACAACTATTTGGAGAAATTCTGAGCTTCTATCTATCTAAAAAGGACCCTTTGATTTGCTTGTAGAACAGTTCCGGACCACTGGTGATATACAAGATATTATCAAGGGGGCCCGTGGTGAAGCTGCAGACTGATCTGTATGCCAACCTGACCTGCTGCCATCTATACTTTAGCCAACATGATTTGAAACTGCTTTAAAACTGTTTATTTATGTTCATGTCATGTAAGTTATATGTTGTTTTTTTAGTTTCTAATTTGGCTTAGGTTACCTACAAACCCCTACACATCACCCAGGTGATACTTGAGATAATTAGACATTTGTCCTCATTTGGAAGAGTTGTTAACTTTAGAGCTTCTCTGTTACTTAGCAGAGAATACTTAACTGAAATGGAAAGTATTTGCATGGGGCATACAACCAAGGATAATGGAATTTCTCTCAGAATCCCTTGCATTTTCCCCCTTTACACGTTGTAAAACTATATCCAAAGTGCCAGGTTTTTCAATGCTTATAAAGCATATAAGATAATATGTCAGCATCCACTTCTACCTGTGTACAAGTGTTGCAGGCTTTGGATCCTAATTAGCACAGTGTTGGGACTGGATGATGACATGGGGGGGGGGGGGGGGGGGTGAGGCCTAGAGTGTCAGAACATCGTCAAGCCTGGATAGGAAGAGACTTGAAAGACCTTTAAATGAACTGTAAGAAATTATGTAGGAAAAGGGTGTGGGAAGAGGCCAGAAAATTATGCAGAATGATATTTTTGGGGGGGATTGGGGCCGATTCTGCAGAAGGGAGCAGACCGAAATCCCTGCCAGAGGGGAGCAGAGCATGTCCAACCTGTGAATAAAGTTCTAGTGGCCAGACCCTCCTTTTTCTTTCATCCGGGGGTCACCTGACATGTGGAGGAAACACCAGGATCCAGTAGGCCCTATATGCCCCCTGTGGTTCCCCTGCATCACTGCCTATCATCTGTCTGCAATAAGGTAATTTGGCATTGTATCTGCTCATTCTGACTGTAACAAACTGGACCAACAGCCTGATACAGTTGGAAAAGAAAGGTAGCGGCCATTTTGGAGCTTCCTCTCCCAACTGACATAATCTGGTTAAAGTCATTTTTGACTGTTGGTCCGCTTTAAGAGATGTAATTATCCTTCAGACCTGAATATGATTACATGTATATAGTTTGTTTAGTGTGCTTCATTATATAAATTAATATTAGGCTAATATCCGAGCTCTCAGTCTGTGTTGCTAAATTATACACTACTGGGGCCAGCAAGAGCTGGTGGCATTTCTAATTCAGCTGTCATGACCCATAGCCAGTCAGGGTCTGTAGCGGTAGTATTAACGAAAATGCACCGGATGCTTTCAGTGACAGTAACGTCAGCCAAGCTCAAGGTAAAGGCTTAGTCACACCCAACCTGAAAAGCTGCAGTTATACTATACCCACTGAAGGATATATGAACATTTAGTGGAGGGGGAGGGGGTAAATGAAAACCACAGGTGACAGTGATGAATGAAAGCAAAAATGGGTAAAAGGATAATACACACCTTAAAGGAGCAGTATCGCGAAATTTGCATTAAAAAAGATAAATAATTAAATAGCCACACAATAGCTTATAACATGTGTATAAATAATCTGGCGATAGAAAAAGAAAAAAATATATGCCTCTCTTTTAAATTGTATAATTACAATGGCTCAGTCCATTTGCTGAATAGGGGGATCTGCTGGGTTGTTTTTAGTGAGCTGCTTCATTTAGCCCACTGGTCTCCTAGCAACACTTTACCTCAGAGGCTGACACTGTAACGGCTGTGTGTGTGAATGAGGTGCTGCTTTTGTTATGAGACCAGGTGACTCAAATGTGTAAAATCTATACAAAATAAACTAAACTGACTGAAAACTACTGAAATTCTTCTTTGAATAACTGTGCAGGAAAATCTAAAGGTTTTAAAGTGGAACAAAACCCTATTCTAAATCAGGATGCCCACTGTGTGAAACGACCCCTGGATAACCACAGATCCCCCCATTTTTCTGGCGCGCTCACGCAGATAGTCATTTAGACAGGCCGGGCGGCCAGGAAGGTTACTGCTCAGGCTCCCCATCTGTGTGCAAACAGAGCTGATTGGATGAGAGCCCGCGCATGCGCTGTGGGACAGGGAAAGGTACGTTTACACAGGCGAACTTGGGGATTTCACATATCAGGGCATCCCAAGTCGGGATGCCCCTAGGGGCACAAAACAAAACTCCAGATAGTGAAAATCCTGGGTTGGGCTTTGCTCAAAACACACAAAGCTGAAAGAAAGATCATATGGAAAAAAGAGAGAAAATGGTAAACTGAAAGATTCTGCAGCAGAGCCAACATGAAGGGAAAACTGTCAAAATCAGCTAAATGACTTCTAGAGCTTTTCTCTCTGTTTTAGATATATAAGTTCTGGCCAGGCAATGTTGCAATGTTATCTGATGCTGGACGGCTGCCAGCACTGAACAGCTGAGACTTTGATACATTGTTCTCCCCTCTCCTCAGCATGGAACTGATACATTTGTATCTCCCTCTCCTCAGCATGGAACAGGCGAGAGTGTCGGCTCCCTACACTGACAAGACATAAACATGAGCTATTAGTCTCCAGCTGTTCAACACACACATCATTTTTTTCTACATTTGTAATTCTTACTCCCAACACCTACCTACATTCAAAGTACCATTTAAATATAAGTCACCAAGAAAAATTCGCGATACTGCTCCTTTAAGTACAGTAGCCATTCAAAAATGACTATAGTTCAGCAGGACCCGGACTGCCCCGCTGCCAAGCACTGTCATGAAAATAAGAAGCCGGGCACCGTGTACTCACCACTTTCGGGCCTCTTCTGTGGCCGCGTGCTGATAGGCTGCTCGTGGTCACATGGGAACTTTTTGTAAAACATTTGTAAAATATCACCACTTGCAGAATACCTATCTTCTATCTAAACTGCGAAGGCAACTGTCTCATAGCAACCATGCCCAACATTTGCCGGCCTCAGTCTTGCAATATTAATACAAAGGAAAAAAAAAATTGTCAGCTGCTCCACATAACACATTTGATCTGTGTTATTGGTTTAACTCTTTCAAATGAGATATTTTTCTAATGTGTTATATGTAAACTGGATAGATGTCCCACTGTCCTCCTAAAGTGTCTGGGGAGAACTGAATGTCACACTTGAGATAATCATGTTTCGCTTTAGGTATATGTCCGGGGACAGGGATACACCTACACACACCCATTACCCTGTAAAGTGGTCAGTTTAACTAAATGTCCCAGTTTGCTGACATTAACGGTAAAGACAGCCCCACCAATTCTAAGACATCTGGTGAATTTACAACTGGTCATTGGTAGTGGGATGTATGGATTGGCTGAGCATTTAGTCAATCACAAACATCCTTTACAGACTTATGATTTCAATGGCACTTTAAACCGGACCTTCAGCATGATTTATTGAAAAGCCCAAATTCCCCAGCATCTAAAATTAATACATTTTAAGTTTGTAGTCACTTACTTATTATTGTTTCCCTCACGTGGCTGCAACTCTGTTCAGGACTTTAGGATACGGGTGCCGCCATCTTGACTCAGAAGCATCACACTTACTGAGGAGAGGAGAGTGGGATAAAGTACAGGGGGCGGGTTATAGCTGTACTTTGCTCAGACAGAGCAAAGGTCAGGAAAAGGTCAGCAATCCCAGAATGCAGAGCAGCACAGTCAGAAGGCAATTCCTGTTTGCAGGCTGCCTGATGTTCCATGAGCCGCCATCTTGGATGTTTAAAGGCTCATAACATGCAGTAGATGCAGGTGGGATGATTTTTAATATGAGCAATGTGTATGTACAGGGTGTGGCAAACATATAAGATAGACTCTTAATCAGAGTGAAGGACCGCTTTAAGTATATTTCTGGGTGTGGGCAACCCCTACACAGAACTGTAGCACAGAATGCTGTGGATATTTGCTCCTCAAAGCCACACCCCAAACCACATCCATTACTCTGTGAAGTGGTCAGTGTCCTACTTCCAAAAATTGTCAGTTTAGGTATATGGGTACCACCAAGAACCATTAACAAACGACAATGATTACTGGTATGTGCATTCAAAAGGTCACAATGGTGGAATCTCTCCTAAACACGGAACCAGATTTACTATTAACCACAAAAGGATAGGTGCCTACCGGTGTCATGGCTAGAGAAGATTTCACTCCAAGATGCAAACCACGTTTAGACTTTGTAAGTGGGCAAACAATCAGCAGTGATGACAACGGATTTGAACGGCAAAACGGCTTTTATTCAGCAAAGTTCAGTAGATAGTCCAAAGGTTGCAGCATAAATGCAGTAAGCAAGAAGGGTTACTTCACCAACCAACATAGTCCTGGGCTGGGTACTCCAGCAAGCTGATCAATTCCAGTCCACTTTACAGGGCGTATCAGCCCTCTGCTCAATGTCCAGTGCTATCCTTCACCACAGTGCAGCTCAGCCTGGGCTCACTCCAACAGGCTGGTCATCAACCAAGGAAAGGCTGTGTGCTCTCTTCTTATACAGGCTTCCCCTGTAATCAGCATGCACACTTGTGGAGGCCTTAGAACATGTAACAACCCGTTATGGAATTGGGGAAGTGACCCGGGTCCTGAAAACCCAGGCCGGATTGTGCTTTATACAACCAAGCAGGGAAGAAACAGACATTTTGATACAATTTACCACATATCCCCCCCCCCCTCTTCTTCAGACCCACGGTCTGACAACCTTCAGTGGCCATACAGTGGGTTCGGGACACATCGACTACATTCCCCGGCTTATGTTCCGCTTTAAAGTTCACTTTTTCAGTCATGGGTACTATTCTCCGCACTCGGTCACCCTGATTGCAGGCCCTCACCCTGGTCGGCCTATTGCATAATGTGTTGGGGACCACACGTCTAACGGACTTAACGGGGAGGGTTACCAGTTCTGCCGGGGGTACTCCATTGTTGGCAGGAGGGATACATCTTTCCCACAAGGGCCAGAACAAGGGGAAATCCCACCCAATCACGACATCATAGCCTAGGCGTTTTACTACGCCAACCTCATGGGACAATGTTCCCGCGGGGGTCTCAAACTTACCCACTGCAACAGGGTAAGTCACGATATCCCCGTGGATGCAAAGCACGCTCAGTTTTTTCTTTGGTTTGCAACCACCATGCACCAGGTTGGCCCGGACCAAAGTTACCCGGCTACCTGAGTCCAATAATGCATTTACTGGGCAACCATTCATCTTTAAAGACACAACCTGCGTTTCAGATTTTGACCGCTGACTGGCGGCACAACCGGGGTCTGCCAGCAAGGAACTTCTGCGTCCCGCATCACATTCCATGGGTTCAGGGCCGAGGGGGCAATCCGCGGCTATGTGCCCCCACTCACGGCACCTCCAACACTGGGGACCCCAGAACCTCCTTGCCCGGACGTCTTCCCTAGGGTTAGGGGGGCTCTGGGGGTCAGGGACAGTCTTTTGCCCTCTCACAGCTCTCCACACACTTCCCAGGGGAACTTGTTTACTCACTGGTCTGCCGGTCTTGTCAGGGTCATCCCGAAGTTGGTCCTCAGTCGCGACAAATCGTTCCACGACGTTAACTAGCTGCTCAACAGTCTGTGGGTCGCCCTGTCCAGCCCATTGCTGTAGCTTCGGCGGCAGTGCCCGAACAAAATGGTCCCCCACGACTTTTTCGATGATCTGCGCAGGGGTCAAACGCTCTGGCTCCAACCACTTTTGGACCAGATGAATTAGGTCATACATCTGCGATCGGGCAGGTTTATCAACAGAAAAAGTCCAGTTGTGTACTCGCCTTGCCCGAACCGCTGGCGTGACTCCCAGGCGAGCAAGGATCTCCATTTTTAGCTTGGCATAGTCCCACACATCCTGCTCCCTGAGATCAAAATATGCTTTTGGCGGCTCACCTGACAGGAACGGTGCAATCACGTCAGCCCATTCCGTGACTGGCAGCTGCTCTCTCTCAGCCACGCGCTCAAACACCGTGAGGTAGGCTTCCACATCGTCGTCCGGGGTCATCTTTTGTAAAACCTGCTGAACGGTTCTCCTCGCCCCCTCCGTCTCAACTGGGCTTCTCTCCTGCGGTGAAACTTTAGCACCACCAGTCTCTCTAATCGCAGCTATCTGTTCCATCAACAGGCGATTTGTCTCCTGCTGCATTTGGAACTGTTGTGCCAGGGCCTGCTGCTGGGTTTGCTGCTGTTGGGCCAGCGCTTGCTCATGCCGGAGGTCAGCTTGTATCAGGTGTTTTATCACCTCCTCCATGTGAGACATCTTGATTGCTGCCTTCGCCAACGACAAGCAAAATGCAGTGCGTTTTGTCACTCCGTTGCGCCTAGCAACAGTCACTGTGCCCCTCGCATCCTCCACCAATTGTAAGCGGGCAAACAATCAGCAGTGACGACAACGGATTTGAACGGCAAACGGCTTTTATTCAGCAAAGTTCAGTAGATAGTCCAAAGATTGCAGCATAAATGCAGTAAGCAAGAAGGGTTACTTCACCAACCAAAATAGTCCTGGGCTGGGTACTCCAGCAAGCTGATCAATTCCAGTCCACTTTACAGGGCGTATCAGCCCTCTGCTCAATGTCCAGTGCTATCCTTCACCACGGTGCAGCTCAGCCTGGGCTCACTCCAACAGGCTGTTCATCAACCAAGGAAAGGCCGTGTGCTCTCTTCTTATACAGGCTTCCCCTGTAATCAGCGTGCACACTTGTGGAGGCCTTAGAACATGTAACAACCCGTTATGGAATTGGGGAAGTGACCCGGGTCCTGAAAACCCGGGCCGGATTGTGCTTTATACAACCAAGCAGGGAAGAAACAGACATTTTGATACAATTTACCACAACTTTCACAGAGCCTGTGTCTAATGAACACAGAAAATTTATACTGATAAGATGCTAGAAACATTAGTGAACCAATACATAAGCCCACGACGATGTACCGCTGGGCACTCAGCCAACTGGAATTCTTGGTTTCAGCCAAGCCTGTGCCGTGGGAACGACACGAAGGTGACTGAAATCGGTCGACCAGGGGAGATACACACAGCGAATCAGGATGCCCCCCCAGAGGTGCAGCACATGTGCTATTCCTCTTTAAGGAAATGTGCTTTGGTGCAAACCCTATTCCGGACTGCTTATCGTCTCACTATGAAATCCAAGATTAATTATACAGCATAGGTCACTCCCACATGGGGATCTGGTCAACGGAAACATTTAAAGTTGAACCCTCACCCCTGGGTCAGTCACTTAGGAGGTCTTTTGACCCCTTTTTTAGTTTACAGACTGAGGCAACTACCACCACGATGCATGGGGTTTGAGGAACAGGAGATTAAAATCCAGCAATAGTTAAGCCCTATAACTCAATATAGAGTTTAGCTGTAAATCAGTTTACGAAATAAAGAAGTATAAAGCAAAACACTGGTCGCTGGTCCAGTTGTGGTTCATTACTCTATTCCCTGGAACCAAAGGGTATCAATGGGGTTTAGAGGATGAAGATGGGTTTGAACTTTCAACAGTATAAAACCCGTCAAGGTTTATTTTTTAAAATTAGGATTTTGATTGAAGGAGAAGCAGAAGGAGATCATATGGTCCATCTAGTCTGCCACTATGTGTATACTGTATGTATACTGTATGTACTCTTTACCTTAGGATAGATATATAAATTCACGTACTATTTTTCAACTAGTAGTAGATGTTTGTTCCAAGCATCTACTACTCTTTCTGTAAATTGTTATTTTCTAACGTTGCTCCTGATCCTCTCTCCGACTAGCTTAAAAACACTTCCCTCCTGAACCTTATACAATCCTTTCACATATTTAAAGGTCTCAATCATGTCCCCTCTCCCTTCATTCCTCTAGACTGTACAAATTAAGTTCTTTAAGTCTCTCCTTCTACTATTTTTGTTGCCTGCATTTGGACCCGTTTCTATTTGAATAATGTCCTTTTGCAAGTAAGGTCTCCAGAACTGCACACAGTATTCTAGCTGTGGCCTCACCAGGGCTCTATACAGCAGCATAAAACCTCCCTCTTCCTACTGATGATGCCCAAAGCTATGCAGCTGAGCATTGTACTTGCTTTTCCCACTGCCTGGCTACACTGTCCACTAATCTTGCAGCATTCATTATTCAGTATCCCTAAAGCTCTCCCCTCCAATGTCTTGGCTAACACAGTACTGCCCATACGGTACTCAGAACAAGGATTCCTTCTGCCCAATTGCATGATTAATCATTTAGAGACATTAAACTCCAGTTTCCACTGTTTTGACAATTTTTAAACTTAACACTCCTGGAATGAGGTTCCTTGTGATTAATGGGAGCTGCAATCAACACGTAAGGCATGTTTACATATATGAGCCAAGTGGTCTACCTACAGGGGTATTCTACAAAAATCTAAAGGCAAGATAATCTAAAATGTTTCTAAGGCAATATGTACCTCTTTTTCGGACATGTACAGCTGGTCTCCCCTTATGACCACATATCGATTCTTCCAGATCTCCCTGAAGATACCCTTTCCACAGTATTTTCGAATCCAGCCGACTTTGTCTGGTTGACTGGGAGGTTGGTTCCCATCCAGAGGGCCCTACACAAAGAGGAGACAGGTAAGTCACATTCAGCAATATTGAAGTGTCTGAATCTTATCAATAGTATCATTGAAAAGTATCAATTGCAACTGGGCTTGCATTGTTTTGTCAAAGAGGTTTCACCATTTCTCAAATTCAGTGTAGTTCGGTATGGCGAGCACCCGAGTATATATACTGAGCACAATGCAATCATTATAACCCATTTAATGAAATCCACTTTACACCGTGATAATTTGACTCAGAGTGGATTAAAGTGGAACAGTCAAAAATTATTTAAACCAGACCGACACAACAAATAGTGCTCATATGCGTCCCTCCCCAGGGCAATTTAGATGCACATAAAAATTCATTGACCTTTTTCTAACTCTGTAGCAAATTTAAGAAACAAAATGGTGGCTCATGCATTTGCAAGCTGCCTGCAAACAGGAAGTGCTGCTGGGTTTCCTGTTACTGTGCATTGTCAGTTATGTCAGTAGAATCCAGGCAGCAGCATGGCTGAGATGCTGGGAGAGGAAGCTCCAAAATGGCTACTACCTTTCTTTTCCAACTGTGCCAGGCTGCTGGTCGGGTTTAAGATACATGGCTTATCATGTTGGGTCACACTCAGAATATATTTTGGTCTATTCCACACATTCACTGATTTGAATGGAGAAAGCCATTTGAATGACTGGTGAAATGTAAAGAAAAGTATGTTTTCTTTACATTTGCCCAGATTTTTAAAGGAAAATGTCAAATTTGCTACATACTAGGCAACACTTTTAAGCAACTACTGCTGCCAGCGCTAGGCATGGGCAGCCAGTGGGCATGGGGGGGGAGCAGCGGCGAGCAGGCAGGCATAAATCAGTTATCCTGCCCATCCGTTGCCTTATTATTTTCCAGTGTTTGGGGGAGGGAGGTGGTTATGCCCCTCACTGTGTGGAATGAAGGGATGTCCCTCACTGGCTGTAATGAGGGATGCTGCACACTGGCTGTAATGAGGTGGGTGATTGGGAGGGGGATTTAAGCACACCATTTGGTTCAGAATATTTTTTTATTTTCTTATTTCTGTCCTCTAAACTGCGTCTTATGGCATGAATATATATATCATTAAAGCAGACCGAACATTTTTAACTAGAATTCTGAATTCCCTGAATTGCTCCCCCCATGTATAGTAAGTTTTGTACCTACTTCACTCACAAGTTCAGTGGGTTTTGGTCTGCTTTAAGATACTATACTGGGCCAAGAACAGCACAGCCCGATTGCAATCATACGGGCATTCCGATAACATTAAAAAGACTTTACACCAAGGTTCCTTATCTTAAATAGAATAACAATTCCCATTTTCTAAATATATCTAAAGTACCACCCTTTACTGACTTCCTTGAGAGGATGTAAGTACTGTACTTACTGCACCTGGACCAATGGCGTGAGTTCTTCTGCCTGCAAGGCTCATCAAAAGATGCTTCACTGTTGCAGCTTAAAGCAATCCATATGAAACATGGACATTAGGGTTGATTCAGAGCCCCTTTCTAGAAACATAGAAACATAGAAGGTTGACGGCAGAAGGAGACCATACGGTCCATCTAGTCTGCCCTTATGTGTATACTGTATGTACTCTTTATCTTAGGATAGATGTGTGCTTATCCCAGGCATGTTTAAATTCAGTGACTGTTGATTTTTCAACTACCTCTGCTGGAAGTTTGTTCCAAGCATCTACTACTCTTTCTGTAAAATAATATTTTCTAACATTGCTCCTGATCTTCCCCCCCGACTAGCTTCAGGTTGTGCCCCCTTGTTCTATCATTAAGCTTCTTCTTAAAAACACTTCCCTCCTGAACCTTATTCAATCCTTTCACGTATTTAAAGGTCTCAATCATGTCCCCCCTCTCCCTTCTTTCCTCCAGACTGTACAAATTAAGTTCTTTAAGTCTCTCCTGATAAGTTTTAAGTTTAAGTCCTTCCACCATTTTCGTTGCCCGCCTTTGGACACGTTCTATTTGAATAATGTCTTTTTGCAGGTAAGGTCTCCAGAACTGCACACAGTATTCTAGCTGTGGCCTTACCAGGGCTCTATACAGCGGTATCACAACCTCCCTCTTCCTACTGGTGATGCCTCGAGCTATGCAGCCAAGCATCCTGCTTGCTTTTCCCACTGCCTGGCTACACTGTCCACTCATCTTGCAGCTATCAGTAATCAGTACCCCTAAATCTCTCTCCTCCGAGTTCCTGGCTAACACAGTGCTGCCCATACGGTACTCAGAGCAGGGATTCCTTCTACCCAAGTGCATGATTTTACATTTAGAGACATTAAACTCTAGTTTCCACAGTTTTGACCATCTATCCAGTAAAGCTAAATCATTTTCCATGTTGCAGACACCTCCAGGAATATCCACCCTATTACTAACCTTTGTATCATCAGCAAACAGACAAACTTTTCCTACCAAGCCTTCTCCTATGTCACTTACAAATATATTAAAAAGAATGGGGCCCAGGACAGAGCCTTGCGGCACAACACTTGTAACTCGCCTTTGTTCAGATTGCACACCATTTACAACAACACTCTGATACCGATCCTTCAGCCAACTGGAAATCCACTGAACTATCCAGGGATTGAGCCCTACCTTCAATAATCTTATCTATGAGCTCCTTATGTGGTCTCATCATTTTTTTGCGTGAAAATTTCTGTTCTCGTCCATTTTTCCACCTCATCTGATTCAGCAAAGTCATTTTTTTCTGCAAGAATTTTTATGTGAAATGTTTTCTTTTTTGTGTGATTTTTTGTTTGCTAGTAATACCTCCCAAAAAATGTTGAGAAAGGGGCTCTGAATCAACCCTACTGACTGCAGTGTCCCTAAAACCCCATTAGAGAACCCCGGGCCTAGCTTGCGGGGGGCGGGTATCATCCGTCGAGTTTCCCACCTGAGGTACAATTGCGGTAACACCCATTTTTTATAAAGTGGGGATTGGATCCCTTTACCTGGCACTTTAACAGACCAGACGTCCCATACCCCTTCCTGGAAAAGACCCTAGTGCAGCAGCTGATTGTCTGAAAGTAATCCCATACCCTTTAGGTCATAGCAGTGCTGCTGCTTGTGATGGGGGAGGCATTGTGATTGGAGTTGAGCCAGAACTCACCTCAACTTTGCTAGTGGGTAGTTGGGCTCCTGGGACCTATGTAAGGGGATTACATAGGTCCCAGGAGCCCAACTACCCACTAGCAAAGTTGAGGTGAGTTCTGGCTCTCGGGGCAGGTGCTTGCAGGGGGCATCATGAATCAGGATCCAAACTGCCCCCTGAAAAGCAGCTGGGGGTTGCTGCAGTTTAGCGATCAAGTTTGGGATCATTGAATGTACCATCAAAGGACATGGCTTCAAGGCTGTGGGAGATTAGCAGTCTCTAGCTGCTATGCCTAAAGCAAACCTACACCCTAAATTGAATCTGCGAGCTGGCAGGATGGGGAGGATGCTATTAAGGCCTGAAAAATTTGAATCCACTCGAATGCCATGGATTGGGTCCTTTCACTCTGTTTTTAACCATTTATATTTTTCATTATAGCAAATTGAATCCAAATTGATGTGCTGATGATGTGGGCTTTAGAATGTTGATAGAAATGATCATTGCCATACACAACTGCGTCAAATCATTTATAATCCCCCAAATTATATGGGCTTTGTTTAAAACTATTTAAACTATACTCATCCGCAGGGCCTTATCTAGGGTGGGCACATGCCCCGGGTGCAGCAGGTCAGGGGAGCCATTTCAAGTCCTTTCCATGGGTGCCAGAAAGCTTAGCTACTCCTTTTGCTCATCATAGTGAACATAATGCTGTCCACATGCTCCAACAATCGTATTGTGCAATCTCTGTTGAAAAAAAGTTTTAGCTGAACATAGTGGCCAGCCATGCCAACAGAAGTCACCCAGTGGATAGCCAGCTTGACAAAGAGAATGGGTTGAAAAATATGGGCCTCACCACAACTGATTACAATGAAGATTACCAGTAGATGTGGCTCTACAAGTCAGCAACTAGGAAATCCACTGTGCCTAGAAGGAACGATTGAATCCCCTATCTGACTGCCATGATTAGGAAAAGCTTTTTAACGGCTTACTAGTTTATTGCTATTGTTTCCCACGTTTCTGCCCAGTGGCTTAATATATGTTAATATCTTAATATATGTTTGCTGGTATGGACATGCATGTTTATCACCCTGTCATCTTTCAACTGATCCCAATATCATGTACGCTTTGAACTCTGAAACAGTTAGCTGAAACCTGTACACAGAGGATGATGGACAGATAAGATAGGTAGGATTAGATACTAGATGGTGCTAAATATAAAGTGGGTGATAAAAGAGACGCACATATATTAAATAATATGTGGGAATCAATAGATAGATAGATATTGGATATGTGGAGAGATAGAATAAATTACAGGAAGTATGAGTGATAGATAGATAGATAGATAGATAGATAGATAGATATTGGATGCATAGATTGATTGACACATAGATATTTGATGTTTAGATAGAAAGAATAAAGGCCGATATAAGATGTATGGAGAGAGAATGACTGATGGATAGATGGATAAATAGATATTGGATGCATAAATAGACAGAACAACATAGATATAGAGAGAATAACAGACGGATGGATGGATTTATATGGCCTATATGGATAGATAGGCAGATATGTATTGGATGCATAGATTGATTGATTGATAGATAGATAGATATTTGATGTTTAGAATGAAAGTTCAATATAAGATGTATGGAGAGATAGAGATAGAATGACTGATGGATAAATAGACAGAATGACAGATAGATATAGACAGAATGAATGACGGATGGATAACTATATGAGAGAGAGAGAGAATGACTGACAGATGGATAAATATGGGATGTATAGATAGATATTGAATGTATAGATAAATAGACTGACTGATAAGCTAGATATTAGATGTATGGATTGACAGAATGACAGATAGATATGAGATGGACAAAAGAAATATAGGTGTATTGATATACTGAATAAGTAGCTAGAAACTAGGAAAGTAAGATAGTAAGATTGATAGATAGATAGATAGATAGATAGATAGATAGATAGATAGATAGATAGATAGATAGATAATGATGAGCAGAAGGACAGTTTAGGAGCCCCGAGACATAAGCATTTGTCAAATATTTTTACAGATAATTCCATCCACATGCACACAAGATGCAGACACACAATGATCCTGCAGATTTCTCACTCCACAGCCATGTAAGGACGGTGCCCCAATCTAAAGCACTAATGTCACCTGACCAGACAGCTTAGAAGGCCTGTGGGCGCGCTCCCTTCCTTACTCTGGGGACAGCAGCAAATGACGCTGAAGTGCCCGCAAGCTGCCAGACCTACCGGGGCAGTGGGCAGACGCAAGTTGCCCTAACACCCTCCCATGTGAATACCATCTGTATTTTTAAAAAAAGCCTCACTTTCCAATTGCAGGCCATTTAGATTGCAGGGGGGTCTGAAATGTTTTTGTTATTCGGACCCTTGATAAATAGAGCTGTATTCAGACAATTGAGATATATATATAATATATATATAACAAATATTTGTATTCTAAAGAATATATATAAAACCCAATACATATACAAATCATATGTTAAATGATTTGTATGTTATGTTAAATGATTTTCATATGTTAAATTTTAATGAACTATTAAACATGCATGTAAATAAGTCCTAATATATGTATACATATACAGACAGATACGGCTGTCTATGGCTGATCTGCAGAGGGGTATACGGTGTGGCAGGGGCAGCCTGTGCTATAGTGCGCCTCTATGCAGCCTGGCCATACTCAGCTTCCATGAAGGGAGTGCAGCTGCTGGCAATGCAGGGAAGGGGGGGGGGGGGGGGGGCAGCTGGGACTACAGAGCACAGCAATGGATGGTGCCCCCCCCTCCCCACAATCATCAAGGTGGGGACCCCCCTTTCCGCCCCCAGCTTACCCTTTTGCTAGAGATGTTCTTTTTCATGGTGAAGGCTCAGCTTCTCCAGGCTTCTGAATTAGAGGGGGGCCAGGCTGGGTCTCTGCTGCTGCTGCTTCTTTTCCTCTGATCACACGGCAGATCTGGTTTCACTAAGTCCAGGAAAGCCTCTTTAGCACACAGACATGTCCACATGCACTGACACACAGCCCCCTCTGCGCTGGCTGCTGCTGCTGCTTCCCTTCTCCTCTGTTCAGTAGCTCCATCTATGGTGAGCAACTGTGATGTCAGATCAGAATACTGAGCACATTACATTGTAACACGTGAGGCTTCCTCCTTTGTTTCTGATGACTCCCCAGCCTCCTCCTCCACCCCCCTCTTGTCTATGGGGGGTTGTGTAATACACTGAGCCCCCCTCATGCCTATAGACAGTCAGTCATCCCCATCACTGGTGACTCCCCTCTATCCCTTCGTCCCCTCCAGCCTGCTCAGCCATTGATATGTAACCCTTGAGTGGCCACACTGGCCTTGCCTAGCTGCTGCCATACAATCTCCCAAGAAACCTGGGGACATGGCAAGTGCTTCAATGTGCATAAACTCAACCCCTCTTTTTATAACTAATAAAATAAAAAAACTTTAAAATAGCTTATAAATATCAGACTTTAAACTCTGATTTAAAACCTGATTTAAGTGTGATGTACAAACCGGAAAAAAAAACACTTGCATGTATTATACTAAACTTCATAGTGTAATATTTGTTATTAGTATTTATTACTAGGATTAGATTTAATAGTAATGTTATTATTATTATTGTTGTTGTTGCTGATTACTTATAAGGTTTTTAATTTCCCCTCAATTTCCTCTCAAGGTATGTGCCTATTCGAAAACATTTAGCTTGTATTGTACCAAAATTTATAACTTTATAACATTATAATATTAGTATAATTTATTATTGTTATTATTACCATCAGGCTAGGTTCACACAGGCATTATGCACTACTATAGCAATATCACAATTGCGATACTATAGCAATATCACAATAGCGATTGCAGTTGCGCTGTGGTCGGACAGTGATTAGCGGTTGCAATCCCAATTAAATAAACTGGGATTGCAAGTGCTTTCCATAAAAGATTGCGGCTGGCAACACATTTTGCAATCACTTACTGTACATGAAATGGTCCATAGGCTCCAATTTATTTTTTTTATTGTTGTTGTTATTATTATTAGGGTCTTTAAATGCCCTACACAAAGTAGGTGAGATGTATGTGCTCATTCAAAAAATGTAACATATATTGTAACAAAACTTTACATTGTAATATTTGTATTAGTGTGATTACATGTATTATTACTATAGGTATTAATACTATTGGTGCTATTATTAATATTATTGTTGCTGTTCTTATTATTAGGGTCTTTGAATGCCACTGATTTACATTGTAATATTTGTATTGGTATGTATATATTTATAACTATCACCATTAATATTAGTGTTTGTAATATCTTAATATTAGGGTCTTTAATTGCACTGCATTTAGGTATGTAGATGCATGTACCTATTTCCAAAAAAAAATTAAACCAAGGTTACATTGTAATATCTGTATTAGTATGAAACAAAAAAAATATTATTATTATTATAAGTGTCTTTAAATGACCCTCATTTAGGTGTGTTGTACATAGTTACTTAAAAATATTCAACATGAATTGGATCAACTTAATGTTGTATGTGTATGATAGTATATCAGTTATTACTAAAGATATTAATATTATTGTTATTAATAATTATTAGTATTATTATTATCATCAATTATAATAATAATCATATTAAGCCAGTGGTATTTCCTTTTTTTTTTTTTCAAATGTATTGAAGCCCTATCAAGGTCATTCAAAGATTATTGTGTTAACTGTTAAAAAATATGTTCGAGTGGAGGTTCCACAAACCCCCCAAAAACACCAACCCCACAAAACAGCGGCACCACTTTCTCTATAAAAAAAAATATACAAAGCTTTATTGATACACATAATATGGTTCAACAGATTGCGACAATTTAAAACACAATTAAAAAACACAGAACAATATACAACAAGAGGGGAGAGGGGCAAACAGGATGGAGCAGATGCTGCTCAATTTATATCCAAAACATGATCATGCACACTGTATTATATGTCATTGCCCCAAGCTGGAAACTATTCCTACACCACAATTAATAACCAATGAAATACAATAAACACAGAAGATATATATATATGTCCTTCCAGTAATATACAAAAAATCCCAACCTATCTACACACTCTATACTACCTAATAATCTAATATCCTGAATCCTGAAAAGGGCAATACAGACATACAACATGAAACATAGAACTCACATATCCAAAGCAGACCCACCACAATGCCCCCCCACACTTCACCGCCGACGCGTTCCCGTGACGTCACAGCGTCACTTCTTCAGGGCGAGTGAGGCTTTGTGTTTATTGTATTTCACTGGTTATTAATTGTGGTGTAGGAATAGTTTCCAGCTTGGGGCAATGACATATAATACAGTGTGCATGATCATGTTTTGGATATAAATTGAGCAGCATCTGCTCCATCCTGTTTGCCCCTCTCCCCTCTTGTTGTATATTGTTCTGTGTTTTTTAATTGCGTTTTAAATTGTCGCAATCTGTTGAACCACATTATGTGTATCAATAAAGCTTTGTATATTTTTTGATAGAGATAGTGGTGCCGCTGTTTTGTGGGGTTGGTGTTTTTTGGGGGTTTGTGGGACCTCCACTCGAACGTATTGATGCCATATTTTGGTCTGTACCTACCCTTCAGTGTAGCACACTCAGTATAGGTTTGTTGTTAGTTGGTGCGGTCTTGTTTTTTTTTTTTTGCGTAGTATAAACTGTTAAAAAATAATTACAATAATGGAAAATATATTTTTCATAGCCATAGCAAAAATATTTCTTGTTACTTTATTTTTAGATTTATTTAAAAAATATAATAATAATATAATTATTTCTATTATTATAATGGGTATCATAGTCATAGCACAAACAATGTGGATTGGATATTGTTTTATTGCTGTATTTTATATTGTTGTTGTTATGGCACCTGTTTTAAGCATCCTAATTGTTGTGATCCTTCCCAAGGATCTAGGGCAATGAAAGATGTATTTATGTATTATTATTACTATATTTATTATGCTTATGATGTTATAATAATAATAATAATAAGATAATAATAAGATTGTTTATTAAAAAATATCATTTATTATTGGTTTATAATAATTATAAAAACATTATTATTGTTTATTATTAATAATAGTGATATAATAATAATTTACATTATTATTTTAAGGCTAATTATTAATTTATTTTAATACTATTATTACTGTATTTATGGAAAGTGCGCAATAAGTTATATATTATTACAATTCACCGTCAAGATAGAATCCCTTGCTGAAAATGTGATTCCTTTGGCTGACATGTGCTCCACCTCCACCTTCATCATTAGTTAATGAGTTTCTGGCTTGGACCAAAAATAAATCTGAAGAAATTGTGGAAAATTACTTACCTGCTTAACCACTTCAAGTCAGTGACTGACTGAGCATGGATCCAAGGAGGTCTGCATGACAACCAGGCACCTAACATTTCTCAGGACCCCCAGGCCTCATATTTCTCTAATAAAAGGTTTACTTTGACCAAACCCCACCAGTTAAAGTATTACAACTAGGAAACACTTACAGTAATATAGCTAATAATGTATTAATAAATCTAAATTATTACAAAATAAATATAAAATATATTATTTATTTTTTAATAATTATTATTAGGGAAATTACACAGTCAGCTATGTAAAGTAACATCCTGGAATAAGTACAAATACCAGCATTAGGAGCCCCCCAGCTCCCAGATCCGGGAATCAGGTGTTGCAGCCCAGTCCCAGGCATGGGAAAACACTGGAGCAGGAAAGATCTGCCCTGCAGACGTCACCAGCGTCAGTGATAAAGGGAGAAATCCCCTGCTGACCATCCAATCAGCGCTCTGTCTGGAGCTTCCAGTCTGAAACCCATAGTGACAGAGGCCTCCTGGTCCAGGGGATTATCATCAGCATCAAACGTCATCGCCATTCCAGAGGGACTACACCGCCCCCACCAGACATCTGCAGGGGTGACTCAGAGTCCTGGATAATGAAGAGAGGCACTGGGGAATTGATTGTGTATCCTGGACGCACAGTGCTCTGATGTGTTACAGTACATTAGCCAAACACACATATACCTGTATATACATCATGTCTATATTATATAAACTCTATGTACTCTGAGGAAATGATGTCAGTGGTACAGGAACCGGTTATTGCGGTACTTTTTCACCTTCTATATAGATTAACAATGAGAAGGTGGGAAGACGTGAGCAGGAGTCAGACGTGAAAAGGTGATGTGGGCTGAGGTGGAAAGAAGTGAGCAGGAGTCAGTTGTGAAAAGGTGATCTGGGCTGAGGTGAGGTTGGGAGAAGTAAGCAGGAGTCAGGCAGGAAAAGGTGATGTGGGCTGAGGTGAGGTTGGGACAAGTGAGCAGGAGTCAGGCATGAAAATGTGATGTGGGCAGAGGTGGGAAGAAGTGGGCAGGGGTAAGCTGGGAAAAGGTGATGTGGGCTGAGGTGAGGTTGGGAGAAGTGAGCCGGAGTCAGGCAGGAAAAGGTGATGTGGGCTGAGGTGAGGTTGGGAGAAGTGAGCAGGAAAATGTGAATGTGGGCAGAGGTGGGAAGAAGTGGGCAGGGGTAAGCTGGGAAAAGGTGATGTGGGCTGAGGTCAGGTTGGGAGAAGTGAGCAGGAGTCAGGCATGAAAATGTGATGTGGGCAGAGGTGGGAAGAAGTGGGCAGGGGTAAGCTGGGAAAAGGTGATGTGGGCTGAGGTGAGGTTGGAAGAAGTGGGCAGGAGTCATGCAGGAAAAGGTGATGTGGGCTGATGTGAGGTTGAGAGAAGTGAGCAGGAGTCAGGTGTGAAAAGGTGATGTGGGCTAAGTTGGAAAAAAGTGGGCAGGGGTAAGCTGGGAAAAGGTAATGTGGGCTGAGGTGAGGTTGGGAGAAGTGAGCAGGAGTCAGGCAGGAAAAGGTGATGTGGGCTGAAGTGAAGTTGGAAGAAGTGAGCAGGAGTCAGGCGTGAAAAGGTGATGTCGGCTGAGGTGAGGTGGAAAGAAGTGGGCAGGAGTAAGCTGGGAAAAGGTGATGTGGGCTGAGGTGAGGTTGGGAGAAGTGAGCAGGAGTCAGGTGTGAAAAGGTGATGTGGGCTGAGGTGAGGTGGGAAGAAGTGGGCAGGGGTAAGCTGGGAAAAGGTGATGTGGGCTGAGGTGAGACAAAGCGGGCAGGGGTCAAGCAGAAAATAGTGAACCAGGGGAATCTTTCACAGTGGGACATCCAAAATCGCAAAGGGTTCCTCTTAATGGGGCAAGTGTAGGCTTTAAAGTTGACCTAAACCCTCTCTGGCAACTCTGTGGCAGATAGAATACAGGTATAACAGATACAGCAAGGGTCCTAACATACCTAACTCTCACTGCCAGTGAACTCTGAATTTAGAAAAAACTTACCTTTACCTCATGGAGCTCTATATGACAAGGGACTAGCAAACAGCTGCACGCTGCAGTGTCAGGTTTCCCAGCTTACCCCTGTCCACTTCTTTCACCTCACCTCAGCCCACATCACATTTTCACAGCCTGAACCCTGCCCACTTCTTCCCCCTCACTTCAGCCCACATTACCTTTTCCCAGCTTACCCTTGTCTTCGTCTTCCCCCCCCACCTCACCTCAACCCACATCACATTTTCCTGCCTAACCCCTGCCCACTTTTTCCTACCTCACCTCAACCCACATCACCTTTGCCTAGCTTACCCCTGCCCACTTCTTCCCACTTTGCCTTAGCTCACATCACTTTTACCTGCCTAACCCCTGCCCACTTTTTCCTACTTCACCTCAACCCACATCACCTATTCCCAATTTAACCCATGCCCACTTGTTCCCACTTTGCCTCAGCCCACATCACCTTTTCCCAGTTTACCCCTGCCCACTTCTTTCCACCTCACCTCAGCCCACATCATCATTTCCCGCCTAAATCCCTGCCCACTTCTTTCCACCTCACCTCAGCCCACATCACCTTTTCCCGCCTAAATCCCTGCCCACTTCTTTCCACCTCACCCAGCCCACATCACCATTTCCCGCCTAAATCCCTGCCCACTTCTTTCCACCTCACTTCAGCCCACATAGCCATTTCCCGTCTAACCCCTGCCCACTTCTTTCCACCTCATCCCACATCACATTTTCCTGCCTAACCCCTGCCCACTTTTTCCTACCTCACCTCAACCCACATCACCTTTGCATAGCTTACCCCTGCCCACTTCTTCCCACTTTGCCTTAGCTCACATCACTTTTACCTGCCTAACCCCTGCCCACTTTTTCCTACTTCACCTCAACCCACATCACCTATTCCCAATTTAACCCATGCCCACTTCTTCCCACTTTGCCTCAGCCCACATCACCTTTTCCCAGTTTACCCCTGCCCACTTCTTTCCATCTCACTCAGCCCACATCACCATTTCCCGCCTAAATCCCTGCCCACTTCTTTCCACCTCACTTCAGCCCACATAGCCATTTCCCGTCTAACCCCTGCCCACTTCTTTCCACCTCATCCCACATCACATTTTCCCGCCTAAACCCCTGCCCACTTCTTTCCACCTCACCTCAGCCCACATCACCTTTTCCAGCTTAAACCCCTGCCCACTTCTTTCCACCTCACCCCAGCCCACATCACCTTTTCCAGCTTAAACCCCTGCCCACTTCTTTCCACCTCACCTCAGCCCACATCACCTTTTCCCACCTAAATCCCTGCCCACTTCTTTCCACCTCACCTCAGCCCACATAGCCATTTCCCACCTAACCCCTGCCCACTTCTTTCCACCTCACCTCAGCCCATATCACCTTTTCCCGCCTAAACCCCTGCCCACTTCTTTCCACCTCAGCCCACATCACCTTTTCCCGCATAAACCCCTGCCCACTTCTTCCCCCTCACTTCAGCCCACATCACCTTTTCCCAGCTTACCCTGGTCTTCGTCTTCCCACCCCACCTCACCTCAACCCACAACACATTTTCCTGCCTAACCCCTGCCCACTTTTTCCTACCTCACCTCAACCCACATCACCTTTGCCTAGCTTACCCCTGCCCACTTCTTCCCACTTTGCCTTAGCTCACATCACTTTTACCTGCCTAACCCCTGCCCACTTTTTCCTACTTCACCTCAACCCACATCACCTATTCCCAATTTTACCCATGCCCACTTCTTCCCACTTTGCCTCAGCCCACATCACCTTTTCCCAGTTTACCCCTGCCCACTTCTTTCCACCTCACCTCAGCCCACATCATCATTTCCCGCCTAAATCCCTGCCCACTTCTTTCCACCTCACCTCAGCCCACATCACCTTTTCCCGCCTAAATCCCTGCCCACTTCTTTCCACCTCACTTCAGCCCACATAGCCATTTCCTGTCTAACCCCTGCCCACTTCTTTCCACCTCATCCCACATCACATTTTCCCGCCTAAACCCCTGCCCACTTCTTTCCACCTCACCTCAGCCCACATCACCTTTTCCAGCTTAAACCCCTGCCCACTTCTTTCCACCTCACCTCAGCCCACATCACCTTTTCCCGCCTAAATCCCTGCCCACTTCTTTCCACCTCACCTCAGCCCACATAGCCATTTCCCGCCTAACCCCTGCCCACTTCTTTCCACCTCAGCCCACATCACCTTTTCCCGCCTAAACCCCTGCCCACCTCTTCCCCCTCACTTCAGCCCACATCACCTTTTCCCAGCTTACCCTTGTCTTCGTCTTCCCACCCCACCTCACCTCAACCCACAACACATTTTCCTGCCTAACCCCTGCCCACTTTTTCCTACCTCACCTCAACCCACATCACCTTTGCCTAGCTTACCCCTGCCCACTTCTTCCCACTTTGCCTTAGCTCACATCACTTTTACCTGCCTAACCCCTGCCCACTTCTTCCCACTTTGCCTCAGCCCACATCACCTTTTCCCAGTTTACCCCTGCCCACTTCTTTCCACCTCACCTCAGCCCACATCACCTTTTCCCGCCTAAATCCCTGCCCACTTCTTTCCACCTCACTCAGCCCACATCACCATTTCCCGCCTAAATCCCTGCCCACTTCTTTCCACCTCACTTCAGCCCACATAGCCATTTCCCGTCTAACCCCTGCCCACTTCTTTCCACCTCATCCCACATCACATTTTCCCGCCAAAACCCCTGCCCACTTCTTTCCACCTCACCTCAGCCCACATCACCTTTTCCAGCTTAAACCCCTGTCCACTTCTTTCCACCTCACCTCAGCCCACATCACCTTCTCCCGCCTAAATCCCTGCCCACATCTTTCCACCTCACCTCAGCCCACATAGCCATTTCCCGCCTAACCCCTGCCCACTTCTTTCCACCTCAGCCCACATCACCTTTTCCCGCCTAAACCCCTGCCCACTTCTTTCCACCTCACCTCAGCCCATATCACCTTTTCCCGCCTAAACCCCTGCCCACTTCTTTCCACCTCAGCCCACATCACCTTTTCCCGCCCAAACCCCTGCCCACTTCTTCCCCCTCACTTCAGCCCACATCACCTTTTCCCAGCTTACCCTTGTCTTCGTCTTCCCACCCCACCTCACCTCAACCCACAACACATTTTCCTGCCTAACCCCTGCCCACTTTTTCCTACCTCACCTCAACCCACATCACCTTTGCCTAGCTTACCCCTGCCCACTTCTTCCCACTTTGCCTTAGCTCACATCACTTTTACCTGCCTAACCCCTGCCCACTTTTTCCTACTTCACCTCAACCCACATCACCTATTCCCAATTTTACCCATGCCCACTTCTTCCCACTTTGCCTCAGCCCACATCACCTTTTCCCAGTTTACCCCTGCCCACTTCTTTCCACCTCACCTCAGCCCACATCATCATTTCCCGCCTAAATCCCTGCCCACTTCTTTCCACCTCACCTCAGCCCACATCACCTTTTCCCGCCTAAATCCCTGCCCACTTCTTTCCACCTCACTCAGCCCACATCACCATTTCCCGCCTAAATCCCTGCCCACTTCTTTCCACCTCACTTCAGCCCACATAGCCATTTCCCGTCTAACCCCTGCCCACTTCTTTCCACCTCATCCCACATCACATTTTCCCGCCTAAACCCCTGCCCACTTCTTTCCACCTCACCTCAGCCCACATCACCTTTTCCAGCTTAAACCCCTGCCCACTTCTTTCCACCTCACCTCAGCCCACATCACCTTTTCCAGCTTAAACCCCTGTCCACTTCTTTCCACCTCACCTCAGCCCACATCACCTTTTCCCGCCTAAATCCCTGCCCACTTCTTTCCACCTCACCTCAGCCCATATCACCTTTTCCCGCCTAAACCCCTGCCCACTTCTTTCCACCTCAGCCCACATCACCTTTTCCCGCCCAAACCCCTGCCCACTTCTTCCCCCTCACTTCAGCCCACATCACCTTTTCCCAGCTTACCCTTGTCTTCGTCTTCCCACCCCACCTCACCTCAACCCACAACACATTTTCCTGCCTAACCCCTGCCCACTTTTTCCTACCTCACCTCAACCCACATCACCTTTGCCTAGCTTACCCCTGCCCACTTCTTCCCACTTTGCCTTAGCTCACATCACTTTTACCTGCCTAACCCCTGCCCACTTTTTCCTACTTCACCTCAACCCACATCACCTATTCCCAATTTTACCCATGCCCACTTCTTCCCACTTTGCCTCAGCCCACATCACCTTTTCCCAGTTTACCCCTGCCCACTTCTTTCCACCTCACCTCAGCCCACATCATCATTTCCCGCCTAAATCCCTGCCCACTTCTTTCCACCTCACCTCAGCCCACATCACCTTTTCCCGCCTAAATCCCTGCCCACTTCTTTCCACCTCACTCAGCCCACATCACCATTTCCCGCCTAAATCCCTGCCCACTTCTTTCCACCTCACTTCAGCCCACATAGCCATTTCCCGTCTAACCCCTGCCCACTTCTTTCCACCTCATCCCACATCACATTTTCCCGCCTAAACCCCTGCCCACTTCTTTCCACCTCACCTCAGCCCACATCACCTTTTCCAGCTTAAACCCCTGCCCACTTCTTTCCACCTCACCTCAGCCCACATCACCTTTTCCAGCTTAAACCCCTGTCCACTTCTTTCCACCTCACCTCAGCCCACATCACCTTTTCCCGCCTAAATCCCTGCCCACTTCTTTCCACCTCACCTCAGCCCACATAGCCATTTCCCGCCTATCCCCTGCCCACTTCTTTCCACCTCAGCCCACATCACCTTTTCCCGCCTAAACCCCTGCCCACTTCTTCCCCCTCACTTCAGCCCACATCACCTTTTCCCAGCTTACCCTGGTCTTCGTCTTCCCACCCCACCTCACCTCAACCCACAACACATTTTCCTGCCTAACCCCTGCCCACTTTTTCCTACCTCACCTCAACCCACATCACCTTTGCCTAGCTTACCCCTGCCCACTTCTTCCCACTTTGCCTTAGCTCACATCACTTTTACCTGCCTAACCCCTGCCCACTTTTTCCTACTTCACCTCAACCCACATCACCTATTCCCAATTTTACCCATGCCCACATCACCTTTTCCCAGTTTACCCCTGCCCACTTCTTTCCACCTCACCTCAGCCCACATCATCATTTCCCGCCTAAATCCCTGCCCACTTCTTTCCACCTCACCTCAGCCCACATTACCTTTTCCCGCCTAAATCCCTGCCCACTTCTTTCCACCTCACTCAGCCCACATCACCATTTCCCGCCTAAATCCCTGCCCACTTCTTTCCACCTCACTTCAGCCCACATAGCCATTTCCCGTCTAACCCCTGCCCACTTCTTTCCACCTCATCCCACATCACATTTTCCCGCCTAAACCCCTGCCCACTTCTTTCCACCTCACCTCAGCCCACATCACCTTTTCCAGCTTAAACCCCTGCCCACTTCTTTCCACCTCACCTCAGCCCACATCACCTTTTCCAGCTTAAACCCCTGCCCACTTCTTTCCACCTCACCTCAGCCCACATCACCTTTTCCCGCCTAAATCCCTGCCCACTTCTTTCCACCTCACCTCAGCCCACATAGCCATTTCCCGCCTAACCCCTGCCCACTTCTTTCCACCTCAGCCCACATCACCTTTTCCCGCCTAAACCCCTGCCCACTTCTTTCCACCTCAGCCCATACCACCTTTTCCCGCCTAAACCCCTGCCCACTTCTTTCCACCTCAGCCCACATCACCTTTTCCCGCCTAAACCCCTGCCCACTTCTTTCCACCTCACCTCAGCCCATATCACCTTTTCCCGCCTAAACCCCTGCCCACTTCTTTCCACCTCAGCCCACATCACCTTTTCCAGCCTAAACCCCTGCCCACTTCTTTCCACCTCAGCCCACATCACCTTTTCCGGCCTAAACACCTGCCCACTTCTTTCCACCTCACCTCAGTCCATATCACCTTTTCCCGCCTAAACCCCTGCCCACTTCTTTCCACCTCAGCCCACATCACCTTTTCCCACCTAAACCCTTGCCCACTTCTTTCCACCTCACCTCAGCCCACATCACCTTTTCCCGCCTAAACCCCTGCCCACTTCTTTCCACCTCAGCCCACACCACCTTTTCCAGCTTAAACCCCTGCCCACTTCTTTCCACCTCACCTCAGCCCACATCACCTTTTCCTGCCTAAACCCCTGCCCACTTCTTTCCACCTCACCTCAGCCCACATCGCCATTTCCCGCCTAACCCCTGCCCACTTCTTTCCACCTCACCTCAGCCCACATCACCTTTTCCCGCCTAAACCCCTGCCCACTTCTTTCCACCTCAGCCCACACCACCTTTTCCAGCTTAAACCCCTGCCCACTTCTTTCCACCTCACCTCAGCCCACATCACCTTTTCCTGCCTAAATCCCTGCCCACTTCTTTCCACCTCACCTCAGCCCACATCGCCATTTCCCGCCTAACCCCTGCCCACTTCTTTCCACCTCACCTCAGCCCACATCACCTTTTCCCGCCTAAACCCCTGCCCACTTCTTTCCACCTCACCTCAGCCCACATCACCTTTTCCCGCCTAACCCCTGCCCACTTCTTTCCACCTTACCTCAGCCCACATCACCTTTTCCCACCTAAACTCCTGCCCACTTCTCTCCACCTCACCTCAGCCCACATCACTTTTTCCCGCCTAACCCCTGCCCACTTCTTTCCACCTCACCTCAGCCCACATCATCATTTCCCGCCTAAATCCCTGCCCACTTCTTTCCACCTCACCTCAGCCCACATCACCTTTTCCCGCCTAAACCCCTGGCAACTTCTTTCCATCTCACCTCAGCTCATATTGCCATTTCCCGCCTAACCCCTGCCCACTTCTTTCCACATCACCATTTCCCGCCTAACCCCTGCCCACTTCTTTCCACCTCACCTCAGCCCACATAGCCATTTCCCGCCTAACCCCTGCCCACTTCTTTCCACCTCACCTCAGCCCACATAGCCATTTCCCGCCTAAACCCCTGCCCACTTCTTTCCACCTCACCTCAGCCCACATCACCATTTCCCGCCTAACCCCTGCCCACTTCTTTCCACCTCACCTCAGCCCACATCGCCATTTCCCGCCTAACCCCTGCCCACTTCTTTCCAACTCAGCCCACATCACCTTTTCCTGCCTAAACCCCTGCCCACTTCTTTCCACCTCCTCGCAGCCCACATCACCTTTTCCCGCCTAAACCCCTGCCCACTTCTTTCCACCTCACCTCAGCCCACATCACCTTTTCCCGCCTAAATCCCTGCCCACTTCTTTCTACCTCACCTCAGCCCATATCACCATTTCCCGCCTAACCCCTTCCCACTTCTTTCCACCTCACCTCTTCCCACATCGCAATTTCCCGCCTAAACCCTTGCCCAGATCTTCCCACCTTCTCATTATTAATGTATATAGAAGGTGAAAAAGTACCGCAATTACCGGTTCCTGTACCACTGACATCATCGCCATTTCCCACCTGCCCCCCACCTACTTCTTCTTCCCACATTACCTTTTTCCGCTTGCCCACGTTTTCCGACCTCAATTGAGCACATATCAGCTTTTCTGCCCCCCCCCCCCCAATTTCTTCCCACCTCACCTCAGCCCACATCACCTTTTATCACCTGACACCCATCAATTGGGAGCAAATAAAAAAGATCAGAGACAAAAGTTTTCTAGGTGCTGTTATCTCAGACAAACTTGGCTGTTAGAAAAACACCTTTGCAGCACTGAAAAAAGCCCCATAATGCTCCCACAGAGCATGCGCAGGCCTCCAGCCAATCAGAATAGATTGTGTCACCTGGCAAACTATTCTGATTGGCTAGTGGTCCGCACATGCATTGTGGGAGCGTAGAGCTAGGTAAGAATACTGGCGATCCATGGAGTTTCAGACGCAATCACTGAATGTATCTCCATGGATCGCCAAGTAATATCACCTCACTGTGATTGCCCATACCCCCCAACTGTCCAGATGTTCATGGAATTGTCCCACCGCCCCGGACCGCTATTCGGTGTCCCGGGACAGGCTGCTAAGTATTTGGGGACTCGGGAGCTGTGGTGTGTGTGGGGGCGGAGCCAGAGCCTGTTTCTTCTTCCTGCCCGTTGCCCCACCAGTGCGACGCTTTCGCTCTGCAAAGATCTGTCCGGGCGGTAAGAGCGGGGGGCGGACCTGTGTGTGTGTGCGCGTGTCTGCCAGTGTGTGTGCTTGCATGCATGTAGTGTGTGTGTTTGACTTTGTGCGGGGGCTTACATTCATGTGTGTGGAGGGGGCTTGCATGCATGGTGTGTGTGTTTGCCTTGTGTGTGTGCCTGCATGTATGTGTGTGTGGAGGGGGCTTGTGTGCACACAGTGTGTGTTTGTCTGCCAGTGTGTGTGCTTGCATGCATGTAGTGTGTGTGTTTGACTTTGTGCGGGGGCTTACATTTATGTGTGTGGAGGGGGCTTGCATGCATGGTGTGTGTGTTTGCCTCGTGTGTGTGTGCCTGCATGTATGTGTGTGTGGAGGGGGCTTGTGTGCACACAGTGTGTGTTTGTCTGCATTGTGTGTGTGTGTGTGTCTGCATGTATGTGTGAGTGGAGGGTGCTTGCGTGCATGCAGTGTGTGTTTGTCTGCATTGTGTGTGTGCCTGCATGTATGTGTGTGTGTGTGTGTGTTTGACTTTGTGTGGGGGCTTGCATGCATGGTGTGTGAGTTTGCCTGCATGTGTGTGTGTATTTGGAGGGGGCTTGCATACATGCAGTGTGTGTTTGTCTGTGTGTGTGCCTGCATGTATGTGTGTGCCTATGTGTGGGGGCTTGTATGCATGCAAGGTGTATGTTTGCCTGCACGTATGTGTTTGCCGGAATGTTTATGTTTGCCTGTGTGTGTAGGGGGGCTTGTCTGTCTCTGTGTGTTTGGGGGGGGGGGGGTGTTTTCATGTAATTTATTTGTTATTATGTATTTAAGGGCGTGGCTGGGGGGGGTGGTTTAAGGACAAAAAATTACCCTCTGTACTGTTTTCAAAAGTTGGGAGGTATGTGATTGCCTGTTTTTATTAGCATTTCATTTTTCACAGGTGTTTAATGATAATTCTACTTTAAAGTGGACCATCCACCATAGATATCTTTTAGAGTCCAGGGCAAGCCGTTTCAGTCTCCTTGGGGCATCCCAATTCGTGAAACCCCCCCTTTCCCGAGCTTCCACGCTGTGCTGACCAGCCATCCTATAGCTGAGGTGCGCTCCTGCACCCAGCCATTACGATTTTTAGGTTTAGGAAGCGGGAGCATGTCTCAGTCCACAGAGAGGCTGAGGCTTTCTGAGTACTTTAATAAGGTCAGTGCGTGAAGCCACAAGATTGGCACTAGGTTCTCTGCCAGGAGCGAGACAATCTCTTTTATTATAAACAATCGACTCAAGGCACAAGACAGCCAATCAAAAAAGCAGTAAATTATTAGTCATACGGTTATCTAATAGCTATCCAACAAAGGCTCATTCCCCTCGATTCAAAGAGCAAAAGTTAATTGATTTCGTATCGAGAATCGTAAGTTTGGGTGGGTGTTAGTCATTTTTTCCTGTTTTTTTGGCCATTTACGACTCGCACGAGCCTACGTACGAATGCGTATATGCTCTTACGATCAGCGGAAGTCCGTTCCTAAATTTTAGGATCAAAACGTAAAACTTAGGATCAAAACGTAAAACTTACGATCAAAACGTAAAACTTAGGTTAATTGGATGTGTTTAGGTGTGATTCAGAGAAACCTCTAAACGCGTTTTAAAAGAAAGCCACAGCCGACACCTTTTAGCAGCCGGATTGCTGTTCGTGAACAGGTTTTTTGGCTAAGTGGAGGAGTCTGCGCGTCTTGTGCTCCAATGAACTGCATGTATCAGCATGGCCGAGGCCATAAATTGTATGGCAATGCATACCTGATTCATGTATGCCTTATAAAAGCATTTTAATGTGGACCTTAATTAGTCCTTTGCATGTAAACCTTTATTTGGCAATATATTTGCGTTAATTAAAGAAACTTATGTCCTTTGTTATTTATTTTAAAATTGAGGTACTAGAATAATATTTTTAGATTGCATTTATTGGTGTAGTTGTTTACCTTTGCTTTGTTTAATTATTTAAGCACATCTTTGGTCAGATGCATCACACTTACTGAGGAGAGGAGAGCGGGATAAAGTGCAGGATGTGGGTTACTGCTGTATTTTGCACAGACACAGCAGAGCTGGGGGCATGGAAAGGTCAGAAATCAAAGAATCCAGAGCAACACAGTCACAAGGCCCTTTCTGTTTGCAGGCTGCCCGATAATACCTGAGCCGCCATCTTGGCTGTTTCTAGGCTCATAACATGCAGAAGTTGCTGGGTGTTTTTTAATATTTGTGAGCAATCTGTATGTAGAGGGTGTGGGTAACCACACAAAAATTTTAAAGTTGTACCATTTGAAGCATAAATATTAAAATTAAATCCACAAGTAAAAAATGCAAGTTAACTAAAAATTAAACAAAGTAAGATTTACTTATGCAAATGCATTCATGTTGGTTACTACAAAATGAATGAAATAAAGAAAAAGACCAAATATTTAGAATGCACTTTAATGAGGTAAGTTTGTAGTGCGGAGCCGCAAGATCAGAAGGATTTACGTCCAGACCAAAAAGGAAAAAGGGCAAAACCAATGTTGCAACCTGAGAAATGAAACGGAAAATTCAGGATGGAAACTGACATAGGTCTGATTCCCGAACTGCCATACGAACGGACGTATATTTTAGGATAGAAACGTATTTGCTTATTGAATCACTCGCAAGTTCATACGAACGCACGAGCGGACGTGAAAAATAGGATGATCGTGAGCCAAATCCAAGCTGTTACATGTTTCTTTGAATCAACCCAATTGTCTCCAGGGTAGTGGCCCTTTAAGTCATGATAGGGCTGGGAGGGTGACGGCTTTTATGCCGCTGTCCTGACAGATAATACGCTGTGGGAATCTGGAATCGCCATGCTGTGAAGTTTTGTTTGGGGACAATAGCGGAGACAGGGTGTGCTGCTCGGCTGTCTCTAGACCAGTCTCTCAAAAGCCCGGCGCTCAGCATCAGCAAATCGGACCGTGACATCATAGGCGACACAAACAACCCAACATGGCCCTGTGATGTCACATGGTAATGCAATACTGATGTATTAAACAAAAACAACCTCTATTACTGCCTTTGAAGCACCATCATCTTCCATGGCGGTGTACAAAGGTGAGTTTTTATGGTGATCTGGCCGATTCCCAACTGCAGGGAATCTGAATTTGGACAGGGACAAGGATAGTCAAAAATCACAGGTTTTGGTCCACTTTATCTGAGGCACTCAATAAAAGTTACAGCAAATGCTATATCACCCACGTCTGCTATGGCACTGTACAAATAAACACAAACAGGGTAAAGAAATATGACAACGCAACTGCTTGTGAGGTCACATGACAAGATTTTACTGATGCCCCCCAAAAAACCTATAATAATAATTATTTTATAATGTAAAGTTCAATGTAATCCATGTATTCAATGTAAAGTGTTGTCATGTGACATTGCAAGGCATCAGTTAAAGTGGACCAAAACTCAGGATTTTGACTATCCTGGGTTTTAGTCCTTGCCCCATTGTGTGAAACCCCCCTAGATCTCCGAAACCAACTCACCTCTTCCTGTTCCTCCTGTGCATGCGCGGCCGCTTATCCAATCAGAACGCTCGGAACAGCTGACGTCATGTCGTCTAAGGCAAGTGGCTTCAAGTGTGCTGACAGGCGCACCCCCCGCTTCCCTCTAACAGGGAGAGTGCCCATGCCGGCCATTTATAAATGTCATGCTAGAGGGATAGCGGGGATGCGGCGGTGGCTCACGCATGTGCCGTTGGACCGGGAACGAAGGTAAATGTATGGGCAACCTGGGTGGTTTCACACAGAGGGGCATCACAAATTTAGATGCCCCAGGGGGAGGGAATGAATCGGCCGATCACTGTGGGTTTTGATCCACTTTAAGTGTTGTCATGTGGATTTGAAATATTTTTTCTACATGGTTTGTATCCATTACTTTGTACACCGCCATGTAGGATGATGGAGCTATATACAGTAAAGAATAATGAAGGTAATATTAGTTTTTTTTAGTGCACTAGTATAGTGCTGCCATGTGACATCACAAGGTTAGCTTGTTATTATCCTACCTGGTTTATAATTATTACTTCTCGGGGCTCCCACAACGCATAAGCGGGCTCTAGTCCAATCAGCACGTCATGCCGGCAGGCAAATGTAGCGTGGGAGCGCCAGAAATGTGAGTTATTGCAGGGTGATTGTTCTGGCTCACACAGCGGGACATCCCAAATCGAGATGCCTCAACGTCCATTGGTCTGCTGGCCCTGGAGTATTTTAAACCGAGTTGGTCCTCTTTATATGTCATGTGACATCACATTACAGCAGGTTTGTGCGTTTTAGTCAGCTTTACAGGAACATCTTGATTTTGGATGCCCCTTGGTGTGAAAACCCCAGGATCCCCTGTTTACTCACTCTCATTCAATCAGAACTTACCACCATGCAATTTCATGTTTGCAGTGAGATCTGAATGAACAGATTTGGCCTGAATCAGAGCCTCTCTCGCACGCATTCCCGTCAGCGTGGGGTGATTCAGAGCCTTGTTTTTTTCTCTCCTTTTTGCCGGAATTTACGGTATGCGTACACCAAACGGAGTGTTTGCCGTAAAAATACAGCTCAAGGCACCCGTGCATACATAATTTTACCGGTTTGCCTGCGCTTGTGTGTGATTCTGAGTCTATGTCTGTCCTGCAGGAAAAATACATCTCTTTCCCTAAAAGCATGGTAACCTGGAATGCGGTGAGCTTGGGTTTTTTCAACATTGCGAATCTGCCAAGTGTCATGAGCACCGTCGATTGTACGCATGTAGCCCTGGTTCCCCCAGCTGCACAGGAGTATATGTTTTGGTATGTTTAGGTCCACATTGCTCCTCCTGCTTGTCCACTCTCCTCTCTTGAGGCTAGCCTAGCTTCCCCTCCCTCCAAACAGCTTCCCTTTATACCAGTCTGTTTAGGTCCACATTTCTCCTCCTGCTTGCCCACTCGCCTCACTTGAGACTAGTCTAGCTTCCACTCCCTCCAAACAGCTTTCCTGTGTCCTAGCCTGTTTAGGTCCACATTTCTCCTTCTGCTTGCCCACTCGCCTCTTCTCAGCCTGCTTAGGTCCACATTTCTCCTTCTGCTTGCCCACTCGCCTCTTCTCAGCCTGTTTAGGTCCACATTTCTCCTCCTGCTTGCCCACTCGCCTCTTATCAGCCTGTTTAGGTCTACATTTCTCCTCCTGCTTGCCCACTCGCCTCTCTTGAGGCTAGTCTTTCCTGTGTCCCAGTCTGCTTAGGTCCACATTTCTCCTCATTGAAGCCTACTCTCCTCTATTGAGGCTAGTCTAGCCCCCCCCCCCCCAAACAGCTTCCCTTTGTCCCAGTCTGTTTAGGTCCACATTGCTCCTCATTGTAGGCCACTCTCCTCTCTTGAGGCTATTTTTGCATTTGTTGTTGTCAGTCTAGTGACCCTTTTTTATTTGTGGCTTCCTTTCAGCAACTGCAAGTTGGGGGACTCTCTTAATGTCCAGTGTGTCGTGGGGCTGACTTTTGGCCGGCTTCCCTGGCTCGTCCCACGATGCATTTATCTTGAGCAGTTCTGGTTTATACACCAGTTTTGAGAGTGGTCAGCAGACTGGTGGTTGGCTGGCTTGTTGGTAAGTCTGTTTATTGCTAGAGTGGATCTGCCTGTTTATTGTTAATGTTGCATTTACAATGTGTTTTTCAATGTTGTTATGTGCCCCCTTTTTGTAACTGGTCCAAGTTTCTTGTGTGATGTGACTGGTGGAAACCATGGGCAACACTACAAATAGGAAACATTCGAGCCCTGTCAGTGGAATAGGCCCTTGATAGTAATAGAAACCTTAATAAAACAAGTTGGATGCATTGCTTGGGTATCATTACATCATGAATCCACATGATGGCAGTGTTGCCTAAGAAATGGACCTAACTAATAATAAATGGTCTAGCGTTCCTCTTAATTTAGATAAATAGAGATTTAGCCAGGTGGCATTGGCAACATTACCTGCCCTGCCATTGTTGAGGCTCGCAACTTAGTTTGTTAAGGCAACAATACAGAGGTTAGAAAAGGGAGAACCCAACCCTTCTAGAGTGTTCTGTTCTAAGTTCTGAAGCTTGGAGCTATGCCATGAGGGCAAGCGTTAATGTAGTGGAGGAGCTGAGTAACAGAGATGGAAGAAACCTGTTTGCTGTAACCAATGAATGATGAATGAACCAATGAATATTGCCTGTAACTGGACTTTGCTGTTTATCATGGAAGGAATCTTTTCAATAAAGACCCTGTTGTTTGCACCAGTCATCAATGGAGACCAGCATCGACTACCGCAGTAAGTGCACCTCCACTCACACATGCCATACCAATCTGGGATGCCATACCCTAGGTCCAAGAACCCCCCTCGCTCCCCACAGCACGTGCCCCCGGCCAGGCACGCGCCTGCTACAGTTAGCCAATTACTCTCCCTGCCCTCCATCACTTCGCTCATACCCCTCTTTGAATGTTCCCTTCCCACTGTTGCAATTCCAAATGCTCAGTCTGAGCATCCTGCCTGTTTGGCCCTACTCTTTTGTAATACTTACTATTTGGTTTAGGACATACCTTCCAACTTTTCAGGGTGGGAAAGAGGGACAATTGATAAGTTAAGCCACGTCCCCTCATTGATTGATGGATAGGAAAAAGGATGTAACAGATACAACTATATAACTGTTTGAATAGGCAAATTATTCATTTATTGATGCAGATCTGCATATTACACCTCAAAGAGGGACGAATGAAAACAACAAGGGACAGGGGGACATGGACACAAAAGAAGGAAAGTCCTTTCGAATCAGGGACACTTTGGAGGTATGGTCTAGGCTGTTTTGATGTTGTGTTGCCTGTTAGTAAATGAATTTCTGTTTTCATTTGTCTTTTAAAGCGGACCTTCACTCTGAATAAGAGCATATCTTATATGTTTCTCCCACACTGTACATACAGATTGCCCACATTAAAAATCATCCTACCTGCATCTACTGCATGTTATGAGCCGTTGAATGCCAGATTTCGCTGTGTTGACCACACGGGCGCCCTTCAATACAAGCTAGAGCAGGTTGTGAAAATGATCTTGGCATGCATGAGCCTTTATCATTTTTCCTTGAGCGAGAGGATGGCAGTGTATGTGGAGGAGACAACCCCTGCTTCTGCCCCAGAGATTCCTGGCTGTAGCGATAACCCTTATCGCCGGAGGGCTTCACCGCCCGAGACGTCCTTTTCCCAATCGTAAGAGGTGCTGCTGGAATTCCAGAGTCGTCCGTGAGGAAACAGGAACAGCCCTTACAAGGGCTAGTGAATTGTAATATAGCGTTTCCCCCAATAAGAGACAGAACTCAGTATTGAGGGTGAAGGTGAAGTGAACTTTATTAGTGCCACACTGTGCCTTATATGCAAGGCTCCATGCAAGGGGACCTCCCCCGTGGACCTCATGACAAATACACAGACCAATGGGAGCAGGGCACACAATCCCTCAACTCTGCCGTTGACGCAATCAGCAAAACAATAGACGTCTGTAATACACTCAATCAGAACAATGCCATTGTCTGTGACGTAATCAATCAATACAATGGCAGTCAGAACAATGAATAACGTAATCAATCAACACAATGGCAGTCTGTACATGCATAAGAAAAGGAAAGTAATGAACCTGTGTAAAGTCCAAAAGACAGAGCGTCTGTCACACTGGCCATCTGTATGATGGCACCCAGAGCCATGGGCCAAAAGCATTTGCCAGCATTTGGTGGACTTCTCTTTCTCTTGATTTTCTTTTGTTTTAGTACACTTATGTCATTTGTGAATAATGATATCCCTTGCTGTGTGATTAAATAACATCCAAGGTTCAGGTTTTTGGTAGTTATTTTCTAATTACATGTTAATTGTCACAAGTTGTTGGGTTATGGCACAGCTGTGGATGCAGGTCAATAGAAAATTGATCACAAAAAATGTGCCTGTCCATCGTAACTAAAGCTTGGGGACCCCCCACAACCCAAAGTCCAGCATGGCAGGTTAGGGGGATGTTGCCTGGCTTTGGGTGTTTGCAGCTTGCTATGTCTCCAGCCTCTCCAGCCTTTGAAGGACAACCTGGTTGGCCTCCATCAGAGCTCCAACCAGCATCTCCATCTGCTGGGGGTGGCGCTGCTGCTCTACAACCGCTGCAGCCAGGTCTTCATGGAGCAAACTGAAGGCTTGTTGCACCACTTTGAAATATCTATTGGTGTTTTGCCAAAAAGTTGGTGCTGTTGGCCCACCAGTTTGCCTCCATGATTTGGCACCGCCTTACCAAAGACAGGTGCTGCCTGGCTGGAGCCCGGCTGTCTTCCTCCTGGGCGCTCTGTGGAGCTGGTTGGGCTGCTACTGGCAGAATGAAGCGGTAGCTGCAGGGAGGAGTGGTGATGCCAAGTGCCTGTGGTGTCAGCAGCTGGTGGAGGTGTCCAGATAATACTGGGAATTTCATCTAGATGTTCAGAGTGCCCTTCCTCCAGCTCATAAATTTCATCCAGGAGATGTACCGTCTGTGTGGAGAATGGTCAACATTAGTGTTAGTTTTCCCAAATGTTACCACACAACCTCCAGGGCCCCAAACTTTACCATGGATACACTCTCCTCCTCCACCCTGCCCTTGTCCTTTGCGTATTAAGCTCACTCATTTACCTCATCACTGACTGGACTGGTTTCAGCAGAAACTCACCTCAGGAATTGATTTGATGGTGGGCCTTCGATGGCAGCCCCAAGAATTCCATGGTGGGCCTTTGATGGCAGCCCCAGCACTCTTCCATGCATTCTGCATTGATTTCTGGGCATTTATATGCATGGAAGTTGATGCCGATTGGAGAGGATTTCCAACAAAAGATGGCTCAACTGATTAGGACTAATCAGTCAATTTGGTTGGCTGGGTGTAAAATGCTCCTCTCATATTCTATCGCTGCAATGCTATAGCTTCAGCTTACAAATGATTAGGTGGGAAGTACATTGGGGGGCGGGGCTCAGCAGCTCTTGGAATGGTCAGTAAAATCCATTGACTAGGGAAACTTTATTCCATAAGAACCACATTTAGCACTGACAGATGATTGGGAGGCACATTGAATAGATTGTAATAAGGGCCGTATTTGATGTTCAAGCTGCCCTAGGAACTGCGTATGCCCTAGAAATATGCGTATGCATATTTCTGGAAAGGGGGGCATAAGCAGTTAAAGCAGATAGTGGGGCGGGGGTGCAAAGGATTAAATGCAGAGTCATATATTTCTTACAGGTAAGGTTGCCACCTTTCCCAACATAACATGCCAATCAACTCGGGCATAGTTTTATTGGGGCATGGTCTTTTACCATAATTAAAGTGGACCAAAATGCTGGATTCTGACTATCCCGGGTTTTGGTCCTTGCCCCCAGGCACCCCAATCCAGGATGCCACACTGTGTGAAACCTCCCAGGTTGCCCAGTCTAACTCACCTTTTCCTACGGTGCATATGCGGCCTCCCGTCCAATCAGTGCGCTGAACTGCACCGAAGTTAACTTGTTTAGGCTCGTCGAAGGACTCGGCTCCAGAAAAGTCTAGCCAAACGTGCTGGTGGCCTAACAGATCACGCCGGTCACTCACAAATGCCTGTTGCAGGCGCACGCTCTGCTAGAGGTAGAACAGGGAGCGGGCGCTGCTCACACATGCACCGTAGGATCGGGGCAGAAGGTGAGTTTTTACTGGGTGACAGCAAGCATCCCTGTCAAGGAGGGAATATGCCTGTCCCGGAGTTTCATAAACTGCAGGGTGGGTTTTGGTCCACTTTAAAGGGAGAATAAAACAGCAAGCCTGCACCGCTGGTGGATGTCGTGGGACCGGACAGGAGGCAAGTTTGTTGTGACAGAGAGAAGACAACAAAAGGAAGATGGATGGGGAAGAGGAAGGGAATGAGGGAAAGGGGGCAGTTAAAAAGAAAAAAACTGAAAGTGAGAAAGAGAGGTAAAATTTGTGAGAAAATGTGTGGCAGGTTCAGAGCACAGATCAGTTTGTGCAGATAAAGAAAAATGCTACACAAATTCAACAGATTAAGAGAGAAGCTGCTAACATGCTATACCAAAGCAACAAACAGGTATATAAAGCTGCTGCAAAACCTTAAACCAGAACAACACCCATTTTAACAAATCTCTTAAGCAGCCAAGGAGATGGTGCATTGTCATGCATGAAGATGGAAGGCACTGCTCTTCTTTTTGGACCATGCAAGAAAGAGGTCAGTCAGAAACTCCACATACCTTGCTGAGGTCATGGTCACACCTTCAGTGAACCTAAAGGGGGTCTCTTCCCATGATTCTGGACCAAAGCATGACCCCGCTACCTCCTTGCTGACATTGCAGCCTTGTTGGGACATTGGAACAAAAGCAATTGGGATGCACCCCAACTCCTGTTAAAACAAATAATCTTACCTTTCAATCCCTCCCCCCAAATCAAGCCCCGCGATCGGCCGCCGTGGTAAAGTGGTCTGCAGGTCTTCCCTGGTATCTAGGGATTATTCTAAAACAAGATTTGTTTTAGTAGGTGTTTTGTTAAAAATGGGTGTTGTTCGGGTTTAAGGTTTAGGATCCTCCAGAGCCTTGCAGTTTTGCATAAACCTACTTTTTGGCCAGTGCCCACAAGCAGACATGGCTGCAGTGGGCCCATACATGAAGATTCGTTTTCTTGCTTACTGATGAGTGTAGTGCGGCCCAGGATAGTCCAGATGAATGTTGTATTGGATGGTGGTGGATAGCCACCATGTTTCAGCAAGCCTGCTTGGCAAGGAGGTGGTGGAGTCATGTTTTTGGACAGAATCATGGGGAGAGAGTTGCTAGGCCCCTTAGGTTCCATGCTGGTGTGAAATGACCTCAGCAAATTATATAGAGTTTCTGACTGACCACTTTCTTTCATGTTACCGTGCCTTCCATAGCAAAATCATCTTCATGCATGACACTCAGGGCCGGTGCCAGCACAGGGCAAACCTAGGCACATGCCAGGGCCCACTCAGGCTCACACTTGGCCATTTTACAGTGGACCTGAACTACCAAATCCCGGGTGTTGTGTGCAGACCTGCTTATGGCTGGCAACAGGGGAAGATCAGCAACATTGGAGAAGGTGGCATGGAATGGAGGGCAATTGATGGAAGCTTAGAAGGTGGCAAGAACCATGTGACAATTGACAGCAATGATAAAGTCTTTAGTGGCATTGGAGCAAGCAGTAAGGGCTGAAGGGTGCTTGGTGGCAGTAGAGAATGCAACAAGGACTAGATGATGATTGGTGGCTATAGGGAATGCAATAAGGACTAGAGGGCGAGAGCAGCAGAATATAACCCATTTGAGGAAGCGGAGCTGAAAGGTGACATCATGTGACACACTACTTAGGAGCCCACTAAGACTCTCTTGTCCAAGGGCCCCTACAAACCTAGACCCGGCCCTGATGACAATGAACCATCTTATTGGCTGCTATGGACATAAAACTGGCTCTGAATCATCCCCAAGGTAGACAATGAAAGTCAATGGTAGTTTTCACTTCTAAAAAAGGAGTGAGAATTCTCATCTCGCTCTGAATTGATCAAAGCCATTGACCTTCATTATCTACCTTGGGGCTGATTCAGAGCCAGGTGAAAATTTACACCTGGGAGACTATGAAAATCAAAGGAAGATTTCTCTACTAGAAAAGGAGTGAGAATTCTCACCTGGCTCTGAATCGACCCCAATGGTGTGGCCACCAACATACTCTGACCTCATCCATATTGAGATTCTTTGGCGTGTTCTCAAGCAAAAGATAAGAGGGTGGGAGGTAATTCACATCAACACAGCAGCTCTAGGAAGCTTTTCTGAAATCCTAAAAAGAAATTCAAGCAGAAACTCTCCAAAAAACACAAGTTTAATAGATGTGAGAATTGTGAAAGTGATATCAAAGAAGGGCTCCTATGTCACCATGCAACCTGGCCTGTTATGGTCTTTGAGCTCTACGTTAACCCCATGCACAGCACAAAGATTGCCCAGCCCTGGGCATCAAGTTTCAAAACCTGCTCTAGAAGCCTAGCACAGTCTGCAAGTCACATAGTAGGGGTCTACATGTGGCTCCTGAGATAAAGGTTGGGAAATGGGATCTAGAAGATTAGTGACATCCAGCACTGTGATGCCAGTGGCATGGAACATGATGCACAATATATAGAAAAGGACATAGGTTCATCCTAGTGGTGACCATAGGAGATAAGGGGGCGTGGAATGCATCATAAAAAACCTGCCAAAGTGTGTGCCCTACCAAACTTCCCTCTAATACAAAAATGTATGTCAATCTGAATGTCAATGGCAGACAAATTCCTGTAATTTTGGACGCTTCATTTTCTAGCAAGCATATTTTTAATTTTACCAGTATTTCACTAGAGGTGTATATGGCACCATGTGATAGACACTGTTGTGAAATACTGGTGAGGTGACCAACATCTGAGCTTCAGTTCCTCATTTTGCTTGAGACATCACGCTCACCGCCAGCCACCGATGCTTACTGACGGCTGGCTGATCGTGTGACCCATCAAAGAGGAAGTTCAAAGTTTCAGGCATAGAGGTCTGAGGTTATTTTTGCTTTATGATTCATTATTAAGATTCAGCAAAAGTAACAAAGGAAGATGATGAAAGAGGAACATATGCGTTTTTAGATTTTGGATTGTGATAGAAGTGCCGGATCCTTAGTTGAGTTTTTTGATGCCCACTTACAAAGGGGGGATCTGCTTGTTTATGATGACTTGAAATGTCAACTAAGCAGGATCACATTCAGTAGAAGAAAATCAGGGCTTCAACCATTCTGGATTACCTGGATCTTGGCCATTTGTCAAAGTAACATACCTAGAAACCACAGGTGGAAGCTTTGTTGCCTCTTCAGCTGGTCACCACGACCTATCATCACCATTGTCTCCTGTTAAAATGGACCAAATATTTGGATTTTGACTATCCTGGTGATTGGTCCCTGCAGATTGCCCACTCCACTCACCTTTCCACTGTGCATGCGTCGACGCTCGTCCGATCTGTGCTTTACGAGGCGCATACTGTGCTTTGCACGTCAAAAAGCCGCTGATTTGAACTTTGCGCCGCTATAGGTGTGTCAACAGCTGCATCCCCGGCACCCCTGTGGAGTGGGCGCTCCCGTGCACCCGCCCTATCTGAATGGCTGGGCGCAGGCAACCCGCTCAGCTATAGGGAAGCCGGGGATGCAGGACCCATAGGGATCAGGTAAGATTACCATCCTGGGGGGGGGGGTTCACACAGCGGGGTATTAAGTTAAGTGGCTTCCAGGCCAGCTGCAGGGGGTGATGTGGCCGTATCCCCGCTATCCTTTTAGCAGGGCGCGTGCCTGCACTAGGCATTTGTGAATGGCCGGCACGTGCACGCTCCCTGTTAGAGGGTAGCGGGGGATGCGGCGGCCAGCATGCTCGGATCCGCTTATCTTGAACAAAGGCTTAGAGCGTGCGGCGCATGTGACGTAGGACCGAGTAAAGGCGAGTTTGTTGGTAAGTTTCAGACAGAGAGGCACCCCTGATTATCCTGGGGGCAAGGACCAAAACCCAGGAAAGTCAAAATACAGGGTTTTGGTCCACTTTAATGAGTTACAGCTGGCTGGATTTTACTTACTTTGTTAGTATTGGTGGAGCAGAACATTGTTCCCAGCAACATGTTGTGCAGTACCAATGGCCTAGTAACCAATGACATCAAATTCAGGGGCAGGCTTATTATTTCTGGGGCCCCATGCAAAGTTGTGTCTGGGGGCTGTGGGCGTCCAATTTCTGCTCCCTGTGGCATCACAAACTAGGATGCCCCAGTGTGTAAAACCCCATTAAATTGCCGCACCCATTTACCTAACCTTGTCCCAATAATGCATGTGCAGGTCATGGCCTCGCTATACCTTTAGCTAGATACTCAGGGCAGCCATTTGTGATTGGCCAGCCCGGGCACGTCCCCAGCTAGAGGTGAGTAGGGACAGCTGCTGTGATGTCACATCGTCTTGCATAACTACATGGAGCTGAGTGCACAGATTCTGCAGCAGCTGTCTCACGTCAGTGTACAGTGGCTTCATATCTTCTGCGCACTCTGCAATGTGTTAAAGCGGTCCTTCAGCCTGAATAAGAGTCTATCTTATATGTTTCCCACACCCTGTACATACAGATTGCTTACATTAAAAACATCCTACCTGCATCTACTGCATGTTATGAGCCTTTAAACATCCAAGATGGCGGCTCATGGAACATCAGGCAGCCTGCAAACAGGAAGTGCCTTCTGACTGTGCTGCTCTGCATTCTGGGATTGCTGACCTTTTCCTCACCCCAGCTCTGCTCTGTCTGAGCAAAGCACAGGTATAACCCACCCCCCTGTACTTTATCCCACTCTCCTCAGTAAATGTGATGCTTCTGAATCAAGATGGTGGCGCCCGTATCCTAAAGTCCTGAACAGAGTTGCAGTCTGGTGGGGAAAAGAATAAGTAAGTGACTAGAAACTTAAAATATATTAACTTTAGATGCTGGGGAATCGTTTAAGGGTTTGGGCTTTTCAATAAATCATGGCGAAGGTCCGGTTTAAACAGCACCCCTCACCTGTCTGCAGAGTTTTAAACAAAAAGTTGCCACTGATCGGACCCTGCCTCTGGGCCCCATTCATTTGCATAGTTGGCGTGGTCCTGGCATCATGTTATGCTGTACCAATGGCCGAGCAACCAGCAACACTACATCTGTCCCAGCATCATGTTATGCAATACCAATGGCCTAGCAACCAAAGACATCACATTGATTCCAGCATCATGTTATGTAAAATCAGTGGTCTAGCAACCAAAGACATCACATGCAGCACTAATGGCCTAGCAAACAATGACACTGATAAATAAATGTAAAACACAGAGCAACCTCTAAGATGAAATGGTGCCGAAGATGACCTCAATCCCACGGCACATGCACCTCCACACAGGTGAATCCACCACCAATCGTGCAAATCCTTACCGACTAATGAAAATTATAAGACCTTCAAACGTCCACGTAGAAGTACTGGATGAACGCTGTTCCTCCTTATGATACTCGCCGTCATCCAAAGAATTGGAACAATTGAACCGGTTACCAAAAGAGTAATAGAAACAGAATCTAGTGTAACTCCATTAAAACCCCAGGGTTTAATAGGTAATTTTAAAAGTTTACAGTCACAAACATATAGTTAAAATCAGCTTTTCAAAACAATCATTGGCAGTACTCGTCTCACCGGCCCTGGAATAACGCAGCTTTGCCAGCAGATAAACGTCGCATCGGCCACTGAAAATAAGGTACCAAATTTGTAACTAGAAGATAATTCCTCCACCGCCAACGCGTTTCGTCGCCAGAGGCAACTTTAACTAGGCTGGTGGCGGGCGGAAGGCGGAAGAATATATGGCAAAAGACACCATCCCCATCCCATGATTCAGTGGGAGAGTGGTCATGTGACACCGATTCCTTTGTCACATAAAAAAGTCAAAGAGTGTACATTAAATCAAAGGAAATACCTCTATGTAGCTGTAATCGTAGGCAAAAGAAAGCAATGACAGCTTTCTATTAATATAATACGCAGCGCATCTCCGGTAGGCTTATAACAGCCAATCAAATGCCAAAAGACGCGTTGTGACATGCCCCTTAAGCTGTCATACTAACTTGTGTAACCCGATCACGTGGCAGGAAGTATCATGGAGCGCAGCAATCAGCCACTCGCGCCGCACACCCCAGGCAGCAAATACCGCGGCGCGACATAATCCCGCGAGGCCAACCAACACAATGGACGTGCGCTCCACCACCTCAAACCACATGACCGCGCATAGCGGTCACATGATGAAAAATGGATGTGCGCTCCAAGTGCTGCGCTTCAAGTGCTACCAGCCATACGACCGCAATAAGCGGTCATATGACAAGAAGAGTACAGCACCTCACAGCGCACAGCCAAGGGGCCAGCAGAAAGACAAAGCACAAGTTGACCTAGCGCTATGAATAACTGCATATAAATAATAAAATAATCGGGCCAACCTCCAAAAGGAGAGTTTCAAGCACCAGTTACAGTGCCAAGATGCTAACATGTAGCACATGTTAAAAACCCAATTTGGATACTTAAAAGTAGAAAATGAGGCAATGACTGTGGCAAAGCTGCCTACCCCAGCGCCGGATAAATACAATATAAACAGTCACAAAAACTGAGCATAAAGATAAAAACATGATAACATAACCATAAATTTAGGAGGAATCAATGAAACAGTTCAAATCAAAGTCAATATTTAAACCAGAAGGATGCAAGGTATCTAAGGTGTATATCCACTGTCCCTCTTTTCTTGAAAGATCCCTCACCATATTTGAACCCCTCCAATGTGGTTCCACTTTATCAATCCCCAAAAAACAGATGAGACTCGGGTCACTATTATGACACTCTTTAAAGTGTGCCGACAGGCTGTGGGATTCAAAACCACGTCTAACATTGTACATGTGTTCACGAATGCGTATTCTAAGCTCACGTGTGGTGCGTCCAACATACATTTTGAAACACGGACACCAAATAAGATATACCACACCTTTAGAACTGCAAGTAATAAACTTAGAAATCTTAAATGGTTTATTTGTAGTATAATCCAAAAATGATTTTGTCGATTTTTCCATGGGCTTACAGCCCTTGCACCCAGCACAGGCTCCACACCTATAGAAACCAGGCGGTAAGGTGCCAGCCGGTCCGCCAGAGCTGGGCGGGTCAATGTAGCTTTTCACCAATCTGTCCCTCAGATTTGGTGCTTTCCTATACACCACTTTAGGACAGATAGGTAATGCGGGGCCCAACACAGCGTCTGCCTTCAAAATATGCCAATGTTTCACTAGCAGGTTACGAACCTCCTTATATTGGACATTAAAGCCAGTAATAAATGGAATATCATCCCTAATGTCCAAACTGTTTTTATCTTTCTTACTAAGGAGGGATGTGGATATTATGGGTATGTGCTACATGTTAGTATCTTGGCACTGTAACTGGTGCTTGAAACTCTCCTTTTGGAGGTTGGCCCGATTATTTTATTATTTATATGCAGTTATTCATAGCGCTATGTCAACTTGTGCTTTGACTTTCTGCTGGCCCCTTGGCTGTGCGCTGTGAGGTGCTGTGCTCTTCTTGTCATATGACCGCTTATTGCGGTCGTATGGCTGGTAGCACTTGAAGCGCAGCACTTGGAGCGCACATCCATTTTTCATCATGTGACCGCTGTGCGCGGTCATGTGGTTTGAGGTGGTGGAGCGCACGTCCATTGTGTTGGTTGGCCTCACGGGATTATGTCGCGCCGCGGGATTTGCTGCCTGGGGTGTGCGGCGCGAGTGGCTGATTGCTGCGCTCCATGATACTTCCTGCCACGTGATCGGGTTACACAAGTTAGTATGACAGCTTAAGGGGCATGTCACAACGCGTCTTTTGGCATTTGATTGGCTGTTATAAGCCTACCGGAGATGCGCTGCGTATTATATTAATAGAAAGCTGTCATTGCTTTCTTTTGCCTACGATTACAGCTACATAGAGGTATTTCCTTTGATTTAATGTACACTCTTTGACTTTTTTATGTGACAAAGGAATCGGTGTCACATGACCACTCTCCCACTGGATCATGGGATGGTGTCTTTTGCCATATATTCTTCCGCCTTCCGCCCGCCACCAGCCTAGTTAAAGTTGCCTCTGGCGACGAAACGCGTTGGCGGAATTATCTTCTAGTTACAAATTTGGTACCTTATCTTCAGTGGCCAATGCGACGTTTATCTGCTGGCAAAGCTGCGTTATTCCAGGGCCGGTGAGACGAGTACTGCCAATGTTTTGAAAAGCTGATTTTAACTATATGTTTGTGAGTGTAAACTTTTAAAATTACCTATTAAACCCTGGGGTTTTAATGGAGTTACACTAGATTCTGTTTCTATTACTCTTTTGGTAACCGGTTCAATTGTTCCAATTCTTTGGACGACGGCGAGTATCATAAGGAGGAACAGCGTTCATCCAGTACTTCTACGTGGACGTTTGAAGGTCTTATAATTTTCATTAGTCGGTAAGGATTTGCACGATTGGTGGTGGATTCACCTGTGTGGAGGTGCATGTGCCGTGGGATTGAGGTCATCTTCGGCACCATTTCATCTTAGAGGTTGCTCTGTGTTTTACATTTATTTATCTACATTGGGTCCATTTGGGAATAAGGACTTGCACACGTGGAGCACCAAATGTGTGGACTTTAATTATATTTAATTCTGTTTGTCTGTTTTGAAGTTTGAAATTTATTTTTCAGCGCGGTGTATGTACTATTATTGTACCTTTTTGCTTTAAACAATGACACTGCTTTGGTCCTAGCATCATGTTATGTAATATCAATGGTCTAGCAACCAAAGACATCAAATTGTTCCCAGCATCATGCTATGCTGTACCAATAGCCTAACAACCAATGATATCACAGTGGTCCTAGCATCATGTTATGCAGTATCAATGTCCTGCCAACCAGTGACACCACACTGGTCCCAGTATAATTGTATTCAGTACCAATGGCCTAGCAACCAATGACATCACATTGGTCCTAGCATCATGTTATGTAATTCCATTGGCCCAGCAACCAGTGATGCCACATTGATCCCAAGATCATATTATGCAATATCAATGGTCTAGAAACCAGTGACATCACAATCACCCTAGCATCATGTCATATAAGAGCATGGTGGCTATTCTTATTTTGCTTGCAACATTTCAGCCATTGGCCGTCACCAATCCTTGCTGACAAGTCATCAGATGATTGTTGTAGGAGGAAGTTTGAGAATAAATATAGACTTGAGGGATATTTATTTTTTCTGACTCAAACTCATCAAAAACAATTTAGGAAGGCGATAAAAAATTTTTTATAGCTTTATAGGGCAGGCTACCCATTAAGCACACAATGTATTGCTCCAGCATTCAGAGGACTCCATCTATCAAAATGCGATCTGATGGAACAAGGCATTTTCCTCCATTAGATTTCTCCAGTTACAAGGGAGCATGCATCTTTTTCCTTTAGAGGTAAAGGTGCAAAGCACTGCAGGTCTGGGGGACTCACCGGAGCAAAGAGGGCAGAAAAATGTCATCCATACCTAAGCCTGCACTAGAATTAAGTAAAAGCCTATAGAAAAACTAGACTCATTCCCTTATAGTCCTCTGGGCTGCAGTGCTACTGTTTTGCAGCCACCTCCCTGAGAGCATGCTTCCAACTGGGCCCTTGCACACATAGGAGCATCCATTGCAGATAGCATTTCAGCGATGTGTCCCCTGCAGTCAGCCATGTTCTATCATAACTGGTAGCAGAGAAGCAAACAGAGGGTAGGGGTGGCGCATGTCATCGGCACTGGAGCAGACAGCGCCTAAAACCAAGGGTCAGGTGAGGAACCACATGTCTTAGCAGTTCTAGGTACAGCACCTGATTCGTTTAACATCAGAATCAGCACTCCAGAATAGTTTGTAGGAAATGTTTAGCTGAGGGCTAAGGGGAGGTAGCAGAAACTCTTGTCGGGGGTGAGAGTGACCAGCCCAGAGTTAAATGTCCAGATATGGGACTGGATAGCTGTCTGTCTAGGGAAGGTCACATGGAACTTGTGCTGGAAGAGCCTCAAGCCTCCCTTTGGCTGTTCTGCCTCCTTGCATATCACCTGAACTGCATAAGGTAATCAGACATTGTATCTGCTCATACTGACTGTAGTCACTTGTCCTTTAGACCTTTATATGAAGCTGTTCATTGCATGTATCATCTAGTGCGCTCTTACAGTGATTAAACACAAAACCTAATCTTGAGCTGCTCTTTTACCTTGATCTCAAACCCATCACCTGTGTTTGCTCAATTATATTTACATGCTACCGGGCTAGATTCTTCCTGCTAACAGGCCGGGGGTATCTAAAAGAGCAGGTGGCAGTTATTTACATTTGGCAGGACTCCATTCGCTTGTGGTAGTGAAGGGATCCTGTAGCTAGTTAGGGTAATTGGACCTGTAATAACAAATGTTGTGCGTGATTCCGGTGACAGCGCCGTTGGATGGGCTCATGCGATACAGGTTTCATCACACTTTCACATAAAATATTAGTCAGAAAATCGCACAAACAAAAGCACTCTTTTTTATTTTTATTTGGGTTGTTCCATCAACTATATAGTAATAAATAGAATAACAACAGTTCAGAAATAGCCCTGGTGATTGTTACCCCAATCAATTAAGTTCACTGATCATACAAAGGCAGATTGTAATCTGACAGTTCACCAAAACCATGTAGCATTATTAATGAATCATTATTACCATTAAAGTCGCTGCCTAGGCAAAAACAAACACAAGTACCCCCTTACCCCTCTTGGAGCCAAACCATCCCAGAGTCCCTGATCACCAGCAAGCCTTGTATAGCATAGCCCCTACCCCCTTCAGTCACAGCCACTCCTGCTACTTCAATGTAGGGGTGTGATGAGGCCTGGAGCATCCTCCCCCCCATTTCAGTGAATGAAGAAGGAATGACCAGTCAATATGACTGACACTGTGCATCCATTTCACACGTCAGGGGACTCCATCTCAGGATCCAATAACTTTTTTTTAATTCTTTATTGAGTACAGACAAAGGTTTTAACAATAGACAATACAGGGTATAGGAAGATTCAGCACGCCGGCTAGGTAACATTCGGGATGTGTCAACCCCCGTCCTCTTCTACGTTTTACTATACATAATTCAGTCACATACACTCTACTCTTAAACATTGGCAACCTTCATATCCGGAGTGGAGTCTTAAGATGCGAACTCAGAACCTCTACTCAGATTCCTCGCTGGGACCAAATTGTGTTCTATTTGCCTTTTCCCATATGTGGTCTGCTCGCCAGCGCTACCAGGGCACGAGCGGGGCTCCATGAGTTTCCTCTTGTTATAGGCCATCAGCAATTTTGCATCAAGCTCAGTGTAGTGATCGACTGGGGGCATCACCCAACCTGGGCTAGATCACTAGAGTCAGCAAATAGAGAAGGAAGAATGAGGGGAAGAGAGAAAACACGTGTGATGTAAAGAAGAGAAGGGAGTAGAGGGAAGGGGGGAAAGGGAGAGAGGGGGAAGTGGTTGGACTGAGGGGTGGTAAAAAGTGGGAAGGAGAGCCATGACTGCTTGTTTCACCGCCAGTGGGGGGGGGGGGGGGGGAGGTATTGGCCAAGAAGCAGCATTCCAGTGAAGAGTCTCGAATTAGTTCCTATGCCGTCCTCCTGTACCGTATCGGAACATATACCAAGGAGTCCATACAATTCTGGTCTCCTCTTCTTTATCTTGGATGGCAGCTGTCAGTTCCTTCATTTTCTTTATTCTATCTACTTCCTTGACCCAATCATTTTCTGTTGGGATGTTCTTGGTTTTCCATAGTCTGGGGAACAGTGCATTAATCAGATTTCTCAGTATTGATTTCTTGTAATTAGTAATACTACAACCAGTATGGAGCAGGAGCATGAGTGCCGGGCAGCACGGGACTTGTGAGCCCGTTACCTTTGCCATAGTTTCCGAGATTTTTGCCCAAAAAGGTGCGATTTTGGGACATGACCATAGAATGTGGAGCAGTAACCCTTCCTCTGATTCACATCTCCAGCACATAGGTGAGGATCCTGGGAAGATGTACGCTAACCGTTCTGGTGTGTAGTACCATCTAGTTAAGTATTTGTAATTAGTTTGAATTTGTGCAGAGATTGATGATTTGTAGGCTAATGACAAATTTTTTCCAGGCTTCAGTTGTGAATGTCCTGCCTAAATCTTTTTCCCATTCTCTACAAAAACTGGGGGCCAAGTTCTGCTCTTCATCTATTAGTTGGTATATCTGTGAAATTACCCCTCTTGGGGGGCGTTGCATATAGTCATTTTCTCGAATTGCGTAAGGTCTCGCCCTAGTAAATTTTTAGGTCCTACCCTTTGTAGGAAATGCTGGAAGAGGAGTAAGTACCAAGGGTCCAGGTGAAGGTTGTTCCACGTATTCCTTAGTTCCTCAATACGGCGCCAGTCTCGTCCTTCTATTAGGTCTGTTCCCAGGTCCCACCAGCCCCCCGTTGCTCGCGGCTTCTGGCTGAGAGGGAGTTCTGGGTTGCCTATTATTGGGATCAGAGGAGATGGCCAAGGTGAGATTTCCTCCCCTCTCCTAACTCCATCCCATACATCAAGGGTAGCTTTAACCAGTGGGTTAAGACCCGCCCATCTGCTTGAGGTTACTGACAACCATGGGATCTCTTTTAACGGGGTCCCCGTCGAACCTGCATCCACTTTAACTCATTTCTTAGTTTCTCCGTTTCTCATCTAGTCTACTGTTCTCTGCAGGTGGGCTGCTTGCCAGTATTTCTTTAGTTTTGGTACTGTCAGTCCTCCTCTGGATCTAGGTCGTTGTAGCAGAGTGAATTTGATTCTCGGCTTCTTGTTTGCCCATATGAAGTGTATGAAAATCGTATTTACATTTTTGAAGTAGCTTGCTGGTATATGGCATGGAAGAGTTTGGAACAAGTATAAAATTCTAGGCAGGATTGTCATTTTTATGGCACTCATCCGTCCCAGCCACGTAAGTGTGAGGGTGCTCCAGCTTGATAGGTCAGACTTAACTTTGTTGAGTAGTGGGATGAAGTTATACCGGAAGATTTCACTAACTTCACTCGGAATCTTTGTGCCCAAGTAAGTCAGAACTGATGGTGTCCACTTGAATGGGAAGCAGGTTCTGATGGGCGCTAACACGGCTTCTGGCAGCTCCACGTTGAGTGCCTCTGATTTCTCAAAGTTGATTTTAAAATTAGAGAGATTTCCAAAAGTTTCAAAATCTTTCATCAGGACCGGGAGTACTATCGTTGGATTGGAAATAAAGAACAAAAGATCATCTGCATATGCAGATATCTTATGTTCGACTCCCTTCACAAAAATCCTTTAAGGTCTGTGTTGTTTCTTACGTGTCTCAAAAAGGGTTCTACCACCAGGGTGAAAATCAGGGGTGACAAGGGGCAACCCTGTCTGGTTCCATTAGCTATCTGGAAGGGGGAAAGGCTGCCGTTTACTTTTAGCCTAGCCTGGGGAGCAGAGTATATACCCAGGATGTGATTGAGCACTCTACCCTGGAGTCCAATGTGCTTCAGCACTTCAAATGCAAAATTCCAGTCCACCCGGTTGAGCGCTTTTTCAGCGTCGGTGGACAATAACATCATAGGGAAATCATCCATCCTCGACCTATGTATCAGGTTCAGGGTCCTAATCGTGTTATCCCTGGCTTCCCGCATTGGTCCCCATCTATTAGGTTGGGTAGGTAGGCCGCCAAGCTAGTTGCCAGGATTTTGGTGAGCAATTTGAGGTCTACATTCAATAGTGAAATAGGACGGTAGCTTTTGCAATTCAGAGGGTCTTTTCCTGTTTTGTGTATGACGTGGGCTTCCAATGCTTCTGTTGGGAATAACATGGGTTAGTCCTCTCCTGCGGTTGTATTAAAAGCACAGAGGAATTGTTTGTTCAGGATGCTCTCAAATTTTTTGTAATAAGCAATAGTGAGTCCGTCTGGGCCAGGTGACTTCCCGTTCGGGGATGCTTTTATCGCCTGATGCAATTCAGTGCCTGAGATTGGCTCCCCTAATTTGTTGATAGCCTCATCATCTAATGTTGGCATACTGGAGGCAGTTATGTATTGTCGTATTCGGGACAAGTCCCTCTGGGTGTTCCCCACTCCCTGCAGTCTTAAGTTGTATAATCCATGATAATATTGTTGGAATACCTTGGCAATGTCCTCCATTTTGTGCTTTTTCTGTTGCTTTGCGTCCATTATTGCTTCAATGTAGTTGGGGGATTGTTGCTTCCTCCAGACTCTGGCAAGAAGCGAGCCGCTTTTGTTTCCCCATTCATAGTAAAATCATTTACATTTCTTTATGGTGAAAGCTGCCTTGTTCAGTAACAAGGAGTTTAGCCATTCTCTGCTGGTGGTTAGCTCTTGTAGTGTGCCTCTTAGCTGGGATTCTTTATGTCTTTGTTCGAGGTTTTGGATTTTCAAGAGTAGGCGGTATTCCTCTTATCACTGCCTTGTGTGCCTGCCATACGACTATTGGGGACACTTCCCCTGAGCAATTCAGCATGAAATATTCAGTAAGGGCAGTTTGGATCGCTTGCTCCGTTACCGAGTCCCTTAGTAGGCTTTCATTTAGGCGCCACTCCCCTTTACCCTTTTCAGCCGTGGTCAGGGATAACCAGACTTGGCCGTGGTCTGATAGCTACGCTGGTCCGATATCAGAGTTGGTCACTCTGGGTAGTAGATTATGGGAAATTAGTATGTAGTCCAGCCTCGCATAGGTCGAGTGGACCGCTGAAAAATGTGAATAGTTTCTTTTCTTAGGGTTAAAGATTCTCCAAGGATCACACAGTTGTAGTCTATGTACAGCCTGTTTCACCTTCCGTAGTCCTCCATACGGTATAGACGACTTGCTGGTTCATGAGTCAAGAAGCGGGTCTAGGGTGACGTTTAGGTCTCCTCCCAAGAGTAATTTCCCCTCTTGGAAGTCAGACAACCTCTCTAAGAACTGCAATAAAAAATCTACCTGGCTACTGTTGGGAGCGTATACTGAGGCCATTGTATACATCTCTCCCGAAATTGTAACTTTGATCATTATGTATCTGCCCTCATTATCCGTAGAGGTTTCCAGCTTCTGGAAAGGGACATCTCTGGCTAGTAATATCGCCACTCCTTTGGATTTAGAGGTCAGGGAGGAGCTTGCGTAGAGCTGTGGAAAAATACAATTCTGTGAAATACTCACCTGTAGAATTGGTATTATAAGTATACAGTACGTCCTGCTCCAAATAGATTACTTACACTTGGGTTATCCTCCGCCAGATGGCGCTGCACTGCAGAGACATGTAAAACAGGCTCCTGCCGGCCCCTCAAATACCCGGGGACCTCCCACAAATCCCCAGTATTGAAAAGCAGTGAACAAGAAGCCGGGAGAATTTAACCACCCAAAAACTGGTAACTATAACAATGATAGCAATCACCATACAGGGGATCCAGAATAATGCAAAAACCAGGGTGGGGTGGAGCAGGACGTACTGTATACTTATAATACCAATTCTACAGGTGAGTATCTCACAGAATTGTATTATTCTTAGTATACAGTACGTCCTGCTCCAGATAGATTACTTACACTTGGGACATCCAATAGCAGTGTCCATAAAGCAGGGTGGGATCCCCAACAAAAAAGATAACAGCAGACAGATTAAACCACTGCCGCCTGCAAAACCTTTCGGCCAAAAACAGCATCAGCTGAGGCCCTAACATCAACCTTGCAAAACTTTGAAAAGGTATGAACAGAAGACCAAGTAGCGGCCTTGCAAACTTGTTCAACAGAAGCCTGGTGCTGGAAGGCCCAAGAGGGACCAATAGCATGAGTAGAATGAGCAGTAAGGCGGAAGGGAGGATTCTTCGCCTTAGCAGAATAGGCCTGAATCACAGCCTGACGAATCCATTTACTGATAGTAGACTTGGCAAGAGCCAAACCCTTCCTAGGACCAGAAGGGACCACAAAAAGAGCATCAGTTTTCCTGAAGGACGCAGTTACTAGGTAATACTTCAGACACCTGACCACATCCAAAGAATGCAAAACCCTTTCCTTAGCATTGCTAGGATTAGGGCACAAAGAAGGGAGAACAATATCTTGATTCAAATGAAAAGCAGACACCACCTTAGGCAGAAAATCTGTCTTAAAGTGGAACACCACCTTATCCTGGTGTCTCTCAAAGTATGGGGGCTGGATAGACAGAGCCGCCAGCTCAGACACACGCCTGACCGAAGTAATAGCTACCAGAAAGACAACCTTGAGGGTAAGTACAGCCAGAGCTGCATTGTGAATAGGTTCAAAGGGAGCACCTTGCAAGGCAGACAAGACCAAGTTCAAATCCCAAACAGGGACCATAGGTTTTCGTGGGCGACGCACATGAGTAACCCCCTGAAAGAAAGTCTTAACCAATGAATGCTGAGCAAAAGACTTCTGAAAGAAGACAGACAGGGCAGAAACCTGACACTTCAAGGTACTGAGTTGGAGACCCGACTCCAACCCATGCTGTAAAAACTCCAGAACCCTGGGAACTGAGAACACCCGACAGGGAAGAGACCTAGACTCACACCAGTCAATGTAGGTACGCCAAACCCTATAATAGATGGAAGAAGAAGTTTTCTTCCTAGCCTTCACCATGGTCTCAACCACTGAGGCAGACAAGCCTTTCTCCATCAAGATGGAGGTTTCAGCAGCCAGGCTGTCAAAGCCAGAGTTTGTAAAATGGGATGGCGTAAGGGGCCCTGAGTGAGCAGATCTGGCACTCCTGGCAGGACGTACTGATCTACTGCCATCTGCACCACGTCTGCGAACCACACTCTTCTTGGCCACCTGGGGGCCACCAGAATCACTGGCACCCCTTCCAGAGCAATCTTGCGCAGGATCCTGCCCAGCAGGGGGAATGGAGGAAAGACATACAGGAGCCGAAATTCCTGCCATGACATGGACAGAGCATCTGTGGCCAAGGCCAGAGGATCCTGAGACAGGGAGACAAAGGCCTGGAGCTTGTGATTGTGACGGGATGCAAACAGATCCACAACCGGTAGACCCCAACGGTGACACAGGGACTGGAATACCCTGTTGCAGAGGGACCACTCACCCTGACGAGAGGTCCCCCTGCTCAGAGAGTCTGCCAGTAGATTCTCTGCCCCCGGGATGTACACAGCCGAAATGCATTGAACATTGGCCTCCGCCCATGTCAGAATCCGCGACACCTCCTGGAGGGCCCCCCTGCTCCGGGTCCCTAACTGATGGTTGATGTAGGCAACCGCCGTTTTGTTGTCTGAGCGCACCTGCACAGACAGACCCCTCAGGTGATTGGTCAACTGCTCCAATACCAACCTGATTGCCCGTAGTTCCAGAATGTTGATGGGTAAGTGGGCCTCCTGAGGGCCCCACCTCCCCTGGAACCGCAGGGACTTCCAGAATCCCCCCCATCCTGACAGACTGGCATCCGTGGTGACCGTCTCCCAGGAGGGGGGCAGAGAGGACCTGCCCCCCAGCAAGTTCCTGTGGTCCAGCCACCACGAAAGGGACCGTCTGACCAAGGGGGGGAGCACACAGACCCCGTCCAAGGACGTTGGGTCCTTGTCCCATACTGACAGAAGGTGAAGTTGTAGAGGCCTCAAATAGAACTGAGCAAAGGGCACCGCCTCAAAGCACGCCACCATCAGGCCCACCAACTGCATTCCCTGCCTGAGGGAGGACTGGGGACACGATAGCAGGGAGCTTCCACCTTCAGTTGAGGAAGGAATATCCTTGACTGAATCGTATCCAGAATCATTCCCAGGAATGGGGTCACCGAGGAAGGGGACAGAGAGGACTTGGGGTGATTGATCACCCAGCCGAAGGACTCCAGGGTGGACACCACCAGCTGAGTGTCCAACTCTGCCTGCTGTAAAGACCGAGAGGTGATGAGTATGTCGTCCAGGTAGGGCAGCACGCGTATGCCCCTTGACCTTATCAGAGAGACATCACCCCCGCCAGCACCTTGGTGAACACTCTGGGAGCTGAGATGAGGCCAAATGGCAAGGCCACAAATTGGTAAAGTTGGTCTTCCAAAGTGAATCTGAGAAACCTTTGGTGTCCCGGGAACACAGGGATGTGAAGGTAAGCATCTTTGATGTCCACAGACGTCATGAAATCCCCTGGGCACAGGGAGCCGATGGCCGAGCGCAACGTTTCCATGCGAAAGCGCCTGTTCTTGACAAATCTGTCGAGGATCTTTAAATCCAGAATGGGCCTGACTGACCCATCTTTTTTGGGAACTGTGAAAAGGTTGGAATAGAACCCCTTGCCTCTTTCTCTTAAGGGGACCCTGCAAATGACCCCCAGATCCAGAAGGCCTTGCACGGCCTGCATCAAGACCCGAGCTGAGACAGGGTCCTGGGGGATCCGGGACCTGACAAATCTTGTGGGGGGCCACACAGCAAACTATCTTGCAACCAGAGGGCACTACCTCCTGAATCCACCGGTCTGAGATGTGGTGCCTCCAGAGGTGCGCAAAGTGCTGTAGCTGTCCCCCCACCCTGACGGGTGAGGGCGCCCCATCATGCCTGAGGGGGCTTGGGAGAGGATTTGGGCCTAGACCCCCAGGAGGAGCCAGGACGTCGTCCTCTGCTCCTGTGCCAGGAATCTGTACGAGCCCCCGCGAAGGACACCCCTTTTCCCTGCTTAGCACCGCGGTAGGGGAGTGAAAGGGGACCCTGGCCCCAAAAGGGGTAACTTACCTCCTTTTGCAAAAAGGTCTAGGCGGTCCCCAAACAGGCGTAGCCCCTTAAATGGAAGCCCAGTAAGGGCCTTCTTTGCAGCATTGTCAGCAGCCCACTGGCGCAGCCAAACCGCGCGGCGTATAGCTACCGCCAAGGCAGAAGTTCTGGCACACATCCTAATGGCATCATCCATTAGGATATCCAGATAGGATAAAGTTTACAAACACATCACCGTTAGACAGTGCATTAAGTGTATCAGGTGGCAATTCATCAGAACCTTCAAGTGCACTTCTGATCAGACGTAATGGCCGAGGTGCAAACCGGGCGCAGTGCCGCCCCCCCCAAATGCAAAGGCATGGCATGCCAATTGGTCAATGCGCCGGTCCTCGGCATCCCGCAGCGTAGTAGTGTCAGGGGAGTGCATAATAGAGGTGTTAGACAGCCCTAGAATAGGAGCATCGACCTCAGGGGGCGATGACCAGTGCTTGACCATATCAGCAGGAAAGGGATACTTTCTGTCCCAACTCTTAGGTATACCGGGAAGTCTACTGGGACGTTCCCACTCCTTAAGCACGAGGTTATTGAAATGGGTTTGCTCCGGAAACTCCAAACGAGCCTTAGCAGTATGAAAAAGCTCACCCCTTTGCCTGGGAGCCGCAACAGGGGGAGAGATGGACAAAACCTCAAAAATCTGAACCAGCAGTCTGTCAGTATCATCCGGGGTCCAGGGGTCAGAGCCAGAATCGTCATGACCCCTGAGTCTCTCGTCAGATGACCCCGAGTCAGAGAACAGCTCCCCTTCGTCCGATTGGGTGTAGCCATATAGGTGCAACAACTCAGACTCCATAGGGAACAGAGTGGCATCAGGGGTTAAGTGACGCTTTTTAGCGGAGGCCTTACGCGCTAAGGTATTAGCAATCAATTTTTCAACACTGGCCAGTCTAGCAGACACATCAGGTTGAGAATCCCCGCTTGTATGTAATTCAATGGGGGTGAGACTCAAGCTTAGGGGAGTAGGTGAAGTGAGAAGAGGTGCAGGCCCAGCCACCGGAGGTGCGGGTTGCAACGTTAGCGCCTGCTGTGCGCAAGAAACACAGACCCGTGCGCTGTCACCGCTAATGATAGGCGAGACCCCACAAGCTACACACAGCCGGGCTTGTCCCGAAGGAACCCCGGTCACATTATCCTGGGATGCCTCCATATGGTGATTAATAGGCACAATAGGCCAGTAGGGATTGACGCTGTAAGCTACCCTGGATGCCCCAAAGACCCGCTAGGGAAGTGGGAGTAATTATACTAGGCCCGACTAACAATTACACCGGGCCGGGAGAAGCCACTGGATTCACCCGTCTGAAAGACACAATGAGAAGAAGGGGCGTCAGAACCATGCACAGTAAGTAATGAGCATAAAAGTCGCCCGCGAGGGCACTTACAGACCGCGGAAGGGGGGCGTTACACGCGCGCGACTGTACAAAATGGCGCCAAACGAACCTCAAAGGGCGGGCCAGAGCGGGCCGTGACGCGGAGCGCGCCAGGCCCTCACCCCCTCGAAGAGCGCGAAGCCCACAGACAGCAGCCAATGATAACGCAGAAGCATCTGAGGTAACGCCGCCGTCCGGCGCGGACATCCAAATGAAGGAAAAGACGCACGCGGCGGCCATTGTAATAGTAAGCGCGCGGCGGCTGACACCACATATCTAGTCATACACGTAATCACTATACGCACTGACTCACACCCCCCCCCCTCTTTCCCCCACGAAGGCTACGGGGAGAATGAGGGAGGATGGCGGCCCTTTGTACGGGACCCACCGCTACACGAGGCATGTGACAATAATGCGGGAGGGGCATCCCATAAAGGCTCACCATCAGCCTATACTGCCTACCCTTTGGTGGGGGACTGCGGTGGAGCAGCGCTCCATAAGCACGCATGGTGCCGCCTACCTTCACCTGACCAGCGCAGCCCAGGCTGGGAGGCACATCACACGAAGGACGGGTGGGAATAGTCCAACAGGGCCGCAGGCTAATAGCCCCGCTCACCTGTGAGAGAGTGATAATTTCATGTCTTCGCAGTAAGCACAGCAGAGAAATCTGGGGATTTGTGGGAGGTCCCCGGGTATTTGAGGGGCCGGGAGGAGCCTGTTTTACATGTCTTTGCAGAGCAGTGCCATCTGGCGGAGGATAACCCAAGTGTAAGTAATCTATCTGGAGCAGGACGTACTGTATACTAAGAATAATACCATTTTGTGAATACTCACCTGTAAAATGGGTATTATAAGTATGCCACACACCCCGCTTCAAGACATTCATTACACTTGGGTATACTGACCTGTAGATGGCGATCTTGCAGAGATAACAAAAAAAAAGGTCAGACCCTCCCGGCCCATAAATACCTGGGACCTCCCACTCATTCCTCAGTATAAAAATAGCAGTAAGACCAAGGGACCAGGAAAGCCAATAAAAACTAACAAAGGTTCACCATATAAAGGATCCAGAATACAAAAGGGCAGGGTGAAGCGGGGTGTGTGACATACTTATAATACCCATTTTACAGGTGAGTATTCACAAAATGGTATTATTCTAAGTATGTCACACACCCTGCTTCAAGACATTCATTACACTTGGGACATCCAATAGCAGTGTCCATAAAGGGCGGGGATCCAAAAAAACAAGGCGCAAACTTAAACCACTGCAGCTTGCAGAACTTTGCGGCCAAAAACAGCATCCGCTGAGGCCCGAACATCAACCTTGTAAAACTTGGAAAAAGTGTGAACCGAAGACCAAGTAGCAGCCTTACAAACCTGCTCAACAGAAGCCTGGTGCTGGAAGGCCCAGGACGCCCCAACAGCACGAGTAGAATGAGCAGTAACATGAAAAGGGGGAATCTTCCCCTTAGCAGAATAGGCCCCAACAATGGCCTGGCGAATCCATTTACTAATGGAAGTCTTGGCAGGAGCCAAACCCTTCCTAGGCCCAGAAGGCACCACAGAAAGGGCGTCAGTCCTACGAAAAGGAGAAGTAGCCACCAAATAGTACTTCACACAGAGGACCACATCCAAAGAATGCAAAACCCTCTCCTTGTCATTGCTGGGCTTAGGACACAAGGAGGGAAGAACAATATCCTGATTCAAATGAAAAACAGAGACCACCGTAGGAAGGAAATCTGGTTTGAAGTAGCAAACAACCTTGTCCTGATGCCTCTCAAAGTAAGGAGCCTTAATAGACAAGGCTGCCAACTCCGAAACACGACGAACGGAAGTGATGGCAACCAGAAAAACAACCTTCTGAGTAAGCGTAGAAAGTGCAATATCCTGTAAAGGTTCAAAAGGAGGACCCTGCAAGGCAGACAAAACCAAATTCAAATCCCAAACTGGGAGCAAAGGCTTCCTAGGAGGCCACACATGCGTAACCCCCTGGAAAAAGGTCTTAACCAGAGGATGAAGAGCAAAAGACTTTTGAAAGAAAACCGCCAGGGCAGAAACCTGCCCCATTCAGCATACTAAGCTGCAAACCTTGGTCCAGACCATGTTGCAGAAATTCCAAAACCCTAGGGATAGAAAACGCCCTGCAAGGCAAGGCCCTGACCTCACACCAATCAATATAAGACCTCCAAGTCCTATAAAAGATGGAAGAGGAAGACTGCTTCCTAGCCCTAACCAGAGTCTGAATGACAGCATCAGAAAGACCTTCCTCCCTCAAGATGGAGGTTTCAGCAACCACGCCGTCAAAGCCAGCGTTGGTAAATTGGGGTAGAGCAGTGGCCCCTGAGTGAGCAGATCCGGCAGAAGGGGCAGGTCTAACTGATCCTCCGCCAACCTTACCACGTCTGCGAACCAAACCTGTCTTGGCCACCTTGGAGCCACCAGCATTGCTGACGCGCCCTCTAGGGCCAGCTTGCGCACCACTCTGCCCACCACGGGAAACGGAGGAACAGGTACAGAAACCCCAGATCCCTCCAGTTCAGAGACATGGCATCCACTGCCAGAGCCAGTGGATCCCACGAGAGAGACACAAATGCCGGAAACTTGTGACGAGAGGCAAAGGGTCCACCTTCGGAGACCCCCCACCGGAGGCAAAGCGAGCGAAACACCTTGAGGCAGAGCGACCATTCCCCCCGGTGAGATGACCCCCTGCTCAGGGAGTCCGCCTCCGTGTTCTCCACTCCCGGAATGTACACCGCCGAGATGCATGGGACATTGCTCTCTGCCCAGGCAAGGATCAAGGACACTTCCCTGAGGGCACGCCTGCTGCGAGTCCCTCCCTGGTGATTGATGTAGGCGACCGTCGTCCAATTGTCCGACCGAACTTGAACCGGTAGTCCCCGTAACTGATGAGTCAAGTCAGCCAGAACCAACCTGAGGCCCCCACAGTCCCTGAAACTGAAGATCCTTCCAAAATCCCCCCCAACCTGACAGGCTGGCATCCGTGGTGACCGTCTCCCAACGAGGGGTCAGAAAGGACCTGCCCCTCTTCAGATTGCTTGGTTTCAGCCACCACCGAAGGGAACGCCGCACCCGGGGGGACATCAGAAAGAACTGATCCAATGACAGCGGGGACCTGTCCCAGGCCGCTAAGAGATGGAGCTGGAGCGTCCTTGTGTGAAACTGGGCAAAGGGAACCGCCTCGAACGACGCCACCATCAATCCCACCACCATCAATCCCACGAGTCGCATCCCTAGCTGGATGGACGGACGGGGAATGGATAGAAGACGCTGAGTCAAATCCTGAATCAGAAGAACCTTGGCTCGGGGTAGAAAATACCATTTTGTGAGTACTCACCTGAAAAATGGATATTATCGGTGTACCACACACCCCGCTTCCCTTTTAATACTTACGATCGGGTTACTCCACCAGCAGGTGGCGACGTGCAGGGAGAAGTCTTGAAAACGAGCCCCTTCCGGCCTATATATACCTGGGACCTCCCACTGAATCACCAGTTATTTAAAAAGCAGAAAGACAAGGTACCAGGAAATCCAACGGTAACCTCAAAATAAAGAAAAGCTTCACCATATAAAGAATTCGGGATACCAAAAAGGGCGGGTGAAGCGGGGTGTGTGGCACACCGATAATATCCATTTTTCAGGTGAGTACTCACAAAATGGTATTATTCTCGGTGTGCCACACACCCCGCTTCCCTTTTAATACTTACAATCGGGACATCCAAAAGCAGTGTCCACAAGGGATGGGTATCCAAAGGCAAGGTGAAGCATAACTTAAATGACTGCAGTCTGCAGAACTTTGCGGCCAAGCACAGCATCCGCTGAGGCCCGCACATCAACCTTGTAAAACTTAGAAAAAGTATGAAGAGAAGACCAAGTAGCGGCCTTACAAACTTGTTCAACAGAAGCTTGGTGCTGAAAAGCCCAAGACGCTCCAACGGCGCGAGTAGAATGAGCAGTGATATGAAAAGGGGGAACTTTCCCCTTAGCAGAATAGGCCGCAATAATGGCCTGACGTATCCATTTGCTAATGGAAGATTTGACCGGCGCCAAACCCTTCCTAGGCCCACAGGGCATAACAAAAAAGGCATCAGTCTTACGAAAAGGAGAAGTAATAATCAAATAGTACTTAACGCAGCGTACTACATCCAAACAATGCAAAACCCTCTCCTTGTCATTCTTAGGCTTAGGACACAGGGAGGGAAGAACAATATCCTGATTCAAATGAAAAGCAGAAACAACCTTAGGAAGAAAGTCTGGTTTGAACCGAAAGACCACCTTGTCCTGATGCCTCTCAAAGTAGGGCGCCTGAATAGACAAGCCCGCCAACTCCGAGACACGCTGAACCGAAGTGATAGCTACCAAGAAGACAATCTTCTGAGTCAGGGTAGACAAAGCAATATCCTGCAAAGGCTCAAAGGGAGGAGCCTGAAGAGCAGAAAGAACCAAATTCAAGTCCCAAACAGGGAGTAATGGTTTCCTGGGAGGCCGCACATGCGTAACCCCCTGGAAAAAAGTTTTAACTAAGGGATGAAGCGCAAAACGCTTCTGAAAAGAGATAGATAAGGCAGAAACCTGCCCTTTCAAAGTACTCAGCTGAAGACCAGAGTCCAGCCCTGATTGTAAAAACTCCAGAATCCTGGAGACCGAAAAGACCCTACAAGGCAAAGACCTAACCTCACACCAAGCGATATAGGCTTTCCAAGTCCTATAGTAGGTGATAGAAGAAGACCTCTTTCAGGCAGCGATCAGAGTCTTAATAACAGAGTCAGAAACACCCTCCTCCTCCAAGATGGAGGTCTCAGCAGCCAAGCCATCAAAACCAGCGTTGGTAAACTGGGGTAAGACAGCCGACCCTGAGTGAGCAGATCGGGCCGAAGAGGCAGAACGAGCTGATTCACTGTCAGCCAAACGATGTCTATGCACCACACTCATCTTGGTCCTCTTGGGGTCACAAGAAAGGCGGACACCCTTTCCAGAATCGGCTTCCGTACCACTCAGCCTAGCATGAGTATCGGAGGAAACAGGTACAGAAAACCCGGGTTCCCCCGGCTCAGGGATATGGCTTCTGCCGCCCGAGCCAGAGGATCCTGGGAGGGTGACACAAAGATCGGGAGCCTGCAATTGTGGCGAAAGGAAAACAGGACCACCTCCGGTGTCCCCCACCGGAGCGGACTGCAGACTGCCGAGAGACAAGGAACATGCGTCTTCGTCCAGGTCAGGATCAGGGACTCCACTCTGAGAGCACCCAGACTGGAAGTCCCTCCCTGATGATAGAAGTAAGCAACCGCTGCTTTACTGTCCGAGCGTAGCTGAACCAGAATGCCCAGACCATGATGGGACAAAAGAGCAAGAACCAGACGGAAGGCTCTCAGCTCCAGAACAGACGGCCGAGGATTGGAAAGAAGGATCCAAACCAACTCCTGAATCAGACAGACCTTGGACTGAGTGAGCAACACCCTGTGTTGACCGAAATCCGACCGTATTCCCCGAAAGGACACCACCCTGGCTAGAGCAAGGGGGGACCTGGGAAGTTTGAAAAACTTCAGATGCAGGACGGGCCAAGCTGACCCGTCCTTCTAGGGGACTGCGAAGAGAATGGTGTAAAAATCGAGGCCCACCTCTAAGTGCGGCACCGGCCGGATGACCGCCATTTCCAGGAAAACCCGTGAGGGAGGGCGAGACTCGAACTCCGGTCTGTAACCGGGCGACACTACCTCCCAGATCTATGTGTCCGAAGACTCCCGGCCTTAAACCAGGGAGGAGTGTCGCAATTGTCCCCCCACCCGCACGGGTGAGGGCAGCCCCTCATTGCTGAGCGGGCTTAGCAGTAGGTTTGGGCTTGGCGCCCCAGGACTGACCGGGACGGCCACAACCTCTTCCCCGGGACCAACCTACAGCCCCGGTAACGGGAAGGGAAGCCCCTCTGCCCGCTCTGGCTCCTCGAAAGGAGGGACTAAAGGAACTCGCACCCCTGAAGGAGCGACGAGGTTTCTTGAATTGAGGCAACTTACCATCCTTGGTAAAAGCATCCAATTTCTCGCCAAAAAGGCGTAAACCTACGAAGGGTAGCGCTGTAAGCGCCCTCTTAGAATTAAGGTCCGCCGTCCACTGGCGCAGCCATATAGACAGACGAATAGCCACCAGCAATGCCGCTGTCCTGCTACTCGTCGCAAGAGCATCGTCCTGAGCAGTCAGGGCAAAAGAAACAAACGACTCACACTGCTTGAGAGAGCTAATCATATCACAAGTGGGATCAAGATCTGCAAGCAGATCCCTAATCATGGCTCTAACAGCCAGCAAAAGAAGCGCTGAAGCACAAATTGGATGTAGTGTTGAGCCGGCACTGATAAAACCATGGTGAGCCAATTGATCAATCCGACGATCCTCACCATCCTTAATGGTAGTGGTGCCAGAAAGGTGCAACGCAGCCGGGCCAGTCAACCCCAACACCGGGGTGTCGACTTCGGGGGGCACTGACCAAAGCTTCACCAAGTCCTCCGGAAAGGGATAACGCTTATCCCAATTAGGAGGAGTTCCAGCCAGGCGCGTGGGTTGTTCCCATTCCTTAAGGACAAGCTTCTCAAAGTGCTGTTGCCTGGGAAACACCAAACACGGCTGGGGTACATCAAACAACTCACCTTTTGGCAGAGGGACCACCGCAGGCGGATCCAAGGCCAAAACTTTAAACATTTAAGCCAAAATGGAAGGAGTGTCAAGGGACACCCCCACAGCCTGATCACCAGCAGTATCAAACAATAGCTGGTCTGCAGGCTCATCCGATTCCTCAAGAAGTTCCCCCTCCTCATCAGGGGGACAATCGGAATAATCCAAAAATTCAGATACCTCATCCTCCGGGGCAGGTACTGCCGGAGCAAGGTGCTTCCGCTTTGCCGTAGCCTCCTGAGCCACTGAAGCGGAGATAATTTTCTCGAGGTTGGCCAACCGCGCATGCACCTCGGAATGCGAATCCCCATTTTTGACAGTGTCACACAAGGTCCGGACTAGGTTGGGGGGGGATAGGAGATGACGGAAATTGGGAGGAGCCAGAAGCCGGAGCAACGGACTGGCGCGCAATATTCTGCTGAGCACATGGAACACATAATATGACATCGCCTGGGAGCGGAACCCCACAGCCCCCACACAACTTGGATGGTCCCGAGGAGCCATTTCCGGTAACATTGGAAGCCTCCATATGGTGAATTTATGGTATTCGCAACAACCCAGGGTTTTACGCAATAAGCAACCCGGGATGCCCCTTTATAATTAAAGTCCCGGAAGTGGGAGGATTTTTTTTTTTTTTTTTAAACCTAGGAAAAATCCCAATTTAGAGACTAAGACTAGCCAGGTATAACAGACCGGGAGAGCCACTGCAGTGAGGGGATCCCAGAATCTGTGGGGGAAAAGAGACCACAGTCAGTCCCCCAGCTACAATCATACATAACCAATAAGGCAAACATATATGGCTAGCTTAAACATCTTGAATAAATACACATGACACATGTAATTTCAAGGCAAAGCAGAGTGCAAAAAATCAGAGCACATACTGTGTAAAAATATATGCCCCTACATATATATATATATATAATGTGTATATATATATATATATATATATATATATATATATATATATATATATAGTGTGTGTATATATATATATATATATATATATATATATACACACACACATACCTACACACTACACATCAAATATATATATATGCGAATACACACCACAAAGGTAAAGTGAACAATCGCAGCCACTGGAGTACATATCCCACCTATGTGAGAAAACAACATCCCCACAAGTAGAAATGCCCCAGGGAGAAAAATTCTGCACAAGCAGCCATAGCATAAGAACGGCCCCACGTGCGCAATGGTGGGGCCGTTTTACCTGTGTAGTTTTCAGCTGCAAGGAAGCTCTTCCCTCACCGGCTGCAGCGTCCAGGTCTCTAATGAGACCAAGGGCGAGGGGCGGGCCCGGAGACAGCGCGTCCCGGCCACGCCCCCTTAACACGCAGAGCGAGGCTGCAGAGAGCGCGGCCCCGCCCCCTAGTGACGTGGCTCGACCAATGGCGCAACCGCAAAAGGAGGGAAAAACAAACAGTCAAAAACAGGCCCCAGCAGCCCTGGCCATGCGCTGACACAAAGACCTTTTCACAGTAAAGTAAAGCACTCATGCACATTACACACACACACCCCCCCCCCCCCCTTTAGCGAAGGGAGAAGGCCAAGCGGGAGAAGGTGACCTAAAGGGACATCGGGACAGGGGCATCCCAAATCTGGATCACCGGCCGGATAGCCGCATTGCCCCACAAGTGGGGTCGAGCGGAGGAGATAAGCTCCTAGGCACCTAAAGTGCCATCTACCTTTGCCAAGCCCGCAGCCTAGGCTGGGAGGCTTCCATTTAACTAAGCATAATAAACACACAAGAACTGGGCAGAAATAGACCAAAAGGGGATGCCGGATTTTACCCCGGCTACCTGCAAGCAGGAGACTTCATTCTTATGTCTTGTCGCTTGATGCAGAGAGAAAAAACTGGTGATTCAGTGGGAGGTCCCAGGTATATATAGGCCAGAAGGGGCTCGTTTTCAAGACTTCTCCCTGCACGTTGCCACCTGCTGGTGGAGTAACCCGATCGTAAGTATTAAAAGGGAAGCGGTGTGTGTGGCACACCGAGAATACACCCTGGCCTGAGAAGTATCCAGCGACATTCCCAGGAACTCCACCACCCTGGAGGGAGTGAGGCAGGACTTGGGATAGTTGATCACCCAACCGAAACTCTCGAGAGTGGACACCACATTCCTGGTATCCAGCTGCACCTGACTGAGGGAAGACGCCATGATGAGAAGATCGTCCAGATAGGGCACGATGCGGATACCCCTGGCTCTGAGTATGGCCATCACTCCTGCCAACACCTTGGTAAAAACCCTTGGAGCCGAGGTAAGGCCAAACGGAAGAGACACAAACTGAAAATGTCGATTGTCCACGACAAACCTGAGGAATCTCTGGTGTGCCGGAAATATTGGAATATGCAGGTAAGCATCCTTGATGTCTATAGACGTCATGAAGTCCCCCTGACGAAGTGAGTGGATGGCTGAGCGCAGAGTTTCCATACGGAACTTCCGGGGACGAACGAACCTGTTGAGCAACTTCAGATCCAGAATGGGACAAACGGATCCGTCCTTCTTGGGCACCGTGAACAAATTGGAATAGAAGCCCAGGCCCCGGTCTGAGTGGGGCACCGGGCAGATGACAGCCATGTCCAAAAGACTTGCTACTGCCGCCCGAAGCCCCTGGGCGGCCAGAGGATCTGACGGCACCCGAGAACTGAAGAATCTGTGAGGGGGCCGGAACTCGAACTCCAGCTTGTAACCGGAAGACACCACTTCCTGAATCCACCTGTCCAAGACCTCTTGGACCCAAACCTGGGAGAAGAGTAGCAGCCGTCCCCCCACCCGCAAGGGTGAGGGCGCCCCCCCTCATTGCTGAGCCGGCTTGGCAGCGGCTCTAGGCTTGGAGCCCCAACTGTGTCCTGGACGAGCCCGACCCCTGGTCCAGGAATCACTTCTGGACGAGGGGAAAGCCGAACCCCTGCAGGACTCTAGCCCCACGAAAGGACTGAGAGAAGGAAGCCGCCCCCCGAAAGGGATGACGCTGCTTCTTACGCTGAGGTAACTTACCTCCCTTTGCCACCGAATCCAATTTTTCTCCAAAGAGCCGCAACCCCACAAAGGGAAGGGCCATGAGCGACTTTTTGGACACAAAATCAGCCACCCACTGGCGTAACCAAACCGACCGGCAGATAGCCACAAGCAGAGCCGCAGCTCTGCTACACATCACCAAAATGTCGTCCAGGGCGGACAGTACAAAGGATAAAAATAACTCACAGCGCTTAAGGTCGCAAACTCCTCACTAGCCGGGTCAAGCCCAGACGAGGTCAACAATCCTCTTAACAACCGACCTGGCAGCAACCAGTACAAGCGCAGAAGCACAAACCGGCCGCAAGGCTGATCCAACACTGGCAAAACCATGACAAGCCATCTGGTCAATGCGTTTATCCTCACCATCCTTGAGAGTGCACTCCGGAGAATGGAGGACTGCGGAGCTGGACAACCCCAAGACAGGAGCATCCACCTCGGGGGGGGGGGGGGGGGGGGCACCAGTGCCTCACCGTGTCCGCCGGAAAGGGATATTTCTTGTCCCAAACCGGTGGAACACCCGGAAGCAGAGTCGGCCTCTCCCATTCCTTGAGAATGATACCATCAAAATGCTTTTGATAAGGAAATTCCAAGCGCGGCTTGGTCACTTCAAAGAACTCCCCCTGCAGCGGAGGAGCCGCCTCGGGGGGAGAAATAGCCAGGACCTCAAACATATGAGCCAGGACCCTAGCGGTATCCAAAGAATCCCCCTGGCCCTGCTCGGTATCAGCGCCCACAAACTGCTGATCATTGGAGTCATCAGACTCCTCATACAACTCCCCTTCCTCACGAGGGGAAAAATCAGACCAATCCAGGGAGTCAAAATCCTATCTATCAAAGGCATGCGCAGCCGTATACAAATGTTTTTTTTTCTTTGCCGTGGCCTTTTTAGCAACCGCACTGGAAAACATTTTTTCAAGATTGGCCAATCTGGCACACACCTCAGATTGCGACTCCCCGCCAATGACCACATCACATGGGGTATGTGTCAAGCGAGGGGGAGACGGAGAGGAGACTGGCGGAGCAGAACCGGACGCCTGAGATCCGGTCTGCCGCATAATAGACCGCTGCGCACATGGTACACATAGAAATACATCATCCCCCAAAAGGGATACCCCACACCCCAAACACAGCCTGGATTGCCCCGAGGGGGGCACAAGCCCTTTAAGCCAGCTAAAATTTAACCAGGGACCCTGGACTGGGAGAACCCCCCTTTAATATGATCAATGGTCCACCTGGAACACAAAAAACAAGCACACGCTCAGACCATGCTAGAAATAGTTAACAACAGATGAATCAGATGGCCATAAGGCCACTCACCCGACCTTCAGTACCGCATGCCTGGCACAGGGAAGGTGAAGTGTGCAGTAGGAGGAGGGAGGGCGAGCCGGCCGCGGTTCGCTTGTCGCGCCTGGCCCCTCACCCCCCGCCCAGAGGAGAAGAAGCCCTCATGGGCTCACCGCCGCCATTGCCATACAGCTCCCGGAGGCCGGCGCCAGTCAAAGTGAAAGTAAAAGCACACACACAGTAAACATACACACGCACACACACACATATAAATGATAGGAATCCATAAGGAAACCGCCCCCCTCCCCCTCTAAGGGTATCCGGGAGAGGGGGAAACCATGCCAGGGTAGGGCCAAGGGACGGGGCATCCCAAACCGGGATCACCAACCCGGATAGCCGCCTACCCCTTGTTATGGGGCCTCACGGCTCCTAAGCACCAGGGGTGCCAACTACCTTTGCCCGGACGAGCAGCCTAGGCTGGGAGGCAAGTAACTTAATAGAAGGGATCCGGGCAGAAATAGAAGAATAAAAAGTGGCCGGGAGTCATCCCGGCTACCTGCAAGGAGGAGACATCATCTTCTGACTTGCTCGCCTCTGCAGAGATGGAAAACTGGGGAATGAGTGGGAGGTCCCAGGTATTTATGGGCCGGGAGGGTCTGACCTTTTTTTGCTATCATCTCTGCAAGATCACCATCTTCAGGTCAGTATACCTAAGTGTAATGAATGTCTTGAAGCGGGGTGTGTGACATACTTAGAATAACAACGAGAGAGTGCATTAAAAGCCTCACTAGACACATCATCAGGGGCACCATCAAGGATACTTCTGAGCAGGGTCCTAATAGCTACAGCCGTAATGGCAGAGGCACAGACCGGGCGCAGCGCAGTCCCCACACACGCAAAAGCATGGGACGTCAGCAGATCAATGCGCCGGTCCTCAGCATCCGGCAGAGTAGTAGAGTCAGGAGAGTACATAACAGAGGTGTTAGATAACCCTAGGACCGGGGCATCCACCTCAGGAGGGGATGACCACCACTTCACCACATCAGCAGGAAAGGGGTACTTCCTATCCCAACTCTTAGGTACACCGGGAAGCCTGCTGGGGCGTTCCTATTCCTTGAGCACAAGGTTATTAATATGGGCTTGCTCAGGAAATTCCAAGCGTGACTTAGCAGTATGAAAAGGTTCCCCCTGTTGCCTGGGGGCCGCAACAGGGGGAGAAATAGACAGAACCTCAAAAATCTGAGCCAACAGTCTATCAGTATCATCTGGGGCCCAGGGGTCAGAGCCAGAATTGTCATGACCCCTAGGCCTCTATCAGATGACCCTGAGTCAGAGAATAGCTCCCCTTCCTCCAAAGAGGTATAGCCAGACATTTCCAAAAACTCAGCAGCTTCCATAGGGAAGAGAGTGACATCAGGCGTTAAGTGCCGCTTTTTTGCAGAGGCCTTACGCGCCAAGGTATTAGCAATTAACTTCTCAACCTAGCCAGTCTAGAAGATACATTGGGCTGAGAATCCCCACTTGTATGCAACTCAATGGGAGTGAGATTTAAGCTTGGGGGAGTAGGTGAAGTGAAACGAGGCGCAGGCCCAGCCACTGGAATGCCAGATTGTAGCGCAAGCACCTGCTCGGCACAAGGTACACAGACCCGCACGTTGTCAGCACTAATAGGGGACACTCCACAAGCTACACACAGCCGGGCTTGTCCCGAAGGAACCCCGAGCACATTATCCTGAGACGCCTCCATATGGTGATCATAGCGGCACAATAGGCCGATAGGGATTGACGCTATAAAGCAACCCGGGATGCCCCAATAGCCCGCTAGGGAAGTGGGAGTAATTAACGCAAGGCCTCACAAGTTAATTAACTAAATAGAGGGAGTAGGGCCGGGAGAAGCACAGAGGGTTCGGCCCATCTGAAAGACAGAAGCAAAGGGGAGCCGTAAGCGTACAAGTAAATAACAACGGCATAAAGCCGCCCGCGAGGGCACTCACAGACCGCGGTAGGTAGAAGCCTGTCGCGTAGCAACCGGAACCCAAAAAAAATGGCGTCGGGTATACCTCGAGGGGCGGGCCACAGGGACAGTGATGCGGAACGTGCCAAAAGCGGGCCCGCCCCCCCCAGAAGAGCGCGAAGCCATACACGCGACAAGCAGCCAATGACGGCGCACCAGCGCCTGAGGTAACGCCACCGCCAAGCGCGAAACACAGTGGAAGCGCGCGGCAGCGGCAATTTTGAGACAGACAATAAGTGCAACCAAGTCAGCGCGGCGACTGACACCAAGTATAATAAATTAATGTAGTCAAGCACAAAGTCCAATACACATACACACACCCCCTCCCTCCCCCGAGGGCTACACGGGAGAGCGAGGGAGGACAGCGGCCACTTAACAGGACCCACCGATAGACAGGGGCAAGGGGCAATAGTGAGGGGCATCCCATAGAGGCTCACCATATGCCTATACCGCCTACCCTTTGGTGGGGGTTTGCGGTGGATCAGCGCTCCTAAGCACCTGACAGCGGTGCTGCCTACCATCACCCGACCAGCGCAGCCGAGGCTGGGAGGCACATTAATAAAGGAACGGGTGGGAATAGTCCTACAGGGCCGCAGGCTAATAGCCCAGCTCACCTGCGAGAAGAGAGCCATCTTCCTGTCCTTCGCAGTCCAGACGGCAGAGAAGATCTGGGGATTGTGGGAGGTCCCTGGGTATTTGGGGGGCCGGGAGGAGCCTATTTTCGATGTCTCTGCAGTCCAGCGCCATCTAGTGGAGTAATACCAGAGTGTAATTAATCTATCTGGAGCAGGACATACTGTATACTAAGAATAAAAGATTACCTTACCTGGTACCAGCAACCAGCATTGTCCAACAGAGCTGCCAGGATTCTCTCTTCCGGGTATTTCTGGGGCATCCCAATTTAGGAGTGAATCCCCCAGGAATGCCTGGCAGCGCTAGCATGGTGCTCTCCTCCGATCAGCTTTCTATGCCATGCATACTAATGAGCAACAAGGAAAGCTGAATGGAGCGGGCACGAGAGGCATCCTCGCAGCTGCTTTCCTCCATTCAGATGGCAGAAGTGTGTATCAGACGGTTCACGTCACAATCCATGCATGCACTGTGGGACCGCCAGCAAGATAAATCAAAACGGTGATCCCTGGGGTTGGATCCATTGGGGCACCCTAAATCAAAATGCCCCCCAAAGCCTTGGGGGAGAGCTTTGCTACTACAATTATTTTATAGGCCTGTAGATCATATAACCAGATTGTAAAGTGGGTGTCCAGAATTATTTTTCAATAATTAAATAAAAATCAATTTGATGTTTTCCCCTGATCATTCGAAAGCCCTTTAAAAATCGTGGAACAGTGGAAAATGGACAAAAAGGTCATTTAGGCTGCATTCTGCCCTTCCCAATATCTGGCCAGTTTGGGGTGGTGGCCCCAGAATTCTTATGAAAGGTTTCCATTTCTTCCAACAATTATTTACATGTTTCCCCATTCGCCCTCCCTTTGGTTAGTGTTAGGTAATGCTGTCAGTCTGTTTGTGAAGAACCAGCACTCCATGAAAGTTCATGCAGAAAATTGTATTGCTATAACATCAGCATAGTACAGCAGGACCCACCGCATGTACAAGAGAAGACTCTTCTCTTGTACATGCGGTGGGTCCTGATGAAGGGGGCCCCAGTGCACCCCGAAACGTCAACTCACGTCCACTGCTGTACTATGCTGATGTTATAGCAATACAATTTTCTGCATGAACTTTCATGGAGTGCTGGTTCTTCACAAACAGACTGGTATTTGCGGCGTCTCCGCGAACCGTGCACCCGCATAATACAAAGGGTAAGAGTGCGGCTGTGCCTAGAATTATTTGCCAGGTAATGCTGTCAGACTGGTAGCACTTATTTCTTGGTGTTGGTCAGTCCACAGAAGAACCACAATGCATGGGCAGGTCAGACATTGTTACATGAAGTCCTCAATATGGAGGAGACGCTTGTGAAGACGCAGATGCACACACAGGAGTTAGGAGGCGCTGCCCCCTATGGATGGCAGAGGAATGGAGGAAGCGTCATGGAAACGCGGCTTCACCGGTGGACGGAGGAGCGTGTGGATCCTTGGAAGGGTTCTGCAGGGCGGCTCTGGAAACTGGAGGGCTGGACTTCTTCCAGAAAGCTGAGCAATGGAGAAAAAAAATCATAAAATGAAGAAGCCAGGATTTGAGTGTAAAGCACTGATTTAAAGGGACACTCCACCCCCCCACCACAAAAGAAAAGTAGCGTTGGGCTACATTTGGCACTGTCCTAAACGGTTTTCTGTGTCTAAATTGAAGAAATGGCCTAGATACAGAGCTTTACAGGTTCACATTATGACGTCTCTTCTAAATAAAGTGGGCGTGGCCCTTGGATCTGTGATGTTGCATAATAATCAGACCTCTGCACTAACAGTATGTATCTAGAGGAGGCGGAGAAAGGGGCATGAGAAGTGAGGGACCAGCAATTCTGTCCAGCTCTGCTGAGCTGATTGGGGGAGGGGAATGAAAAAGAGAACCCCACACCCCCACAGTGGCTTGTCAGGCTTACTCCGAGAATGTCATGGGACAGGGGCAGCTGTGCGACCACATCAAGAGCATGGTCGTCGAGAAATGGAATAGAAAGGTGAGGCAAACTTTGGAGCCCTGTTACGAGATGGAGGTAATGGATGACAAGCACATGGGACATGTCAGGTGAGCTGCTTGCTGCCTTGGTTTTGGCATTGCCTGGATGGTTCCCTTTTAATGCTTGTCCCACCCAACAATGTGCTTTGTTCTTTGGCGGGGTGACTTGGAATGCCCAGTTGTGTGCAACTCTGTGAACGCCTGTAAAGCCAATGACATTCCATTAAAATTTTTATTTGCCACACTGACCTAAAAAAATCTAAATGGTGTGAGTGCTGCCATCCACATCCCTTCCCCTCAGCTGTGGACTTGCCCGTGTCTACCATTCAGAAAGGGGGATCGGGAAATCCAGGGGGGTATCACACAACAGGGAATCCCAATTTGAAAAAGAGGTAGACCAAAGCCCCCCCCCCCCCCCCCCAGAGTCTCATAGAACCAAGACGGGTGTTGATACTCTTTAATACAGACCAAAACTGGTCCTAGAGTCTCCTAGCCGCTGGCAAAAAAAAAGCATGTAGGGAGGCACTCTCAACTTGATTGATCAAAAAAATACAATTTTATTAACTACATATTTACAATCACTACATACAATGCACAACATATTAAAACCCCTTAAAAACACATAAATCGAACAATAATACAATTCTGTGATTACTCACCTGGTATTATAAGTATACAGCACGTCCTGCTCCAGAAGAATCCTTAAACATGGGTTATACATCCACAAGATGGCGCTGGACTGCAGAGACAGAAAAGTGGCTCCTCCCGGCCCCATATATACCAGGGACCTCCCACAAATTCCCAGTATTGAAAAGCAGCTAAAATAAAGCCGGGAGAACTATAATAATCATAATTCAATGAACATCTGAACAATCACCATAAAGAGGTAACTAAGAATAATAACAAGGGTGGGATGGAGCAGGACGTGCTGTGTACTTACAATTCTACAGCAATCACAGAATTGTATTATTCCAAGTATACAGCACGTCCTGCTCCAGAAGAATCCTTACACATGGGACATCCAATAGCAGTGTCCGTAAGGTAGGGTGGGATCCCCCAAAAGCAACAACGGCAGATTAAACCACTGCCGCCTGCAGAACTTTGTGGCCAAAAACAGCATCAGCTGAAGCCCGAACATCAACCTTGTAAAACTTAGAAAAGGTATGAACAGAAGACCAAGTAGCAGCCTTGCAAACTTGTTCAACAGAAGCCTGTGCTGAAAGGCCCAAGAGGCACCAATAGCACGAGTGGAATGAGCAGTAAGGCGGAAGGGAGGATTCTTCTCCTTAGCAGAATAGGCTTGAATCACAGCCTGACGAATCCACTTGCTGATAGTAGACTTAGCTGGAGCCAGACCCTTCTTGGGTCCAGACGGGAGCACGAAAAAAGCATAAGTCTTCCTGAAGCAATCAATAGCCACCAAATAGAACTTCAGATTCCTAACCACATCCAAAGAGTGTAAAACCCTTTCCTTATGGTTACTAGGATTAGGACACAGAGAAGGCAAAACAATATCCTGATTGAGATGAAAAGCAGACACAACCTTAGGCAGAAAATCTGGCTGAAAACGAAACACCACCTTGTCCTGGTGTCTCTCAAAGTAAGGGGGCTTGATGGAAAGCGCCACCAACTCAGAAACACGCCTAACAGAGGTAATAGCCACCAAAAAGACTACCTTAAGCATAAGAATAGACAAAGGGGCCTCCTGCAAGGGTTCAAAAGGGGACCCCTGCAAGGTGGATAAGACCAAGTTTAGGTCCCAGACTGGTAACATAGGCTTACGTGGGGGACGCACGTGAGTAACCCCCTGGAAAAAAGTCTTGACCAGGGAATGCTGAGCAAAGGATCTTTGGAAGAAAATGGCCAAGGCAGAAGCATGACCTTTAAGAGTACTGAGTTGAAGACCCAGATCCAAACCATGTTGCAGAAATTCCAGAATCCTAGGACTAGAAAACACAAGACAGGGGAGTGACTTAGACTCGAACCAGTCAATGTAGCTACGCCAAACCCTTATAGTAGATGGAAGAAGAGGACCTCTTCCTAGCCCTGATCATGGTATTAACAACCGAGGCAGGCAGCCCTTTCTCCATCAAGATGGAGGTTTCAGCAGCCAGGCCGTCAAAGCCAGAGTTTGTAAATTGGGGTGGCGTAGCTGCCCTTGAGTGAGCAGATCTGGAACCCTGGGCAGGACGTACTGATTTACTGCCAGCTGCACGATGTCTGCGAACCACACTCTTCTTGGCCAACAGGGGGCCACCAGTATGGCTGGCACCCCTTCCTGAGCTACCTTGCGCAGCACCCTGCCCAGCAGAGGAAATGGGGAAAACACATACAGGAGCTTAAAGCTCTTTCAAGACATTGCCAAGGCATCCATGGCTAAGGCCAGAGGGTCCTGAGACAGAGAGACAAAGACTGGAAGCTTGTGACGGGATGCAAACAGATCCACATCTGGCTATCCCCAACGGTGACACAGGGAGTGAAACACCCTGTTGCTGAGGGACCATTCTCCCAGGTGAGAGGTCCCCCTGCTCAGAGAGTCTGTCTCCAGATTCTCCACCCCCGGAATGTACACTGCTGAGATGCAGGGAACATTGTCCTCCGCCCAGGACAGAATCAGAGACACTTCCCTGAGGGCCCTTCTGCTCCGGGTTCCTCCCTGATTGATGTAGGCAACCGCCGTCTGGTTGTCCGATCGGACCCGAACAGCCCAACCTTGAAGGTGTGGGGTTAAGTGGGCGAGAACCAACCTGATCGCCCTCAATTCCAGAATGTTGATAGGGGTGTGGGCCTCCTGGGGGCCCCACTGACCCTGGAATTGCAGAAAATTCCAGAAGCCCCCCCAACCGGTCAGACTGGCATCCGTGGTGACAGTCTCCCAGCAAGGGGCCATAAAGGATCTGCCCCCCAGCAGGTTCCTCGAGTCCAGCCACCACGATAGAGACCGCCTGGCCAGAGGGGACAGAACAAACACCTGATCCAGGGACACAGGGTCCCGATCCCAAACTGACAAGAGATGAAGCTGAAGAGGCCTCATGTGAAACGGAGCATATGGAACCGCCTCGACGCAGGCCACCATCAGGCCCACCAGCTGCATTCCCTGCCTGATGGACGGATGAGGACAAGACAGAAGGAGCTGAGCTTGCGCTTGAAGACTCTCCACCTTCTGCTGAGGAAGAAAGATCTTGACCCGAGATGTATCCAGAGTCATGCTCAGAAAGGACTTCACCAAGGAAGGAGACAGGGAAGATTTGGGGCGGTTGATCACCCAGTTGAATGACTCCAGTGTGGACACCACCCGCTGGGTATCTCGCTCTGCCTGTTGCTCCTTAGCACCTGACAGCGGTGCTGCCTACCTTCACCCGAACCAGTGCAGCCTAAGCTGGGAGGCAGTAAAAAGGAACGACGGGTGGGAATAGTCCTACAGGGCCGCAGGCTAATAAGCATCATCGCAGCCCAGACTGCAGAGAAGATCTGGGGATTTTGTGGGAGGTCCCTGGTATATATGGGGCCGGGAGGAGCCACTTTTCTGTCTCTGCAGTCCAGCACCATCTTATGGATGTATAACCCATGTGTAAGGGTTATTCTGGAGCAGGACATGCTGTATACTTGGAATAACACACAGGACAAACCAACATAAAGGTGTTAAGGTGATGGGGGGGAGTCTCACCACACTAATTTATATCAAATGCCTAGATATATGTGCTAAATCATTCAACAAAGTGTTCCAACAGTGCAACTGAGCATGTGCAAATCCTGCCTATGATCCGGATCACTAGCAAATCTATATATTTATAAAGTGCAAGTACTCCTAGTCAAACAATCAATTAAGAATTAATATTCCCAACCATAACAACTCAAACATGTAAACATATCAATCTACTCTATTCCGCAATTAAAGAATATTATGAAGATATAAATCACCTGTATATATTATTAGGCATCCCAAAGGGGAACCACTGATGTATATCACAATACCAATCAAAAAATTAAATCACAAATCTATCACAAAAAACATCACCAGAAATAAAGCCAAGGTATCATGAAAAATACAATTCTGTGATTACTCACCTGTAGAATTGGTATTATATGTATACAGCACGTCCTGTTCCAGAAGATATTGCTTACACTTGGGTTATACATCCAGTAGATGGCGCTGGACTGCAGAGACAGAAAAGTGGCTCCTCCTGGCTCCATATATACCAGGGACCTCCCACAAAATCCCCAGTATTGAAAAACAGTTAAAATGAGACCGGGAGAACTATAACCATTATATAAAAATTTGAACATAAGAACTATCACCATAAAGAGGTAACTAAAGATAATGATAACAAGGGTGGGCTGGAACAGGACGTGCTGTATACATATAATACCAATTCTACAGGTGAGTAATCACAGAATTGTATTATTCTAAGTATACAGCACGTCCTGTTCCAGAAGATATTCCTTACACTTGGGACATCCAATAGCAGTGTCCGTAAGGTAGGGTGGGATCCCCAAAAGTAACAGCAGACAGTTTAAAGCACTGCCGCCTGCAGAACCTTGTGGTCAAAAGCAGCATCAGCTGAGGCCCTAACATCAACCTTGTAAAACTTGTAAGAACAGAAGACCAAGTAGCGGCCTTGCAAACTTGTTCAACAGAAGCTTGGTGCTGAAAAGCCCAAGAGGCACCAATAGCACAAGTAGAATGAGCAGTAAGGCGGAAGGGAGGCTCCTTCCCCTTAGCAGAGTAGGCCTGTATCACAGCCTGACGTATCCACTTGCTGATAGTGGACTTAGCCGGAGCCAGACCTTTCTTAGGTCCAGACGGAAGCACAAAAAGAGCATCAGTCTTCCTGAAGGATTCAGTAGCCACCAAATAGAACTTCAGAGTTCTGACTACGTCCAAAGAATGTAAAACCTTAGGGTCACTAGGATTAGGACACAGAGAAGGTAAAACAATGTCCTGATTGAGATGAAAGGCAGAAACAACCTTAGGCAGAAAATCTGGCCTAAAACGAAACACCATCTTATCCTGGTGTATCTCAAAAATACCATTTTATGAGTACTCACCTGAAAAATGGATATTGTCAGTGTGCCACACACCCCGCTTCCCCTTTAATTCTTACGATCGGGTTACTCCACCAGCAGGTGGCGACGTTGCAGGGAGAAGTCTTGAAAACGAGCCCCTTCCGGCCTACATATACCTGGGACCTCCCACTTACCACCAGTGATTTAAAAAGCAGAAAGACAAGGTACCAGGAAATCCAACGGTAACCTCAAAATAAAGAAAAGCTTCACCATATAAAGGATCCAGGATACCAAAAAGGGCGGGTGAAGCGGGGTGTATGGCACACTGACAATATCCATTTTTCAGGTGAGTACTCACAAAATGGTATTATTCTCAGTGTGCCACACACCCCGCTTCCCTTTAATTCTTACGATCGGGACATCCAAAAGCAGTGTCCACAAGGGATGGGTATCCGAAGGCAAAGTGAAGCATAACTTAAATGACTGCAGTCTGCAGAACTTTGCGGCCAAACACAGCATCCGCTAAGGCCCGCACATCAACCTTGTAAAACTTAGAAAAAGTATGAACAGAATACCAAGTAGCGGCCCTACAAACCTGCTCAACAGAAGCTTGGTGCTGAAAAGCCCAAGACGCTCCAACGGCGCGAGCAGAATGAGCAGTGATACGAAAAGGGGGAACTTTCCCCTTAGCAGAATAGGCCGCAATAATGGCCTGACGTATCCATTTGCTAATGGAAGATTTGGCCGGCGCCAAACCCTTCCTAGGCTCACAGGGCACAACAACAAAGGCATCAGTTTTACGAAAAGGAGAAGTAATAATCAAATAGTACTTAACACAGCGTACTACATCCAAACAATGCAACACCCTATCCTTGTCATTCTTAGGCTTAGGACACAGGGAGGGAAGAACAATATCCTGATTCAAATGAAAAGCAGAAACAACCTTAGGAAGAAAGTCCGGTTTGAACCGAAAGACCACTTTGTCCTGATGCCTCTCAAAGTAGGGCGCCTGAATAGACAAGGCCGCCAACTCCGAGACACGCCGAACCGAAGTGATAGCTACCAAGAAGACAATCTTCTGAGTCAGGGTAGACAAAGCAATATCTTGCCAAGGCTCAAAGGGAGGAGCCTGAAGAGCAGAAAGAACCAAATTCAAAGTCCCAAACAGGGAGTAATGGTTTCCTGGGAGGCCGCACATGCGTAACCCCCTGGAAAAAAAGTTAACTAAAGGATGAAGCGCAAAACGCTTCTGAAAAAAGATACATAAGGCAGAAACCTGCCCTTTCAGAGTACTCAGCTGAAGACCAGAGTCCAGCCCTGATTGTAAAAATTCCAGAATCCTGGAGACCGAAAAGACCCTACAAGGCAAAGATCTAACCTCACACCAAGCGATATAGGCTTTCCAAGTCCTATAGTAGGCGATAGAAGAAGACCTCTTTCGGGCACCGATCAGAGTTTTAATAACTGAGTCAGACAGACCTTCCTCCTTCAAGATGGAGGTCTCAGCAGCCAAGCCGTCAAACCCAGCGTTGGTAAATTGGGGTAAGACAGCCGACCCTGAGTGAACAGATCGGGCCGAAGAGGCAGAATGAGCTGATTCACTGTCAGCCAAACGATGTCTGCGTACCATACTCGTCTTGGCCATCTTGGGGCCACGAGAATGGCGGACACCCTTTCCAGAACAAGCTTCCGTACCACCCAGCCTAGCATGGGTATCGGAGGAAACAGGTACAGAAAGCCCGGATCCCCCCAGCTCAGGGATATGGCTTCCGCCGCCAGAGCCAGAGGAGAGCGACACAAAGATCGGGAGCCTGCAATTGTCACGAAAGGGAAACCGGACCACCTCCGGTGTCCCCCACCGGAGCGGACTGCAGACTGCTGAGAGACAAGGAACATGTGCCTTTGCCCAGGTCAGGATCAGGGACACCACTCTGAGGGCACCCAGACTGCAAGTCCCTCCCTGATGACTGATGTAAGCAACCGCTGTTTGAGTGTCTGAGCGAAGCTGAACCAGAAGGCCCAGACCCTGATGAGACAAAAGAGCAAGAACCAGACGGAGGGCTCTCAGCTTCCGAACAGACGGCCGAGGGTTGGAAAGAAGGACCCAAGCCAACTCCTGAATCAAACAAATTTTGGACTGAGTGAGAAACACCCTGTGTTGATCCGACCGCATTCCCAGAAAGGACACCACCCTGGCCTGCGCAAGGGAGGACCTGGGAAGGTTGAAAAACTTCAGATGCAGGATGGGGCAAGCCGGCCCGTCCTTCTTGGGGGCTGCGAAGAGAATGGAGCAAAAACCGAGGCCCACCTCTAAGCGCGGCACCGGCCGGATGCCAGCCATTTCCAGGAAAAACCGTGGAGGGCGAGACTTGAACTCCGGTTTGTAACCGGGCGACACCCCCTCCCAGATCCATGTGTCCGGAATCTCGCGGCCTTAAACCAGGGAGAAGTGTCGCAATCGTCCCCCCACCCGCACGGGTGAGGGCAGCCCCTCATTGCTGAGCGGGCTTAGCAGTAGGTTTGGGCTTGGCGCCCCAGGACTGACCGGGACGGACGCAACCTCTTCCCCGGGACCAACCTACACCCCCAGTAACGGGAAGGGAAGCCCCTTTGCCCGCTCTGGCTCCTCGAAAGGAGGGACTAAAGGAACTCGCACCCCGAAAGGAGCGACGAGGCTTCTTAAATTGAGGCAACTTCCAATTTCTAGCCAAAAAAGGCGTAAACTTAAGAAAGGTAGCGCTGTAAGCGCCCTTTTAGAGTTAAGGTCCGCCGTCCACTGGCGCAGCCATATAGACCGACGAATAGCCACCGGCAATGCCGCTGTCCTGCTACTCGTCGCAAGAGCATCGTCCTGAGAGGTCAGGACAAAAGAAACAAACGACTCACACTGCTTGAGAGAACTAAACATATCACAAGCTGGATCAAGATCTGTGTGCAGACCCCTAATAATGGATCTAACTGCCAGCAGAAGAAGTGCCGAAGCACAAATTGGCCGTAGTGTAGACCCGGCACTGATAAAACCATGGCGAGCCAATTGATCAATCCGACGATCCTCACCATCCTTAATGGTAGTGGTGTCGCTACTTGACCTGTATAAACCTAGGGGCTACTTGGGGTCATACATTCAGGTGATGTGTTTGGTTTCTTAAATTGATTGTTGTATTTTTTAATGGAGTTTGCTTTCCTTTTTCTTCTTGCCACATTGTATTTTTAAATAGATTTTTGCACAGCAGCACTTATGCACTTTGGTTTATTGTAAAATTGGCACTGATAACTTTGTTACCATGGGATGGGATATAGGTGAAATTGGGATGCCCCTGGGAGTGTACGGTCTAGTTTTTTATGTTTATGTTTTTTAATTGTCTGTAATGTGATTTATGTGGGTAAATAATTAAAAATAAAATGTACCTATGAATTTATGATACAAATTTAGTTGTAGACTTTTTATTACTGTGGAGGAGGTGCGGTGTTTTGGGAACTATTTAGGGTGAATTGCTGGATTCACCATTATACAATAGGGTGTCAGAAAAGTGCAACGCAGCCGAGCCAGTCAGCCCTAACACAGGGGTATCGACTTCGGGGGGGGGGGGGGGGGGGCACTGACCAAAGCTTCACCAAGTCCTCCGGAAAGGGATAACGCTTATCCCAATTAGGAGGAGTTCCAACCAGGTGCGCGGGTTGTTCCCATTCCTTAAGGACAACCCTCTCAAAGTGCTGTTGCCTGGGAAACACCAAACGCGGCTGGGGTACGTCAAACAACTCACCCTTTGGCAGAGGGAGCACCGCAGGCGGATCCAAGGCCAAAACTTTAAACCTTTGAGCCAAAATGGAAGGAGTGTCAATGGACACCCCCACAGCCTGATCACCAGCAGTGTCAAACAATAGCTGGTCTGCAGGCTCATCCGACTCCTCAAGGAGTTCCCCCTCCTCATCAGGGGGACAATTGGACCAATCCAAAAATTCAGGTACCTCACCCTCCGAAGCAGGCACTGCCGGAGAAAGGTGCTTCCGTTTTGCCGTAGCCTTCTGAGCCACTGAAGCGGAAATAATTTTCTCGAGGTTGGCTAACCGCGCATGCACCCCGGAATGCGAATCCCCATTTTTGACAATGTCACACAGGGTCCGGAATAGGTTGGGGGGGATAGGAGATGACGGAAGTTGCGAGGAGCCAGAATCCGGAGCAACGGACTGGCGCGCAATGTTCTGCCTTGCACATGGAACGCATAATATGACATTGCCTGGGAGCGGAGCCCCACAACCCCCACACAGCCTGGAAGAGCCATTTCCGGTAACGCTGGAAGCCTCAATATGGTGAATTTGTGGTATATATATATATATATCCACACACACATACCCAAATACAGGCATTTGACCCATACAAGGAAAAAACGCTATACATGGCAGGCAATAACAAAGGACGGGCTCACGTGCGTGACGGTGGGGACCATTTACCTCTACAGCTCAAGCCGCACTGGACGCCCACCGGCTTCAGCACACCTGTCTCTAATGAGACAGGGGAAGTGAAGGGCGGGCCCGGACACAGCAAAAAAAGGGGGGAAATTTGAAAGAAAGTGCAACACAAACAAAGGCCCCAGCAGCCCAAGCCACACGCCGCCACCGCAGCGCTGCCCTGCCAAAGCACTTTCACACATAACACTAAGTAAAGCACCTCATGCAACACGCACCCCCCCCCCCCCATTTAGCGAAGGGAGAAGGGACCGAGCGGGCGAAGGTGACCTAAAGGGAACATCGTGACAGGGGCATCCCAAATCCGGATCACCATGCCGGATAGCCGCATTGCCCCACAAGTGGGGTCGAGTGGAGGAGATAAGCTCCTAGGCACCTAAAGTGCCATCTACCTTTGCCCAGCCAAAGGAGGCTTCCGTTTAACTAGGCATAAACAACACAATAGAACTGGGCAGAAATAGACCAAAAGGGGATGCCGGGTTTGACCCCGGCTACCTGCAAGCAGGAGACTTCTTTCTTCTGTCTTGTCGCTTCATGCAGAGAGAAAAAACTGGTGTTAAGTGGGAGGTCCCAGGTATATGTAGGCCGGAAGGGGCTCGTTTTCAAGACTTCTCCCTGCAACGTCGCCACCTGCTGGTGGAGTAACCCGATCGTAAGAATTAAAGGGGAAGCGGGGTGTGTGGCACACTGAGAATATAAGGAGGCTTGTTGGAAAGCGCCACCAATTCAGAAACACGCCTAACAGAGGCGATAGCCACCAAAAAGACCACCTTAAGCGTGAAAATGGACAAAGGAGAGCCTTGCAAGGGCTCAAAGGGAGACCCCTGCAGGGCAGATAAGACCAAGTTCAAGTCCCAGACTGGTAACATAGGCTTACGTGGAGGACGCACGTGAGTAACCCCCTGGAAAAAGGTCTTGACCAGGGGATGCTGAGCAAAGTATCTTTGGAAAAAAATTGCCAAAGCAGAAACATGAGCCTTCAGAGTACTGAGCTGAAGACCCAGATCCAAACCATGTTGGAGGAACTCCAGAATCCTAGGAATAGAAAAAACATGACAGGAAAGCGAGTTAGACTCGCACCAGTCAATGCAAGTACGCCAAACCCTGTAGTAGATGGAAGAAGAGGACCTCTTCCTAGCCCTGATCATGGTATTCACAACCGAGGCAGGCAGCCCTTTCTCCATCAAGATGGAGGTTTCAACAGCCAGGCCGTCAAAGCCAGCATTTGTAAATTGGGGTGGCGCAGGTGTCCCTGAGTGAGCAGATCTGGAACCCGGGGCAGGGTGTACTAATCTACTGCCAACTGCACGATGTCTGCGAACCACATTCTTCTTGGGCAACAGGGGGCCACCAGGATGGCTGGCACCCCTCCTGAACTATCTTGCGCAGCACCCTGCCCAGCAGTGGAAACGGGGGAAACACATACAGGAGCTGGAACCTCGTCCAAGAAAATGCCAGGGCATCCGTGGCCAAGGCCAGAGGATCCTGGGACAGAGAGACAGACTGGAAGCTTGTGATTGTGACGGGACGCAAACAGATCCACATCCGGCTGACCCCAGCGGTGGCACAGGGAGGGAAACACCCTGCTGCTGAGGGACCATTCTCCCAGACGAGAGGTCCCCCTGCTCAGGGAGTCTGCCTCCAGATTCTCCAACCCCTGGATGTACACAGCTGAGATGCAGGGAACATTTTCCTCCACCCAGGACAGTATCAGGGACACTTCCTTGAGGGCCCTCTTGCTTCGGGTCCCTCCCTGATGATTGATGTAGGCAACCGCCGTCTGGTTGTCCGAGCGGACCTGAACAGCCCGACCCCTCAGGTATGGGGTTGAGTGGGCGAGAACCAACCTGATCACCCTCAATTCCAGAATGTTGATAAGTGCCTGGGCAGGGCCCCACTGACCCTGGAACTTCAGGGACTTCCAGAATCCCCCCCCCCAACCTGTCAGCCTGGCATCCTTGGTGACAGTCTCCCAGCAGGGGGCCAGAAAGGCCCTGCCCCCAGCAGGTTCCTTGAGTCCAGCCACCACGCTAGAGACCGCCTGACCAGAGGGGACAAGACAAACACCTGATCCAAGGACACAGGGTCCCAATCCCATACTGACAAGAGGTGAATCTGAAGAGGCCTCATGTGGAACTGAGCATATGGAACCGCCTCGAAGCAGGATACCATCAGGCCCACCAGCTGAATTCCCTTCCTGATGGACGGATGAGGAAAAGACAGCAGGAGCTGAGCTTTCTCTTGAAGGACCTCCACCTTCTGCTGAGGAAGAAAGATCTTCTGAGCTGAATCCAGAATCATGCCCAGAAAAGACTTCACCATGGAAGGAGACAGGGAAGATTTGGGGTGATTGATCACCCAGTCAAATGACTCCAGTGTGGACCCCACCCGCTGAGTGTACAGCTCTGCCTGATGGAAGAACTGAGAAGCGATAAGCATGTCGTCCAGGTAGGGAAGAATGCGAATGCCCTGAGATCTCAGCAGGGCCATCACTCCTGCCTGCACCTTGGTGAATACCCTGGGAGCCGAGGTGAGACCGAAGGGCATTGGTACTGCGGATCCTCCAGAGCGAACCTGAGGAATCTCTGATGACCTGGAAAGATAGGTACGTGAAGGTAAGCATCCTTGATGTCTACAGTGGTCATGAAGTCCACTGGGCGTAGAAAAGTCACAGCTGAGCGCAGAGTCTCCATGTGAAAGTGTCTGAATCTGACAAACTTGTTGAGAAGCTTTAAATCCAGGATAGGTCTGATGGACCCATCCTTTTTGGGAACAATGAAAAGATTGGAATAATAGCCTTTGCCCCTTTCCTTCAAGGGCACCCGGCAGATGACACCTAGATCTAGAAGGCCTTGGACAGCCAGGGACAGACACTGAGCTGACAAGGGGTTTTGAGCTAACGCGAGATTTGATGAATCTTGGGGGAGGCCAGGCTGCAAACTATCTTGTAACCGGAGGATACCACCTCCTGAATCCACCGGTCTGAGACATGACGCCTCCAGACATGAGTCAAGAGCCGAAACCGTCCCACCACCCGGATGGGTGAGGGCGCCCCTTCATGCCCGAGGCGCCCCTTCATGCCTGAGGGGGCTTGGGAGAGGACTTAAGCTTGGGACCCCAGGAGGAGCCAGGACAGCCACGTCCTCTGCCCCTGCCTCAAAAATCTCCACGGGCTCCAGCAAAGGAAGCTCCCCGTCCAATTCTGGAGCCCCTGAAGGAAGGAGAAAGGCACCTGAACCCCGAAAGGACCGGGGCTGCCTTCTACGCTGAGGCAACTTGCCTCCTTTAGCAAACAAGACCAAACGTTCCCCAAAGAGGCGCAGGCCCTTGAAGGGAAACCCAGTGAGAGCCTTTTTGGCAGCGGTGTCAGCTGCCCACTGGCGCAGCCAGACCGAGCGGCGTACAGCCACCAACAAGGCAGAAGCCCTGCCACACATTCTAATGGTATCATCCAAGGCAGAGAGAACATATGCAACAAATTCCTCACAACGCAGAAGAGCTCTATACTCTTCACTACCAGCATCGTCAAGGGCCCCATCACCTCGGGAGGACATGACCACCGTTTAACCATTTCAGCAGGAAAAAAGATACCTCTTATCCCCACTCTTTGGCAACCCGGGGAGCCGGCTAGGCCGTTCCCACTCCTTGAGCACCAGATTAATAAAATTTGCTTGTTCAGGAAACTCCAAGCGTGGTTTAACAGTATGAAACAGCTCCCCCTGCTGCCGTGGAGCCACGGCAGGAAGAGAGATACAGAGTACATCAAAAATGTGAGCCAAAAGTCTGTCAGTATCATCTGAAGCCCATGGGTCATGCGCAGAATTGGCACCATACTCTCTAGGATGTTCCTCAGATGATTCTTAAACAGAAAACAATTCCCCCTCCTCTATACCGGTATAACCAGTAACATCAAAAAATTCCTCTGCCTCCATAGGAAAGAGGGAAACACCAGGTGATAAATGCCGCTTCTTGGCAGAAGCCTTACGTGGGGCAGAGCCAGCAATATGTCTCTCAATGCTGGCCACCCGAGCAGCCAAATCAGGTTGAGACTCCCCATTGGTATGCACCTCACTGGGAGTCAGATGTAAGTGTGGGGGGTATGCGAAGCCCGAGGGGGCGCAGGCCCAGCCACCGGTAACCCAGACTGCAATGCAAGCATCTGCTGGGCACAGGTAACACACCCTGACATCACTTATAGTGGATACCCCACACGCCACACACAGCCGGGCTTGTCCCAAAGGAACCCCAAGCACATTACCCTGAGAAGCCTCCATATGGTGATTATTGTGGCACAATAGGCCAATTGGGATTGACGCCAATAAGGCTACCCGGGATGCCCCAATAGCCCGCTAGGGAAGTGGGAGATATAAAATACAAGAGCCCTCCAATAGGAAATTAACACTAAATAGAGGGGATAGGACCGGGAGAAACCACTAAAGTTTGACCCGCCTGCAAGACATAAGCAAAAACATCCCGTAAGCAATGAGCAATACAGAGAATACAAAAAAATCAGCCCGCAGGAGCACCTACGGACCGCGATAGGGAGACGCCAGACACACGCAGCAGAAAACTAAAATGGCGCCCGCATATACCTCGAGGGGCGGGCCGCGGAGACAGTGCTGCAGAACGCGTCAGCCGCAAGGCCCGCCCCCCCGAAGAGCGCAAAAAACGCGCCCACGTGACAAGACCAACCAATGATGGCGCAGCTGTGCCTGAGGTGATGTCGCCGCCGACCGGAGTACAAGCGTGCAGCGGTGGCGGCAAAAGAAACCAGTGCAACCAATTAAAACAGGGATCATCACATAAAAAAAATACAACTCTGAAGTACTCACCTGTAGAGTTGATATTATATGCATACAGCAAGTCCAGCTCCAGAGATAGTAATAACATGTGGGTAATCCTCCGCCTCCAGCGCCGTGCACTGCAGACATGTAGAAAACAAGCTCCTCCCCGTCCTTCATATACCGAGGGACCTCCCACAAATCCCCAGCATTGAAAAGCAGTGAGAAAGAGGCCAGGAGAAAACAACCCCCCAAAACTGGCAATAATACCAAAGATAACAATCACCAAACAGGGGATACAGAACAAGGTGAAACAGGGTGGGGTGGAGCAGGACGTGCTGTATGCATATAATATCAACTCTACAGGTGAGTACTTCACAGAGTTGTATTATTCTAAGCATACAGCACGTCCTGCTCCAGAGATAGTAATAACATGTGGGACATCCAATAGCAGTGACCGTAAAAAAGGGTGGGATCCCCAACAGAAGACAACAGCAAGCAGTTTAAACTACTGCCGCCTGCAAAACCTTGCGGCCAAACACAGCGTCAGCTGAGGCCCTAACATCAACCTTATAAAATTTGTAAAGGTATGAACAGAAGACCAAATAGCGGCCTTGCAAACTTGTTCAACGGAGGCCTGGTGCTGAAAAGCCCAAGAAGCCCCAACAGCTCTAGTAGAATGAGCAGCAAGACGAAAGGGGGGAGTCTTCCCCTTAGTAGTATAGGCTTGAACCACAGCCTGACGAATCCATTTACTGATGGTAGACTTGGCGGGAGCCAAACCCTTCCTAGGTCCATAAGGCACAACGAAGAGAGCATCCGTCTTCCTAAAGGCCTGAGTGGTAACCAGGTAAGACTTAACACACCTAACCACATCCAAGGAATGCAAAACCCTTTCCTTAGGGTTACTAGGATTAGGGCACAAGGAAGGAAGTACAATATCCTGATTCAAATGAAATGCAGACACCACCTTAGGCAGGCTTGAAGTCTGGCTTGAAGCGAAATACCACCTTATCCCGATGTCTCTCAAAGTAAGGAGGCTGAATAGACAAGGCAGCCAACTCAGACACACGTCTAACTGAAGGGATAGCTACCAGGAAGACAACCTTGAGCGTGAGCACAGCGAGAGCGGCCTCATGAATAGGCTTGAAAGGAGCCCCCTGCAGGGCCGACAAAACCAAGTTCAGATCCCAAACAGGAACCATAGGTTTCAGAGGAGGACGCACATGAGTGACCCCCTGAAAGAAGGTCTTGATAAGAGGGTGCTGGGCAAAGGTCTTCTGAAAGAAGATAGACAGGGCCGAAACCTGGCCCTTCAAGGTACTAAGCTTAAGACCCAAGTCTAGACCATGTTGTAAAAACTCCAGCACCCTGGAGACTAAGAATTCCCGGTAGGGAAGAGACCTGGATTCACACCAGTCAATGTAAGCACGCCATACTCTATAGTAGATAGCAGCAGAAGTCTTCTTCCTGGCTTGCACCATAGTAGCCACAACAGAAGCAGACAAACCCTTTTCCATTAAGATGGAGGTTTCAATAGCCAAGCCGTCAAAGCCAGAGTTAGTAAATTGGGATGGCGTAGAGACCCCTGGGTTAGAAGATCTGGCAACCTTGGCAGATCGTACTGATCTACTGCCATTTGAACCACGTCCGCGAACCACACTCTTCTTGGCCACCCTGGGGCCACCAGAATCGCTGGTACCCCTTCCAGAGTGATCTTGCGCAGCACTCTGCCCAGAAGGGGAATTGGTGGAAACACATACAGGAGCCGAAACTCCCTCCAAGACATTGACAGGGCATCCGAAGCCAGAGCCAGAGGATCCTGAGACAGGGATACAAAACTCGGTAGTTTGTGATTGTGGCGGGACGCAAACAGATCCACGTCTGGCACTGCCCAATGGTGACACAGGGACTGAAATACCCTGTCGCAGAGGGCCCATTCCCCCTGACGGGACGCCCCCCTGCTCAGAGCATCTGCTGATTTTCCGCCCCCGGAATGTAGACAGCCGAAATGCATTGGACATTGGGCTCTGCCCATGTTAGAATCAGAGATACCTCCTGGAGAGCACCCTTGCTCCGGGTTCCTCCCTGATGATTGATGTAGGCTACGGCCGTCCTGTTTGAGCGTACCTGAACCGCCAGACCATTCAGGTGCTGGGTCAATCGTTCCAGCACCAACCTGACCGCCCTGAGTTCCAGGACATTGATAGGAAGATGGGCCTCCTGAGGGCCCCACCTCCCCTGGAAGCGCAGGGACTTCCAGAATCCCCCCAGCCCGAAAGACTGGCATCCGTTGTGACCGTCTCCCAAGAGGGAGCCAGGAAGGATCTGCCCCTTGTCAAGTTCCTGTGGTCCAACCACCAAGCAAGGGATTGTCTGACCGAGGGGGGAACCACCCAGATCTCGTCCAAGGACGCTGGGTCCTTGTTCCATACTGATAGAAGGTGAAGCTGCAGGGTTCTCAAATGGAACTGGGCAAAGGGCACCACCTCGAAGCTTGCCACCATCGAGCCCACCAACTGCATTCCCTGCCGGATGGAGGGATGAGGGATCGAGAGCAGGGAACTCGCCTGCGTTGTCAGAGCTTCCACCTTCTGTGGAGGAAGGAATATCCTTGACTGAACCGAGTCCAGAATCATCCCCAGAAACGAGGTCACTGAGGAGGGGGACAGAGAGGACTTTGGGTAATTGATCACCCAGCCGAAGGACTCCAGGGTGGACACTACCAACCGAGTGTCCAGCTCTGCCTGCCGCAGAGACCGAGAGGTGATGAGTATATCGTCCAGGTAGGGCAACACGCGTATGCCCTTTAGTCTTAAGAGGGACATCACCCCTGCCAGCACCTTGGTAAACACCCTGGTAGCCGACGTAAGGCCGAATGGCAGAGCCACGAACTGATAATGGAATAAAACCCCATGCCCCTGTCTCTTAAAGGGACCTCACAAATGACCCCGAGATCCAGAAGGTCCTGCACAGCCAGCAACAAGACTGAGGCAGGGTCCTGTGGGATCCGGGACCCAACGAACCTGGTAGGGGGAAGTACAGCAAATTCTATCTTGTAACCGGAGGACACTACCTCCTGAATCCACCGGTCTGGGACAAGGCGTCTCTAGACATGCTCAAAGTGCTGCAGACGTCCCCCCACCCTGACGGGCGAGGGCGCCCCTTCATGCTTGGGGGGTCTTGGGGGGGGGGGGGGGTTTGGGCTTGGGCCCCCCCAGGAGGAATCAGGACGACGTCCTCTGTTCTTGTTCCAGGACTCTGCGCGAGACCCAGCGAAGGACACCCCTCTACCCTGCTTGGCCCCACGGTAGGGGGTCGAATGGGAGCTTGGGCCACGAAAGGGCCGAATCTGACGCTTGCGCTAGGGCAACTTGCCACCCTTGGCAAAGATATCTAACCTTTCTCCAAACAGGCGCAGCCCTTTAAATGGAAGCCCCGTAAGGGCCTTTTTGGCGACGTTGTCAGCAGCCCACTGGCGTAACCAGATCACACGGCGTATGGCTACCACCAGAGCAGAGGATCTAGCGCTCAGCTTAATAGCATCGTCCGATGCAGATAGGATATAATTCACAAAGGTCTCACAGGTGGCCAGAGCGTTGGCGGCATCAGAGGGCAATTCATCCGCCCCTTCCAGAGCAGTCTTAACCACCCTCCTGAACGCCACCGCCGTGATGGCTAAGGCGCAAACCGGGCAGAGCGACGCTCCCCCAAATGCAAAGGCATGACATTCCAATTGATCAACTCGCCGATCCTCTAAATCCCGCAGCGTAGTAGTGTCAGGGGAGTGCATAATAGAGGTGTTGGACAGACTCCGAATCGGGGCATCGACCTCGGGCGGCGATGTCCAACACTTAAACAGATCGGCAGGAAATAGATACTTCTTATCCACAGGTTTAGGGATCCCCTGGAGTTTGCTGGGGTGTTCCCATTCTTTCAGCACTAGGCTATTAAAATGAGTTTGTTCGGGAAACTCCAACCGCACCCTAGCGGTATGAAACAGATCACCCCTTTGCCGAGGAGCCGCGGGAGGGGGAGAGAGGGATAACACATCAAAGATCTGGGTCAGCAGTCTATCAATGTCGTCCTGGGACCAATGATCAGAACCAGACTCCTCCTGACTCCTGGACTCGTCATCGTAGGACCCTGAGTCAGAGAGCAGTTCCTCTTCCTCTGATGGGGAATGTGCATAGGAAAGCAGTAAATCATCAGATTCTACAGGAAGAATAGTAGATTCAGGATTCAAATGACGCCTCTTGGCAGTAGCCTTGTGCGCCAAGGAGCCAGCGATGAAGTTTTCCACACTAGCCAGTCTAGAGGCCAAATCAGCGTGAGAATCCCCAATAGTATTGGGGGTTAGGCTCAAGCTTGGGGGAGCAAGGGAAGTAAGGCGAGGTGCGGGCCCAGCCTCGGAAGAGGTGGGGAGACCGGCTAGCGCCTGCTGGGCTCCAGGGACGCAGACCCGTGCATTGTCACTGCTGCTAGGTAAGACCTCACAAGCTACACACAGACGGGCTTGTCCCAAAGGAACCCCGTTCACAATATCCTGGGATGCCTCCATATGGTGATTATTAAGTTCAATATGCCAGTAGGGATTGACGCTATAAAGCAACCCTGGATGCCCCAATAACCCTCTGGGAAGTGGGAGTAATTTCTTAAAATGGTCTGGACCGGGCGCTACGCCGGGCCGGGAGAAGGCACCGAAGTCCGCTGTCTGAAAGACACAAGGGGAACAGGGATGTCAGAGCCGAGCGCGAAGAAGCAAGCTAGGGAAAAGATCGCCCATGAGGGCACTTACAGGCCTGCGAGGGGAGGACCGTCCTCACCACGCGCATGCGAGAAGGAAATGGCGCCCAGCGAACCTCGAAGGGCGGGCCAGAGCGGGCGATGACGCGGAACGCGCCAGACCGAACCACGCCTCCCCCCCCCCCTGAGAGCGCGAAGCTCGAAGGCGCGCAGCCAATCAGGAGAAAACAGTAGTTATGACAGAATCAACTCAGAGAGAACATCTGACAGAGTCAAAACAGGGGTAAAAACGCCGTAGCTTCCCCGAACAGGGCTGCTGTACGCGCCATAGAGAATAAAAGCGCTGCGGTTAGCTAAAAACTTAAAAGTGAAGTGCGCTCTGACACCCGGTGACGGTTAAAAACTATAGGACCCTAGTGTAATTAGGGCAAGGATAGGCCATCGAACACACAACCCCCCCCCCCTTTTTCCCCCCACTAACGGGGGAATCTAGGGAGGAAGGTGACCCAAAATGCAGGGTTCACAGTTACATGGGACATGGGGGCACTGGTGCGGGAGGGGCATCCAACTGAAGGCTCACCATTCGCCTTAACCGCCTAACCTATGGAGGGGGATTGCAGTGGAGACTAGCTCCGTAAGCACACTAGGTGCTGCCTACCTTCACCCGACCAACGCAGCCCAGGCTGGGAGGCATTAATTCACAATGAGGACGGGTGGAAATAGTCCCGCAGGGCCTCGGGCTGTCAAACCCCGCTCGCCTGCGAGAGCATGATACTTCATGTCTTCGCAGTTCCAGCACTGCAGAGAAATCTGGGGATTTGTGGGAGGTCCCTCGGTATATGAAGGGCCGGGAGGAGCTTGTTTTCTACATGTCTGCAGTGCACGGCGCCGGAGGATTACCCACGTTATTACTATCTCTGGAGCAGGACGTGCTGTATGCTTAGAATATACAATTCTGTGAAATACTCACCTGTAGAATTGGTATTATAAGTATACAGTACGTCCTGCTCCAGATAATTACTTACACTTGGGTTATCCTCCGCCAGATGGCGCTGCACTGCAGAGACATGTAAAACAGGCTCCTCCCGGCCCCTCAAATACCCGGGGACCTCCCACAAATCCCCAGCATTGAAAAGCAGTGAACAAGAAGCCGGGAGAATTTAACCACCCAAAAAAAACTGGTAACTATAACAATCACCATACAGGGGATCCAGAATAATGCAAAACCAGGGTGGAGTGGAGCAGGACGTACTTTATACTTATAATACCAATTCTACAGGTGAGTATTTCACAGAATTGTATTATTCTTAGTATACAGTACGTCCTGCTCCAGATAGAGATTACTTACACTTGGGACATCCAATAGCAGTGTCCATAAAGTAGGGTGGGATCCCCAATAAAAAAGGTAACAGCAGACAGTTTAAACCACTGCCGCCTGCAAAACCTTGCGACCAAAAACAGCAACAGCTGAGGCCTTAACATCAACCTTGTAAAACTTTGAATAGATATGAACAGAAGACCAAGTAGCTGCCTTGCAAACTTGTTCAACAGAAAACCTGGTGCTGGAAGGCCCAAGAGGCAGTAATAGCAAGAGCAGAATGAGCAATAAGGAGGAAGGGAGGATTCTTCCCCTTAGCAGGATAGGCCTGAATCACAGCCAGACGGATCCATTTGCTGATAGTAGACTTGGCAAGAGCCAAACCCTTCCTAGGACCAGAAGGGACCACAAAAAGAGCATCAGTTTTCCTGAAGGACGCAATTACTACTAGGTAATACATCAGACACCTGACCACATCCAAGGAATGCAAAACCCTTTCCCTAGCATTGCTAGGATTAGGGCACAATGAAGAAAGAACAATATCTTGATACAAATGAAAAGCAGACACCACCTAGGTAGAAAATCCGGCATAAAGCGGAACACCACCTTATCCTGGTGTCTCTCAAGGTATGGGGCTGGATAGACAGAGCCGCCAGCTCAGACACACGCCTGACCGAAGTAATAGGCACCAGAAAGACAACCTTGAGGGTAAGTACAGCCAGAGCTGCATCCTGAATAGGTTCAAAGGGAGCACCCTACAAGGCAGACAAGACCAAGTTCAAATCCCAAACAGGGACCATAGGTTTTCGTGGGGGACACACATGAGTAACCCCCTAAAAGAAAGTCTTAACCAATGAATGCTGAGCACAAGACTTCTGAAAGAAGACAGACAAGTACTGAGTTGGAGACCCGACTCCAACCCATGCTGTAAAAACTCCAGAACCCTGGGAACTGAGAACACCCGATAGGGAAGAGACCTAGACTCACACCAGTCAATGTAGGTACACCATACCCTATAATAGATGAAGAAGAAGTTCTCTTCCTAGCCTTCACCATGGTCTCAACCACCGAGGCAGACAAGCCTTTCTCCATCAAGATGGAGGTTTCAGCAGTCAGGCCGTCAAAGCCAGAGTTTATAAATTGGGATGGCGTAAGGGGCCCTGAGTGAGCAGATCTGGCACTCCTGGCAGGACGTACTGATCTACTGCCATCTGCACCACGTCTGCGAACCACACTCTTCTTGGCCACCTGGGGGCCACCAGAATGGCACTGGCACCCCTTCCAGAGCAATCTTGCGCAGGACCCTGCCCAGCAGGGGGAATGGAGGAAAGACATACCGGAACTGAATGTCCTGCCATGACATTACTAAAGCATCCGTGGTCACGGCCAGAGGATCCTGGGACAGGGAGACAAAGGCCGGGAGCTTGTGATTGTGACGGGGCGCAAACAGATCCACATCTGGTTGGCCCCAACGGTGACACAGAGATTGGAACACCCTGTTGCAGAGGGACCCCCCCCCCCGGAATGTATACCGCTGATATGCAGGGAACATTGGCCTCCACCCAGGTCAGGATCAGAGACATTTCCTGGAGGGTCCTTTTGCTCCGGGTCCCTCCCTGATGATGGGGCGAGGGCGCCCCATCATGCTTGAGGGGACTTGGGAGAGGATTTGAGCTTAGCCCCCCCGGAGGAGCCAGGACATTGTCTTCTGCTCCTGGGACAGGAATCTGCGCGAGCCCCCGCGAAGGACACCCCTGGTTCTTGTTTAACACCATGGTAGGGGGGAGAAGGAGGGCCCTGGCACCGAAGGGGCCGAGACAGCCGTCTACGCTGGGGTAACTTACCTCTCTTAGCAAACAGGTCTAGACGGGCCCCAAACAGGCGTAGCCCCTTAAAAGGAAGCCCAGTGAGGGCCTTCTTCGCAGCATTGTCAGCACCCCACTGTCGCAGCCAGACCAAGCGGCATATAGCCACCACGAGGGCAGAAGTTCTTGCACACATTCTGATGGTGTCATCCAATGCTAAAAGGACAAAATTTACAAAAAACATCACAACTGGAGAAAGCATTAAACACCTCACAAGGGAGATCATCAGGGGCACTATCAAGCAAATTCCTGATAAGGGTTCTAGTGGCCACAGCAGTAATGGCAGAGGCACAGACCGGGCGCAGCGCCGTCTCCGCACATGCAAAGGCGTGGGAGGCCAGTAGGTCAATGCGCCAGTCCTCAGCATCCCGCAGGGTAGTAGAATCATGGGAATGCATGACAGGGGTGTTAGATAGCCCTAGGATCGGGACATCCACCTCAGGGGGGAATGACCAACATTTAACCACCTCAGGGCGAAAAGGATACTTCCTATCCCAATCCCTTGGAACCCCGGGAAGTTTACTGGGGCACTCCCATTCCTTGAGCACAAGGGTATGGAAATGTGCCTGCTCTAGAAATTCCAAACGTGATGTTGCTGTATGAAAACGCCCCCCTTTTTGCCTGGGAGCCTCATCAGGGAGAGAGACAGACAGAACCTCAAAGATCTGGGTCAATAATCTGTCAGTGTCATCCGGGCCCAGGGGTCAGAGCCAGAATCGTCATGACCCCTTGGTCTCTCATCAGATGAGCCTGAGTCAGAAAAGAACTCTCCTTCATCGGAAGGGGTATAGCCACACAGATTCATAAACTCCTGAGATCCCATAGGGAAAACAGTAACATAAGGCGTCAAGTGCCGCTTCTTACCAGGGCCCTTACGCGCTAAAGACCTCGCAATAATCTGTTCAGCAGTAGGCAGTCTAGAAGACACATCAGGCTGAGAATCCCCACAAGTATGCCAGATTGCAAAGCCAGCGCTTGCTCAGCACAGGGTACGCAGAACCATGCCTTGTCAGCGGCAGCATGAGGCTGTCCACACGCCATACACAGCCGGTCTTGTCCCAAGGGGACCCCGGTCACATTATGCTGAGATGCCTCCATATGGTGATTATTAGGCACAATATGCCAGTAGGGATTGACGCTATAAAGCAACCCTGGATGCCCCAATGACCCGCTAGGGAAGTGGGAGTAATTTTACAAGGCCCAACTATCAATTACACCGGGCCGGGAGAAGCCAATGGATTCATCCGTCTGAAAGACACAATGAGAAGAATGTCAGAACCAAAACACACTACAATGAGTATAAAGCCACCTGCGAGGGCACTTACGGACCACAGTAAGTAAGAACGTCACACGCGCGTGCGACCTGACAACATGGCGCCGAGTACCTCGAAGGGCGGGCCAGAGCGAGCCGCGACGCAGGGCGCGCCAGGCCCCGCCGCCCTGAAGAGCGCGAAGTCCATCTGACAAGCAGCCAATGAGGACGCAGGAGCGTCTGAGGTAATGCCGCCGCCCGGCGCGGAACATCCAAATGAAGGAAAAGGCGCGCGCGGCTGCGCCATTTTGCAATAGTAAAAAGACAAGTCAGCGCGGCGGCTGACACCACATATACTAGTCCAAACAAACATGACAACAGGCGGTATGCACTAATCACGATACACGCTGACCCACACCCCCCCCTTCTTTCCCCCCCCGCAAGGCTACAGGGAGAATGAGGGAGGATGGCGGCCCTTTGTACAGGGCCCACCGCTACCGGGGCATGGGGCAATAATACGGCAGGGGCATCCCATAAAGTCTCACCATCAGCCTATACCGCCTACCCTTTGGTGGGGGACTGCGGTGGAGCAGCGCTCCATAAGCACACATGGTGCTGCTTACCTTCACCCGACCAGCGCAGCCCAGGCTGGGAGGCACAACACACGAAGGACGGGTGGGAATAGTCCAACAGGGCCGCAGGTCTTCGCAGCAAGCACTGCAGAGAAATCTGGGGATTTATAGGGAGCAGGACGTACTGTATACTATATATATATATATATATATATATATATATAATTATCTATCTATCATGCACACCCCCCCCCCCCCCCCCCCCGGAGATAACCAGGGAGAGCGAAAGGGAAACGAAGGCCAGTCTAAGGGAGCCAACTGTGGGGACAGGGGGCGAGGGGCATAAGATGCGGGAGGGGCATCCCATAAGGCTCACCATGGGCCTGTACCGCCTACCCTTTGGTGGGGGACTGCGGTTGGATCGGTTAGCATCTAGCACCACTGCCTACCTTCACCCGAACCAGTGCAGCCTAAGCTGGGAGGCAATAAAAGGAAACGGGTGGGAATAGTCCTACAGGGCCGCAGGCTAATAGCCCCGGTCACCTGCGAGTAGAGAGCCATCTTCTAGTCATCGCAGCCCAGACTGCAGAGAAGAACTGGGGATTTTGTGGGAGGTCCCTGTTATATATGGGGCTGGGAGGAGCCACTTTTCTGTCTCTGCAGTCCAGCGCCATCTACTGGATGTATAACCCAAGTGTAAGGAATATCTTCTGGAACAGGACGTGCTGTATACTTAGAATATAACATGTGTGAAGTCTCCCCACCGCCTACCGCACCAGGAGCCACGCGTTCCGTGGGCACATCACCCACTTCATCAGGCTCCTCCTAGCCGGTGGCAACATCACTTTTTCATCTGTGCACCGCCACGCCAGCCACAACTGAATGGCTGTGCATGGTAGCCTAAGGATGCGAGTGATGCGGCGCGACTGTGTGTGTGCTGCTGGGACATGAATCTGATTGGACGAGAGGCCACACATGCGCCGTTGGACAAGGGAGAGGCGAGTTTAATAGGGGAACTGAGTGAAGTGAGTTTCACAGAGCAGGGCACCCCAAACTACTGCATCTCAATCACATCCCAATTCATCCATAGCACAAACCACAGCCACACAGTTCACACATCAGGATCAGCAGTACTCAACTGGCGGACCGGGGTCCGAATGCAGGCCTCAGCACCAGTTCTGGACCCCTGTCCTGACAGCCCTGCACTCAGTTTCTTCTGTGTTGCCGTGCTCAGCGCTGCCCCCTTTAGTTGATCGGCAACGTAGTGCTTGGTCTCCCTGCCAGTGTCGTAACTCTGCTGCCTGGCACCTAGTATTGTAATATGAAGTACTGCACAAGCAGGAATTGGTATTGCAAGGTACACACAAACTTTGTTTCTTAGTCTGTTAGCCCCATCCAATCCTGTCCCGCTAGCCCAGCTCAGCCCCATCCATCCCTGCTCCCCCCCCCCCCCAGCTTTGCTCCATCAATCCCATCCCCATCCATTTCTGACCCCCCCCCAGCTCTGCCCCATCCATCCCAGCCTTTTAGTTTTGCCTGTGGAATCTATATTCCTAACTATCCACCCCCCGCAACAACCCCTCCACCTGGACCTTCACCTCACGCCCAATGCCTGTATATGGACCTTTACAAGAAGAGGTTGAGTACCCCTGGCTTAGATGGACAGTGGTTTCTGAGCACTTGGGATTGCAAAGAGATATAATGAGATCGTTTGCATGGCTCCGCCTTGATTAGCTTGTTATTTTTTCTCATGTAAGTGCTCATTCCTCATCCCTTTGAATAAGGAGCCTCTCCTTTTTATGCCACTATAATAAACCTGCCATAATTCTCTTTTGAGTGTGGCTTGCTGTTCCTGAAAGCGGTCACTGGAGCTGACCAGTGAGGTCAGACACATCTCATCACTGATCACTGGCAGTGACGTGTAGCAGTGGATGTGTCACTAGGCTGTCAGGGTTAGATGGATGCTGTAAACCAAGCTGGAAATAACAATCAGTCCAAGAGGATTAGAGGCGTCTTACAAGTGCAGCTTTGGGGGGTATTAAAAGCTGAAATCTCCTTGTTTTTAGGAGATCCCTCCCCTCTAATCCCAAAAAGAGGAGGAGGCACCTTTAACACCAAGGATGACAAGGGGTTAAAGTCTGTTCAGTCTAAAAAAAAAAAAAATGGATACTCACCTTTTGTCCCATCTTTTGTCCTATTTTGGAGATCTGAACCTCACCTGATCATGAGATCAAGTCTCACGCAGTCCAGGCTTGATCTCCAATCACTGCTGCCCCCATGCCTGTCCCTTGCCATCAGTGACATGTCAGGTCTCGGATGCCCCTCTACATTGCAGTGAATAAAGGAGGCCTGCTTAGATCATCTAGACTGATAGCGGGGTGCCTATGTTTGTCACAGAGGTGACAGGTATTAAGAGATCATGCCCGGGTGATGTGGGACTCTATTTAAGGATCAGGTATAGTTCAGAGTGCCAGAGTAGAACGGATTAGCTGTGGTGGGACAAAAAGGGAGTACTATTTTGTAGCAGCCGGGACAGTCCTCTTAAAGCGGACCTTCATGCTGAATAAGAGTTTATTTTGTATGTTTCCCTCACCCCATACATCCAGATTGTCCACATTAAAAATCATCCTACCTGCACCTGTTGCATCTTATTAACCTTTTAACATCCAAGATGGCGGCCTGTGGAGTTTCAGGCTGTCTGCAGACAGGCAGTGACTTCTAGATATGCCGCTCTGCATTCTGAGATTGCTGACTTTTTCCTGATCTCAGCTCTGCTCTGTCTGTGCGGAGCACAGCTGTATCCCGCCCCCTGCACTTTCCCACCCCCCTTCCTCTCCTCAGTATGTAATGCTTCTGAGGCAAGATGGCGCCACCAATATCCTAGAGACCTGAACAGAGTTGCAGCCCAATGGGGGAAAAAAAATAATAAGCATCTAAAAACTTAAATAAATTAATTTTAGACGCTAAGGAATAGTTTTTGAAGGGTTTGGGTTTTTCATTAAATGATGCTGAAGGTTTGATTTAAAGCTGACCAAAACCCAACTTTATAATTAACATCCCTGCATTCATTACCCCTTGTTCTTTCCCAGCAATACATCCGACAAGTCGCATATTGACGAGGGTTTGAGTGGCAGAATCAGTGAGATTGAATCATGCGCTGTGATCTAAACATGCCATTGTTTAAATCTCGCGCTTTTGGGTCCTTTTTCAATAGGTATGAAAAACTGGGATTGGATGACGTAGGAGTCGAGGAACACCAAAATTAAAAATTAAAGAGGAAGTCCAAGCATTCTGTAATACTCCGAAAGACCCTAAAAACGTACCTGATCGGCGTCGGACAAGCAGCCACCGTCGCCTCCCGCGCGTCCCTCTAGCAGGGCTGGCCGTTTGTGAATGGCTGGCGTGGGCACGTGCCCTGTAAGAGGGACGCGCGAGAGGCGGCGGCTTATCCGCCGCTTGTCCGTCGCTGATAAGGTAAGATTTTTGGGGCTTTCTGGGGGGTTTCACACAGCGGGGCACCCCCGATCGGGGTGCCCCACGGAAGTGGACCAACACCCAGGATAGTGAAAATCCTGGGTGTTGGTCCACTTTAACCAAAGGATGAAGCGCAAAAGACCTTTGAAAGAAAACCGTCAGAGCGGAGACCTGCCCTTTCAGAGTACTAAGCTGAAAACCCAGATCCAAACCGTGTTGAAGAAACTCCAAAATTCTGGGGATCGAAAACACCCTACAAGGCAAGGCCCTAGCCTCACACCAATCAATATAGGCCCGCCAAGTCCTATAGCAGATGTTAGAGGAAGACATCTTCCTAGCCCTAACAAGGGTCTGGATCACAGCCTCAGACAAACCTTCTTTTAGTATGGAGGTTTCAGCAGCCACACCGTCAAAGCCAGCGTTTGTAAATTGGGGTAACAAAGCTGACCTTGAGTGAACAGGGGCAACCTGTTACTGATCGACCGCCAGCCGCACGACGTCTGCGAACCACACCTGTCTTGGCCACTTTGGGGCCACCAGAATTGCTGGCACATCCTCTTGAACCAGCTTGCGCATCACCCTGCCTACCATGGAGAAGGGGGGGAAACAGGTACAGAAGACCCAGATCCCTCCAGGCAAGGGACATGGCCTCCACTGCCAGAGCCAGAGGATCCTGAGACAGACACAAACGCAGGAAGCTTGTGGTTGTGACGGGAGGCAAAGAGATCCACCTCCGGGAAACCCCACTTGCGACAAATGGATAGAAATACCTTTCTTGTTGAGGAACCATTCCCCTCGGCGAGAGGACCCCTGCTCAGAGAGTCCACTTCCATGTTCTCCACCCCTGGAATGTACACCGCCGAGATGCATGGAACATTGCTCTCGGCCCATGTAAGAATCAGAGATACTTCTCTGAGGGCACTCCTGCTGCGAGTACCTCCTTGGTGATTGATGTAAGCGACCGCAGTCAGATTGTCTGATCGAACCTGAGCCGGTAAGCCTTGGAGGTGATGAGTCAAGTGAGACAGCACTAACCGAATAGCCCTCAGATCCAAGACGTTGATGGGGGCGTGAGCCTCCTGAGGGCCCCACAGCCCCTGGAACTGATGTTCCTTCAAGAAACCCCCCCCCCACCCACCCAGCCCGACAGGCTGGCATCCGTGGCGACCGTTTCCAACAATGGGCCTGAAAAGACCTGCCCCTCAGAAGATTCCTTGGTTCCAGCCAGCACTGAAGAGACCGCCGGACCAGGGGAGTCATCAGAAATGACTGATCCAAGGACAGAGGACATCTGTTCCAAGCCAACAACAGATTGAGTTGAAGTGTCCTCATGTGAAACAAAAGGAGCAAAAAGAACTGCCTCGAAGGAAGCCACCATCAACCCCACCAGCCTCATCCCTAGCCGGATGGACGGGCGAGGGATGGACAGAATAAGACGGATCAGATCTTGAACCATCTGCACCCACGACTGAGGTAGGAACACCCTGGTCTGAATGGTATCCAGATTCATGCCCAGAAAGGAAATCTCCCTTGACGGGGAGAGAGAAGACTTTGGGTAGTTGATCACCCAGCCGAACCTCTCCAACGTTGTCGCCACCATCCTGGTGTTTAGCTCTGCCTGGCTGAGAGGGGAAGCCGTGATGAGAATGTCATCCAGATACGGCACAATGTGAATACCCTGGGCTCTGAGGAGGGCCATTATACCAGCCAGCACCTTGGCGAACACCCTTGGTGCCGAGGTCAGCCCGAAAGGAAGGGCCACAAACTGAAAATGCTGATCTCCCACCACAAACCTGAGGAACCTCTGGTGTCCTGGGAAGATCGGCACATGAAGTTAAGCATCCTTGATGTCTATGGATGCCATGAAGTCCCCTGGGCGAAGAGAGTTGATGGCCGACCGCAGAGTCTCCATGCGAAACCTCTTGGTTCTGTTGAACCTGTTGAGAACCTTTAAATCCAGAATGGGTCTTACGGAACCATCATTTTTGGGTACTGTAAACAGGTTGGAGTAATAGCCCCAGCCTCTCTCTGAAAATGGCACCGGGCGGATGACTACCAAGTCCAGCAGATTTTGTACTGCCAACAAAAGCCCCTGCGCGGCCCGGGGGTCCGAGGGGACCCGAGACCTGAGGAATCTGGGAGGAGGCCGGTACTCGAACTCCAGTTTGTATCCGGAAGAGACCACTTCCAGGATCCATTTGTTTGTGACCTCCCGGGTCCAGACCTGGGCGAAGTGCCGTAGCCGTCCCCCCACCCGTGAGGGTGAGGGCGCCCCCTCATTGTTGAGAGGGCTTAGCAGCTGTCTTGGGTTTGGAACCCCAGGCAGTTCTGGGACGGGCACGTCCTCTGCCCCTGCCCCAGGAATCACCTCTGAACGCTGAGTAAGCAACTCCTCTGCTTGGTCGAGAGCCATTAAAGGAGGGATTAAATGAGCCTGCGCCCCGAAAGGAGTGGCGCTGCTTTTTGCGTTGCGGTAGCTTTCCTCCTTTCGCCACCGAGTCCAATTTATCGTCAAACAGACGCATACCCAGGAAGGGTAGCCCTGTAAGCGACTTCTTAGCCGCAATGTCAGCCACCCAATGGCGCAACCAAACCAAGCGGCGTATAGCCACAAGCAACGCCGAGGTTCTACTACACATACATATGGTGTCATCCAAGGCTGACAAGACAAAGGTCATGAACAAATCACACAGCGTAAGCGCAGCAAATTCATCACTGGCCGGGTTAAGCTGGGGACCATTCAACAGGCCCCTAATTACAGACCTGGTAGCCACGGCCGTGAGAGCTGAAGCACAAACAGGATGCAATGCCGAACCCACGCTGGCAAAGGCATGAGACGCCATTTGATCAAGGCGTCGGTCCTCACTATCCTTAAGCGTGGTGGCGTCTGGTGAGTGTACAACGGATGTGTTCGACAAACCCAGAACAGGAGCGTCGACCTCGGGTGGTGATGACCAGCGCTTCACCGTGTCCGCCGGAAAGGGATACTTCCTACCCCATCCCTGAGGGACCCCGGGAAGCCGGCTAGGCTTTTCCCATTCTTTAATGATCAAATTGTCAAAATGCTTTTGATTTGGGAACTCAAGGCGAGGCTTAGCGGTCCCAAAAAATTCCCCCTTTTGCGGAGGGGCCTCCGCCGGAGGAGAAATGGCCAGCACCTCAAAAATATGGGCCAGAAGCCTGGGGGTATCAATAATATCCCCACGCCCTGGCCCAGCATCAGCATCCAAAAACTGCTGATCATCAGAGCCATCAGATTCTGCAAACAATTCCCCTTCTTCCAGTGGGGAATAATCGGACCAGTCAAAGGAATCATATTTCTCAAAATCCGAGCCCGGCGCAGCCGGTGGCAAATGCCTTCTCTTAGCCGGGGCCTTTCTGGCCGCAGAGCTAACAATTTCTCAATGTTGGCCAATCTAGCATAGACATCAGATTGCGACTCCCCGCCAATGACAGTGTCACTTGGGGTACGGATCAGGCATGGGGGAGTAGGTGATGAGGCCTGCGGCACTGACCCAGACGCCTGGGACCCTGACTGCCGCCTAATGGCCTGCTGTGCACATGGAATGCAAACCAGCTCATTATCCCCCGCAAGGGATGCCCCACACACTGCCGGGATTGCCCCGAGGGGAGCCCATGCCCGGTATCCTGGGAAGCCTCCATGTGGTGATTTTTTGTGGTAGTCGCAATGACCAGTGGGAATTCCGGGATGCCCCTTAAAGTCCGTTATTGAGAGGATTTGAAAAAGCCCAAAATTTAGATTGAGGGAACTAAGGACCAGGAGAACCCCCTTTTTAACTATAAAAAAGTAGATCTCCCTGAAAGACATAATGGGAAAGGTGCCATAAGCAGGGATTCATGCAGGCAGCAAAAGACATTCACACCAAATCAGCCTTGTAATGTTATCAAAAACTATATATATTATCGAAGACAGCAGCAGCAGCCAGAAAGGAAGAGGAGGGGGGCATGCCAGCGCAGATCGCACGCCGCGCGTGGCCCCGCCCCCTCCTACACAGCAGAGGAACCGCAGTCCCCAGCAATAGGCTGGGAGCCACAAGGGCGCCAAGGGAGGGGGGCGGTCCACGGCAGCGCGCGGCCCCGACCCCTCCCCTCACAGAGAGAGAAACAATGGCCGGCCTCCAGGAGTGGTGGAGGCGCCGGCCACGGCACCAGGCCGCCTGAGACAAGGCGTCCTGGCCTGAGAGTAAAAGTAAAAGCACACTCATACTAGAAACAATCAATATACAGCCATGTAAAGATGAGGCAAAAATGGTATCCGCCTACCCCTATTATGGGGTCTCATGGAGGAGCATAGCTCCTGGCTATAACACCCCTAGGGTGTCACCTACCCTCGCCTGGACCTACAGCCTAGGCTGGGAGGCATAAGTATTACAAGAAAACAGAGTCCGGGCAGAAATAGGGCAGTAAATCAGCCGGGTGTAAACCCGCCTCACCTGTAAGGAAGGAGATAGCCATCTTCTGACTTGCTCGCCGTCTGCAGAGACGACTACTGGGTAATGTGTGGGAGGTCCCAGGTATTTATGGACCGGGAGGGGCTCCTTTTTTACTGGTCATCTCTGCAGAATTTCGCCCTTTACTAGTTTAACCCGAATGTTATTAATCTTGGAAGCGGGGTGTGCGACATACTTGGAATAAAAAAAACTCACTGAGGGGCAGGCAATCTGCATGGAAGCTAAAGCTGGGACCTTAAGTGCGAGGTCAGTCACCCAATCCTGTGCAGCAGTGCGACTGTGCTGCTCTGCCACTCAAGGCTCGCCCACACTGGCATCAGGGGGGATGAATTTGGTGATCAAGGGAGTTGTTTGTAATGTTCAAATCAGGCTTAGCACAGCCAAAGAGGGGCAGCTGGGGGGTGGGGTTACAAAACACCTCCTCTTTAAGGTCGCCCAATCGCCAGGATTTGCTTTGACCTGGTCCTTAACCCAGCTGTGTGAAACCCCCCCCCCCAGATCGCCCACTCCACTCACCTTTCTGCTGTTCCCACAGCGCATGCACTCCTCCAAGTGCTTTATGCTGCGCATGCTAAAGCCATTGTTTGGGACATATCCTGCTGATTGCACACTTCCCCGTGTACGGTCCATCTTAAAGTGGACCAAAACCCTGGGGCACCCCGGTTTGGGATGCCCTACTTTAAGAAACCCTGTCGTTCGATCAGCAGACTCACCTCTGCTCAGTTCAACGGCACATGTGCAGCCTCTCGTCCAGTCAGCTCTTACATCTGCGGCACCTGGCATCACTAACATCCTTTGGCTGTGCGCAGCCATGGACAGCCATTTAGTTGTGGCAGGCATGGCTACGCACAGCTGAAAGAGGATGCGAGTGATGCCATCACGGCCACGCATGCGCAGTGGGCTGGTCTAAAAGGGAAGAACCGCAAAGCTTTCACACAACGGGGCAATCAAAGTTTGGGATGCCCTGGGGAGAGGGAATTGGCCTACAAGACTTTAGGGCTGGTTTTGGCCTTCTATGACTGAGTGCAGGAGCTGGGTGCACACGCAGCTGTAGGGATGCGGAAAGGGGCTGGTAGAAAGGTAAGCGATTGCAGGTGATCTGGTGTGATTGGCAAAGTGGGGCCCAGGGGCACCTAGTCGGTCGCCCGCCGTGGTGGTTGATTCACTTTAAAGAGTCCCACAACCTGCAAGGCTGGTGCGTTGAGATGCCTGACCCCCTGGGAATGTAGACCATGAATACCTCTTCTCATAGCCCGTGACCGGCCACCAATGGAACCAGTTCCAGGCCCATGTATCTTACGAGGGCCAATTGCTATGGCCCTGTTTGGACAGCAATTGTCCGCTTGAGGTCACAAGGTATTCGGAAGCTGGATAAGGCGAGTCCCGGGTCTTCGTTCTTGGCTTGTAGTGGAGACTATAAGTGGGAGGCATCCCGAGCAGTGTGTGCTAATAGGAGACATAGAACGCAGAACGGAAGGCCTCTTCCCTACGGCTGTGCATTCCCAAGCCAATTATTTAGCTACGCCTGGCACTGCAGCGCACAGCAGTTAGGGGGATGCCACCGTAGTATTATGGTGATCCTGCGGGTTACACACCGGGGACAGAAATTGAGTCTTTGACGGCGTTTACATCTCTTTAAAAGCGGCCCTTCACCCTGAATAAGAGCATATCTTATATGTTTCCCCCACCCTATACATACAGATTGTCCACATTAAAAATCATCCTACCTGAATCTACTGCATGTTAAGAGCCTTTAAACATCCAAGATGGCGGCTCATGGAACATCAGGCAACCTGCAAACAGGAAGTGTCTTCTGAATGTGTCGCTCTGCATTCTGGGATTGCTGACCTTTTCCTGACCCTAACTCTGCTCTGTCTGTGCAAAGCACAGCTATAACCCCACCCCCTGTACTTTATCCCGCTCTCCTCTCCTCAGTATGTGTGATGCTTCGGAGTCAAGATGGCGCCCATATCCTAGACTCCTGAACAGAGTTGCAGCCCAGTGGGGGAAAGAATAATATGTAAACGATTCATTAAGTAATTTTAGATGCTGGGGAATAGTTCAAGGGTTTGAGCTTATCATTAAATCATGCTGAAGGTCCAGTTTAAAAGAGGGGGGGGGGCACCAGTATTTGTCACTTGGAGGTCCACTTGAAATCTCCTACACCTGCTCCCTTTTTTGGGTTGCTTAGAGGCAAGTAAGCATTCTTGGATGGTTATGGGCTCTATGAAGTTAGGCCATGCGGTGTTTAATGAGATCTTGGTGTGATCAGTGAGCCTTTCCACTCTCTGTGCAAATGGTGTCACATGAGCCCGCTGTGCGTGTAAATAATTCAGAGGAAGAGACCTGAGCCGCACAGGAAACATCCCCCCCTCCTCTCACCACCAGGAACATTCCTTCCCCTGACCCGCTGACACAATACCAGAGGAAAGCAATGGAGGGAGGGGAATTATTCCATACACTCTGCTTGGACCACCCAGGCACCCCTGCCCTCACAGTCATTGCAGCTGGTGGGGAAAAATACCGTTTTGTGAGTACACACCTTTAAAACGGGTATTGTGAGTGTGCCATACACTCCACTTCGATCTTCATGACATGTGGGTAATCTCCAGTAGAGGGCGAACTTCTGCAGAGATGAATATGCAAAAAAGAAAGCCCCTCCCGGTCCATATATACCTGGGACCTCCCACCAAATTCCCAGTGTAAAAAGGCAGTAAGGGGACCAGGAAGAACCAATTATAACCTAACAATCAAAACCAATGGTTCACCATATAAAAGCCCCAGAATACTAGAAAAAAAGGGGTGGGGCGAAGTGGAGTATATGGCACACTCACAATACCCGTTTTAAAGGTGAGTACTCACAAAACGGTATTATTCTAAGTGTGCCATACACTCCACTTCGATCTTCATGACATGTGGGACATCCAATAGCAGTGTCCATCATGGGTGGGAACCAGAAACAGTAAAGAATGTACCAACTCAAACCACTGAAGCTTGTAGAACCTTGCGGCCAAAAACAGTATCCGCTGAAGCCCACACATCAACCTTGTAAAACTTGGAAAAAGTATGAACGGAAGACCAAGTAGCAGCCTTACAAACTTGTTCAACAGAAGCCTGGTGCTGAAAAACCCAGGACGCACCAACCGCACGAGTAGAGTGCGCAGTGACCCTAAAAGGAGGAGTCCTCCCCTTAGCAGAATAGGCCCCAACAATGGCCTGACGAATCCATTTCCTAATCGTAGACTTAGCAGGTGCCAAACCTTTCCTGGGCCCACAGGGCACAACGAAAAAGGCATCCGTCTTGCGGAAAGAAGAAGTAGTCACCAAATAGTACTTAACACAGCGAACCACATCCAAATTGTGCAAAACCCTCTCCTCGTCATTTCTAGGCTTAGGACACAAGGAAGGGAGAACAATATCCTGATTGAGGTGGAAAGCAGACACCACCTTAGGAAGGAAATGCGGCATAAAACGAAAAACCACCTTATCCTGGTGTCTCTCAAAGTAAGAGGCCTGAATCGACAGAGCCGCCAACTCAGAGACGTCGAACAGAGGTAATGGCCACCAAGAAAGCAACCTTCTGAGTGAGAACTGAAAGAGCAATATCCTGTAACGGCTCAAAAGGAGGACACTGCAGAGCCGAAAGAACCAAATTCAAATCCCAAACAGGAACTACAGCCTTCCGAGGGGGCCGCACATGCGCGACCCCTTGGTAAAAAGGTCTTAACCAGCGGGTGTACGGCAAAAGACCTCTGGAAGAAAACCGACAGAGCAGAAACCTGTCCTTTCAAGGTACTAAACTGGAACCCAAGATCCAGATTATGCTGAAGAAACTCCAAAATCCTGGGTATCGAAAACACCCTGCAAGGCAAGGCTCTAGCCTCACACCAATCAATATAGGACCTCCAAGTCCTAGTAAATGCCAGAAGAGGACCGCTTCCTAGCCCTAATCAAGGTCTGAACAACAGCCTCAGACAAACCTTCCTCTTTCAAGACTTCCTCTTTCAAGATGAAGGTTTCAGCAGCCAAGCCGTCAAACCCAGTGTTTGTAAATTGGGGTAAAGTAGATGACCCTGAGATAGCAGATCCAGCAACAAGGGAAGCCGGTACTGATCTACGGCCATCCTTACCACGTCTGCGTACCAAACCCTTCTTGGCCACCTTGGAGCCACCAGAATCGCTGGTGCCCCTTCCAGAATCAGTTTGCGAACTACCTTGCCCAGCATGGAGACGGGTGGAAACAGGTACAGAAAACCCAACTCCTTCCAAGCCAGTGACAAGGCATCCACTGTCAGAGACAGAGGATCCTGAGAAAGAGACACAAAGGCCGGAAGTTTGTGATTGTGCCTCGAGGCAAAGAGATCCACCTCCGGAGTCCCCCACTTGCAGCAAAGATCCAGAAAAACCTCGGGGTTGAGAGACCACTCTCCTTGGCGAGAGGATCCCCTGCTCAGGGAATCCGCCTCCGTGTTCTCTACTCCCGGAATGTAGACTGCCGAAATGCAAGGAACATTGCTCTCCACCGGTGCAGGATCAGAGAGACTTCCCTGAGGGCACTCCTGCTGCGAGTCCCTCCCTGGTGATTGATGTAAGCTACCGCCGTTCGGTTGTCCGAACGAACCTGAACCGGCAGACCCCGTAAATGTGAGGTCAGCCGAGCCAGAACCAGCCGGATGGCTCTGAGTTCCAAGACATTGATGGGGGTGTGAACAGATGACTTTTCCAATAACCTCCACAGCCCGACAGGCTGGCATCCGTGGTAACCGTCTCCCAACAAGGGACCAGAAAGGATCTGCCCTTCACCAGATTGCTCGAGTCCAGCCACCAAAGGGACTGCCGAACCCTAGGAGATATCCTGAAAGGTTGATCCAATGACTGCGGACACCTGTCCCAATGCGTTAATAGGTGAAGTTGAAGAGATCTCATGTGAAACTGTGCAAACGGTACCGCCTCGAAGGAGGATACCATCAAGCCCACCAGTTTCATCCCCTGTCGGATAGAGGGACAAGGATTGGCCAGAAGAAGGCGGATCAGACCCTGAATCCCCTGCACCTTGGTCTGGGGCAGAAACACTCTGGCCCGAATGGTATCCAGATTCATGCCCAGATATGAAATCACACGAGACGGGGAGAGAGAGGACTTGCAGTTGATCACCCACCCGAACCTCTCCAGGGTCGACACCACCTGGTGGGTGTCCAGCTCCGCCTGACAGAGGGAAGAAGCTGAGATCAACAGGTCGTCCAGATAAGGCACAATGCGAATGCCCTGCGCTCTGAGCAGAGACATTATTCCCGCCAAGACCTTGGTGAAGACCCCCGGCGCCGAGGTCAGACCGAAGGGAAGAGCTACAAACTGAAATGTTGATCCTCCACCGCAAACCAGAGGAATCTCTGATGTGCCTGAAAAATCGGAACATGCAGATACGCGTCCTTGATGTCTATGGATGTCATAAAATCCCCTTGGCGAAGGGAATTGATAGCCGAGCAGCAGAGTCTCCATGCGGAACTTTTTGGCTCTGATAAACCTGTTGAGAACCTTGAGATCTAGAATGGGTCTCACCGAACCCTCCTTTTTGGGAACCGTGAAAAGGTTGGAGTAGTAACCCCTGCCTCTTTCCAACAGAGGCACCGGGCATATAACCTCCATGTCCAGAAGGTTTTTTACTGCTAACAGGAGCCCCTGTGCAGCCTGAGGGTCCGTGGGCACCCGAGACCTTAAGAATCTTGGGGGCGGCCAGTACTCGAACTCCAGTTTGTACCCGGAGGAGACCACTTCCAAGATCCAATTGTCTGTGACCTCCCGGGCCCAGACCTGGAAGAAGAGCCGCAGGTGTCCCCCACCCTTGCGGGCGAGGGCGCCCCTTCATTGCTGAGCCGGTTTAACGGCAGGCTTGGGCTTGAAACCCCAGGCAGCCGCGGGACGTGTCCGACCTCTGCCTCTGTTCCAGGACGAGCCCCTGACACCCGAGAAGGCCAAACCCCTAGCCGCTCTGGCCCCTCGAAAGGAAGGAGTGAACAAGCCAGCCCCCCGAAAGGGGCGGCGCTGTTTCCTCCACTGAGGCAACTTACCTCCTTTAGCAACAGCATCCAATTTATCTCCAAACAGCCGCGATCCCAAGAAGGGAAGAGTTGTGAGCGACTTCTTGGCCCCAACATCCGCTGTCCACTGGCAGTGCCAGACCAATCTGCGCATAGCCACCAGTAAGGCTGAAGCCCTACTACACACGACAATAGAATCCTCCATCGCAGCCATGACAAAATCCATGAACAATTCGCATCTCTTAAGGATAGCGGATCAAACTGAGCGTTATTCAGCCAGTCCCTGATAAGAGGTCTGGTAGCAAGCTACACCAGGGCAGATGCACTAACAGGCCGCAGGGCCGAGCCCACGTTGGCAAATGTGTGGCACGCCATCTGATCAAGGCGTTTATCCTCGGGAGGAGAAGACCAGCGCTTAACCACCTCCACCGGAAAAGGATACTTCTTATCCCATCCCTGAGGAACACCAGGGAGCTGACTGAGCCTCTCCCAGTCTCTAAGGATCAGCGCATCAAAGTGACCCTGGGTAGGGAATTCCAGATGGGGCTTGCAGGCCCCAAAAAATTCCCCCTTCTTGAGAGGGGGCGCCTCAGGCGGTTCAATATCCAACACCTCTAATAAATGTGACAAAACAGTGCCCGACACCGGCATTCCCAGACTGAACATAGTCAGCCTCTGTTTCCTGATATAATTCCCCCTCCTCTAATGGGGAATAATCTGACAAATCAGCGGAATCGTCGTCAACATCCCACAAGGGCTGGGCCGATTACAAATGTCTCTTTTTGCCTTCTTGCCTATCGTGCTAGCAATAATTTTCTCGATGCTGGCCAACCTAGCCCAAACATCAGAGAGCGACTCCCCGCTGGCACCAATGTCCCTTGGGGTACGGATAAGGTGGGGAGGGGAAGGCGATGAAGCGGGAGGAGCCGACCCAGAAGGCTGGGTACCAGACTGCCGTGTAAGGGATACCCCACACCCCACACATGGCCCGGATTGTCCCAGAGGGAGCCCGAGCCCAGTATCCTGCGGAGCCTCTATATGGTGAATTTTTGTGGTCAGTCGCAAGACCGCAGGGAATTTACGCCTAAGCAACGCGGGATGCCCCTTAAACGTCCCGGTGGGAGGATTTGAGGTGAACAAATTTACACTAGGGACACCAGGACCAGGAGGAACCCCTTAATATGCACATATACAATGCAATCAGTAACACACAAAACAGGCAACATAAGTGCAATCCTACATATATAAGGCAATAACACATACTTAATTGTATATGTATATAAATATGTATATATATCTGTATTCCAGCCAGACATGCGTAACCACCACAAAAAACACGCGCACACACATGCCCGCAATCAGTGGGGGTCCCCCGCTAGAGAGAGGCCCCCATACAAGCTAAGGAAGTGGCCATCCGGCCCTTACCACTCGGAGCGCAGGTCGGGCCCCCGAGAAGTGCCTGATGCAGGAAGAGGGAAAGAAGGGGGAGGGCGGGCCAGTGCAGAACGCGCGCTTGCCAGGCCACGCCCCCCTCCCAGCAACGCGGATCCCCTAGAAACAACCACAGAATCGCAACACCGAACACAGCCTGAGGGGGAGAAGCTCCCCCAGGCTAATAACAGCACCTGCCCTGGCCCAAAAGTGAAACACTCACTGTCACACACACACACACACACACACACACACAGTGAATCACACACCACACACACAGGGGCATATGTGGGAGAACGAAAAACAACGTCCAGGCCAGGCAACCCCCCCCCCCCCCAGGAGGGGAATAAGGGACCCAGAAGGGGGGGAACCCTGCCAGAATACAGCCATAAGCATAGACGGGGCATCCCACAGCAGGATCACCAAAAAACCTGGATAGCCGCCTACCCCATAGTGAGGTCTCACGGTAGAGCAGTGCTCCTTCCGCAACCATATGGTGCTGCCTACCTTTACCAGGACCCGCAGCCTAAGCTGGGAGGCTCAAACAGGGGCAATTTAGAAAGGGTCCTGGTAGTAATAGGGACAATAGACGGCCGGGCGCGAGCCCGGCTTACCTGTCGCCTTCTGTCTTGTCGCCTTCCCTGCAGAGAAGGAACTGGGAATTTGGTGGGAGGTCCCAGGTATATATGGACCTGGAGGGGCTTTCTTTTTTGCATATTCATCTCTGCAGAAGTTCGCCCTCTACTGGAGATTACCCACATGTCATGAAGATCGAAGTGGAGGGTATGGCACACTTAGAATAAGTTCATGTTGTTCGGGTTAAATTATGGCTCTGGTACCGAGCTGAAGGGTGACATCATTGCTGGAACCGGACAGGCCGCTTACTAATCACTTAATAGCTTAAGTCCTGCTAAGCCCTCATTACACCGAGAGAGGCCATACTGGAAGCAATTTCACTTGCTTCTCTCAGAAGCCGTATGTAGACTGAAGTGGATGCCTACAAGCAATTATTATCTTTAAAAAGGCAGTAGCATTATTCCAGTTTTGTCCAGGCAGGGGCGTACATATCAGAGACAGAGACGGTCCCCCAGGCCCATGGCACAAGAGGCACAGGGGACCCGGTGCAAGCTACCTCAACTGCCTCTATAGTATGTACGCTGCCCATTGCCAGCAAAGCTTAATACTTACCTACCCAACCATGACACAGCTTCCTGCTCGTTGCCCTCTCCTGCCCTGCCCGCATGTGTTCAGTACCCTGTACACGCCTCCCCCGCCTCTAGACATGCGTCCCCCACCCTAATACATGCCTCCCCCAGGCATGTGGTCCCTGCCCCTGTACAAGCCTCCCCTGCCTCCAAGCATGTTTCCCCCACCCTAATACATGCATCCCCCGCCTACAGGCATGTGCCCCCCTGTACACACCCTCCCCTGCCTCCAAGCACGCAACTCCCACCCTAACATATGCCTCCCCCACCTTCAGGCATGTGTCCCCTACCCCTATACATGCCTCCCCTGCCTCCAGGCATGTGCCCCCTGCCCCTGTACACACCCTCCCCTGCCTCCAAGCACACGCCTCCCACCCTAACACATGCCTCCCTCGCCTCCAGGCATGTGTCCCCTACCCCTGTACATGCTTCCCCTGCCTCCAAGCATGCGCCTCCCACCCTAACACATGCCTCCCCCGCCTCCAGGCATGTGTCCCCTACCCCTATACATGCCTCCCCCACCTCCAAGCACGTGCCTCCCACCATAATACATGTCTTCCCCGCCTCCAGGCATGTGTCCCCCTGCCCCTGTACACCCCTCCCCTGCCTCTAAACATGTCTCCCCCACCTCCAGGCATTTGTTCCCCTGCCCCTGTACATCCCTCCCCTGCCTCTAAGCATGTCTTCCCCACCTCCAGGCATGTGTCCCATTGCCCCTGTACACCCCTTCCCTGCCTCTAAGCATGTCTCGCCCACCTCCAGGCATGTGTCCCCTGCCCCTGTACATCCCTCCCCTGCCTCTAAGCATGTCTCCCCCTACCTCCATGGAATGCATCTCCTGCCCCTGTACACCCCTCCCCTGCCTCTAAGCATGTCTCCACCACCTCCAGGCATGTGTCCCCCTGCCCCTGTACACCCCTTCCCTGCCTCTAAGCATGTCTCCCTCCACCTACAGGCATGTGCCCCCCTGCCCCTGTACACCCCTTCCCTGCCTCTAAGCATGCCTCCCCCACCTCCAGGCATGTGTCCCCCTGTACACCCCTCCCCTGCCTCTAAGCATGTCTCCCCCCACCTCCATGGAATGCATCTCCTGCCCCTGTACACCCCTCCCCTGCCTCTAAGCATGTCTCGCCCACAGAAGAATAGGCTCACTGTAAAAACGTTGTTGTTAGGGGTATTATTTTATGCCACCTGTTCTTCATCAGCTCCTTTAAAGCAGAACAAAACCATTGTAACCTGACTCACAAGGTTCCAGGTTACATGCTGCCATATTGGACACCAAAATGTTATTGAGGGCAGTGGTGTAACTACATTTTAAGTGGTAATGGGGCCCTGTCAAGGCTCATACAGTAATCTTTTTTCTGTCTTTAGTCAATTGCATTCAACTAGACAACTAAAGACTGAAATGGCAGAGACACGTGCTGCTTGCTTTCTCGAAATGATGTCAAGTGAGCACAAATGTGATAAATAAGGTGGAGGAGCAAAAATGATTGGACCCTCTTGACCTTCTGGGCACTGGCGCAGTCCCATCACCTATAGATATGCCCCTGATTGAGGGCATAATCATTCAAGCATTTTTTACCACCTACCATGGCTCAGATCTGTTCCCTGGAAAACACCAAGCACTGACCCCCATCTCCTACACTGTGTAACCAGACTCCTCTGGCTCAGCGTCGTTCTAATGACAGGCATGAAAAATAGCCAATGGCTGGAGTCTTCGGTGACAGTTAGCAGACAGCGTTAGTTACACAGGACGGTTTGTCCAGCCTGGCCACTTGCACGTTACAATAGGTGGAATTGCCGGGGTAGGGTTCCTGGTGCTTTGTGTTGCTGCCGGGCTGCCAGTAGCCCCAGCGATAAGGTGGACAGATATTGTGTTCAAGACGGCCATGCCCGGGGACATACGATACAGATGCAATACTAGATCTCATGTAAAAAGACGCCGCGTGTAGCTCGGCATCAGCGAGGCTTCAACAATAAAAGCCCACATCCGATAGGTCGGCGCACTGCTTCGTTGCAATTAATAGTTTGTTTACTCACCTTTTCTCCCTTCCCCCCCCAGTGAGATAATGCATTGCCCCACCAGTTCTTATGCCTGTCTGATGGTGTGCCCCTGCCAGTTCACCAAGCCCAGGCAAAACAATTCTGATTTGAAAAAGGATTCAGCTATAAAAAATTGATCCTGTCAAGTATCGCGATATTTCATTAGGCAATACCAGAATCGATTCTGACCCCCCCCCCCCACTTCAGTGAAAGAAAAGTAAAAAAAACAAAAACTCACTCACCACATTCAATCCGGCAGGCTCTCCTCTTAACCCGAGGGTCTTCCGATCCCTTCCTCCCCCCCTGCCCTGGGACTCTTCAGGTGAGAGCCCGAGCGGCCCTCTGCGCCACCCCCCCCCCCCCGGCTGCCGATGAACGTCGCAAATGACGTCACCCCTGTGGGCGTCATCCCGGCAGGTCAGTTTTCAGATGCTATGATCTCTGGAAAAAGGCAGGAGATGTTATCTGTCAACGGATCGGCGAGGGACACAAGCTGACAATTAGAGAAAATGTCTTCATTAAAAAAAAAAAAAAATTCTTTATGTATGGTGTTTTTATTTACTGTTAAGCCTTTGTGAACTGGTAGGGGTTTTTGGGACCCCTATACCAGTTCACAAGGCTCTGGGTCTAGCAAGTCACCTGCTTCTAGCGGGTGACTTGCCATTAACCCCGAGCCCCACATCACCTGCCTCCCCAAAGCCCGGGTGGGGGGCAGAAGAGCCCGTGGCCATTAGGCTATGCCGGCTTGTAGCCTGCAGGGCCAAATCTGGCCCCTGCGCCCTGTTCTACAAGCCCCCATAGCTGGTTATGCTGGGTAAGGGGGACCTCACACCATTTTCTGGGGGATTTTTAACCGTTAAAATTCCCAAAAAAAATGGGGCCCCCCCATTTTAATTAAAAATAAAATGTAATTCACCCAGCCCCAAGATCCTAGGAGTACAGCGCTGGATTCTGGACAATGTAAGGAGTTTTTCATTTTTGTAACCTACCCCATCCTGCCTCAGTGACTGGGGAGGGAGGGGTCACAGAGAATGAACTTCTGCTTTAAGGAGTGTGACTAACCTTAGCTTGATTTTGAATACTGCCCTTTAGAAAGCAGACCTAGCAAAATCATGAGTTTCAGTTGTGTGTCTGTCACTTCCTGGCACAAACATAGCTGTGATAGGTAATGACAAACACCAAACTGAAACTTATAGGGAGTATTGAAAGTGAACTTAAAGTCCATACAATCTCTCACTTCTGCAACTGTGAATTCCAAAATGCAGCTGTGCAGGAGCGCGATATTCGGGAGCCGGCAGCAGGTAAGGTGAGTAGGTCATTGATAAGCATGAAGCGGTTTGCATGGCTATCAATGACCCGTTTATTTTACACGGTAAATACTTCAAATTAAACACTGAGGGCACTTTAGGCCCGCTTTAGGAGTGCCAGTGTGACCTTACCTTTTTGTGTTATGAATGGTGGTCCCACCAAGGATGATGCGGACTCCAGGAGTCGTTCGGTTTAAGTTATAAACAGCAAAAGCCTCTTCGTAAGTGGCTCCGCCCACCATGAACACAATAATATCCTGTGGTCTGAAGGATTAAATACAAAGCTGGTTAGAAAATCAGAAACTTTGCTTCTATTAAAAAGGAAAGTGTCACTTTTGGGTGAAGTTTTATAGAATTTGTGCAGACCTAAAGACACTGCAGGTCACTTCTGAACCTGTAGAAATAGAAACACTAGCCAGCTCACCCACTCCACCTTAAAGTCCAGTCAGCGTCATGTCCAGCCTCTTCATAAAATATAACTTTTATTGTCAGAGATTAAATAACCACCGTGTAAAAAATAAATATTTTAATGCATGATAGAAAAAGTGATTCAGGCACCACTAAACCCTGTCATCAAGCACCCATAACGCGTTTCGGGCCACGCAGGCCCTTAATCATATACATATGATAAAGGGCCTGCTGGTCATGTAGGCCTGCGGAGGTCTATGTGCGAGGGGGCTCCTGCAATAAAGATGCCCCCCCCCGTCCATTATATAGAAAATGGGTGTGGGGTTGCTTTAAAGCAGAACATAACCTGGCACCTTTGAAGAAGTGAGCTTGTCTTGTGGAACGCGTGGGGGATCAGGACGCCAGTTACTAGCAGGGACACCTCTTAACTTCTGATTTGGTGATATCTTATGCACTTTTTTTGTTACTTTTATCCCAGTTTGGGGCAATTTGATTGGTTATTTGTTCTCTCTTTTTATATGGGATAAATTTATATAGGTTTTTGAATGTTATATTATAGCACTTAGCACTTTTCAGCATTTAGCACCTTTATATTGCACTAGTCACTTTATTCATATTGTATCATATATTGTGAGATAGGGATGTATATATTTTTCACAAGGAGGAAGAGGAATGATTATCTATGTCCCTGCTATTAGTATCTTGTTTTTAATATATTTGTGATGATACTTTTGTAATCATTAATAAATATTGAAGATTCATGATATAGTTTTGATTTAGTAATTCATTTGGTGGTGCCTGGGGATTTCCCTGGTGGTAGCTGGGGCCACCCATATTGCATATGTGTATTTGGATATATTCCCTTTTCTTTGGGGATTCCTTTAAGGCACACCTAAATTTATATATCATTAAGAAATAATTAGTGGTGCATTTGGAAAAAATCCTTTTTTTTGGTCTGCAGAACATAACCTGGGATTTGGACATTCACAGGTTTTGTTCCATGCCTCCGGATCGCACTTTCAAACTCCCCTCTTCCTGGACCAACGGCACATGCACAAGGTTTTGCCCAATCAGAGCCGTTCGCCATGCATATTAATTGCTCGGCAAACGTGCTCTGCTTTACGGAGCCTGGCAATGGGAGCAACCACATCTCCTGCAGCCTATAAGAATGGCTGGGCATGGGAGCACGCACATAGCCCAAAGGAGCGGGGGTTCAGCCGGAAGAGGTGAGTGCTGCTGCGCCCCTGCACACAATGGGGGATCCTGATCTGGGATGTCCTGGTGGAAGGAGATTCCAGTGCTGGCCCAGCTGGGTTTTGTTCCACTAGAGAAAATACAATTTTCTGATTACTCACCTGTAAAATGGGTATTATAAGTATGTCTCACACCCCGCTTCGGAATTCGTTACACTTGGGTTATGTCCAGTAGAGGGCGAACTTCTGCAGAGATGAATAGAAAAAAAGGAAGCCCCTCCCGGCCCATAAATACCTGGGACCTCCACACATTCCCCAGTATAAGAAAGCAGTAAGGGGGCTAGGAAGAGCAAATAAAATCTATGAGAAAAATGTAACACCAACAGAGGATCCAAGATACAACTCAGGGTGGGGCGAAGCAGGGTGTGAAACATACTTATAATACCCATTTTACAGGTGAGTAATCACAAAATGGTATTATTCTAAGTATGTCTCACACCCTGCTTCGGAATTCATTACACTTGGGACATCCAATAGCAGTGTCGAAAAAGGGTGGGGATCCCAACAGGCAAAAACGCACAAATTAAACCCCTGCCGCTAGTAGAACTTTGCGGCCAAAAACAGCATCCGCTAAGGCCCGCACATCAACCTTATAAAAACTTGGAAAAGGCATGAACAGAAGACCAAGCAGCAGCCGTACAAACTTGATCAACAGAAGCCCGGTGCTAAAAAGCCCAGGAAGCCCCAACAGTACGAATAGAAATTAATCTGAAAAGGGGAAACTCTCCCCTTGGCAATATAGGCCCCAACAATGACCAGACATATCCATTTACTAATGGTAGACTTGACTGCGCCAAACCCTTCTTGGGTCCAGAGGGCACCGCCCACAAGGCGTCCATCCTACAGAAAAGAGAAGTAGCCACCAAAAAGTACTTCACACAACAAACAATCATCCAAAGAGTGCAGGGCCCTCTCCTTGTCATTGCTAGACTTAGGACACAAGGAAGAGAGAACCACATCCTGAATGAGATGGAAAAAACAGATACCACTTTAGATAGGGAATCCGCCTTAAGGCGGAAGACCACCTTGTCCTGGAGTCTCTCAAGTAAGAGGCTGAATAGACAGAGCCGCCAACCCAGAAACACATCGAACAAAGGTAATAGCCACCAAAAAGGCAATCTTTTGTGAAAACATAGAAAATGCCAAATTCAAAACCCAAACAAGCACAGGGCTTTCGAGGGTGTCGCACAGGAGTGACCCCCTGGAAAAAAGCTTTAACTAGAGGACGAAGAACAAAGGACCTTGGAAGAAGACCACCAGGGCAGAGACCTGTCCTTTCAAGGTACTAAGCTGGAGCCCCAGGCCCAGACCGCGTTGAAGAAAGTCCAAAATCCTAGGCATCGAAAACACCCTACAAGGCAAGGCCCTAGCCTCACACCAATCAATATAGTACCTCCAATTCCTATAGAAGATGTTAGAGGAAGATCACTTCCACAGCCCTAACAAGTGTCTGAATCACAGCATCAGACAAACCTCCTTCTATTAAGGTGGAGGACGTTTCAACAGCCACGCCGTCAAAGCCAGTGTTTGTAAATTGTAGTACAAGCCAAACCTGTCTTGGCCACCCTGGGGCCACCAAAATTGCTGGCGCACCCCCTTGAGCCAGCTTGTGCACCACCTTGCCCACCATGGAGAAGGGGGGAAACAGGTACAGGAACCCCAGATCCCTCCCGGCAAGAGACATGGCGTCCACTGCCAGGGCCAGAGGAACCCGAGACAGAGACCCAAACGTTGGGAGCCTGTGATTGCGACGTGAGGCAAAGAGATCCACCTCCGGAGTTCCCCACAAGCGACAGAGGAACTGGAATACCTTGTGGTAGACATATCATTCCCCTCGGCGAGAGGATCCCCTGCCCAGGGAGTCCGCCTCTGTGTTTTCCACTCCTGGAATGAATACCACTGAGATGCATGGAAAATTGCTCTCCGCCCATGCAAGAATCAGAGAAACTTCCCCGAGGCACTCCCGCTACGAGTCCCTCCTTGGTGATTGATGTAACGACCGCAGTTCAATTGTCTGACCGAACCTGAACCGGTAAGCTCTGTAAGTGATGCATCACGCATGACCGAACCAACCGAATAGCTCTGAGCTCCAAGACATTGATGGGGGTGTGAGCCTCCAGAGGACTCCACAGCGCCTGGAAACAAAAATCCGTCCAGAAAACTCCCCAGCCCAACAGGCTGGCATCCGTGTTAACCGCCTCCCAACAAGGGCCCAGAAAGGATCTGCCCCTCATCAAATTGCTTGGTTCCAGCCACCACTGGAGGAAACGCCGAAACCTGGGAGACAGCAGAAAGGACTGATCCAAGTACCGGGGACCTCTGTCCCAGTTCAGCAATAGACGGGGTTGGAGCGACCGCATGTGGAACTGAGCAAAGGGGACTGCCTCGAAGGAAGCCACCATCAATCCTACCAGTTCCATCCCTAGCCGGATAGAGGGGCGAGGATTGGCCAGGAGAATACGTATCAGATCCTGAAACCTCTGCACCATTGGGTGAGGTAGGAACACTCTGGCCTGATTGGAATCCAGACTCATGCCCAGAAATGAGATCTCCCCTGATAGGGAGAGAGAACACTTGAGGTGGTTGATCACCCATCCGAACCTTTTCAGCGTCATCACCACCCTGGAGTCCAGCTCCGCCCGACATAGGGAAAAAGCTGTAATGAATAGGTCGTCCAGATACGGCACAATGCGAATGCCCTGGGCTCTGAGAAGGGCAATTATGCCCGCCAGCACCGTGGTGAACACCCTTGGTACCGAAGTCAACCCGAAAGGGAGGGCCACACACTGAAAATTCTGAACACTCACCACAAACCTAATAAATCTCTGATGTGCTGGGTAGATTGGTACATGAAGGTAAACATCCTTGATGTCTATAGATGTCACGAAATTCCCCTGACGAAGGGAATTGAGGACTGAGCACAGAGTCCCCATGCAGAACTTCTTGGTTCTGATGAACCTGTTGAGAAGCTACAAATCCAGAATGGTTCTGATGGATCCAACCTATTTTTGGGAACCATGAAGAGGACGGCATAATAGCCCTGGCCTCTCCCTGAGAAAAGCACTGGGCATATGACCTCCGTGTCCGGAAGATTTTGCACTGCCAACAGGATCAGTCAGTGAAATACGTTCCCCTGCTCGTCCGAGAGTCACGAAAGGAGGGGTTGAATGAGCCTGAACCCTGAAAGGGCCATCGCCGCTTATAGCGTAGATGTAACTTACCTCCTTAGACAATAGAGACTAATCGAGCCACCAAACAGGCGCAGACCCACGAAGCGAAGCCCTGTGAGCACCTACTTAACAGCGAAATAGGCTGCCCACTAGCGCAAGCAGCCCAATCGAAGTATAGCCACCGGCAATGCCGAGGTCCTGTTACACATACGGATGGTATCATCCAAGGCGGCAAGCCAAAGGCAAGAAACATCTCACAATGAGTCAAGCCTGTAAACTCCTCACTGTAAGGAATCAATAGGAAACCATCCAAAGCCCCCTAAATAAAAACTCTAGTAGCCACAGCCATGAGAACGGAAGCACAAACCGGGCACAAGGCAGAACCAACACAAGCAAAGGCATGCAAAGCCCTCAGGTAGATACTACGGACCCCACTGTCCTTAAAGGTCGCGGGATCCGGGGAACGCACAACCTACGTGTTGGACAATCCCAAGACAGGAGCGTCAACCTCAAAGTGTGCAGGCCAAGGCTTAACCACGTCAACCGGAAAGGGATACTTCCCATCACACCCTTGAGGAATGCCAGGGAACCGGCTAGGCCTTTTCCCATTCCGTCAGGATCAGATTGTTAAGGTGCTTCAGATTCAGGAACCCCAACGGGGTATGGCAGTCCCAAGACATTCCCCCCTTTCGGAGGGAAGTGGCCAGCGCAACAAAATACAGGCAAGAAGCCCGGGGGTATCCATGGCATCCGTCCAGGTGCAAGGAGACAAACTGACATAAAAAAGGGTGGCCGGCGCCAAGTGCCGAATCTTAGCTGGGGCCTACCCGGCCACAAGGCTAGTAATCATCTTCTCAATGTTGGCCGCCTGGCTCAAACATTGGATTGCGACTCCCCGCTAATGACAAGTCACTCGGGGTCATAACCAGGCATGGGGGTGCAGGTGATGAGGCCAGCGGGGTCGGCCCGGCCGCACAGGGCCCAGATTGCCACGCAATAGGTAAAATATGTTGAATTAATATGTGTGTATTGGTAAAAGTATGGTTCAATTGACCAATGGACAACCAGCAAAGTACCAGTCAAACTGACTGAACACCACTACATGTGGAAAATTGTGTAAATATATGTGAATAGGTAAAATATGGTGAATTAATATGTGTGTATTGGTAAAAATATGTGTAAAAAATGAAAAAAGATGAATAATGTATATGATGTACTCACACGAATAAACAAAACTACTCTATATGCACAGCATGGAGAGCTCATAATTTAGGGTACAAAACAGGCACACCCCGGTTCCCTCCCCAGAGAGAGAACCAACGCCCCCTTTTTGTAATTTCAGTTTCCCTGACGACAAGTCAGGAGCCTGTTACCCGACAGCACTAACACCCTCCCTAGAAGCACCCCTCCCCCCCCAAACCACCCCTTCCCCCTCCCCCCAACCTGGTTAACAAATTGCCACGCAATAGCCCGCTGTGCGCATGGTACACCAATCTCCAAAATGTCTCCCACAAGGGATACCCCACATATTACACACTGCCGGGGATGCCCCGAAGGGACCCAGATTTTTGTAAGCACCGGAGGGAACCCCAAATGACCTAGGAGAGGAAGAACCTAAAAGCTTACGGCAGTCCCACCTGCCCAGCACAAAAGGTGGGGGCCCCATTAGCAAACATACATGCTGCACGTAAAGAATATATAAGAGCCTAGTATATAGAATATAAAGATATACATACATACATACATAACTGTATATACCCAGATATAAATACTCTAGTTATTAGACATATATATATCCCCCTGATTATATATATACACAGAGCTGCATAACATATGCTCTAACCGCTGGCCTGTGCAGCCGCTTATAGTAAAGAATACAGTATAGAATACAAGCCTATAATTAAGGCATCAAGGATGGCCAGAGGGACACTCACGGAAAGTAGCAGGGATGGGGAAGATGGCGGCGTAGCGCCCGCAGACCGAAGGAGGATGGGGGCGGGCCGACGCGGATCGCGCCCGCGTAAGGCCCCGCCCCCTCCCGACGCGGGAAAGAACCAACAGCCGCGCTCCCAGCCAATAGGACTGGGAGCCGGTCAAGCGCCAACTGGAGGGCCGGCCGTCACCAGCGCCAGGCCCCGCCCCCCCCCTGACTGAAACGAGCAGCAAACCGCGCTCCCCAGCGAAGGCTGCACTGCCGGCATAAATGACACCGGCCCGCCGCCGTCGCCCCAGAAGCGTGCTGGCCACCAATGAATAAAATCTACAAGTAAACCGAGTTAAAACATTGAGGCGCACTGGCAGTAGCCAGCGCCCACCAAACAGTAAAGAAAGTTCTTGCAGTTACACTCAATCATACTGACACATCCACTCACACCATCTAAGGGGAGACCAAACAAAGATGAAAGTACCCCCCCCACCCTACTAACCGGGAGTAATGGGGGGGGGGGGGAGGAAGCCGATAGCCACATGTAGGATACGTGGTGAGGGCTTAGGAACATACAGGGCATCCCAAACCAGGGTCACCAACCTCGTAGCCGCCTACCCCTTGTAATGGGGCCTCACGGAGGAGCGTGGCTCCTATCAGTGCACCTGTTAAGGTGAATCCTACCGTCACCCGGACCTACAGCCAAGGCTGGGAGGCATTAGGGGGCTTAAGCATAAATAGGTCCAGGCAGAAATAGGGATAAAAATGGCTGGGTGTGAACCCGGCTTACCTGCAAGGAGGAGACTTCATCTTCTGACTTGCTCGCCGTCTGAAGAGACGATTACTGGGGAATGTGTGGAGGTCCCAGGTATTTATGGGCCGGGAGGTGCTTCCTTTTTTTCTTTTTTTCTATTCATCTCTGCAGAAGTTCGCCCTCTATTGGACATAACCCAAGTGTAATGAATTCCGAAGCAGGGTGTGAGACATACTTAGAATATCACTCAGGGCACTTGCTTTTTTCAAGAGAAGTTTATGGATGCGGCTGCCACAGAGCTTATCTGTGGTCCGATAACATATATTGAACAGTCAGATATCATATACCTAAAGCAACCTTTGTTGGAGGAACTTTTCATTAGGCCTTAAATCAGATAAAAATGCGCAATTTTGACCATGTCCCCGGGGCAATTTGAGATGCTCCACTGTATGCAATCACCTGGGATTGCTATGATTGGAAATCAACCAGAATTGGAGTCCTAAAAGATCCTTAGAAAGCCCAAAATTCTGCATTAATACTCATCATTTCACACTCCCAGGGCAGTGGCAACAGCATCTGTGTGTCCCCTTCTCTGCCAGTGACCAATGAGGTTTGCCAGTTGCTGGATGAGCTTTATATTCAAATATTAAAGGCGTTTGCTATATTACAGCATCTTTAATAGGCCAGTGTGGTCTCATGACTCTCACCTGTCTCTCAGTGTGCTGGGCCCCACATAGGGATATGTGCTGTCTTTTAACTTCCCCTTGATTAGCTTATCCAGAGTCTCCACAAGCAATGGCTGGTGCTGGGTGTAAACATTCTCTACTCCCTGTATGACAAGAGATAGAACACATGTCATTCAAAGCATTGGGCTGCAGTGAAGCAAGACTCTAGGGCAGGTTGCTGCACAGATGAGACTGACTGCAGAGAAATGTATAGCAGGAAAGGATGGACAGCAGGGTGGATTGCAGTAGAGATGAGCAGGCCCGGTGGCAGGCTGCAGTACAAAGGAGATGGAATGGGGGGGGGCAGCTGCAGTATAATGTAGATGGACCATGGGGCGGATTGCAATAGAGAGGGCATGGACTATGGGACGGGTTTCAGTAGGGAGGACCTTAGGATGGGCTGCAGTGCAGAGGGAATTAACCTTGGGGTGGGATACAGTAGATGGACCTTGTAGTGGGTTGCATTAGAGAGGAGATGGACCTTGGACAGGCAGCAGAAGAGATATGATGGAGAATTGGAGAATTGGGGGGGGGGGGGCTAAAATGCAGATGACACATTTGCCCAAGGGATGGGCTGCAGTAGAGAAGGTGTGACCCACAGGGCAGGTTGCAGTAGAGAGGAGATGGGCCTTGTGCAAGTTGCAGTAGGCAGAAGATGGACCTTGTGCGAGTTGCAATAGGCAGAAGATGGACCACATGGTGTGCTGCAATAGAGTAGAGATATACCTAGTATAGGTAGGTGGAAGTAGAAAGGAGATGGAACACAGGGAAAGTTTCAGTAAAGAGGAAAGGGGGCTGCAGCAGGAAGGAGATATGACCTGGGGTAGGTTACAGTAAAGAGGAGATTTATCCTGAGGGGTTGCCAAAAAGAGGAGATGGACCTTTCAGCAGGTTGTATTAAAGAGATGGACCTTGGGGTAGGTTGCAACAGAGAGAAGATGAGCAACAAGGCAGGTCACAGCAGAGAGGAGATGGATCTGAGGGTGGGTTGCAATAGAGAGTTAGGGACTTAGGGAGGTTGAGGTAGAGAAAAGAAGTGATGTAAGTGATGAAAAAGTGATGGTCACTGTTTAGTACGCTCGTTCCACCACCCAGCTTTAGACACATTTCCTTTTAGGTTGACCTCTAAATGTTATGCTTGATGTGGAAGAGATGACCCCCCTGCTTAGGCAATTAAAGCTTACTGACAAAATATTCCCCTCAACATAAATATTTGAGCTTAGTGTGACTATTACTGGTCAACTTGATAGTCCAGATCCAAGAATTCAAATGTCAGTTACCTTGAGCCCCTTGAAGAACTGCTTGGTGATGGCCACGGCATCTTTAGGACTGAAGAGGTCGCTGTCTCGCACTCTCTTTCCACCGAACTCCACGATGGCAGGCACCAGCTGTCAAAAGACATAGCTTGTAAGCGCCAACAGAAATAATCACTAGAGAACATTCCTTGACCAAGCAAGCATGCCTTGATACGGTTAATTTGTAAGAGAAGACTAGATTAAATCATCCGATCTTGAAGGCCTCACCCTGCGGTATCTCTCGGACATTCCACGGTTGCGCAGGTCAGAGAGAAGGCTCTGCAGAGCATTGTTGCTGTGTCGCTCGTAGTGCAGAGCATAGAGCATCACCAGGCGGGCGGCATCCAACTCTGACAGCCGCTGGTTCTGCAGCAGACGTTTCACGTTCTGTAGAGAAAATAAAAAATACAATTCTGTGAAGTACTCACCTGTAGAATTGATATTATTTGTATACAGTACGTCCTGCTCCAGATATAGTACTTACACTTGGGTTATCCTCCGCCAGATGGCGCTGCACTGCAGAGACATGCAAAACAGGCTGCTCCCAGCCCTCAAATACCCAGGGACCTCCCACAAATCCCCAGCATTAAAAAGCAGTGAACAAGAAGCCGGGAGAATTTAAACCGGACCTTCAGCGTGATTTAATGAAAAGCCCAAACTCTTAAAAACGGTTCCCCAGCATCTAAAATTAATATATTTTACGTTTTTAGTCACTAACTTATTATTCTTTCCCCCACTGGGCTGCAACTCTGTTCAGGAATTTAGGATACGGGCGCCGCCATCTTGACTCAGAAGCATCACACTTACTGAGGAGAGGAGAGTGGGATAAGGTACAGGGGCGGGTTATAGCTGTGCTTTGCTCAGACAGAGCAGAGCTGGGGTCAGGTAAAGGTCAGCAGTCCCAGAATGCAGAGCAGCACAGTCAGGAGGCACTTCCTGTTTGCAGGCTGCCTGATAAGATGGCGGCTTCCATAAGCCACCATCTTGGATGTTTAAAGGCTCATACCATGCAGTAGATGCAGGTAGGATGATTTTTAATGTGGACAATCTGTATGTACAGGGTGTGGGAAACATATAAGATAGACTCTTATTCAGAGTGAAGGTCCGCTTTAAAGTGGACCAACACCCAGGATTTTGACTATCCTGGGTCTTGGTCCACTTCGGTCGGGGTGCCCCGCTGTGTGAAACCCCCCCTAACCCCCGAAAAACTCACCTCTCCCCGCTCCCAGCGCCGACGTACAAGCCAGGTCCAGGAACGTCTAAGCGGCAGCAGCCGCCGCCGCCTCCCTCGCGTCACTTTCGGCGCGCGCGCGCCCCCGCCGGCCATTCGCAGACGGCCGGCGCGGGCACGCGCACGCCTACAGGAGCGCGAGGGAGGCGGCGGCGGCCGCCGCCGCCGAAGATAAGGTAAGGAGTTTGGGGTGTTTGGGGGGGTTTCACCCCGCGGGACATCCCGATCTCGGATGTCCCGCGGGGTGGGGGGTGATCGGCCCGGGAATCTTATAGATTCCCGGGCCGATCACCCGTGGGTGTTGGTCCACTTTAAAGTAGATTCCCGGGCCGATCATCTCACTCACCGCGGGACATCCGAGATCGGGATGTCCGCGGGGTGAAACCCCCCAAAAAACACCCAAACTCCTTACCTGATCCGCCGCGCGCCCTTCTAGACATGCGCGCGCCTGCGCCGGCCGTCTGTGAATGGCCGGCGCGGGCACGCCGAGAGTGACGCGCGGGAGGCTGCGGCGGACGCGCTGTCTTGGACGCCGCTGTCACCCGCTTGGACGTCGGCAGGGATTGGATGGCGCGGTCACGTGGGAGCGGTGAGTTTTTTGGGGTTTCTGGGGGGTTTCAGAGAGCGGGACACCCCCGATCGGGGTGCCCCACCGAAGTGGACCAAAACCCAGGATAGTCAAAATCCTGGGTGTTGGTCCACTTTAACCACCCAAAACAACTGGTAACTATAACAAAGATAACAATCACCATACAGGGGATCCAGAATAATGCAAAAAAAGGGGTGGAGTAGGAGGTACTGTATACAAATAATATCAATTCTACAGGTGAGTACTTCACAGAATTGTATTATTCTTAGTATACAGTAGGTCCTGCTCCAGATATAGTACTTACACTTGGGACATCCAATAGCAGTGTCCGTAAGTAGGGTGGGATCCCCAACAAAAAAAGGTGACAGCAGACAGTTTAGACCACTGCCGCCTGCAAAACCTTGCGGCCAAAAACAGCATCAGCTGAGGCACTAACATCAACCTTGTAAAACTTTGAAAAGGTATGAACAGAAGACCAAGTAGCAGCCTTGAAAACTTGTTCAACAGAAGCTTGGTGCTGGAAGGTCCAAGAGGCACCAATAGCACGAGTGGAATGAGCAGTAAGGCGGAAGGGAGGATTCTTCCCCTTAGCAGAATAGGCCTGAATCACAGCCTGACGAATCCATTTGCTAATAGTAGACTTGGCAGGAGCCAAACCCTTCCTAGGACCAGAAGGGACCACAAAAAGAGCATCAGTCTTCCTGAAAGCCTCAGTGACTACCAGGTAATACACCTGATCACATCCAAGGAATGCAGAACCCTTTCCTTAGCGTTGCTAGGATTAGGACACAGAGAAGGAAGAACAATATCTTGATTCAAATGAAAGGCAGACACCACCTTAGGCAGAAAGTCTGGCTTAAAGCGGAACACCACCTTGTCCTGGTGTCTCTCATAATATGGGGGCTGAATAGACAGAGCCGCCAGCTCAGACACACGCCTGACCGAAGTGATAGCCACCAGAAAGACAACCTTGAGGGTAAGCACAGCCAGAGCAGCATCCTGAATAGGCTCAAAGGGAGCACCCTGCAAGGCAGACAAAACCAAGTTCAAATCCCAAACAGGGACCATAGGCTTACGTGGGGGACGCACATGAGTGACCCCCTGAAAGAAGGTATTAACCAAGGGATGCTGAGCAAAAGACTTCTGAAAGAAGACAGACAGGGCAGAAACCTGACCCTTCAGAGTACTGAGTTTTAGACCCAACTCCAATCCATGTTGTAAAAACTCCAGAACCCTGGGGACTAAGAACTCCCTACAGGGAAGAGACCTAGACTCACACCAATCAATGTAGGTACGCCATACCCTATAATAGATGGCAGAAGAAGTTTTCTTCCTAGCCTGCACCATGGTATCCACCACCGAGGCAGACAAGCCTTTCTCCATCAAGATGGAGGTTTCAGCAGCCAGGCCGTCAAAGCCAGAGTTTGTAAATTGGGATGGTGTAAGGAGCCCTGAGTGAGCAGATCTGGCGCCTCTGGCAGGACATACTGGTCTACTGCCATTTGTACCACGTCTGCGAACCACACTCTTGGCCACCTTGGGGCCACCAGAATCACTGGCACCCTTTCCAGAGCAATCTTGCGCAGAACCCTGCCCAGCAGGGGAAACGGAGGAAAGACACACAGAAGCCGAAATTCCTTCCATGACATTGACAGAGCATCCGTGGCCAAGGCCAGAGGATCCTGAGACAGGGAGACAAAGACCGGGAGCTTGCGATTGTGACGGGATGCGAACAGATCCACATCCGGTAGACCCCAACGGTGACACAGGGACTGGAATACCCTATTGCAGAGGGACCACTTCCCCTGACGGGAAGTCCCCCTGCTCAGAGAGTCTGCCAGTAGATTCTCTACCCCGGGGATATACACGGCCGAAATGCATTGAACATTGGCCCATGTCATAATCCGCGACACCTCCTGGAGGGCACCTCTGCTCCGGGTCCCTCCCTGTCCTGTTGTCTGAGCGCACCTGCACAGCCAGACCCTTCAGGTGATTGGTCAACTGCTCCAGTACCAACCTGATCGACCGTAGTTCCAGAATGATGATGGGCAGGTGGGCCTCCTGAGGGCCCCACCTCCCCTGAAACCGCAGGGACTTCCAGAATCCCCCCAACCTGACAGACTGGCATCCGTGGTGACCATCTCCCAGGAGGGGGCCAGGAAGGACCTGCCCTGTAGCAGGTTCCTGTGGTCCAGCCACCACGAGAGGGACCCTCGGACCGAAGGGGGAAGCACACAAACCCCATCCAAAGACGTGGGACCTTGTCCCAAACTGACAGAAGGTGAAGCCTCAGATGGAACTGAGCAAAGGGCACTGCCTCGAAGCTCGCCACCATCAGGCCTACCAGCTGCATTCCCTGCCTGAGGGAGGGCTGGGGGCACGAGAGCAGGAACCTCACCTGCGCAGTCAGAGCTTTCACCTTTTGTTGAGGAAGGAATATCCGTGACTGAACCGTATCCAGAATCATCCCCAGGAATGGGGTCACCGACAAAGGGGATAGAGAGGACTTGGGATGATTGATCACCCAGCCGAAGGACTCCAAGGTGGACACCACCAGCTGAGTGTCCAGTTCTGCCTGCTGCAGGGACCGTCAAGAGATGAGAATGTCGTCCAGGTAGGGCAGCACGCGTATGCCCCCTGACCTTATCAGAGAAATCACCCCTGCCAGTACCTTGGAAGTGAGGCCAAATGGTAGGGCCACAAACTGGTAATGTTGATCTTTCAACGCGAATCTGTTCTTGACAAATCTGTTGAGGATCTTTAAATCCAGAATGGGCCTGACTGACCCATCTTTTTTGGGCACTGTGAAAAGGTTGCAATAGAACCCCTTGCCCAATTCTCTTAAGGGGACCCTGCAAATGACACCCAGATCCAGAAGACCTTGCACGGCCTGTAGCAAGACCTGAGCTGATACAGGGTCCTGGGGGATCCGGGACCTGATGAATCTTGTGGGGGGCCGCACAACAAATTCTATCTTGTAACCAGAGGACACTACCTCCTGAATCCACCGGTCTGAGACTTGCGCGAAGTGCTGTAGCAGTCCCCTCACCCTGGCGGGCGAGGGCGCCCCATCATGCCTGAGGGGTCTTGGGAGGGGCTTTGGGTTTGGACCCCCAGGAGGAGACCGGACGTCGTCCTCTGCTCCTATGCCAGGAATCTGCAGGAGCCCCTGTGAAGGACACCCCTTTCCCCTGCTTAGCGCCTCGGTAGGGGACTGAAGGTGGGCCCTGGCTCCGAAAGGGCCGAGGCTGCCGCCTGCGCTGGGGTAACTCTTTAGCAAAGAGGTCTAGGCAGTCCCCAAACAGGCGTAGCCCCTTAAATGGGAGTCCAGTAAGGGCTTTCTTAGCAGCATTGTCAGCAGCCCACTGGCGCAGCCATACCGCGCGGCGTATAGCTACCGCCAAGGCGGAAGACCTGGCACACATCCTAATAGCATCATCAGATGCAGACAGGATAAAGTTAACAAACACATCATAGGTAGACAGTGCATTAATAGTATCAGGTGGCAAATCATCTGGATCATCTAGTGCATTCCTGACCATGGCCCTGAGTGCCACCGCAGTAATGGCCAAAGCGCAAACCGGGCGCAGCGCCGCCCCCCCCAAATGCAAAGGCATGGCATGCCAATTGGTCAATACCGCGGTCCTCAGAATCCCGCAGCGTAGTAGTGTCAGGGGAGTGCATAATGGAGGTGTTAGACAGCCCTAGAATAGGAGCATCGACCTCGGGGGGCGATGACCAGCACTTGACCATATCAGCAGGAAAAGGGTACTTCCTGTCCAAACTCAGGAATCCCGGGAAGTCTACTGGGATGTTCCCACTCATTAAGCACGAGGTTATTGAAATGGGTTTGCTCAGGAAATTCCAATCGAGCCTTAGCAGTATGAAATAGCTCACCCCTTTGCCTGGGAGCCGCAACAGGGGGAGAGATGGACAAAACCTCAAAAATCTGAACCAGCAGTTTGTCAGTATCATCCGGGGTCCAGTGATCAGAGCCAGAATCATCATGACCCCTTGACTTCTCGTCAGATGACTGAGTGGGAGAAGAGCTCCCCTTCGTCCGAGGGGGTATGGCCATATAGATGCAGGAACTCATCAGACTCCGTAGGGAAAAGAGCGGTATCAGGAGCTAAGTGCCACCTACACCCCCCCCCCTTTCTTTCCCCCCAGGCTACGGGGGGGGGGGGGGGAACGAGGGAGGACGGCGACCATTTGTACAGGACCCACCTCTACACGGGGCATGGGCAATAATGCGGGAGGGGCATCCCTTAGAGGCTCACCATCAGCCTAAACCGCCTACCCTTTGGTGGGGGACTGCGGTGGAGCATGGCTCCATAAGCATGCATGGTGCTGCCTACCTTCACCCGACCAGCGCAGCCCAGGCTGGGAGGCACATCACAAGGAGGACGGATGGGAATAGTCTAACAGGGCCGCAGGCTTTAATAGCCCCGCTCACCTGCGAGAGAGTGATACTTCATGTCTTTGCAGTCAGCACTGCAGAGAAATCTGGGGATTTGTGGGAGGTCGCTGGGTATTTGAGGGCTGGGAGGAGCCTGTTTTGCATGTCTCTGCAGTGCAGCGCCATCTGGCGGAGGACAGCCCAAGTGTAAGTACTATATCTGGAGCAGGACATACGGTATACTAAGAATACAAACATTATATAAAATATACATAAATATTTATTTACTGTTGCTTTTTAATTGAATTGTTGGACAAGGGACAACCATCACTTTACATACTTCAGCCTTATAAAGCATGTTATACTTTACAAATGTATATGGCACTCTGTGCGGTCGCACAGGGCGCCATCTTAATTTCTCTGTAAGAGGGGTGCCAGGGGACACAAAACTTGGAGACCCCTTCAGAGGGCAGGCTCTCAGCTGGCTCAGCAGGTCTCTCTTTTGCACATTTCTTTGATTATTCTCCGTCTATTTTCTCTATCCCCTGCATTCTTTTGTTTTTCTGCTTTCACTATTAGTCTGTTTTCTTGGCTTTCCCTGACTCTTAAACACTTTTTTTTCCTCTTTTACACCTGCCCTTTACATTTTTTATCACATTATTATTATTATTATTATTGTGCTGTACAAAGTAGTGAAACCAGACAGGGTAGGACATACAGTACAGAGTATTACAAATGCAGTGTTACAGAGTTCACAATGAATATTCTGAATACAAGATACAATAGGAGAGAGAGCTCTTCGCTCTCGAACTGGCGCAGGCGAACCTTGGCCGGTGACACCAGTAGTCCGCAGCTTCCTACCAATTCTTGTAGCACGGCTAGCAGAAGCAGCTGCACAGCGAACCTGTATTGGGAAGGTGAGAAAGTCCCCTGGGCCTCTTTTTATTTTTGACTTTTGGTCTGCTTTAGGAAAGAAAAAAGGGGTGCAAGACCCCAATTAACCACCAACGCACCCCCCCATTCCCGATCTATTGTAAAGAACTCTCCCTTATGCTGCCTATGCACAAGAAGCCCAGAACTCCTTGGCGTTCCATAATATTTCTTGTTATTAAAATATTTCTTCATATGTACCTTCCCTCCATCTGTCTTTTCCTCATTCCCTCCCTTTCCTTTCACACACTCAATATTAGGCGTCTTTTCCACACACACACAACCCTCCTTTTCAGTTTTTCTACATGCTCTGTTTCAGCATTTCCTTGTCTAGCTCACTGCTCCCATGATTTTATCTCACTCTTTCATTGCCTTTCTCTTCGATTTCTTTTTCCTTGCCTTAGTCTCTCTATTATATGCAATCCTTCCACCTCGCTTTCCATATTCCCCTTTTTTCTTTTCTACAGTCGCTCTCGTTTTCCCATGTTCTCTCCGTTTTATTTTTTTCTATGTGCTCTTGGTCTCATCCCGTTTGCTGCATTCTCTTCAATGTTTTCCCCTCTTGCGTGTGAACGCATGGGTGTGTTTTTGGGGGGCACCATCTTGAAACTTTGCACAGGGTGATATTTACTCTAGAGCCAGTCCTGAGGACATGGTAATGATTGATACCTATATACAAAAGAGAGATAGTCAATTGCAAGACACAGTGCTACCCCTGTGCTATATGCCCTGCCTACAGGAGACTGGACACTAAAAGGACCCCCAGTGGCACTTGAGGGGACTGAAGAATAGGAAGTGGCGCTTCACAAATAAAAGGTTGGGAAACCCTGACCTGGAGAAACCATCCTGACCAAATGTGTGCCAGTGCCGGCAGGCTGCTCGTGGTCACGTGGCAGCGCAACCCTGAAGAGGTGAATACTCGGGCAGCTGGTTCTTTGTTTCAGTGATGCACAGTGGGGCAAGCCTGGGTCGGATTGCACCACTGCTACATATTTTTTTTTATTATTCTTTATTTTTGATTTTCAAAAATAATGATAGAGATACAATACAGTGTAGCACATAAAAGACAGAAAGATAGAATGTTACACATCTCAAACTCTTATCAAGGGGTGAAAACAAGCATTTTGAATGTACTACTTATGCATAATAAACTCTAAACTAATGAACCGATCATGAGTCTGCGTGGTTCTTAGAATGCTATGTGGGAAGGGGGGGTGGGGGGAGGGGGTAGTGTACGCGGATCTCCAGGCTCCACCCAGCAGGGCCCTACATTCCGCAGACTCCGAGATCCTCAGCCAGTCGAACCAAGTAATCGTAAAACTCTCGAATCTGTTTTCTCGACAGAGAATCACATTCTCGTACCGCATACGTTCGTTTACCTTCATGATCCACATGTCAATTGAAGGTGGGTCTGGGTTTTTCCACTTTAGGGGGATGCAAGTCTGCAAGTCTTTGTGGCATAACAAAGATATTTTGTAGTTTTTAAGGGGGACTTTGGTCATATGGAGCAGGCAGGTGGCCGGGTCATCAGGCACCGCTGTTTCAGTTACTCTACTTGCCACTTCTCTAACTAGGTCCCAAAACGACTTTATAGCAGGACAAGACCAGAATATGTGCAACATATCACCTCTTGCGTCATTACATCTCCAACATTTTTCAGAGGCCTCTGGGACCCATTTATTCAACACTACAGGCACTCTATACCAGCGCGAGATAATTTTATAGCTACACTCCTGGATTCGTGTGCAAATGGACGTTTTATGTGGCATCGCCAAGAGTTTTCTACACTGCTCCGCGGTGAAAGAGACTCCCAGGTCGATCTCCCATTTACTCAAGGAGGGGGGCTTCTCACTCTCTGGGGGGGTAACCAGTAATTTATAAATGAATGAGAGCGTATGTTGAACAGCAGCTTTACTGCCACACAGATTTTCATAGGGGGTGGTTTTCCTTAAGCCTCCAGTATAGCTCCGCAGCGAGTGGAGGAAGTGCATGATCTGATTATTTTGCCAGTTTGTCCATGCCGTTATCCCCTTCGCTTGGACGAGTAGTCCCAGGTCTAACCAATCCTCACCCCCCCAAAAGTGACCCACCCAATAGACCCCCGCTTCTCTCCATTCTCTAGGTGTAGGACCTTCATTAACCGAGGGAAAACTCGGATTGCCCAGAATTGGGAGCATCGGGGAGGGGGCAGGAGAGAGCTCCGGGTGCTCAAAGTGGCGCCTGCAGGTTCTAATAGTGGCTCCAACTGTGGGGTGTTTCAGGGCCAGAGGGCTCCCACGATCTCCCACCCAAGCGATTCAAGAGTACGGGGTCTCCAGGAACCCCTGCTCCAAACCCACCCACTGCTTATGGCTCCCATGCAGGCACCAGTCCACTGCTCTGCTGAGGTGAACCGCTACATGGTAAAGGGTCGGGTCAGGGAAGCCGAGCCCCCCACTTTCTTTGGACCGAGATAGCATTGTTTTGTTTTATTTAGCCTCGGTTTCTTACCCCCCCACACAAACCTAATGAAGAGCCCTCTGACTTTTTGCAGAAAGCTCTGGGGGACCAACACAGGAAGGGCCTGTAGCAGGTAAAGCAGGCGGGGGAGTAGATTCATTTTGGTCGCATTGACGCGGCCAAACCATGAGATCCTACCCTGCGCCCATCTAGCCGTCTCCTCTTCAAACTTCCTAAGTAGCGGTGGGAAATTTAGATCAAAAATTTTCCCTAGGTTATTGCCAATTTTGGTCCCGAGGCACGTGACAGAATCCTTTGCCCATTTGAACAGGAAAGCGCTCCTAAGGTTGTCAAATCTTTTGGGTGGAATAGTTATGTTAAGGGCCTCAGATTTTTGGTAATTGATCTTATACCCAGACAGCTCCCCGTAGCGCTTCAGTTCAGACATTAGGTTTGGAAGGGAGACCTCAGGGCATGACAGACTGAATATCAAGTCGTCCGCGTATGCAGCCACTTTGTATTGTTTGGACATGTTGGTTAGGCCTTTGATGTCTGGGTTGTGGCGGATGTGACACAGAAAAGGCTCCAGGGCGAGTATGAAAATTAGGGGTGAAAGAGGACACCCCTGCCTCGTCCCATTTGTTATCCTGGAAGGAGTCGGATATGACCCCATTCACCCGTACCGCAGCAGACGGGGACCCATACAAGCTTTCGATCCAACTCAAGGCATTTGGACCAAGCCCAATGTGTCTGAGTGTAGCGCGCATGAAGTCCCAGTTCACTCGATCAAAAGCTTTTTCTGCGTCTGTCACGAGTAGGAGGGGAGGGGTCCCGCCCCTCTGGGCCAAGTGGATCAGGTTCAACACCCTGATGGTGTTATTCCTCGCCTCTCTGTGCGGCATGAACCCTGCCTGATCCAGGCCAATGACATTGTGTAGGTGAGGGGCTAGTCTGGAGGCTAGAATCTTGGCAAAGCGTTTCAAGGAGTGAAATTGGCCTGTAATGAATCTACGGGGAGGGCATTGTCATCTCTAATCGAGTTAAGGGCTTGAAGGAGCTTTGGGGCCAGGAGAGGGAAGAACTTCTTGTTGTATGAAAGGCAAAGACCATCAGGCCCCGGGGCTTTCCCCCCCCCCCGCCACTCCCGCTACTGCTTTGTGCAATTCAACCATTGTTATTGGGTCTTCCAACTCTTCCAGGACCTCTCTGGGGAGCCTCGGCAGCCCGGACTCCGCAAGATAGCGTTCTATGGGGTCCTCGTCCCCTCCCTCGGAAGATTATACAGGCGTTCATAGAATTTCCTAAAAGTTTCCCCAATTTCGCCAAACAGGTGTGTTACTCGTCCCTCCATATTAGAGATTTGGGGGATCTATGTTCTAACCCGCTCCTCTCTGAGGGCCTTCGCTAGGAGTTTGCCACATTTGTCCCCCGATTCATAGAAAATTCTACGACAGTTACTTATTTGCGCTTTTATCTTATCGCAGCATAGCGTTTTTGTTTCTCCCTCAAAGAGGTTAAGACAGGGAGAAATTCGACGGCCAAAGACTTTTTATGCTTCCTTTCTATTTTCCCAATTTCATCCGGTATGACCCTCACTTGTTGAGCCTTCTCTTTTTTAATTCTTGAGCCAGTTTTGATAAAGGTACCCCTAATGACGCATTTGTGCGCCTCCCATAGAGTCCCAGGATTAATCTCTGGTGAGGAGTTAAGCTGGAAAGATTTTTTAATATCAGTCTGTACCTCTTCTAGAAAGCTTTGGTCTTCAAGTAGGGACGTGTTGAGCCTCCAGAACCAGCTCCTCGGACTTGAGTGGGGCAGGCAACTGTCAAAGTAACTGGGGCATGGTCCGAGACCGTAATGCTACCAATTGTGGCATCCAATACCCGGCACAGGGAGGCGTGGGGAACCAAGAACCAGTCAATCCTCGAGTAAGACCCGTGTGGGCCAGAATAGAACGTATAGTCACGTTCGTTGGGATGGAGAATCCTCTATGGATCAACTAGCTTATGTAAGGCAAGGATTCTTTTTAGCTTCCTGAATCTCGCATTGTCACATCTGTCGACAAGGGGATCAAGGGCGAGGTTAAAATCTCCTCCCATAATTAGCTCACCCTCCTTAAAGGTTGATAGCGCTTCCAGGACCGATTCCAAGAAGGCCACCTGTCCTGTGTTCGGCAGGTACATGTTGGCAAATGTGTAGCAACAGGAGGCTATCTTCCCCTTGAGGAAGACCCATCTCCCATCCTCATCCGTTTTGAAGTCCACTAGCTCCCAGGGGAGGGCCGCATTCAAAAATATGCCAACCCCTCGGGATCTAGAGTCAACAGAGTAGCTGTGATAGACACTCGTGTAGTACCTGTTGCCGAGGAAAGGTGGTTTACCCCTTGGTTTGAAATGTGTCTCCTGTAAAAAGGCTACTTGTGCTCCAAGGCCTCTCAGGCTTCTCAATATAAGAGATCTCTTCCCAGGGCTATTTGGTGTTAAGGGAAACTATCCGGAAGTCTGCCATGACCAAGGTCAGGTAGGACGGCTCTTAAGCCGAGCCCCGGTGAAGGCCGCACCTGGAGATCCACGCTTGCTAGGGAGGGGAGGAAAGGACGTTAGCCGACTAAGTCAGATATGGGGTGCTTGGTTAAGAAGAGGGAAAAGGGGAAATTAAACCCGGAGAAAAATAACTCCAAACAAGTTTTCCAACTAGTTGGATATTTTCAGTCTATGGGGACAATCGTTCCCTAAAGACCAGCCTATTGGGGGGCAGTGCATCCAACAAGAGTGAGGAGGCACTCAGGGGATCCCTGCCCATGATGGCACATCACTACCAGCCACAGGTGGTCCAGGAGCCGATGCACGTGAGGCCCAAGGGACTCCCGTGCATGGCTCCAAATTTTATTTCACGAATAACCTACCAAAACATTGGGGAAGGCAATGCGTTAATGCGGAGGACCGACGTCACAGAAGATTCACATGACCTCATCATGAGGAGCTGACCGGCTTCGTTCGGTCACCGTCCCCTCCCTCGCCTCAGATGTGAAGACCGAGGGAGAGTGGGGGCCAGATGGACCGGATTCTCTGAAGGCGCCAGGACTGCCGGTCAGGAAACCACCACGACTGAAAGTCTCTCGAGGCCCCCCAACGGCCCTCCCTGAAGGGCCTCTAACTCATGAAAGATCTCGGAAGCTCCTAGGACCTTGGTTTCTTCTGCTAGTCGGCCGTGGTAATGCTGAGGGCCAACCCAGGTCCAACCAGTCCGAAATCTTGACAGTCTCACACTGCAGGAATTCGAACAATTCCTATAGGTTGTCATGTTTTTTTCAGTAGAAAGACTCCTTTGGGGCTTTTGACGATCAAATGAAAAGGATATCCCCATCTGTATGTGGCTCCTTTACTGGCAATAGCTTCAAGTAGGGGTCTCATCCCTCTGCGCATTTGGAGAGTCCTTTTGGACAAATCCTGTAGAATCTTGATTGAGGCACCTTTAAAAGCGACGGAACCCTTGATCCACGCCTTCCTCAGGACCTCCTCTTTCAGGGAAAAAAGGTGCACCCTGCAGACTATGTCCTTCGGAAAGGCAGAGTCAGCGCTCCTGGGGCCAAGTGCTCTGTGAACTCTATCAAGTTCGATGGTCGAGGAGGGGTCTCTTTCCAGCACCTCGTTAAGTATGGTAGTGACGATCGTTGACATCTTCCGCGCCTTGCGGCTCTGGGACGCCCCTAATTCTTAAGTAGTTTAGTCTGCTGCGATTTTCGAGGTCATCGAGGTGCAAATTGCTTCCTGGGAGTTGCATCTGGCTTCCAAAGCTCGTAATCGGCTGTCGTATGAAGGCCCTACCGCTTCCCATGAGCGCACTCTAGATGCAACTTCTGTGACTTCTTGACGCACTGCTGCTATCTCGCGTTTGTGCGCTGCTTCATACTTAGCTGTTAGATTTTCGATTTCTGATTTGGACGGTATGCCTCTCAAGAGAGATGGCTTCAAGATGGATCTGGCGCTCAAGTTGCTTTTCGTCTGGGATCTCCAGCGGGTCATCCATTCCCCAGTCATCAGGGGTATCGAGTGTAGGGGTGCGGGTGACAATCGGGGCTGCAGGCGACATCATTTCAGGGCTTCTGCTCCAGTTGGAAGGTATTCGTTCCGGGGAGGGCAAGAGTGGGGATAGAGGTGACCCCAACAGTGCCCCAGGATCCGTATTCGAATGGAGCAGTTCTCCCGGCTCATTTCTTCGTTTCGATGGCCTCTGCGGTAGGGCACTACTGCGATCACTCAGGCCAAGCCCCGTATGACCCAGAGGTGGAGGGGGGGAGCTTACTCTGGGTTGATAAGCAAATCTGCCTAAGCTGGGCAACACTTGCTGGAAGTCCCGTGAGGAAGACAGAGCTGCAGGGTCCTGGAACTCAGGGCGCTTCTGCATCTTCCTCCCAGCTGGTGCCCTGTCACTGCCCCCTGATCTGTCTAAAGCCCCATTTTGTGCAGTTATATCCACGGTGCTGGTATCAATATGTGAAGCAGTGCGAGGTATGGCGACCGCCATCTTGCTACTCCCCGCCCAGCACCTCTCGTCGGTGCTGACTTTTGTGTCAACCCCCGGAGTGCTCCCCTCACCGCCGCTAGTGGCCCCAGGTCCGCACGCAGCACTCACCCCTCCACCGCCGCTCTCAGACCGCTCCTCTCCCCACTCTGTAGTTGCTTCCGGGTGTACATGCTGGACGGCGGACGCCATCTTGGTGCACCCGGCTTCCCCTGCCTCCGCACCTCCGTCTCCACGCTCTTCACTCTCCACCTGCGTCTCTCTGTCTCGCTCCTCGGGGGACCGCAGCACATCTTCCTCCTCATCGCTTGAGATGTCTCCGGACAAGGCAGAAGCCGGCTCCTCACTCATCTGTCCTTACCTGCGGCACATTTCCTCCGCCGCCATCTTGAGGTCCTCCGCCTCCTCTCTTCTTCTAAGCCTCTCAGGTAAATGACGCCACGTCGGCGCTCCTCCGCCATCGCTCCATCTTCCACCTTTCTTGAGCCTTCTGGGCATGCTTCAGGTAGGTCAGCACCTTGAGCACATCCTTTTGGCACAAAAAATATACACTTTCAAAAAAAATCCCCCGAAAGAGGACTTACCCTTTAAGCACATTTTCAGGGAGGGAGGTGGAATCTCATTTGTATTATATAAAAAAAAAACTTTAAACATTGCACATTTTGAAATTAAAGTATATTAGTCATCTATGTATCTTAATAAATAGTAAATAGTAGTATATTTGGAAAAGAAAAGGGTCACCCCCAACTATTTGGGGGTTGACAGTTACCTGCAGAGGTGCGGGTCATCCCCCGGCACAAAAGCAACAAGCCGGCGGCATCTCGCTGTACAGACCCTACATAGAGCCATTGAATCTGCATTGAGAAACTATGCATGGTGACCTTTGCATTTCCATTATGGATAGCTATACATTAGAGTACTGAACACATACACTAGCATTGAATGAGGGGGCCGAGCTGATTATCAGGAGTTTTGTTACAAAGTTTATACAAGTTTTAATAAATAGAATGCAAACAGACGGGGTAAAATTCGGCACAGAAGAAGCACACATGAGGGCGAAACGAGCCCACCTATCATGCCTATCAATCATTAAAGCTAACAGGGAACATACCTTCAATCAGTATGTAAGATACCTGCAAAATCGAGCTGTTTAAAAGTGAAAGACCTATGAATACAAGAAACAATTTTTGAAAATGATTGTATTGTGTTTATGACCTTTGTACGATAACTGTATGGTGTTTGTTTGTATACCACCATTTTTGTACTTAATCTTTTTTAATAGATTCATGAATAAATATGAAGTAATTTTTATTGTAATATTGAAGTGTTTGATCATTTTGGGCGGAGTCGAATTCAAAGGTCTGGTGAAAATAGTTGGAGGTGACCTATACCCAACACAAAACAGTTTTCTGTTCTAGAATTTCAAGACCGTGAATTCGTACCAGCCGAATATCTGATAATTTCCTGAGGGTGGGTCACAAAAGCAGGGAGGCTGTGGTTTGTCTACAGACAACCCCAACACCCCTGCACTACGTTTTTCTTCTGCAGTTGTATATTTGAGCAAAGGGGGTGGGGAGCAGCTCCATCACTATTATTTATACAAAACTATCATTATTCCGGGACTAATTTATCACCCAGTTTAACCCTCTCATAACCTAAGTATTAAGCACCAAACATGTCTAGCTATGTGGAAAGACAGAGATTTGGTTGCACATATCTGCAGATACATGTGGAAGTCACACCACCCCGACAAGGCACTCTGTGTTTAGTGTGGTCCCTACTCTTATTTTTGAGTCCCCAAAGTTGGGACATGTAATGCAGCCTGAGCTATTCACCTAGGATAATTTTGTATAAATTGCTCAGTTTGAATTTCCATGAACACACACAGGGAGGGATTCAGCCACCATGGATCTCTCCCAGTGGAGTGTTTTAAAGGGAGGCTGGCAGATTCCCAGGTGAGTAGCTCTGGCTGCATTGCATCTCCCAACTTTGGGGACTCAAAAATAAGAGTAGGGACCATACTAAACACAGAGTGCCTTGTCGGGGCGGTGTGGCTTCCACATGTATCTGCAGATATGCGCAACCAAATCTCTGTCTTTCCACATAGCTAGACATGTTTGGTGCTTAATACTTAGATGATGAGAGGGTTAAACTGGGCGGTAAATTAGTTCCCAGGCCCTGAATAATAATGATAATTTTGTATAAATAATAGTGATGGAGCTGCTCCCACCCTCTTTGCTCAGTTGTATACTTGCCCTGCCCACATGTGCCTCCAAGGTCAGTTACAAATCAAGCAGCTGCCATCTTTTTCACTTGGATCCTGTGTCATTGTGACATATACAGGAATAATAGAAGTAAGCAAGCAACACGGGGGACCGGAGAATTAGCTGAAAGCGCCCCTGCAAAATCTGGTGACAGTCCTGGAAAGGTGCATCCTATCAATGTGCCTTAAATCACAATTAACCCACAACCAATAACTATTCCACACACCAATCACCTCCTTATATTAACATGGGTGGAATTCCAGTAGGTGATCCCGCAATTTTGAGCATTTAACTATTAACAACTAAATTAATGGCCATCATGGGGTTGGTATGTAACCTTCACCACGCGGTCACAAAATAGACGCATTAAAGGATGATGGAAAGGACGCGGCGTGCCAGTGACGTCTATTTGTGCGGAATACACAGCCAGGCTATTGTCTGAGCGCATCTTACGGAGTCTTTGGCTTCTTATTCATAGGCCGGTTCCACTACGACAAAGAGCGAGTGTCATTCAGCCTCCTGGGCCTACAGACAAGGCAGTGTCATTGTACCCAGAGGCTCAGGGATGGCCCGGAGTGACCTTACACATTTGGGGCACACAGAATTCCAATAGGGGCTTTGTGCATAGAATGAAGCTGATGGGAAACTGACATAATGCGTGTAAAGAAGAACTTCTGTTGACAGCCTTTGAAGTGCTAAAGACAAGGCCCTCACGACCTTTTGTCATGGTCACTGTCAAGTGCTGATAAAGTGGGGGGGATGGCAGACTATTTATTTTAAGTTATAAGACAACTGTTTAAAAAGCAACTCTAGACAGCCACAGCTTCACTACAAACATATATAAGACAAGCTTAAAGTGGAACAAAACCAAGGATTTTGGCTTTCCTTGGCTTTGGTCCTTATCCCGGGGGACCCCGAACACGAACTCGGGTTCGTGAAACCCCCCAGATCGCCTGAAGAAACTTTCCTCTCCCCGGTCCGACGGCACATACGCGGCCGCTCATCCAACTAAACTAGTGAACAGGGTGACCTGGGGGGTTTCACACAGTGGGGCAGTGTGGAGGGGGGAAAAAATACAACTCTGAAGTACTCACCTGTAGAGTTGATATTATATGCATACAGCATGTCCTGCTCCAGAATAGTAATAACATGTGGGTAATCCTCTGCCTCAGACGCCGTGCACTGCAGACATGTAGAAAACAAGCTCCTCCCAGCCCTACATATACCGAAGGACCTCCCACAAATCCCCAGCATTGAAAAGCAGTGAGAAGAGAAGCCGGGAGAAACAAACCACCCAGAAAACTGGTAATAATATCAATTGATAACAATCACCATACAGGGGATCCAGAACAAGTGAAACCAGGGTGGGGTGGAGCAGGACGTGCTGTATGCATATAATATCAACTCTACAGGTGAGTACTTCACAGAGTTGTATTATTCTAAGCATACAGCACGTCCTGCTCCAGAATAGTAATAACATGTGGGACATCCAATAGCAGTGTCCATAAAGCAGGGTGGGATCCCCAAACAAAACAAGGCACAGCGGACAGTAAAGGCGCTGTCACCTGCAAAACTTGGAACAGGCATGACATGAGCAGAGGCTCTAATGTCAATCTCATAACAAGACCTTTGAAAGGTATGAACAGAGACAAGCAATCAGTCTAGCAACTTATTCAACAGAAAAAAACCTGGTGCTGAAGGGCCAGTGGTACCCAAGCACCAATATAACGGAATAAAATGAAAAGGGGGAGATTCTTCCCCTAAAAAGGAATAGGCCAGTGTAACGACCCAACCAGCCCACAGGCAACAGAAGCCTCGTGGAAAAAATGTAACACCCCCTAAGGGAAAAGAGAACAGGTCACCCGACCAAAGGCGGTAATACTGACCCCTAACTAGGACGAAGCCAAGGGCTTTACTCTGGACCAGGAGACATCCAAGTAGGATTAATCCAAAGGACACAGTGGCGCTGGAACAGGCGATATCAGGCGCATACATAAGGAGGTGCCCGCAGACTCCAAGAGCATCAGTCCCCCTAAGGGACATGGAAACCCTCAGGGGGAAAAATTGCAACACCTGTTGAGGGAATGTAGACCCCCATATTAGCATTATTAAGAATAAGGTCCATAGTTAGACCAAACAGACTAAAACAAGGATCATAAAAACCACTTGGACCGGAGGCCCGGCGTAAGAAGGAACACCCCCACGGCATGGGGTGCCTATAGAAATATAAATATATATATATATATATATATATATATATATCTAGCCAAGGCTAAGTAATCAGATCCACCGTCTCAGGCACACGTCTGACTGAGGCAGGAGCCTGCAGAGAAGCGACTTGGACTACAAGCAGCTCGGACAGCATCCAGCATAAGTCCCCAGGAAAAATCCGCAGGGCAAACAATGAAATTTGATCCCAACAGGGACCATGGAACTACTTGGGAGGTGCAACTAAGCAATCCCCAAGAAAACTCCCCACAAGGAAGACAGAACCAGACTCCCACAGGGAAACAGCCAGGACAGAACCTGAACCTTCAGAGTCCCTAGACGGGGAGCCAACCCCAACCTATGCTGTAATGACTCTAAAAACCCTGGGAACCGAGAACATCTAACAGGAAAGAGACCAAGACTCATGCCAATCAATATGGGTATACCATAAAACCCCAATAGACGGAGGAAGGGGAAGCTAGGGAAGCGTTTTCCTAGCCCCCCCTATACTGAGTCACCCGGAAGATAAGGCCCGTCTCCAAGGGGTGAATGAATCAGCTGTCAATCCCCAGATTAGAGTCCGTATATTGGGACGACAAAGGAAGGGGCCTGACAAGGGCAGAACCGCACTCCTGCGAGAGCGAACAGGTCAGCCGACTTCAGCAGAGCATCTGCGAACCACAGTTCACAAGGCAACCCAGGCCATCAATCTCACGGGTCTCTCTATCAGCACAACCGTGCGCAGAACCCCACAAGTAGGGTGATGAAGAGAAGTCATCTAAATTGGAAGTCTATGCCTAAGTTTACCAAGTCCCCACGACCAGAGTCAGAATATTCTGGGACAGTAAAAACAAGGGCGGAGCCCCTGTGGTATAAGCAAGACCCAACAGAGCCACACTAGTAGGCTCCCAGAGCGACACCAGGATAGCAAAACCTGCCGCTAAAGAGCATACCTGGAGCGAATACCACTGAGAAGCAGGGGACGTAGACCCCCGCCCAAGGCAGGATCAGGGACCCTCCAGAGGGAGCATCCTGCTTCAAGCTCCAGACCAATAATAAAACAGGCCATTGTCATTCAACAGGCCAAGAGTCCCCAAATAGACAGATCCTAACAGAGGAAAAGTCCAACCGTATAGAGTCAACGGAAGGCACATCGTTTCAACAAAACCAGCAGGTAAGATGGACCCTCTAGGGGACCCTACCTAGGAACCACGGGGGGTTGTGGAATAAATTCCCCCCCCCCCCCCCCCGCCAACCTGCGAGACTTGGTACCCAAGGTGACCATTCACAGGAAGATGCAAGTAGGGAAGGGGGTGCCCCCTGACAGGGCCCTTGAATATGATCAGCTCAAGAGGAACCGCCTTACCAAGGGGGAATGAGCACAGACCAAGCCCCAGGTGAGCTGGAACCCCATGTAAGCTCAATAACCTACTGTGCCGGAGAGCCCAAGGGCTCGGTATATAAGGGACATCAGAGATATGCCACCAACGGGCCCAACAGCTGCCATCCCGCCTGGTGAAGGTAAGATGTCCCGTAATCGGGAGTCCCCTTGTTGCCAGAGGAGAAGGCTCAAGCCTGAACCGAATCCCAGGAATGGGAATAGCGGATAAGGGACCATGAGGGATTGAGGTGACTGAGCACCCATCCAGTAACTCACAGGGAACACCGCTGGCCGACCAATCCACTCGGCCTGACGTAGAGACTGGGGAGTAAGGAAAGACGACCCGGTAGGTCCTAACGCAGACACCCCCCCCCAGGCATGTCCGAGACATCAGCCCCATTCGCACCATGGCGAGTAGCCTGGGAACGAAAGAGAGGCCCCAAATAATGCCTCAATCCGCAGGGTTGGTCCTGCAACACCGTCTAGTAATGGTCTTGGTGTCCAGCAGACACAAAGGGCACTAAGAAGATCTAGTACTTCACAGGAGGCCGGAGGCCCCCCTTGCACAGGGCGCCTGTGTCCTAAGACAGGTGGTGTCACATAGGGACTACCTGTGAGAGTAGAATTGCCAGGCCTACTATAGGCCAGCGCGGCCCAGACTGCCCCATACTGTTGAGGGAAGGAGGAAGGTTAATATAGAGGCCATAGCCCCATACTGATAAGGGCAGGGGCTAGAAGCGCCCTGACAACCACTGAGAGGGACCGCCCAGCAAAAGCTATCCTGTGTCCAGGGGAACTGCCTCCTGGAACCACCAGAAGGAGGAGGTACATTCCTAGATGGGAGATAGCTGCTGCAGCAGTACCCTCGCCCAGAAGGGCGAGGGCGTCCCTTCATGCTTGGGAGGTCTTGGCAGAAGTGGACTTAGCCCTGCCAGAGGGCCCAGGTCGTTGCCCGCCCGCCCACCCCATGGTGGAAATCCACACCGAACAGTTAGAAGCACACCTCAGGTTCGCGTTTGACACTAACGTATGGAGGTGGAGGGGTGACCCTGCTCCGGGGAGGCCGGAGCGGCCTTCTGCGCAAGGGTGCTTTACCCTTCTTACCAAAAAGGTCCAAACGGGCCCCAAATAACCGCCGTCTCTGAAGGGGAAGCAAGCGAGAGCCTTTTTCGTAGCATCGTCAGCACTCCATTGTCGCAGCCAGACCAGGCGGCGAATAGTTACCACAAGGGCAGAGGTTCTGGCACACATCTTAATGGTGTCGTCCAGTGCTGATAGAATAAACTTCACAAAGGCATCACAGTCTGATAGCGCATTAAACACCCCCCAAGGGAGGTCCTCAGGACGGTGATCTAGTACTTCACAGAATTGTATTATTCTAAGTATACAGTACGTCCTGCTCCAGATATAATACATTCACTTGGGACATCCAATAGCAGTGTCCATAACAGTAGGGTGGGATCCCCAACAAAAAAGGCAACGACACGTAGCTTAAACTACAACCGCCTGCAAAACCTTGCGGCCAAAAGCAGCATCAGCTGAGGCCCGAACATCAACCTTGTGAAACTTTGAAAAGGTGTGAACAGAAGACCAAGTAGCGGCCTTGCAAATTTGCTCCACAGAAGCCTGGTGCTGGAAGGCCCAGGAGGCCCCAATAGCACGAGTAGAATGAGCAGTAAGAAGGGAGGACTCTTCCCCTTAGCAGAATAGGCTTGAACCACAGCCTGACGGATCCACTTGCTGATAGTAGACTTGGCAGGAGCCAAACCCTTCCTAGGCCCAGAAGGCACAATGAAGAAAGCATCAGTCTTCCTGAAAGCCGCAGTGACAACCAGGTAATACTTCAAGCACCTGACCACATCCAAGGAATGCAGAACCCTTTCCTTGTCATTACTAGGATTGGGGCACAAGGAAGGAAGAACAATGTCCTGATTCAAATGAAAAGCAAACACAACCTTAGGCAGAAAATCCGGCTTAAAGCGGAACACCACCTTGTCCCGGTGTCTCTCATAGTATGGAGACTGAATGGATAGAGCAGCCAGCTCAGACACACGCCTAACCGAAGTTATAGCCACCAAAAAGACAACCTTGAGAGTAAGAACAGCCAGAGCAGCATCTTGAATAGGCTCAAAGGGAGCATCCTGCAAGGCAGATAAAACCAAGTTTAAATCCCAAACGGGAACCACAGGTTTACGAGGGGGACGCACATGAGTGACCCCCTGAAAGAAGGTCTTAACCAAATGATGATGAGCAAAAGGTCTTCTGAAAGAAGACGGACAGGGCAGAAACCTGACCCTTCAGAGTACTGAGTTTTAGACCTAACTCCAAACCATGCTGTAAGAACTCCAGAACCCTGGGGACAGAGAACTCCCTACAGGGAAGAGACCTAGACTCACACCAATCAATGTAGGTACGCCATACCCTATAATAGATAGCAGCAGAAGTCTTCTTCCTAGCCTGCACCATAGTGCCCACCATGGAGGCAGACAAACCCTTCTCCATCCAGATGGAAGTCTCAGCAGCCAGGCCGTCAAAGCCAGCGTTTGTAAATTGGGATGGCGTAAGGAGCTCTGAGTTAGCAGGCCTGGCACCCCTGGCAGATCGTACTGGTCTACTGCCATTTGAACCACACTCATCTTGGCCACCGGGGGGCCACTAGAATCACAGGCACCCCTTCCAGAGCAATCTTGCGCAGAACCCTGCTCAGCAGGGGGAATGGTGGAAACACATACAGGAGCCGAAACTCCTTCCATGACATGGACAGGGCATCTGTGGCCAAGGCCAGAGGGTCCTGAGACAGGGACACGAAGGCCGGGAGCTTGTGGTTGTGGCGGGACACAAACAGGTCCACATCCGGTAGACCACAACGGTGACACAGGGACTGGAATACCCTGTTGCAGAGGGACCACTCTCCCTGACGGGACGTCCCCCTGCTCAGAGCATCTGCAAGCAGATTCTCCACCCCCGGAATGTAAACAGCCGAAATGCATTGTACATTGGCCTCCACCCATGTCAGAATCTGAGACACCTCCCGGAGGGCACCCTTGCTCCGAGTCCCTCCCTGATGGTCGATGTATGCAACCGCCGTCTTGTTGTCTGAGCGTACCTGGACCGACAGCCCCCTCTGGTTTTGGGTCAACCGCTCCAGTACCAACCGGACTGCCCGCAGTTCCAGAATGTTGATGGGTAAATGGGCCTCCCGAGGACCCCACGTCTCCTGGAAGCGCAGGGACCTCCAGAATCCCCCCCAACCTGGCAGACTGGCATCCGTTGTGACCGTCTCCCAGGAAGGGGCCAGAAAAGACCTGCCCCCTGTCAAGTTCTCGAGGTCCAACCACCATGCAAGGGACCGTCTGACCGAGGGGGGAAGCACAAAGACCCCGTCCAAGGACGCTGGGCTCTTGTCCCATACTGACAGAAGGTGAAGCTGCAGAGGTCTCAAATGGAACCGAGCAAAGGGCACCGCCTCGAAGCTTGCCACCATCAGGCCCACCAGCTGCATTCCCTGCTATCACGCTCCAGGAACCACAATTAACCACTTGGACAACTCCAGCTCTCTTGGTAAGGACCTCAACCCCCAATCTCCGCAGCCAGCTTCACCTATAGGAGCACCCGCTTGCCGAGACGCAGAACACGCCTGCTCGGGATCGGTTGCCCCCAGGACTTTATGGCTCAAAGGATGAAATCTTACGGTACAGAGGACTGGAGAGCCCACGGCTGGAAGTGGAATTGGGTAGCCCGTATATGAGCGTAAGGTGGAAGTCCAAGGACAGGCTGGAGGTTGGTAACAGGAGACCTGAGGAGGCGACAGAACAATAGCAATAGACAGATCGTGGTCTAGGTTCGAGGCAAGGGTCGGCAGCAGGAGTGGAGATTGAGGATGGTCAAAGGCAAGCAAGGGTCGGCAACAGGAGTGGAGATCGAGGATGGTCAAACAGGCAAAGGTCGGCAACTGGAATGGAGATCGAGGATGGTCAAACAGGCAAAGGTCGGCAACTGGAATGGAGATCGAGGATGGTCAAACAGGCAAAGGTTGGCAACTGGAGTCAGGATCAATATCAGGGATAAACAACTACTAGGGTCTAGGCGCTATCACAGGCACTGAGCAACTGGTGGGGTAAACCTTTATAGGGAACGGATATGATTAGGGCTGGGTGTGTGATTGGTGCTTACAAAAACCCAGCACCTGATTGGACATAGGGCGTACAGCCCAGCAACTCCTATTGGGCTCATTGGCCCAATACACAACAGAGGGCGTGCTGCCCAGCTGGGCTCATCGGCCCTTTAACTGAAAGGGGGCGTGCCCCTCTGATTTAATTATTCACCTCCTCCGGCGGCCGCGCTGAGTGCAGCGCCGCCGGAGGGCATAGAAGGAACGTGTGTTGATGCCGGATACGCCGGCAGAAGGAGAAGGAGGGGGCGCGCCCGCAGCCACGCGAGCTGCCGCCCGGCGCGGCCGGCGCCTGGATGGCAGGGCGACGGGGACACCGCTGGAACGCGGCACAGGTAAGCTGATCGTGACACTACCCCCCCCTTCATGAGGGGCCTCCGGACCCTCACCAGGTTTCCCCGGATTGTCACGATGGAATTTTTTAATAAGAACTTTAGCATGCACATCTTTTGCCGCAACCCAACATCTCTCCTCAGGACCGTAACCAACCCAGTCAATTAAATATTGTAAAGAATTACGGAGCTTGCGTGAGTCAAGAATTTTGTTCACTTCATATTCTGGTTCGTTATCTACTAGAATAGGCGGCGATGATGGACGCGGTACATTCTTGGCTGGTTTTAGCAGTGACACGTGAAAAGAATTTGGGATTCTCATGGTTTGCGGGAGTTGAACCTTAAAGGACACGTTGCTTAATTTCTGAATAATGGGGAAAGGGCCAATAAACTTGGGCCCTAACTTACTGGACGGTTGCCGGAGAGAAATATTTTTTGTAGAAACCCAAACAAAGTCCCCAATCTGAAGCACGGGTTCTTGAGACCTGTGGCGATCGGCGAACCTTTTGTATCTAAGAATAGTTTCTTTCAAAGTCTCCTGGACGCGGGTCCAGATGTTCTTCCGCTCTTGGAGCCAGTCTTCCAATGCCGGTAAATTGGAAGGGGACCCAGAGAGAGAGGAAACCCTGGGATTCCTCCCAAAATTGCAGAAAAACGGAGAAACTTTGGTACTTTCACTCGGCGCATTATTGTATGCAAATTCCGCGAAGTCAATATATTCTGACCACTGTTCCTGAGCGTCGGAAATGTAACACCGCAAATACTGTTCTAGACTTTGATTGGTTCTCTCTGTCTGTCCATTGGTTTGAGGATGGTAAGCAGAAGACAAAGATATCTGAATCCCCAAGCGAGAACAGAAGTTCTTCCAAAAACGCGAAGTAAATTGCACACCCCGATCGGAAACTATATTAGATGGTATGCCATGGATACGGAAAATGTGCGAGATAAATAATCGCGAAAGCTCAGGAGCTGATGGTAGCTTAGATAAAGGAATAAAATGTGCTATCTTACTGAAACGGTCGACGACCACCCAAATCACAGTGTTCCCATGTGAGAGAGGCAAATCTACAATAAAATCCATAGAGATATGAGTCCATGGTTCTTTAGGAATCTCAAGTGGGACTAAACACCCACTAGGGGCCTTGTGAACCCCCTTACTTCGTGCACAAACAGAACATGCGTCGATAAAGGTAGTTATATCGCGTTGCATAGTAGGTCACCATACAAGGCGTCGGGCTAAAACGAAAGTTTTACGATTTCCTAGATGTCCAGCAGTTTTGGCATCGTGAAACTCGCGAATTACATCGGAACGCAGATGCGGTGGTACAAACTGACACCCTAAAGGTACATCTACAGGGGATTCATTTTGAAATGGCGCCAAGGCATTCGAAAGATCAGGAAGCAAGGCCCCAATCACACAACCCACAGGCAAAATAGGTTCACCCATATCACCCCGATCCTTACAATCCCTAAACAAGCGGGACAGAGCATCCGCTTTAGAATTTTTTACTCCTGGCTTAAATGTAATTATAAAAGTAAAGCGCGAGAAAAATAATGCCCAACGAGCCTGACGAGAGTTCAGTCTCTTAGCTGAGCTAATGTACTCGAGGTTTTTATGATCAGTATAGACCGTGATCGGATACAATGACCCCTCCAACCAGTGACGCCATTCATCAAAAGCTAGTTTAATCGCCAATAACTCCCTGTTTCCAACATCATAGTTCTGTTCCGCGGCACTAAATTTCCGTGAGAAGTAGGCGCAAGGATGCAAACGTTCAGGATGACCAGAGTATTGCGACAACACCGCCCCCACACCCAACTCAGATGCATCTACTTCAATGGTAAAAGGTTTATTAACGTCAGGGTGAACTAAAACTGGCGCCGAAGTAAAAGCCTGTTTTAGAGTCAGGAAGGCCTCATTGACCGAAGATGACCAGTTTACAGTGAAGGCGCCCTTGCGAGTAAGGTTGGTGAGAGGAGCAACAATTTTGGAAAAACCCCTAATAAAGCGTCGATAGAAATTAGCGAAACCTAAAAAAACGCTGTAATTCTTTTAAAGACTTGGGTTGTACCCAATCCCGCACCGCCGAAACTTTCCCCGCATCCATCTCTAACCCCTGGCTAGAGATTATATAACCCAAAAAGGGAACGGTGGTGACCTCAAACATACATTTAGAAATCTTTGCATACAAGTTATTCTCTCCCAGTTTTTGAAGTACCATTTTCACATGTTGTCTATGTTCGGACAAAGACTTGAAAATGAGGATATCATCCAAATAAATTACCATGAATCTGCCCAAATAGTCTCGGAAGACGTCATTAAAGTCTTGGAAGACCGCAGGAGCATTACAAAGGCCAAAGGGCATGACTAGATATTCGTAATGACCATCTTTAACATTGAATGCAGTTTTCCACTCATCCCCTTGCCGAATACGAATCAGGTTGTAGGCCCCCTTTAGGTCTAACTTGGAGAACACCCGAGCACCTACTACTTGATTAAATAAATCCCCAATCAAGGGAAGGGGATACAGTTTTTTTACCGTGATATTATTCAGGGCTCTGTAATCTATGCAAGGCCTTAAACCACCATCTTTTTTTCTCCACAAAAAAGAAGCCAGCCCCCGCAGGTGATGTTGAAGGACGGATGAACCCCTTGCTTAAATTCTCGGAGATGTACTCCTTCATGGCCTGTTCTTCCGGCCGGGTAAGATTATAAATCTTCCCTCTAGGAGGGATGGTCCCGGGGAGCAGGTCAATGGGGCAGTCATAGGGCCTATGAGGGGGAAGGGAATCTGCAGAACGTTCAGAAAAAACATCAGCCCAATCTGCGTAAGGCTGAGGCAATCCCTGTGGCAGCATCTGAAAACTTTTGAGGGCAGTGGAAAAACAATGTGTCTTGCAGTAATTACTCCACCTCACTAAATCCCCAGTCTGCCAGTCTAAAATGGGGTTGTGGAGTTTTAACCAGGGATATCCCAGTACTACCGGGGTTTCCGGACAGTCAAAAACCAAGAACTCGATATATTCAGAGTGGGAAGAGCCAACAATTAAATTGAGAGGTGGGGTCTTGGTACTAACCGGACCTCCCTGGATGGCCTTCCCATTTATGGCCAGAACCTGTAGAGATTTTCCAAGGGGTACCAGCGGAATCCCCAGGACGGAGATCATGCTCCGATCCAGGAAATTACCCGCAGCTCCACTGTCGATAAAGGCGGATACTGCCCGTTTGGAAGGACCCCAAGAAAGCTCTATGGGGATTAACATTTTATTCAAGTGAGAGTAATTAACGGACTCACCTAGATCAGTACTCTCCTCCTGATCTAGGCGAGGAAGTTTCCCGCCGGGTATCCCTTGTTAGGACAGGACCTAGCAAAATGTCCCGGATTCCCACAATATAAGCAGAGACCCATGGAGCGTATACGCTGCTTCTCGTCCTGGGTAAGACGAGCTCTACCGATCTGCATGGGTTCTTCCAGTGAGGAAGAAGGTGTGTTTGCCCCAGGGGAAGTGAGTGGGTTGGGGGTCTGAGATGGCTTAAAGGACGAGGAAGTCCTAACCCTTTCCCTGGCTCTTTCCCTAAGACGCCGATCTATTTTGATGGAGACCTGCATTAGCTGGTCTAGATCTGCTGGTGTAGGGAAATTGACCAAAGCGTCCTTGATACCCTCTGATAGACCCATACGGAACTGGCTACACAGGGCTGGGTCATTCCATCTGGAGTCTACTGCCCACCGCCAAAATTCAGAACTGTAATCTTCGGCAGTATTCCGACCTTGCTTCAAGGCCCGAAGCCTGTTTTCGGCTGTGGACTGCTGGTCTGGGTCGGCATATAACACACCCATAGCCTGAAAAAAAGGAAGTAACGGAGTGCAGGGCAGCATCATCGGGAGGCAGGCTAAAAGCCCATGATTGGGGATCTCCTTGCAAAAGGGAGATAACTAACCCCACCCGTTGGGTCTTGGTGCCCGAGGATCCGGGCCTCAATCTGAAGTACAGCTCGCAGGAATTTTTAAAATTGGAGAATTTGGCTCGGTCTTCTCCGGTAACGGGACCTTCGGCTCCGACACGTGACCTTCGGGACCTTCGGCTCCGACACGTGAGGTGGTACAGCGGATGCAGGAATTTGCCTGGTTTCTTGATTGGCCACTCTCTGGGCAAGTTGATTTATAGCTGTGGCCATAGCCTGTACTTGCTGTACCAGGTCATCCATGAGGGCCTGTGATAATATCACGCTCCAGGAACCACAATTAACGACTTGGACAACTCCAGCTCTCTTGGTAAGGACCTCAACCCCCAATCTCCGCAGCCAGCTTCACCTATAGGAGCCCCCGCTTGCCGAGACGCAGAACACGCCTGCTCGGGATCGGTTGCCCCCAGGACTTTATGGCTCAAAGGATGAAATCTTACGGTACAGAGGACTGGAGAGCCCACGGCTGGAAGTGGAATTGGGTAGCCCGTATATGAGCGTAAGGTGGAAGTCCAAGGACAGGCTGGAGGTTGGTAACAGGAGACCTGAGGAGGCGACAGAACAATAGCAATAGACAGATCGTGGTCTAGGTTCGAGGCAAGGGTCGGCAGCAGGAGTGGAGATCGAGGATGGTCAAAGGCAAGCAAGGGTCGGCAACAGGAGTGGAGATCGAGGATGGTCAAACAGGCAAAGGTCGGCAACTGGAATGGAGATCGAGGATGGTCAAACAGGCAAAGGTCGGCAACTGGAATGGAGATCGAGGATGGTCAAACAGGCAAAGGTCGGCAACTGGAGTCAGGATCAATATCAGGGATAAACAACTACTAGGGTCTAGGCGCTATCACAGGCACTGAGCAACTGGTGGGGTAAACCTTTATAGGGAACGGATATGATTAGGGCTGGGTGTGTGATTGGTGCTTACAAAAACCCAGCACCTGATTGGACATAGGGCGTACAGCCCAGCAACTCCTATTGGGCTCATTGGCCCAATACACAACAGAGGGCGTGCTGCCCAGCTGAGCTCATCGGCCCTTTAACTGAAAGGGGGCGTGCCCCTCTGATTTAATTATTCACCTCCTCCGGCGGCCGCACTGAGTGCAGCGCCGCCAGAGGGCATAGAAGGAACGTGCTCGCGCACCCGCGCAAGCACGTGTGTTGATGCCGGATACGCCGGCAGAAGGAGAAGGAGGGGGCGCGCCCGCAGCCACGCGAGCTGCCGCCCGGCACGGCCGGCGCCTGGATGGCGGGGCGACGGGGACACCGCTGGAACGCGGCACAGGTAAGCTGATCGTGACACCTGCCTGATGGAGGGCTGTGGGCACGAGAGCAGGAACCTGGCCTGCGCAGTCAGAGCTTCCACCTTCTGTTGAGGAAGGAATATCAGTGACTGAACCGTATCCAGAATCATTCCCAGGAACGGGGTCACCGAGGATGGGGACAGAGAGGACTTGGGGTAATTGATCACCCAACCGAAGGACTCCAGGGTGGACATTACCAGTTGGGTGTCCAACTCTGCCTGCCGCAGAGACCGAGAGGTGATGAGGATGTCGTCCAAGTAAGGCAGCACGCGTATGCCCCTTAGCCTTATCAGGGACATCACCCCTGCCAGCACTTTGGTGAACACCCTAGGAGCCGACGTGAGGCCGAATGGCAAGGCCCCAAATTGGTAATGCTGATCTTTCAGTGCAAATCCGAGATACCTTTGGTGTCCTGTAAACACCGGGACGTGAAGGTAAGCATCCTTGATGTCTACTGACGTCATGAAGTCCCCTGGGCGCAATGAGCCAATGGCCGAGCGTAGAGTTTCCATGTGGAAATGCCTGTTCTTGACAAATTTGTTGAGGATTTTTAAATCCAGAATGGGCCTGACTGACCCATCCTTCTTGGGTACTGTAAAGAGATTGGAGTAGAACCCCGTGCCCCTGTTTCCAAAGGGGACCTTGCAAATGACCCCTAGATCCAGGAGACCCTGCACGGCCAGCAAGACCTGGTCCTGAGGGATTCGGGACCCAATGAATCTGGTGGGGGGCCGTACAGTAAATTCTATCTTGTAGCCGGAGGACACTACCTCCTGAATCCACCGGTCTGAGACGTGGTGCCGCCAGACGTGCTCAAAGTGCTGTAGACGTCCCCCTACCCTGACGTGTGAGGGCGCCCCCTCATGCCTGAGAGGTTTTGGGAGGGGCTTTGGGCCCCCAGGAGGAACCGGGACGGCGTCCTCTATTCCTGTGCCAGGAATCTGCGCGGGGCCCCGCGAAGGACACCCCTTTTCCCTGTTTAGCCCCGCGGTAGGGGATTGAAAGGGTGCCCTGGCCTCGAAAAGGCCGAAACTGCCACCTGCGCTGGGGCAACTTGCCTCCTTTGGCGAAGAGGTCTAGACGGTCTCCAAACAGACGTAGCCCTTTAAATGGAAGCCCAGCTGCGTTGTCAGCCGCCCACTGTCGCAACCAAACCCTGCGGCGAATAGCTACCGCCAAGGCAGAAGATCTGGCACACATCTTTATAGCATCGTCCGATGCAGACAGGATAAAGTTTATGAACACATCACAGTTAGACAGAGTATTGACAGTATCAGAGGGCAACTCATCTGTGCCATCAAGTGCATTCCTGACCATGGCCCTGAGCGCTACTGCCGTAATGGCTGAGGCGCAAACCGGGCGCAAGGTCGCTCCCCCAAATGCAAAGGCATGGCATGCCAATTGATCAATATGCAGGTCCTCAGAGTTCCGTAGCGTAGTAGTGTCAGGGGAGTGCATAATAGAGGTGTTAGACAGCCCTAGAATAGGAGCATCGACCTCGGGAGGCGATATCCAGCACTTAACCAAGTCAGCCGGGAAGGGATACTTTCTATCCACACTCTTAGGGATCCCAGGCAGTCTGCTGGGATGTTCCCATTCCTTAAGCACGAGGCTATTGAAATGAGTCTGCTCAGGAAATTCAAGACGAGCCTTAGCAGTATGAAAAAGCTCACCCCTTTTGTCTGGGAGCAGCAACAGGGGGAGAGATGGACAAAACTTAAAATATCTGAGCCAGTAGTCTGTCAATATCATCCGAGGACCAGTGCTCGGAACCAGATTCGTCATGACCCCTGGACTCCTCGTCGTATGACCCAGAGTCAGAGAACAGCTCCCCTTCGTCCGAGGGGGGTTGGCCGTAAGGCTGCAACAAGTCATCAGATTCCATAGGGAAAAGGGCAGAGTCAGGGGTTAAATGCCGCCTCTTAGCGGTGGCCTTACGCGCTAGCGAGCTAGCAAGCAATCTTTCAGCACTGGCCAGTCTAGTAGCCATATCAGGATGAGAATCCCCGCTTGTCTTGGGGGTTAGACTCAGGCTTGGGGGAGTAGGTGAAGTGAGGCGAGGTGCAGGCCCAGCCACAGAAGAGGCGGGAAGAACCGATAACGCCTGCTGTGCACAAGGAATACATTGTCACCGCTGCTAGGTAAGACCCTACAAGCTACACACAGCCTGGCTTGTCCCGAAGGAACCCCGTTCACAATATCCTGGGACGCCTCCATATGGTGATTGTATCGGCACAATAGGCCCGTAGGGATTGCCGCTGTAAGCTACCCTGGATGCCCCAATAACCAGCTGGGAAGTGAGAGTAATTTTAAAAGTCTCAACCGGGGGATACACCGGGCCGGGAGAAGCCACCGGAATTCACGGTCTGAAAGACATAAGAGGGACAGGAATGTCAGAGCCAAGCGCAAGGTGTAAACTAGGTAAGATACAGATAATTATAAGGATAATATATGGTCGCCCGCGAGGGCACTTACAGACAGCAGGGGGAGGGCGGTCTTCACCACGCGCGAAAAGAATGGCGCCAAACGATCCTCGAAGGACGGGCCAGAGCTAAAGGTGACGCGGGGCGCATCAAGTCAGGACCCCTCCCGGAGAGCGCGAAGCTCCGAAAGCGCGATGCAAATAGAGAAGAAGGGAACAGGGCAGTGACGAATTCAAGATGAGCTCCTGAAAGGATGATCGGGTGTTACCGCAGCAGAGCCACTACGGATTAAGAAAAAAAGACGTGCAGCATCAACAAAACCACCGCTGTCCGTGCAATATAGACAGGGCGCGGCGGCTACCTATAAAAGTAAAAGTACATAACGCGGCTCTGACATCCATTCCCAGTCAAACACGACACCGAGACCATAAGCGTGTAATAGGGTACACTGAGGCCGCCATACTCACAACCCCTCCCCCCCTTTCTTTCCCCCCTGGCTGGGGGGGGGGGGGGGAACGAGGGAGGATGGCGACCCTGTACACAGGGTCCACCGCTACACGGGGCGTGGGACAATTAAGCGGGAGGGGCATCCCCAAAGGCTCACCATCAGCCTAAACCGCCTACCCTATGGTGGGGGACTGCGGTGGAACATGGCTCCGTCAAGCACGCATGGTGCTGCCTACCTTCACCTGACCAGCGCAGGCTGGGAGGCACATCACAAAGAGGACGGGTGGTAATAGTCCCACAGGGCTTCAGGCTGTAATAGCCCCGCTCACCTGCGAGGGAGTGATACTTCATGTCTTCGCAGTCAGCACTGCAGAGAAATCTGGGGATTTGTGGGAGGTCCCTGGGTATATGAAGGGCAGGGAGGAGCCTGTTTTTTGCATGTCTGCAGTGCACAGCACCCTCTGGCGGAGGATAACCCAAGTGTAAGTATTATATCTGGAGCAGGACGCACTGTATACTTAGAATAAACAGGTTGCAGGAAAAGTACAGTATGTGTGGTGGTGCATTAATAAAACGCTTATCAGGTTAAAGTGGTCTGAAAATCAGCAGTCCTCCTGCCATATGGGATACAAAATGGCCACCAGGTCCAGGTCAGCTCAGAGGAACATCTTTTACCCTTCGCTGCCCAAAGGAAGTTCCTTCATCCTCGCACTGCTGTGTGCTATTACCTGAGCTGGTTTGAATCAGACATCACCGATTGGTCTCATATCAACATGTAACATGGCTGTAGCTTAATTAGCATGTCAATACACACAATGAAACTAAAGCCAAGAAGTTGCCAATCCTATTCCTTTCCAAATAACCTCCCAACCAAGACAACAAGCCACACTGTATGCTAAATAAGCGTACAGTAGCCATCTTGGTTTTGTCCAGTCAGCTGAAAAGTTTGGGCATATTTATCAAGGATCAATGATTAAAGTCCTTAGGCCTACAAGGGGAAGGGTTGAGGGTGGTGTTGGATCACTTAAAGGATGAACAAAACCCTCTAAATCCGAACACAGCGGTATCCCCCCCCCCATGCTGCATACCTTTTGGTAGATCGTACAGCCCAACTCTGTATTCAGCTTGTGTTTCTTGTAAAAAAAATTCCGGATATCCCACCCCTTCAATTAGCTGCCTGTGATGGAGATCTGAGACCTAGTCATTGTGACGTATATGCTGGGTCCACTAGCCGCTGCTGTACTACCGTGGCTTTTCTTCTCCTGTTGAGATGGTCTTCCACCTTTGCCTGGATGTGCCTTGCTTCGAAAGCATGCCCAAAGTGTGCGGGGAGTTCAAGAGCATGGTCACACTGCAGCTGAGGAAGGGCAGAACCACACTACAGCCTTACTGCGCAGGCCCGGGAATAGGAGAGGAAAAGAGCATGGTGGGAGCGCTCTCCCAAAAATACCATTTTGTGAGTACTCACCTGAAAAATGGATATTGTTGGTGTGCCACACACCCCGCTTCACTTTTAAATATTCTTCACTTAGTGGGTTAACTCACCGCCAGGTGACGCAGTGCAGAGAGGAAGTCTTGTAAACGAGCCCCCTTCCGGCCTATATATACCTGGTACCTCCCTTCAATCACCAGTATATTAAAAAAGCAGAAAGACAAGGTACCAGTATTCCACTGGTAACCTCAAAATTAACTTGATATAAATAAAAAGCTTCACCATATAAAGGCTTCGGAAATACCGAAAAGGGTGGGAGTGAAGCGGGGTGTGTGGCACACCAACAATATCCATTTTTCAGGTGAGTACTCACAAAATGGTATTATTCTTGGTGTGCCACACACCCCGCTTCACTTTTAAATATTCTTCACTTAATGGGACATCCAAAAGCAGTGTCCACAAGGGATGGGCATCTCAAGGCCAGGTGAAGCATAACTTAAATGACTGCAGTCTGCAGAATTTTGCGGCCAAAAACAGCATCCGCTGAGGCTCGCACATCAACTTTGTAAAACTTCGAAAAAGTATGAACAGAAGACCAAGTGGCGGCCTTACAAACTTGTTCAACAGAAGCTTGGTGCTGAAAAGCCCAAGACGCCCCAACGGCGCGAGTAGAATGAGCAGTGATACGAAAAGGGGGAACTCTTCCCTTAGCAGAATAGGCCGCAGTAACGGCCTGACGTATCCACTTGCTAATGGCAGATTTGGCTGGTGCCAAACCCTTCTTAAGCCCATGGGGCACAACAAAAAAGGAATCCGTCCTACGAAAAGGAGACGTGATAATCAAGTAGTACTTAACACAGCGTACTACATCCAAACAATGCAAAACCCTCTCTTTGTCATTCTTAGGATTAGGACACAAGGAGGGAAGAATAATATCTTGGTTCAAATGAAAAGCAGAAACAACCTTAGGAAGAAAGTCCGGCTTGAACCAAAAGACCACTTTATCCCGATGCCTCTCAAAGTAAGGCGCCTGCATAGACAAGGCCGCCAACTCCGAGACACGCCGGACCGAAGTGATCGCTACCAAGAAGACAATCTTCTGAGTCAGGGTAGACAAAGCAATATCTTGCAGAGGCTCAAAAGGGGGAGCCTGAAGAGCAGAAAGAACCAAATTCAAATCCCAAACCGGGAGTAATGGTTTCCTGGGAGGCCGCACATGCGTAACCCCCTGAAAAAAAGTTTTAACTAAAGGCTGAAGCGCAACACGCTTCTGAAAAAAGATAGATAAGGCAGAGACCTGCCCTTTCAACGTACTTAGCTGAAGACCAGAGTCCAGCCCTGATTGTAAAAACTCCAGAATCCTGGAGACCGAAAAGACCCTACAAGGAAAAGATCTTTTTTTTTTTCTCTTATTCAACATGAATCAGCATAGAGTTTTTTTTTTTTTTTTTTTTTAAAACTCGAAATTCTCGAAATTTCAATAAATAGGCTTCATGAGAAACCTCCAAGTATCGAGTTTCTATTGCATCATATTTCATGTTGTTTTGTATAATATGTTCTTATCTATTTTTTGAATATATATAAATTTATTCAACGCTTTATAGTTTTTCACCATAATTAAACTAACATTGTTTAATTAGTCTAGGTTATATTATATTAGTCTATTCCTCGTATCCCCCCCTCCCTCGGGTGGGCAGTCGGATTAAATTCCGACATTTTTTTTAAGTGAGATTTAATTGGTTTTTATAGTTTGGGCACCGGGTCAAGGCTAATTCATTCGTTAATACTGTCTTCAGACTACTAAACCACATCTCTCTATTAGGGGGTAGATGATTTGCCCATCTCTGAGGAATTATTTTCTTTGTTGCCCAGATTAATAGGGAGGGAATCTTCCTCTCCTTTTTTGACCATGTACGTGGGAATAGATTTAATAGACCCCATTCAGGGGTTAGTACTATTCTGGAGTTAGTTACCACATCCAGTAATCTTTCTGTGGCCGACCAGATCTTTTTTATGAACGGGCAGTCCCACCAAAGATGGATAAGCGTTGCTAGAGTCTGTTTACACCACCAGCATGCAAACGTAGGGAACCTGATGTTGTAATCAGAAGTATAATAAAATCGTGTAATAAATTTATAGCAGAAAATTTTTAATACTGGGGACAATATGGCTATATATATATCAACAATTTCCACCCACTTCTCGTTATCCAATTCCATTTTTAAATCATTTTCCCATTTTTTCGCATTGCTCTGAGTTACTGGGATTAGCATCCTCCTAATCTGATTGTAAAAATGAGATATTTTATTTAGTGTTATACAAGAATTTATGAAAATATCTTGTATAGCATTAAGTTTTAATGGCATAGTAGGAAGGGCTAAGGTACTAATATAACTGGTTACTTGATTTTTAATGAGAGCAAAGCTGGATGGGTTCTCTATAAGTTGTACTCCTTGCATGTTTGACTATATGTGCATTATTCTGGTATGATACTTATGTTTATGCATTAATAAAATGTTATTACCTCCCCCAGGGGGGAAATCAGGATTTGTAGTAAGTGAGCGCAGAAGATCTGGATATGGAAATAAATTTCCATTTTCCATGATGCGCATCAATGTTTTTATTATAGCCCATGTAATAGGATTAGAGCAGTACTTTTTTGAGCTTATTCGTTTAAGTGTGTTATAATTACAGGAAGAAACTTCTTCTATCGTTAATGGGAATAGTTCAGTATTAGGCCATTCTGCATTAGGAGATAAGATTATCCATTCTTCTAGTCTTTTAAGTTGGGATGAAATAAGGTAAAGCCGAAAATCAGGGGCTCCCATGCCCCCCAAACCAAAGGGCCGAGTTATGGACTTGTATGCTGTCCGGTGGGAACTATTGTTCCAGTAAAAGGCTGCTAAATGTTTATCTAATTTGGCGAGGAAGTATTTGGGTAATTTTACTGGGATATTTTGTATTAAGTATATATAATGTGGAAGAAAAAACATTTTGACGGCAGCTATTCTGCCAAGAAGATTCAAGTGAAGATTTTTCCATTTCTTGATAAAGTTTTTCAAAAGCTCCTCCAAAGGGAGGAAATTCAAAGATATCAGTTGATTTAATGATTTCGGTATTTGAATTCCCAGATATTGTATATGGCAAAGTTCCCACATTAAATTATGGTGCATTTTTAATAAATTACATTCAGATTCTGAAAGGCCGAAGGGAAGAATAACTGATTTTTTGTAGTTTAATTTAAAATTGGCCTGGACTCCAAAATCTTCTATTATCTGAAGAGCTCTTGGGAGAGACGTTAAGGGGTCTTGTAATGACAAAAGAATATCATCGGCATATGCCAAATATTTTATTTCCCTCCTACCCATCATCACCCCTTTTATACCCTCATCTTCAGATAGCAAGCTAAAGAGTATTTCTAAATGTATATTAAATAGAATAGGTGATAACGGGCACCCTTGTCGTGTGCCATTTGTGGGGAATATAGGGGAGGATAGAGTGCCATTTATATTTAATCGTGCCTGTTGATTCAGATATAGTGTCATAATTTTATCAGTAAGGCCATGACCTATACCAAATAGCCTTAGGGATTTCTGTAGAAAAGCCCAGGAGACCCTGTCAAATGCCTTTTCGGCGTCAAGGGCCACAAGGACCGCTTTAGATTGCCTTTTGTTAATTTGGTTTATTGCAGCGATGACTGATGAAATATTGTGATGTACCCTTCTGCCTCTGATAAACCCAGCTTGATCTTGCGGGATTATGTCTTCAATATGACGTTGCAAGCGGTTGGCAATTATAGCTGCAAAAATTTTAATGTCGACATTTATCAGAGAGATTGGTCGGTAGTTACATTGCAGTGAATCTTTGTCCACTTTGGGGATCAGTCTGATTATTGCTGAGTTCATTTCTGCAGAAAGCGGGTTCTGTGAGTTAATCTCATTCACGAACCTATGAAGATAAGGAATAAGTTCGTCTTGAAATGCTAAATAATATTCGGCTGGGAAGCCGTCTATTCCAGTCGCTTTTCCCACTTTTTGTTGTCCTATTGCCGTTTTAACTTCTTCAATTGTAAAAGGTTCATCCATCTCCTCAGTTATCTTTTTACTTAATTTATGTAGCTTAACATTTTCAAAGATGTCATTATGCTTAGCAGTGTTAGCAGTGGTGTCAATATTATATATGGTTTTATAGAAGGATACAAATTCTTCACAAATTTCTTCTGGTCGATATTTTATTTCACCATTCTTAGTGATAACTTTTTCTATAAAGTTGATGGCTCGATGATCCTTAAGGTAGTTAGCAAGTGTTTTGCTTGATTTCCCTAAATTCAGATCCTTCCTTAAGTTTTCCATGAAAATTTCTTTTTTTTGAGCTAAGCATATACTATTTAGTTTTTTTTTTCTCCTCTTGTAATTCCCTGTATATTTTATCCGTTGGGGTAGCTTTGTGTTCATTCTCTAATTGCCCTATCAGGTCCAGTTGGTCTACGATTTGTTTTTGCTGTTTTTTCTTCTCCCTTGAGATCTTATCTCACACCAAGCGATATAGGCTTTCCAAGTCCTATAGTAGGTGATGGAAGAAGACCTCTTCCGGGCACTGATCAGAGTCTTAATGACTGAATCAGAAAGACCCTCCTCCTTCAGGATGGAGGTTTCAGCAGCCAGGCCATCAAACCCAGCGCTGGTAAATTGGGGTAACACAATTGACCCTGAGTGAGCAGACCGGGCCGAAGAGGCAGAACGAACTGGTCCACTGCCAGCCGAACGATGTCTGCGAACCTCACTCGGCTTGGCCACCTTGGGGCCACGAGAACGGCGGACACCTTTTCCAGAGCCAACTTCCGAAGCACCCTGCCCAGCATGGGCATCGGAGGAAACAGGTATAGAAATCCCAGAACTCCCCAGCTCAGGGACATGGCGTCCACTGCCAGAGCCAGAGGATCCTGGGAGAGCGACACGAAGTTCGGGAGCCTGCGAGAGGCAAACGGGTCCACCTCCGGGGTCCCCCATCGGAGACACAGTAAGCGAAACACCCGAGGATGGAGAGCCCATTCTCCCAGACGGGGCGAGCCCCTGCTCAACCGGTCCGCTACCTGGTTCTTCACCTCTGGAATGTAAACCGCCGAGAGACAAGGAACATGGGACACCGCCCAGGTCAGGATCAGGGACACTTCTCTGAGAGCACTCAGACTGCGAGTCCCTTCCTGATGACCGATGTAAGCAACCGCTGTTCGATTGTCTGAACGCACCTGGACCGGAAGGCCCAGAACGTGCTGAGTCAGGAGAGCAAGCACCCGACGGATGGTTCTCAGTTTCAGAACATTGGTGGGTAAGTGGGCCTCTTGAGGTCCCCACTGCCCCTGAAACTGCAGCTCCTTCCAGAATCCGCCCCATCCTGACAGACTGGCGTCCGTGGTGACAATTTCCCAAAGGGGGGTCAGGAAAAACCTGCCCTACACAAGATTGGTCGAGACCAACCACCACAGGAGGGACTGCCGGACCCGGGAGGACAACTGGAAGGACTGATCCAGCGACCGAGGCTGCTGGTCCCAAGACGCTAACAGAAAAAGCTGAAGCGTTCTCGTGTGAATTTGGGCAAAAGGAAGAAACACTCTGTGTTGATGAGAGTCCAGGCCGGGACGAACCGACCCATCTCTCTCGGGGACTGCAAAAAGATTGGAGTAGAAACCGAGGCCCATCTCTAAGCGCGGCACTGGCCGGATGACGGCCATCTCTAACAGATTCCTTACCGACGCCAGGAGCCCCTGCGTGGCCAAAGGATCGATGGGCACCCAAGACCGAACGAACCGTGAAGGAGGGTGAGACTCGAATTCCAGGTCGTAACCGGCCGACACTACCTCCTGGATCCATCTGCCTGGAACCACTTGGTTCCAAACCTGGGAGAAGTGTCGCAATAGTCCCCCCACCCGCACGGGTGAGGGCAGCCCCTCATTGCTGAGTGGGCTTATCAGCAGGTTTGGGCTTGGTGCCCCAGGACTGAGTGGGCCGGCCACGGCCCCTCCCCCGAGTCCAACCTGCACCTCTGGTAGCGGGAAAGGAAGCCCCCCTACCCGCTCTGAATCCTCGAAAGGAAGGCCTACCGGAACCTGCCCCCCTAAAGGGGCCACGAGGCCTCTTGCGTTGTGGCATCTTACCACCCTTTGCGACTGAATCAATTTTCTCCCCAAACAGACGCAACCCCAAAAAGGGGAGCTGTGAGCACCTTCTTAGAAACTGCGTCCGCCGACCACGGACGCAGCCATACTGACCGGCGAATAGCCACCAGCATAGCCGCTGCCTTGCTACTCATAGCCAGCGCATCGTCCTGAGCGGATAGGACATAGGACACAAAAGATTCACACTGCTTAAGCGCAGTAAACTGTTTACAAGCGGGATTGAGATCCTCATATAGCCCCTGAATTAAAGACCTAATCGCCAATAGAAGAAGGGCTGAAGCACACACCGGGCGCAACGCTGACCCGGAATAAATAAAACCATGGCGCGCGTATTGGTCAATCCGACGATCTTCCCCATCTTTAGGGACAGTGGTCTCAGCCGACTGTACCATAGCCGTGCTGGAGAGCCCTAGCACAGGGGTATCGACGTCAGGAGGGACAGACCAAAGCTTTACCAACTCTGGCGGAAAAGGATAACGCTTTTCCCAACTGGAAGGGATTCCAGATAACCGCGTGGGATGTTCCCATTCCTTAAGGACCACCCTCTCAAAGTGGTGTTGTCTGGGAAAAACCCAACGCGGCTGAGGCTCCTTAAACAACTGACCCTTTGGCAGGGTGACAGCCTCAGGTGGATCTAAATTCAAAATCTTCAACATTTGAGTCAGAATGGAGGGGGTGTCAAAAACAACCCCTCCGACCCATCGGCAATCGCATCAGCCTCAAGCTGATCTGCAGGCTCATCCGACTCCAACAGGAATTCTTCCTTGTCCGGGGATCCATCGGACCATTCCACAGGCTCACATAACGCCTTTAACCCTGCTTTAACGGGCACTACTTTCCGGGGGCTGGCTGACCGTGCCGCCACCTCGGACTGCGAATCCCCACTTTTGACAGTGTCATGCGGGGTCCGGAACAGGGAGGGCGAGGTAGGCGATGATGAAGGTTGCGATGGGCCAGCAGCCGAAGCAACAGACTGGCGCGCAATACTCTGCTTTGCACAAGGGATGCAAATAAAGACATCATCAGCTGGGAGTAGAGCCCCACAACTTACGCACCCCCCGAATGGCTCAGAAGAACCATTTCCGGCAATAACGGAAGCCTCCATATGGTGATTTATGGTATTCGCAATATTTGGGTTTTAAGGCATAAGCCAACCCGGGATGCCCCCTTATTTGTAAATATCCCGGAAGGGAGGATTTTTATTTATATATTATATATATACATATATATATATTTTTTTTTTCAAATATAATATATATATATATATATATATATATATATATATATACACACACATTCTTAAATATAAAAATATCCCAATTTATTATTATTTTATTATTATTTTTTTTTTTTTTTAAATAAAGACTAGCCAGGCAACATAAAGCCGGAGGGCCACCATAAACAGGGATCCCGGGATCTGTAAGGCAAAGAAAAAAACACAATCAGATCCCCACATGTGTGTACCATCCATATATGCATGGCACCAAAGTGCCTTTTAAATGAGCAAAAAGCCATGCCCCTTAATAAAAAAACAACTAACCACCATATCTATACATGAAAGATATACAATTCCCACTCAACGGCCCCACCAGGGTGGGGCCGCTTACCTGGAAAGACCGAGAGCAGCAACCGGAGGGACGAGACAGCAGCCAGCAGCAGCAGCACAGGAGAAAACGAAACCAAGTGCGGCCGCGCGCCCCCACGTGACTTCCCCTTTGAAAGGAAGGAAGTGAAGCTGGGGCCGCCGCATGACGCCACCGCCACGCCCCCGTCGCCGCGTCACCGGGACCCGCCCCCTACGCTGATCAGTGCGGCCAAATCAACTGGGGATTACACCAGATGAGCCACTACACGCGCACACAGGCAGGAAGCAGCGGAGGGTGGAGAAGGAGAAAAGACCGCATAGCGCAGCCATGCCAAAGCAGACTACATACAGTGGCCACAAGACCAGCGGGGAAGGGGGGAGGCGGGAGGGAGCTATTTAGGCGGCAAGCCAACCTGCCCAGCGTGGTCCGCCCCCAAGCAGACCTAAACCATAGTGAAAAAGAGTGCACACATGCTGAAGTAAGCTCAATGCATAACGAAAACACACACAGGTTGTAATAAAGTTATACTTGTGAAACACATATACCTAATGCACAACCCTCAAACCCCCCCCCCCCATAGTGAAGGGACCGTAACGGGAGAGAAAGGGGCTACGGGGACCTTCGGGACAGGGGCATCCCATTTCCGGATCACCATGCCGGATAGCCGCATTGCCCCACGCATGAGGTCGAGCGGAGGAGATAAGCTCCTAGGCACTTAAAGTGCCATCTACCATTTGCCCAGTGAGCAGCCTAGGCTGGGAGGCTTCCATTCCACCATCAAGGTATAAACACTCAAAACCGGGCAGAAATAGACCAAAAGGGGGGTGCCGGGGTAAGACCCCGGCTACCTGTAAGCAGGAGACTTCAATCTTCTGTCTTGTCGTCAAGCAGAGAGAAAAATACTGGTGATTGAAGGGAGGTACCAGGTATATATAGACCGGAAGGGGGCTCGTTACAAGACTTCCTCTCAGCACTGCGTCACCTGGCGGTGAGTTAACCCATTAAGTGAAGAATATTTAAAAGTGAAGCAGGGTGTGTGGCACACCAAGAATAGAAGGCAAGATGGCGCTGACCATAATGGTGATGCGCTCAAATGCTTAGCTCACATACACATTGTAAGTCATGCTATGCTCTGAAAGGTTATTGAAACAAGAAAAGAACATCACAATTAGGAAGCTGTACTTAACTGCAAGGTGTTGGGAGTGATCATTCTGGCAAGCCAGCTTCTGCTCCACCTCAGAGACTTCCACTCACCAGATGGGACAGCTCCCCCACCACAGTCACATGCTTAGACACTGTTCCAGACATCTTTTTAAACTTACCTTAAGCTTACCTTGCCAAGCGTTCCTCCAACACAGTGCCCCCTCACAGCTCGGCACCATGAATGATGAAATACACTTCCTTATCTGACCCTCCAGCACCATCTGATGTGCACCATCAATATTAGCTGGAGGAGTTAGTCCGGAAGAAACCCCCTTTGTATTGACATATATACAAAGAAAGGGGAAAGTGCCCACTCATTCCCCCATAGTAATTCCAGAGACTTATTGCACACACCCAAAAATTACGTATAAAAATATATATTTATTAAATCAATTTGACATAAAAAATACAACTATGACATATTAAAAACATAAAAGGACAAGCTAATTTCTCCTGAGCGCCTTGAAAAAGAGACAGGATTGTCTCGGAACACGTGGGCTTTTCCGGGGGGGGGGGGGGGGGGCGCATGTCTTGCTGTCTGGCATCACAAGATAAGTAGCACTATATAATACAATTCTGTGAAATACTCACCTGTAGAATTGGTATTATAAGTATACAGTACGTCCTGCTCCAGATAGATTACTTACACTTGGGTTATCCTCCGCCAGATGGCGCTGCACTGCAGAGACATGTAAAACAGGCTCCTCCAGGCTCCTCAAATACCCGGGGACCTCCCACAAATCCCCAGCATTGAAAAGCAGTAAACAAGAAGCCGGGAGAATTTAACCACCCAAAAACCGGTAGCTATAACAATGATAGCAATCACCATACAGGGGATCCAGATTAATGCAAAAACCAGGGTAGGGTGGAGCAGGACGTACTGTATACTTATAATACCAATTCTACAGGTGAGTATTTCACAGAATTGTATTATTCTTAGTATACAGTACGTCCTGCTCCAGATAGATTACTTACACTTGGGACATCCAATAGCAGTGTCCATAAAGCAGGGTGGGATCCCCAACAAAAAAGGTAACAGCAAACAGTTTAAGCCACTGCCGCCTGCAAAACCATTCGGCCAAAAACAGCATCAGCTGAGGCCCTAACATCAACCTTGTAAAACTTTGAAAAGGTATGAGCAGAAGACCAAGTAGCGGCCTTGCAAACTTGTTCAACAGAAGCCTGGTGCTGGAAATCCCAAGAGGCACCAATAGCACGAGTAGAATGAGCAGTAAGGCAGAAGGGAGGATTCTTCGCCTTAGCAGAATAGGCCTGAATCACAGCCTGACGAATCCACTTGCTGATAGTAGACTTGGCAGGAGCCAAACCCTTCCTAGGACCAGAAGGGACCACAAAAAGAGCATCAGTTTTCCTGAAGGACGCTGTTACTACTAGGTAATACTTCAGACACCTGACCACATCCAAAGAATGCAAAACCCTTTCCTTAGCATTGCTAGGATTAGGGCACAATGAAGGAAGAACAATATCTTGATCCAAATGAAAAGCAGACACCACCTTAGGCAGAAAATCCGGCTTAAAGCGAAGCACCACCTTATCCTGGTGTCTCTCAAAGTATGGGGGCTGGATAGACAGCGCCGCCAGCTCAGACACACTCCCGACCGAAGTAATAGCTACCAGAAAGACAACCTTGAGGGTAAGTACAGCCAGAGCAGCATCCTGAATAGTTTCAAAGGGAGCACCCTGCAAGGCAGACAAGACCAAGTTCAAATCCCAAACAGGGACCATAGGTTTTCATGGGGGACGCGCATGAGTAACCCCCTGAAAGAAAGTTCTAACCAATGAATGCTGAGCAAAAGACTTCTGAAAGAAGACAGACAGGGCAGAAACCTGACCCTTCAAGGTACTGAGTTGGAGACCCGACTCCAACCCATGCTGTAAAAACTCCAGAACCCTGGGAACTGAGAACACCCGACAGGGAAGAGACCTAGACTCACACCAGTCAATGTAGGTACGACATACCCTATAATAGATGGAAGAAGAAGTTTCTTCCTAGCCCCCACCATGGTCTCAACCCCCGAGGCAGACAAGCCTTTCTCCATCAAGATGGAGGTTTCAGCAGCCAGGCCGTCAAAGCCAGAGTTTGTAAATTGGGATGGCGAGTGAGCAGATCTGGCACTCCTGGCAGGACGTACTGATCTACTGCCATCTGCACCACATCTGCAAACCACACTCTTCTTGGCCACCTGGGGGCCACCAGAATCACTGGCACCCCTTCCAGAGCAATCTGGCGCAGGACCCTGCCCAACAGAGGGAATGGAGGAAAGATATACAGGAACTGAATGACCTGCCATGACATTACTAAGGTATCCGTGGTCACGGCCAGAGGATCCTGGCACAGGGAGACAAAGGCCGGGAGCTTGTGATTGTGACGGGACGCAAACAGATTGACAGCTGGTTGGCCCCAATGGTGACACAGAGATTGGGACAAAAGGCTGTATGCACGAATCACGATACACGCTCACCCACACCCCCCCCCCTTCTTTTCCCCCCGAAGGCTACAGGGAGAATGAGGGAGGATGGCGGCCCTTTGTACAGGGCCCACTGCTACCGGGGCATGGGACAATAATGCGGGAGGGGCATCCCATAAAGGCTCACCATCAGCCTATACCGCCTACCCTTTGGTGGGGGACTGCGGTGGAGCAGCGCTCCATAAGCACACATGGTGCCGCCTACCTTCACCCGACCAGCGCAGCCCAGGCTGGGAGGCACATCACACGAAGGACGGGTGGGAATAGTCCAACAGGGCCGCAGGCTAATAGCCCCGCTCACCTGCGACAGAGTGATAATTTCATGTCTTCGCAGTAAGCACTGCAGAGAAATCTGGAGATTTGTGGGAGGTCCCCGGGTATTTGAGGGGCCGGGAGGAGCCTGTTTTACATGTCTCTGCAGTGCAGCGCCATCTGGCGGAGGATAACCCGAGTAAGTAATCTATCTGGAGCAGGACGTACTGTATACTAAGAATATATATTTTTTCTAATGCTTTGTTCTCCTCTGCATATATATTAGCTTTGAAGTATTTGAAATGGTTTTTCTATGTGATTGATGCACTTTGGCTATTGCACATTGCACTTCTAGTCTTTATTATTATTTTTTAAACACACTATATCATGAGTAGGAATTTTTTTGATGTATGAAATATATGGAATATAGTAATGTCTATCACAGCCCAGAACAGCCCCCTCTTGTGGCAGATTAGAAATGAGCTTGTCCTTTATGTTTTTTAAATATGTCATAGTTGTATTTTTTATGTCAAATTGATTTAATAAATATATATTTTTATACATAATTTTTGGGTGTGTGCAATAAGTCTCTGGAATTACTATGTGGGAATGAGTGGGCACTTTCTTTGTATATGTGTAACTGTGGGTTATTTCCAGAGCACTGCACCACAGGTATATGATTGTAAACTAGTTGGTGCCATCCCACACCCTAGTGGTTTCTTAGTAACCCTTTGCATTGAGAGCACTCTCAGAGCTGCCATTCAAGCCTAGCTAACCCCCTCCAAAACTCCTCTCCGTCCAGCCTCCTCCTATTTTAAGTCATGCTATGCTCTGAAAGGTTATTGGAACAAGAAAATACAATTCTGTGAAGTACTCACCTGTAGAATTGTTATTATACGTATACAGTACGTCCTGCTCCAGATATAATATTTACACTTGGGTTATCCTCCGCCAAATAGCGCTGTGCACTGCAGACATGCAAAAACAGGCTCCTCCCGGCCCTTCATATACCCAGGGACCTCCCACAAATCCCCAGCATTGAAAAGCAGTGAACAAGAAGCCGGGAGAATTTAACCACCGAAACTGGTAACAACAACAATGGCAACAATCACAATACAGGGGATCAAGAATAATGCAAAAACCAGGGTGGGGTGGAGCAGGACGTACTGTATACGTGTAATACCAATTCTACAGGTGAGTACTTCACAGAATTGTATTATTCTAAGTATACAGTACGTCCTGCTCCAGGTATAATACTTATACTTGGGACATCCAATAGCAGTGTCCATAAAAGTAGGGTGGGATCCCCAATAAAAAAGGCAACAGCACGCAGCTTAAACTACTGCCGCCTGCAAAACCTTGCGCCCAAACACAGCATCAGCTGAGGCCCGAACATCAACCTTGTAAAACTTTGAAAAAGGTATGAACAGAAGACCAAGTAGCGGCCTTGCAAACTTGTTCAACAGAAGCCTGGTGCTGGAAGGCCCAGGAGGCCCCAATAGCACGAGTAGAATGAGCAGTAAGACTGAAAGGAGGACTCTTCCCCTTAGCAGAATAGGCCTGAATCACAGCCTGACGGATCCATTTGCTGGTAGTAGACTTGGCAGGAGCCAAACCCTTCCTAGGCCCAGAAGGCACAACGAAGAGAGCATCAGTCTTCCTGAAAGCCGCAGTGACAACCAGGTAATACTTCAAACACCTGACCACATCCAAGGAATGTAGAACCCTTTCCTTGTCGTTGCTAGGATTGGGACACAATGAAGGAAGAACAATGTCCTGATTCAAATGAAAGGCAGACACAACCTTAGGCAGAAAATCCGGCTTGAAGCGGAACACCACCTTGACCTGGTGCCTCTCATAGTACGGAGGCTGAATGGATAGAGCAGCCAGCTCAGACACACGCCTAACCGAAGTTATGGCCACCAAAAAGACAACCTTGAGAGTAAGAACAGCCAGAGCAGCATTGTGAATAGGCTCAAAGGGAGCATCCTGCAAGGCAGATAAAACCGTTTAAATCCCAAACGGGGACCACAGGTTTACGAGGGGGACGCACATGAGTGACCCCCTGAAAGAAGGTCTTAACCAAATGATGTTGAGCAAAGGACTTCTGAAAGAAGACCGACAGGGCAGAAACCTAACCCTTCAGAGTACTGAGTTTTAGACCTAACTCCAAACCATGCTGTAAGAACTCCAGAACCCTAGGGACAGAGAACTCCCTACAGGGAAGAGACCTAGACTCACACCAGTCAATGTAGGTACGCCATACCCTATAATAGATGGCAGCAGAAGTCTTCTTCCTAGCCTGCACCATAGTACCTACCACAGAGGCAGACAAACCCTTCTCCATCAAGATGGAGGTTTCAGCAGCCAGGCCGTCAAAGCCAGCGTTTGAAAATTGGGATGGCGTAAGGAGCACTAAGTTAGCAGATCTGGCACCCCTGTCAGATCGTAATGGTCTACTGCCATTTGAACCACGTCTGCGAACCACACTCTTCTTGGCCACCTGGGGGCCACTAGAATCACAGGTACCCCTTCCAGATCAATCTTGCGCAGAACCCTGACCAGAAGGGGGAATGGTGGAAATACATACAGGAGCCGAAACTCCTTCCAAGACATGGACAGGGCATCCGTGGCCAAGGCCAGAGGATCCTGAGACAGGGATACGAAGGCCGGGAGCTTGTGGTTGTGACGGGATGCAAACAGGTCCACATCCGGTAGACCCCCAACGGTGACACAGGGACTGGAATACCCTGTTGCAGAGGGACCACTCTCCCTGACGGAACGTCCCCCTGCTCAGAGCATCTGCAAGCAGATTCTCCGCCCCCGGAATGTAAACAGCCGAAATGCATTGTACATTGGCCTCCGCCCATGTCAGAATCTGAGACACCTCCTGGAGGCCACCCTTGCTCCGAGTCCCTCCCTAATGGTTGATGTAGGCAACCGCCGTCCTGCTGTCTGAGCGTACCTGGACCGACAGACCCCTCAGGTGTTGGGTCAACCGCTCCAGTACCAGCCGGACTGCCCGCAATTCCAGAATGTTGATGGGTAAATGGGCCTCCTGAACTCCCACTTCCCCTGGAAGCGCAGGGACTTCCAGAATCCCCCCCAACCTGACAGACTGGCATCCGTTGTGACCGTCTCCCTTAAGGGGGCCAGAAAAGACCTGCCCCTTATCAAGTTCCCGAGGTCCAGCCACCACGCAAGGGACCTTCTGACCGAGGGGGGAAGCACACAGACCCCGTCCAAGGACGCTGGGTTCTTGTCCCATACTGACAGAAGGTGAAGCTGCAGAGGTCTCAAATGGAACTGGGCAAAGGGCACCGCCTCGAAGCTTGCCACCATCAGGCCCACCAGCTGCATTCCCTGCCTGATGGAGGGCTGTGGGCACGAGAGCAGGAACCTCGCCTGCGCAGTCAGAGCTTCCACCTTCTGTTGGGGGAAGAAATATCCTTGACTGAACCGTATCCAGAATAATTCCCAGGAACGGAGTCACCGAGGAGGGGGACAGAGAAGACTTGGGGTAATTGATCACCCAGCTGAAGGACTCCAGGGTGGACACTACCGCCTGTCCAACTGTGTCCAACTCCGCCTGCCGCAGAGACCGAGAGGTGATGAGTATATCGTCCAGGTAGGGTAGCACACGTATGCCCCTTAGCCTTATCAGGGACACCACCCCTGCCAGCACCTTGGTGAACACCCTGGGAGCCGACGTGAGGACGAATGGCAAGGCCACAAATTGGTAGTGCAAATCCTAGAAACCTTTGGTGTCCTGGAAACACCGGGACGTGAAGGTAAGCATCCTTGATGTCTACGGACGTCATAAAGTCCCCTGGGCGCAGAGAGCCGATGGCCGAGCGCAGAGTTTCCATGCGAAAGTGCCTGTTCTTGACAAATTTGTTGAGGATCTTTAAGTCCAGAATCGGCCTGACTGACCCATCTTTCTTGGGTACTGTGAAAAGGTTGGAATAGAACCCCATGCCCCTGTCTCCTAAGGGGACCTTGCAAACTACCCCTAGATCCAGAAGATCCTGCACGGCCAGTAACAAGACCTGAGCTGAGGCAGGGTCCTGAGGGATTCGGGACCCAATGAATCTGGTGGGGGGGGCCGTACAGTAAATTCTATCTTGTAGCCGGAGGACACTACCTCCTGAATCCACCGGTCTGAGACGTGGCGCCTCCAGACATGCTCGAAGTGCTGCAGACATCCCCCCACCCTGACGGGCGAGGGCGCCCCTTCATGCCTGAGGGGTCTTGGGAGGGGCTTTGGGCTTGGACCCCCAGGAGGAACCGGGGCGGCGTCCTCTATTCTTGTGCCAGGAATCTGCGCGGGACCCAGCGAAGGACACCCCTTTTCCCTGTTTAGCCCCACGGTAGGGGATTGAAAGGGTGCCCTGGCCTCGAAAGGGCCGAATCTGCCGCCTGCGCTGGGGTAACTTGCCTCCTTTGGCGAAGAAGTCTAGACGGTCCCCAAACAGGCGCAGCCCCTTAAATGGAAGCCCAGTAAGGGCTTTCTTAGCGGCATTGTCAGCAGCCCACTGGCGCAACCAAACCGCGCGGCGTATAGCTACCGCCAGGGCAGAAGATCTGGCACACATCCTAATAGCATCATCCGATGCAGACAGGATAAAGTTTACAAAAACATCACAGTTAGACAGTGCATTGACAGTATCAGGTGGCAACTCACCTGTGCCATCGAGTGCATTCCTGACCATGGCCCTGAGCGCTACTGCCGTAATGGATAAGGCGCAAATCGGGCGCAGAGTTGCTCCCCCAAATGCAAAGCATGCCAATTGATCAATACGCCGGTCCTCAGAGTCCTGCAGCGTAGTAGTGTCAGGGGAGTGCATAATAGAGGTGTTGGACAACCCTAGAATAGGAGCATCGACCTCGGGGGGCGATGACCAGCACTTAACCAAGTCAGCAGGGAAGGGATACTTCCTATCCACACTCTTAGGGATCCCAGGAAGTCTACTGGGATGTTCCTCTTTGCGGTGGACCTACGCGCTAAAGAGCTAGCAAGCATTCTTTCAACACTGGCCAGTCTAGTAGCCACATCAGGATGAGAATCCCCGCTTGTATTGGGGGTTAGACTCAGGCTTGGGGGAGTAGGTAAAGTGAGGCGAGGTGCAGGCCCAGCCACTGAAGAGGCGGGAAGAACATATAACGCCTGCTGTGCACAAGGAATACAGACCCGTGCATTGTCACTGCTGCTAGGTAAGACCCCACAAGCTACACACAGCCGGGCTTGTCCCGAAGGAACCCCGTTGACAATATCCTGGGACGCCTCCATATGGTGATTTAATCGGCACAATAGGCCAGTAGGGATTGACGCTGTAAGCTACCCTGGATGCCCCAATAACCCGCGGGGAAGTGGGAGTAAATTTAATAGTCTCAACAAGGAGAAGCCACCGGAATCCACGGTCTGAAAGACATAAGGGGAACAAGAATGTCAGAGCCATGCGCAAGGGAGTAATAAGGGTAATATAAAGTCGCCCGCGAGGGCACTTACAGACAGAGGGGGGAGGACGGGCTTCACCACGTGCGAGTAAAAATGGCGCCAAGCGAACCTCGAAGGGCGGGTCAGAGCTGACAGTGACGCGGAGCGCGCCAAATCGTGACGCGGAGCGCACCAAGCCCCCCCCCCCCCCCGGAGAGCGCGAAGCTCCAAAGACGCGTAGCCAAGAGAGAAAACAGGACAGTGACGCCTGAAGGAAATTGATCGAGTGGATTACCGCAGCAGAGCCACTTCAGGCTAAAAAAGAGAGACGTCGCAGCGTCTGCAAAGCCACCGCCGCCCATGCAGTACAACCATATAGGAAAGGCGCGGTGGCGACCAATACAAGTAAAAAGTAAATAGTAAACAGCGTGGCTCTGACACCCATTCCCAGTCAAACGCGATACTAAGGCCATAAGCATGTAGTAGGGTACACTGAGGCCGCCATACTCACAAACCCCCCCCCCTTTCTTTCCCCCCGGGCTAAGGGGGGAACGAGGGAGGATGGCAACCCTTTACACAGGGTCCACCACTACACGGGCGTGGGGCAATGATGCGGGAGGGGCACCCCCTAAAGGCTCACCATCAGCCTAAACCGCCTACCCTTTGGTGGGGGACTCGGTGGAGCAGGGCTCCATAAGCACACATGGTGCTGCCTACCTTCACCCCACCAGCGCAGCCCAGGCTGGGAGGCACATCACAATTAGTATGGCGGGGAGTAGTCCAACAGGGCCGCAGGCTGTAATAGCCCCGCTCACCTGCGAGAGAGTGATACTTCATGTCTTCGCAGTCAGCACTGCAGAGAAATCTGGGGATTTGTGGGAGGTCCCTGGGTATATGAAGGGCCGGGAGGAGCCTGTTTTTGCATGTCTGCAGTGCACAGCGCCATCTGGCGGAGGATAACCCAAGTGTAAGTATTATATCTGGAGCAGGACGTACTGTATACTTAGAATAAGAACATCACAATTAGGAAGCTGTTCTTACCTGCAAGGCGTTTGAGTGATCATTCTGACAAGCCAGCTCCTGCTCTACCTCAGATACTTCCATTAGATGGCGCTCACTCACCAGACGGGACAGCTCCCCCACCACAGTCACATGCTTAGACACGGTTCCAGACATCTTTTTAAACTGGGGGTAGTTTTCAACAAAAGCCTGAAAGTGACAAATAGACATTATAACCTCCCCCAACAGCCCTAGGAAAAATAAACTCCTGAAAACATTACTTACCGTATCTGTTATTTAGGAGCAGAAGAGAGAGCGGGTCAGCTGTCTGCTTCGGCAAAATTGTGAGCTCCTTTTCTCACTGCTTTAGCAAAACTATTGGGGGGTTAAGGTTAACCCCTTACTCCCCCCCCCCCCATTCTTCACCCTGGGTTATCCACCATGTTCTGGACACACTTCTATTATTGGCCTATAAGGTGCTATGTGGCTACATCACTCGATCATGGGGCTATACAGGCTTACAAAGTGCTCATAGCTCCTACCCACCATAATTGAGGAGCAGACAACTGAAAAGGGGAGATACCAGGTCCTGCAGTTTGACAGCTATCAATAATTAATTAGAGTGGACAACCACCTGATATTTTGACTTTTCTGGGTTTTGTTTCTTGCCCCTGCGCATCTTGCCTTCTTGCCCTGCTGTATGAAACCCCCCAGATCACCAATACAACCTCACCTTTCTTTAGTTCTATGGCGCATGCATAGGCTCTCATCCAATCATTGCAGTTTGATATGCATACTTAATGAGCTCTACCCACGAGAGTGGGTGCATTCCCAGCAGGGGGCCTATCTGAATGGCTGGGGGCGGGAGCACACATACAGCCCCAAAATGCTGGGGAAGAGGTGGGCCCTCGCTCCCTGGAAAAAACGGGGTTTACATCCCCCAGGGTTCACACAATGGGGAATCCCGATTTGGGATGCCCCAGAGGGAAGGCCAGTGGCCAGCCCTGGAAACTTTTAGATTCCATGGTCCATGATTGTGGGTTTTATTCTGCTTTAAAACACACAATTTATCATATACCATAATAAGCTAAAAGGTTTGTACTATTTCTTTTCCCCTGGATAGGCTTTAAAGCAAAAAAAAAAAAAAAAAAAAAAAAAAAAAAAAAGAAGAAGAGGTAGGCTAATAAATTCGACCAACACCTGTTTTTCCAAGCAATTGGCCATCTGCGCTAACATGAGGGGTTTTCCAGTGGCAAGCAGAGGACGCAACCCCGACCCACATGACCACCCAGAGGCCAATCGTGGGGCTCCGTTTCTGGTACAGGCTCAAGGATAAGGGAAGGTATTCTGGATGTCCCCTCCCAAACTGTTTTAATGTGCCAGCAGCAGGACCAGGGGGAAAGGGGTATTGGTCCAATTTATGGAAACCTCAGCCCCATTTTTCAGAGTATTACAAGGAATATCCTACCTTCATGTCTGCAATAGATTCCAACTTCTGCTGCTCTTTGGGCTTCTTTTTCTGGAAATCCTCCATAAGGTTCTTAATGTTGGTTCCAATCTCTCCGAAATTCAGGTACATGTTCTGCAATGGGCATAGAGTTAAAACATTATCTAAACCTTCTGTAAACATTAAAAAGAGCCAGTCAGATTGGGAAGCTTAGTTCATATTTTTATAGAAAGCAAAAATTAAAAAAAAATTTAAAAAAATTGTGTGCCCTCAAAAGCAGGCACATTTAAGCACACATGATGCCCCTTGTGACTGGCAGCACAGAGGTGCACTGGGACGAGCTGGGTAACCTCTCCAGCAATCTATGTGTGGGCTCTACTCCAATCATTTTAATGAATGACACAGAATGACAAATAGAAAAGCAGCAAGAATACCATGCACACTTTTATATAGACTCTAGGCTGGTGGTTGATCTTCTTCAATGGAACTTGCAAACGGCAGCAGCTTACCTTGCCAAGCGTACCTCCAACACTGCCTCTTCACAGCTCAGCAACATAAATGATCAAAAAATACCATTTTGTGAGTACTCACCTGAAAAATGGATATTGTTGGTGTGCCACACACCCCGCTTCACCAATATTCTTCACTATTGGGTTAACTCACCGCCAGGTGACGCTGTGCAGAAAGGAAGTCTTGTAACGAGCCCCCTTCCGGCCTATATATACCTGGTACCTCCCATTTATCACCAGTATATTAAAAAGCAGAAAGACAAGGTACCAGTATTTTAACGGTAACCTCAAAATAAATCAATTATAAATAAAAGCTTCACCATATAAAGGATTCGGAATACCGAAAAGGGTGGGAGTGAAGCGGGGTGTGTGGCACACCAACAATATCCATTTTTCAGGTGAGTACTCACAAAATGGTATTATTCTTGGTGTGCCACACACCCCGCTTCACCTTTAATATTCTTCACTATTGGGACATCCAAAAGCAGTGTCCACAAGGGATGGGCATCTCAAGGCCAGGTGAAGCATAACTTAAATGACTGCAGTCTGCAGAACTTTGCGGCCAAAAACAGCATCCGCTGAGGCCCGCACATCAACTTTGTAAAACTTAGAAAAAGTATGAACAGAAGACCAAGTGGCGGCCTTACAAACTTGTTCAACAGAAGCTTGGTTCTGAAAAGCCCAAGACGCCCCAATGGCGCGAGTAGAATGAGCAGCGATACGAAAAAGGGGGAACTTTCCCCTTAGCAGAATAGGCCGCAGTAACGGCCTGACGTATCCACTTGCTAATGGCAGATTTGGCTGGTGCCAAACCCCTCTTAGGCCCATAGGGCACAACAAAAAAGGAATCCGTCTTACGAAAAGGAGACGCGATAATCAAGTAGTACTTAACACAGTGTACTACATCCAAACAATGCAAAACCCTCTCTTTGTCATTCTTAGGATTAGGACACAAGGAGGGAAGAACAATCTTGGTTCAAATGAAAAGCAGAAACAACCTTAGGAAGAAAGTCTGGCTTGAACCGAAAGACCACTTTATCCTGATGCCTCTCAAAGTAAGGCGCCTGGACAGACAAGGCCGCCAATTCCGAGACACGCCGGACCGAAGTGATCGCTACCAAGAAGACAATCTTCTGAGTCAGGGTAGACAAAGCAATATCTTGCAAAGGCTCAAAAGGAGGAGCCTGATGAGCAGAAAGAACCAAATTCAAATCCCAAACCGGCAGTAATGGTTTCCTGGGAGGCCGCACATGCGTAACCCCCTGGAAAAAAGTTTTAACTAAAGGCTGAAGCACAAAACGCTTCTGAAAAAAGATAGATAAGGCAGAAACTTGCCCTTTCAACGTACTTAGCTGAAGACCAGAGTCCAGCCCTGATTGTAAAAACTCCAGAATCCTGGAGACCGAAAAGACCCTACAAGGAAAAGATCTCATCTCACACCAAGTGATGTAGGCTTTCCAAGTCCTATAGTAGATGATAGAAGAAGACCTCTTCCGGGCACTGATCAGAGTCTTGACAACTGAGTCAGAAAGCCCCTCCTCCTTCAAGATGGAAGTTTCAGCAGCCAGGCCGTCAAACCCAGCGCTGGTAAATTGGGGTAACACAACCGACCCTGAGTGAGCAGATCGGGCCGAAGAGGCAGGACGAACTGGTCCACTGCCAGCCGAACGATGTCTGCGAGCCACACTCGCCTTGGCCACCTTGGGGCCACGAGAACGGCGGACACCTTTTCCAGAGCCAACTTCCGAAGCACCCTGCCCAGCATGGGTATCGGAGGAAACAGGTATAGAAATTCCAGATCCCCCCAGCTCAGGGACATGGCGTCCACTGCCAGAGCCAGAGGATCCTGGGAGAGCGACACAAAGTTCGGGAGCCTGCGATTGTGACGAGAGGCAAACAGGTCCACCTCTGGTGTCCCCCATCGGAGACACAGTGAGCGAAACACCCGAGGATGGAGAGCCCATTCTCCCAGACGGGGAGAGCCCCTGCTCAACCGGTCCGCTTCCTGGTTCTCCACTCCTGGAATGTATACCACCGAGAGACAAGGAACATGGGCCTCTGCCCAGGTCAGGATCACCTCTCTGAGAGCACTCAGACTGCGAGTCCCTCCCTGATGATTGATGTAAGCAACCGCTGTTCGATTGTCTGAACGCACCTGGACCGGAAGGCCCAGAACGTGCCGAGTCAGGAGAGCAAGCACCCGACGGATGGCTCTCAGTTCCAGAATATTGATGGGTAAGTGGGCCTCTTGAGGTCCCCATTGCCCCTGGAACTGAAGCTCCTTCCAGAATCCGCCCCATCCCGAAAGACTGGCGTCCGTGGTGACAATTTCCCAAAGAGGGGTCAGGAAGGACCTGCCCCTCACAAGATTGGCCGAGACCAACCACCACTGGAGGGACTGCCGGACCCGGGAGGACAACTGGAAGGGCTGATCCAGCGACCGAGGCTGCCAGTCCCAGGACGCCAACAGATAAAGCTGAAGCGTCCTCATGTGAAATTGAGCAAAAGGAACTGCCTCGAAAGAGGCGACCATCAACCCTATCAGCCTCATCCCCAGACGGATGGACGGCCGAGGATTGAAAAGTAGGACCCGAGCCAACTCCTGAATCAGATGAATTTTGGACTGGGGGAGAAACACTCTGTGTTGAAGAGAGTCCAACTGCATCCCCAGAAAGGACACCACCCTGGCCGGAGCGAGGGAGGACTTGGGGAAGTTGATCACCCAACCAAAGCTTTCCAGCGTGGAGACCACCATCCTGGTGTCTGTCTCCGATTGATTGAGCGACGGAGCCATGATGAGAAGGTCGTCCAAATAAGGTACGACACGAATGCCCCGAGATCTGAAAATGGCCATGACCCCTGCCAGCACCTTGGTGAACACTCTTGGAGCTGAGGTAAGGCCAAACGGAAGTGCCACGAATTGATAATGCTAAATTTCCATCACGAATCGAAAAAAACGTTGATGAGCGTGGCAGATGGGAACATGAAGATAAGCATCCTTGATGTCTATGGACGTCATTAAGTCCCCCTGCCGAAGGGAACCGACGGCCGTACGCAAGGTTTCCATGCGAAACTTCTGAAAACGGATGAACCTGTTGCGTAATTTCAGGTCCAGGACGGGACGAACCGACCCGTCCTTTTTGGGGACTGCGAAAAGATTGGAATAAAAACCGAGGCCCATCTCTAAGCGCGGTACCGGCCGGATGACCGCCATCTCTAACAGATTCTTTACCGACGCCAGGAGGCCCTGTGCGGCCAAAGGATCGATGGGCACCCGAGACCGAAAGAACCGTGAAGGAGGGCGAGAGTCGAATTCCAGCTTGTAACCGGACGACACTACCTCCCGGATCCATCTGTCTGGAATCTCCTGGTCCCAAACCTGGGAGAAGTGTCGTAATCGTCCCCCCACCCGCACGGGTGAGGGCAGCCCCTCATTGCTGAGCGGGCTTACCGGCAGGCTTGGGCCTGGTGCCCCAGGACTGAGCGGGACGGCCACGGCCCCTCCCCCGAGTCCAACCTGCACCTCTGGTAGCGGGAAAGGAAGCCCCCCTACCCGCTCTGAATCCCCGAAATGAAGGCCTACCAGAACTTGCCCCCTAAAGGGACGACGAGGCCTCTTGCGTTGCGGCATTTTACCACCTTTTGCGACTGAATCAATTTTTTCACCAAACAGTCGCAAGCCCAAAAAGGGGAGAGCTGTGAGCACCTTTTTAGAAGCCGAGTCCGCCGACCACTGGCGCAGCCATACAGACCGACGAATAGCCACCAGCATTGCAGCTGTCTTGCTACTCATAGCCAGCGCATCGTCCTGAGCGGATAGAACATAAGAAACAAAAGATTCACACTGCTTGAGCGCAGTAAACTCTTTACAAGTGGGATCGAGATCCCCATACAGCTCCTGAATTACAGACCTAACCGCCAATAGAAGAAGGGCCGAAGCACACACCGGGCGCATCGTTGACCCAGCATAAATAAAACCATGGCGAGCGTACTGGTCAATCCGACGATCCTCCCCATCTTTAGGGACAGTGGTCTCAGCAGACTGTACCATAGCCGTGCTGAAGAGCCCTAGCACAGGGGTATCGACGTCAGGAGGAACGGGCCAAAGCTTCACCAATTCTGGCGGAAAAGGATAACGCTTTTCCCAACTGGAAGGGATTCCAGATAACCGCGTGGGATGTTCCCATTCCTTAAAGTGGACCAACACCCAGGATTTTGACTATCCTGGGTCTTGATCCACTTCGGTGGGGCACCCCCGATCGGGGTGCCCCGCTGTGTGAAACCCCCCCGAACAACTCACCTCTCCCCGCGCCGACGGACAAGCGGCTCCTCCGCTGCGACGGGCCAGCAGCCGGAGCGACGGACTGACGCGCAATACTCTGCCTTGCACAAGGAATGCATACAAAGACATCATCAGCTGGGAGCGGAGTCCCACATCTTGCGCACCCCCTAGATGGCCCAGAAGAACTATTTCCGGTAATAACGGAAGCCTCCATATGGTGATTTATGGTATTCGCAATTCTTTTGGGTTTTAAGGCATAAGCCACCCGGGATGCCCCCTTATTGTAAATGTCCCGGAAGGGAGGATTTAATTCAAAAAGAAGATCCCCTTAATAATCTATATATAAATATAAATATATATAAATATAGAATATAAATATAAATATATATAAATATAGAATATAAATATAAATATATATAAATATAGAATATAAATATAAATATATATAAATATAAATATATATAAATATAGAATATAAATATAAATATATATAAATATAGAATATATATATATATATATATATATATATATATATATATATATATATATATATATATATATATATATATATATATATATATATATATATATATATATATATATATATATATATATATATATATAGAATATAATATTATATATATATATTATTTTTTTTTTTTTTTTTTTTAATATATCTATCTCTATATCTCTATATCTATCTCTATATCTCTATATCTATCTCTATATCTCTATATCTATCTCTATATCTCTATATCTCTATATCTATCTCTATATCTCTATATCTATCTTTATATCTATCTCTATATCTCTATATCTATCTCTATATCTCTATATCTATCTCTATATCTCTATATCTATCTCTATATATATTAATATATATATATCTATATCTATATCTATCCCAATTTTCCTTTCTTTTTTTTTTTTTTAAAAGAAAGACTAGCCAAGTAATATAGAGCCGGGAGGCCGCTTTAATCAGGGATTCCCAGGATCTTTAGGGGAAGAAAAAACCAACAGTCAGATCCCCAAACATGTGGCAACATGCAAACATACTTATGCATGGCACCAAGGTGCCTTAAAATAAGCAAAGGAAAAAAACCCTTGCCCTCAATCATGAGGAATACCCTTATAGATCTCTCCCCCCTATGTCTAAAAACACTATAAACATTATAGATTTTAAATGACACTCAACGGCCCCACACAAGGTGGGGCAGTTTACCTGCAAGAAACCGAGAGCGGCTGCAGCACAGCATGGACGACGCAGCAGCCAGCAGCAGCAAGAAGAAAGGTAAATAAACCCATGTGCGGCAGCGAGCCCCCCCCCCCCACGTGACTTCCTTTAAGCCAGGAAGGAAGGAAGTGAGGCTGGGGCCGGTCACATGACGCTGCCGCCGGTGCCACGCCCCGTTTCCACGTCACCGGAGCCCGCCCCCCTCAAGTCCGATCAGTGCGCCCATTCATCAAGGGATTACTACCAGATGAGCCACTACAACGGGACCAAAAATACAAAGGCAGGAGGAGGGGGGAGGAGGAGGGAGGGAAGGGAAGAATCAGCGCAGCCGCTGCTGATAGTGCGGCGGCCGAACGGCAAGGAGACCAGCGGGGGAGGGGGGAGGGAGGCTGTGCTATAGCAAAGGCTCAGGCAGCAAGCCAGCCTGCAACAGCGCGGTCCGCCCCAGCTGCCCCCTAAAGCTGACCTAAACACTGGCCAAGCCGGCCAGTACTTATCTGAAAAACCTGCCCGAGGAAAGCTCTGAAAGAGGAACAATAAGAGGAACAATCAGACCGAGTGCACACTTGCGGTGCAGTCTGCTAAGTGCATAAAAGTAAAGCACACATGTTACAAAAAGTCATACAGTGAAAAACACACACAATACACAACCCTCTAACCCCCCCCCCCCCCATAGTGAAGGGAGAAGGGACCGTAACGGGAGAGTAAGGGGCTAAGGGGACCCTCGGGACAGGGGCATCCCATTTCCGGATCACCATGCCGGATAGCCGCATTGCCCCCAAAAGAGGGGGTCGAGCAGAGGAGATAAGCTCCTAGGCACCTATAGTGCCGTCTACCAATTGCCCAGTGAGCAGCCTAGGCTGGGAGGCTTCCATTCCACCATAAAGGTATAAACAATCAAAACCGGGCAGAAATAGACCAAAAGGGGGTGCCGGGGTAAGACTCCGGCTACCTGTAAGCAGGAGACTTCAATCTTCTGTCTTGTCGTCAAGCAGAGAGAAAAATACTGGAGATAAATGGGAGGTACCAGGTATATATAGGCCGGAAGGGGGCTCGTTACAAGACTTCCTCTCTGCACAGCGTCACCTGGCGGTGAGTTAACCCAATAGTGAAGAATATTAAAGGTGAAGCGGGGTGTGTGGCACACCAAGAATACACTTCCTTATCTGACCCTCCAGCACCATCCGATGTGGAACATCAATATTAGCTGGAGGAGCTAGTCCAGACCACACCCCCCTTTGTATTGATAGATTGATCTCAGAGCTGCCGTTCAAGTCTAGCTAACAAGCTTCAAGTCTAGCGCTCTTGCCCCCAGTGTCGACATTATGCAGCAACACAACATCAAGGGCCACAGTCACATGCTTTAGATAAAAAAATCATGAAGTAAAACTGTATACCTTGATATCGCGGCCATTTCGTCTTCAATGTCCTAAAACCGTTTAGGACAGTGCCAAACGTAGCCCGACGCAACGGTGTAACGAGGACCAAAACCCACGCTCCATCGACCCATGCGAGAGCTGTGAGAGCAGGGCCTGCGACCATGCAAGGCATTTGTGACTGGCCAACGTGGGCACGCTCCCTGTTAGGGGGTAGCAGGGGATGCTGCCGCCAGTGTGCTCAGATCCGCTCGTTTTAGACAACCTCCTGGATGCAGGAGCTTGAATGGATCCGCGCATGCCGATTGGATGAGCGGCCGTTCATGCGTTGTAGGACCAGGAAGAGGCGAGTTTGTTTGGGCGACCTGGGAGGTTTCACACAGGGACAAGGACCAAAACCCAGGATAGTCAAAATCCTCGGTTTCGGTTCATTTTAAACTACTAAATAAAATGGAGGAGACATGCTGAGGCCAGGCATGCTGAACCCGCGTTGCCATGCACCCTCCACTGCAATAAATGGAGTAGGCCTGTGGGGTCATAAACAAGGCTCCATGGAATTGTTGGCTCCCCACCATAGGTTATTATAAAGATGCTGCCACTGCATAGAACAGCTGTGGGGGAACTCCGGACCTGCAGATGAGTATAGACTTTGTTTCTGCCTGGACAAATACCTGCATGTTTCAGGCATTGGGCATACCAAGGGCTTTATTCATCAAGCCATAGTGCCAGATAACAACTGGCAGCGACAGGTAACAACAGGTAGTGAATGGTGACCGATGGGCACTGTACGCAATACCACAATTACCAAAGCGAATCTGGTGAGCGACTCCAACAGCGACATGTAGCAACCGATTCATCATCACAGACGGCTCAGCATATAACGCTGGTGCTCTGGCTTCCAGAGCGCCTGGTATTACCTGTCGCTCTCCCATACATTTCAATGTAAAATGAAAATACTTTTCTTCTGTTTAAACATGGTTTTCTTTTATTTATTTTTTTTTTTTAATTATCAAATACTTGTGTCACCTCTCCTGGCCTATTTAAAGTCATTTTTGCAAACTTTTTATGCAGAATTGTCCTTACTGGTCTGGTATAAAATTGTTCATGTTACAATGTAATAATGTAATTCCATATGTTTTTGCTTTGTTACTAGTGGATACATGTTCAAAAACAGACTTTAGTCACACAGCATCTGGCGCTCTGGGCTACCACGACCCGATTTTGAGCGCTGGCGCTGTGTGAGGCTGTTATTTGGATGAATATAATGAGAGTCGGTCGCACTGAACTGGCGCTACCGTTCACTCCCATACAGTGCTGTACTGGTGTTAAGAGTGACGGGTCACACAATATATTCATCAATGCCGGCCAGCGACCGAGACGCACTGAAAAAGCGAACCATGGCCGAGCACAGCGACTACTAGTGGTCGCTCTCAATGCCTCGCTACAGACGTCGATCTGTCGGTACCAGGCGCTAGTAATGAATCAGCCTAAAGGACAGAGCAGATTGGAGAACTCATTATCACCTCTAGAACACCCTGCTGTTGCTGCCGCCTATCAATAGGTGTCTATATTTGACATAGGAGTAGAAGAGATATTCTGTACTTATATGGGGAAAAAAAAAAAAAACTTACATTAGCATAGAATTCATCATTCTCTGCAGAGAGAACAACCTCCTTTAGATCTTTGCTGATTCCTGGAACACGGGACAAGTCTATGCGGTTGTTATTGATCCCCAGTAGCTCGTGCACCATTGCTTGGTACGTCCACTAAATTAAAAAGATACATCATAAAAACAAACTAAAAAGCAGTAAACCAATTAAAAAGCTAGGCACCTAGAACATTAGACCATGGATTGGATGTTCTTCACTATAAATAGTCATACTAAAGATTTAGTGAAGCAAGTTCAACTCTGGAAGAACATTCGAGTGTGAATTGACGCTTGCATCTCTGAGAGCTTGTTAATTTTAAACACACAAAAAAGTGCATTAATACATATTTGTTCTAATGTTTCCTAAAAAGAATAACTTGCACATGTAAGAAAGCATTTTACAGGCGAGGTGCATCAGTTTTCCAATGAGGTGAGAATAATTGTTTCAAAATGTTTTTTTGTTTCAAAATGTTTTCAAACAGCACCCTATGGGGTATGCAGAAAATGTAAAAAAAAAAAAATTAGAAAATAAAAAAGCACAGCCAATAGGATGCTACTGTTTCCAAACATTCAAAAAAACTTAGTTAGGTACCTGGTAACTTATTTTCTAAACATCCGAAAGGGCAGCATACGCCTGAGACCTCCGGGCTCCTCCTATCAATCTGGAACACATGACCACCAGACAGAATAAAATCTTGACTCCTCCTCCCATTCCCCAGTTGTTGTAGAGATCTGAAAGAGAAAAGAAACCGACCCACAACTCTAACAGTAAATCAATACATAATCCAACTCCACATAAGAAAAAAAGGGAGGGAAGTAGGCATATGCTGCCCTTTCGGATGTTTAGAAAATAAGTTACCAGGTACCTAACTAAGTTTTCTCAAAACATCCTTCGGGCAGCATACGCCTGAGAGATAGGCGAGTACTACCTCTTTGGGTGGGAAAGAATGGAAAGGAGGATACTACTGCCACAAGACTGATCCTACTAGGACAGCAGATCTAATCAAGAGAGTTTAGCAAAAAAAAACATCTCGCTGAGGACCAAGAGGCTGCAATAGCTCGCCTGTTTAGCCCAAAATGTGTATAAAAAGGAAGCTTGCTCAGTACTGGTAGAAAAACATTCTCAGCATCTGAGAAGAAAATAGCAAGGTTCCATGTACGGGTAAAAGAACTAGCCCAGAGTTAGGGACAACCCAGGACTAGAGATATCTTTTGTGTCTATAGGCAGCCTAGAACTAGACACAGCCCCAGGGCCCAAGACAGCCTCAAGGCAGGCCCAAGAGAGGCCCAGGGCCCCACTAGGGTCAACGGCCAGCTGGGGTCAACGGCCAGCTGGGGTCAACGGCCAGCTGGGGGCAAAGGCCAGCTGGGGGCAAAGGCCAGCTGGGGGCAAAGGCTAGCTGAGGTTAAATGGTCCCTAGGGTTAAAGGCAACCTAGGGTTATAAGTAATCCCAGGAAAAAATCCCAGACAAGAGGTGGCCTAGGGACCTAAATGGATAATCCCTCTAACTATAAGTGTATAGGCTAGAGTAGAATACCGTGCAAGGACTGAGGTCCTAGTTGCTAAAGCAAAAAAAGTAGATCCAAATGATCTCTTAGAAGACCCTAGAATAGACCTACCAAACTGACTCCCTCAACAGAGTTATACAGCAAAAAATCTGCCACCTGATGTAACCTTCCTACAGAACATAGCTGAAGGAGACTCAAATCCTCATTTAACCCAGAAGGATTCCATACGATCTCCATGGGGGGCAGTTGTGCTCTTGAGCAAGGCACCTAACCCTGCAACTGCTCCCTGGATGCCATAATTAGGGCAGCCCACCGCTCTGGGCACGTGTACACTCACTGCACGGATGGGTTAAATGCGGAAGACGAATTCCTATGTGTGTGCAAGCATACAATGGCGATCTATGCATAATTTATTTTATTTATTATTATTTTATTTATTATTATTATTTAGCGATGAAACTCGTTGCCCTTCGCCACTCATACCGGGTGCCGAAGGATTTACTCCGGACATGCACATCATAGTACTTAAAGCAAGTGATATTACCTCACCCGGAAAAGAGCAATGTCAATCATTCTAATACCCTCATGGCTATTGACATTGGAGGTGCCGAACCTGCACAAGGAATCACTATTTCCTGAAGGGCCGAAATCCTCTGGGAAAGGAGAAGAGTCTGAAGAAGTTGTTGACTTCTTGACCATAAATCATAATCCAAGAGGGAATTAGACTAACATCCCAAAAAGGTTAACAATCCAACCGAGCTGAACACAGCTCTACCCAAGAAACTGAAGCTCAAAAGGCATTTTTGTCCCTGGAGTGTACAAAAAAAGGTAGCCGATCGCTCAGATCAGCCGCCCCCGACCCCTCTCAGTGTCTGATAAGTCCGAAGTCTGTGTATTCTCAGACTGAACCCAGCATAAAGGGAACAATGAATAAGAAGCACAACATCCAGCTCTGTCTTTACTGCTAAGACAACCTAGGGGTTGTTAGAATCTGACACAAGACAGAGCCCCACGCTCATTGGAAACTGCCAGACATCTCCCAGATCTGTTAAGGTCATGAAGAAAACCTTGTGGAAGCAAGCTTCCTCCTAATAAAATGTCTAAAAAAACATTCTAAATATCTGATATAACATGACAGATATTCTATAAGGAGAATAAAAACTCCCTCCAAGGCCTCCGCCACCAGAAAGATTTCTGCTGGTGAAGGGAACTGGGATATTAACCGCCTGGCTTCCAAGGCTAGCAACTTCAGAATAACTTATCTTTCCTCCAACCCACTGGTATAGGAGAAATCAAGAATCCGACTGAGGGGTACAAGTAATTCCTTTATTTTAAATAAAACCTTTTTTTTTTTTAATGAAAACCATATTGCATGTGATATCCCCATTTCTCCCGATTACAACGGTACCACATATGTATCGGTAGCCCCCCCATTCTTGCCCTGGAGACCCCCCAAACTGAAAAGAGCACTTTATTACATTTACAAATAAAATACAACTACTATCCACACTATAAACATAAGGGGTTAATTAAAAAAAAAAAAAAAAGACATAGGGTCCCCCCTCCCAGGGGGGGGGGGGGGGGGGCATTTTTTGGGGTAATTTTAAGGGTTTAGGGTTAGGCTAACCCTAACCCTCAAAAATCCCCCCAAAAATGACATAGGGTCCCCCCTTTTTTGGGGGAATTTTAAGGGTTAGGGTTAGGCTAACCCTTAAAAATAAAAAAATATACAAAAATAAAAATTCCCCCCAAAAAATGGGGAACCCCCCCCATGTCATTTTTTGTTTTTTTAAGGGTTAGCCTAGCCCTAACCCTCACCCTTAAAAAAAAAAATTAAATTTTTAAAAAATTTAAAAAATTTAAAAAAATTTAATTTTAAGGGTTAGGGTTAGGGTTAGGCTAACCCTAACCCTTAAAATTAAAAAAAAATGACGTAGGGTCCCCCTTACCCGTCATAACCAGCCCGGGACCAGCTATGGGGGCTTGTAGGAACAGAGTGGAGGGGCCAGCTTTTGTGGCCCCCCACCCTGCAGCCTACGAGCCCACATACCCTGTGTGGGCCCAGGCTCTTCTGCCCCCCCTGGGCTTTGGGGAGGCAGGTAATTGGGGGTGCGGGGGTTAATGGCAAGCCACCCGCTACTTGCAGGTGGCTTGCCAGACCCCAGCCTTGTGAACTGGTATAAGGGGTCTCATGGACCCCTTACCAGTTCACAAAGGGTTAACATAAAAAAAAAACACACACACACACAAAAATGTCATTTATTAAAAAAAAAAAAAAAAGTTTTTTTTTACTTTACTCACCTCACCCGATTGTCAGCTCCTGTGGTGATCAGCTGTCAGATGCCTTGGTGATCGCTGGCCAGAGGAGGGGGGGGCAGGGGATCAGAGCATCCCCTGCCCCTCCACTGCTCTGCCCAGCGATCACCAAGGCATCTGACAGCTGAGCCGAGGAGAGGCAGCAAGAGGCCCGGGAGTGACGTCCCCAAAGGGGCGGGGCTTAACAGCAAGATGGCGGTGCCCGTTGGGAGAGGAGGGGGAGAGCCCTTTCAGGCTCTCCCCTGAAGCTGAAGAGGCTGGGGGGGGTGGCGATCGGAGGCCCCCCCAGTGAAGAGGAGACCCGGAGGGAGGCAGCGCGACTGCAGGTAAGTAAATGTCATTTTTATTTTTATTTTTTTTTCTACAGTTAGCAGCTGCTGCTGCCAAACGGGGGGGGGGGCTATTCCGGGGGCTCTCCTGGGGCCAGCCGACCCCTCACGGGGGATCGGATGGCACCAAAATAAAGAGGAGACCCAGCCGGATCCAACGAGGGGTCAGGTGAGTATTTTTTATTTAGATTTTTTTTACTAGCAGGGGGGAAATCAAGCACGTAGATTCTACGTAGAAAAAACACACGTGTTTGAAAGAAAGGCAGGAAATTCCAAGGGTGCTGGGATGTGACTTCAGCAGCCTGGGAGAAAGAGACCTGGAATCTTTAAAACCTGGAGCAACAGCTCAAAAAAATTCAATCTCAGTAATGGCTGCCTGCGCATCTGCCAGAGTCCGGCAGGTTGAAGCTTAATGAGAGACAACTAGCAGCATGTGTCTCTAATAACCAGGAGAGCTCTGGAGGGGGGAGGGGTGCCTTTAGTTCAGCACACCTGCCCCATAATGCTGATAGCAAATGCAAACAGGCACACAGACTCTCCCTTCCTGGGCAGTGAGTGCAGAGGGGTGCATCAAATCTCCATAAACATTGTCTCACCTTTCAGTGCAACCAATTGATTCAAGAAGAAAAAATGGCAAAAATTCCAAGTATGGGGTCCGGTTACCCCGGTCTCTTCCTATAATTCATCCTGAGCAATAGGGCAACATATCACTTACCCCCCCTTTGATATAATCAAAGAATGGGATCTGGCCAATGACCCCATAGGGTATCCCGGGCCCCAGGCAGAAGGATCGCCTTCGGGACCGAGAAATGGACCCCCTGCTCAGGCCCATAGTACCGGAATATACTTACCTGAACCATCGGTCCAGGAGCTAGTGGTCACGTTCCTCTTCCTGGAGGAACACGGAAACAACTGGGGAATGGTCAAGATTTTATTCTGTCTGGTGGTCATGTGTTCCAGATTGGTAGGAGGAGCCCGGAGGTCTCAGGCGTATGCTGCCCGAAGGATGTTTTGAGAAACATTCAAAAAATCTTCTTAAAGTGGACGAAAACCCTGGAGATTGGTTGATTCCCTCCCCTGGGGCATCCAGAATCTGAGGACCAGGAAGAGATGAGTTTGTTTGGGCGACTTAGGTATTTTCACACAGCGGGGCCCAATCGGGATGCCCCAGGGACAAGGAACAAAACCCAGGATAGTCAAAATCCTGGGTTTTGGTCCGCTTAAAAAATGATGCACTTCACCTGTAAAAATTCCCCATCAAGCTTGCAGCCGATTGTTTTAGGAAAACAATATGTTTTATTGCCCTTTTTTTGGGGTTAAAACTAAAAAGCACCCAACGTTGAACTTGCTTCAGTACTCAGGGTACCACAGGGGTGTGTATAATTGTGTGTGTGTGTGTGTGTGTGTGTGTGTGTGTGTGTGATGCCACCACAATATTTGTAATGTAGAACGATGTGAAAACATTCAACTAATACATGAATAATGAAAGTGATTTATGCCAACCTGATTGAGCAAGGGAGTGATGGCGTCATCACTACGGTCCAGGATGAGAAGTAACGGTGGCACTTCAGTGCGACGGAAGTCGAAGAGCTCATACTCCTTAGTGATGACTTGCTGTAATAGAAAATAAATAAATAAAAAAATATATATATATATATATATATATATATATATATATATATATATAGTGTTAAAGTGTATGGGAAAGTGCTGGATGGTGTCTATTTCTCCCTTGCTTTTCTCAATAAGGCACGATCCATGCCGGGTTTACAGGACCCCAGTCCACATTCCCAGCCCTCCACAGGTTTTTCCCCTAATCCTAGTTCTCACACAGGTCACACAGGTGATGAGGCTAATTGCAAGGAAGCCTAATAAAAGGAGCCGCTGAGGTTTCCAGATTGCTGCTGGACAGGCTGGGATGAGGAGCCCAGGCCTTGCTGTTCCCAATACTGAATTGCAGCCAAAGGTCTTTTTTGTGTCATCCGATGTTGGAACCTGTGGATTAACAGCCTAGACTTGTATGCCCTGAAAGAGGACCTGTTACAACAAGAACTTGCAGTACACTGTATTATCCTACCTTGGACATTGCTAGAGCTGGTGCGGTAACGGCTTGCTGTACTGCATTGTGTGCTGCAACCTTCTCTGAAGTTCAGAGATATTGGCTGTTGGAATTTTATTTTCAATAAAATGCTTATCATTTGAATAAGAACTGTCGTCCGAGTCATTGCCATTGGCCCCAGATCCTGACAATTGGTGCAGGATGCGGGCAGTTGACTGTTGCTAGGGGGCAACGGAATGACAAAACGCTGCATGTGAATATTGTGGACATTTAAAGGCCCATCCAGTACAATGGAGGAGGTGGTAAAGCAGCTAATACAGGCTAATCTCCAGCAGGAGCGGGCCATGGCACAACTGCACTTCCCCATACACTTTATGTAAATAAATATATATATAATGGGTTTGCAGTGACAAATGACTGCCCATGCATTCCAATTTGAGAGCACCCAGAAAACTTCTGAGAAACACACCTACTCTGTTAATGCCAGAGTGGCCTAAAAGTTATACCCCTACCTGTGGGGCTTAGCTAGGTGATGGGAAATCTGTACCATAGGGAAAGATGGGACGCAGGTCTGTTAAAATAAAATCCTTTGTACATAATTGGATGTGTCAAATGGACAGAAGTGCTCCCGAAGCTTTAACCCACCTTCACGCCCTCGGCCAGCCTTTTGGCCATTTCAGAGGAAAGCTGATATCGGATCATGGGACATTTTTTCAGGGAAAGCAGCAGAGCAGTCAGGCCTTGTGTGGCTCTGGACAGCTGGATGGGATCCCAGTTCCGACCCTAGAACACAGGATTAATTATGCATAGTTAGTCATGGGTTTCAAAACAGTCCTCCTTATACCTGCTAAGAAGCTTATTAACACCTCATAGCCTTCTAATCTTAGGTATCTAAAAAGTTGGAAACAAGGAGGACCCTGGTGTAAGGCTGTGGCAGGAATAGTGAATTCAGTTGCAGATATCTCATTAATGGAGCTCCAATGAGCTATAAATTATGGGGACAATTCAAACTGCTTAGGCTAGGATTTAACAGGCATTAGGTGCTAGCAAAGACCAATCAGAGCAAAAAAGGCCCCTGGGTTAGCCGATTGGGGGTAGGTTGAGCATTGGCGTTTTTTTAATGTGTGCCTACATTTGTACTTACATTAACTTTGTAGGAATATGAAGGCTTGTCAGAACTGTGTGACCTGTATGGCAATTAAACACATCTCAAGGTAGGTGAAAATTACAACTGTCATTAAAGCGGACCAACGCCCGCTTTTCCCCAGGTGTTGGTCCCGCTGCCAATGCATTAAACCAGTCTGGGGGGGGCAAGCAGAACGGCAGAGTTCCGACACATCACCCCCAGAATGCCCCATATTCTTACCTTATCCTCGAGCCTGGGCGGAAAATGAAGCGCCGAGATTGGCCGCCAGATGCTCATGTGGGTCGGGGTCATGTCCCCACTTGAGCACAAGCAGCCAATCGCAGGCCTCCATTTTCAGCCCAGGCTCGAATAAGGTAAGACTATGGGGTGTTCTGGGGGGGGGGGGGGGGGGGGTGACATGCCGGAGGGGGGACTCCAGCATGCTGGATGCCTCCTCTTAACTGTTTTACTCCCCTGGCAGCTGGACCAACACCCGTTGAACCCGTTGGTCCGCTTCAAAGAACCTCGAAATATGTGTTTCTATTAATCTTATGCAGTGATTTCCAATTTGGCATTCCATTCATATAAATATGGATCCACTAATGATATTGCCCTGATTTGCTGAACAGTTTCTTTCAACCCCCAGAGCGGCTGGTACAACTGCAGCAACAATCTTCCCGAATCAAAGAACAAGTGGATCTTACCTGAAAACATCCAATAATGTTTAGCGAGAACACATGGGGGTTCACTGCAATATAGTCTCCATAAAACTCCTAAAAGAGCAAATAATAATTAATATGCATTTAAATTAAAAATAAAGTTATATATAGCAATGGGACAATATTATAACTGCATAACTGGAAATCCCAAAATTTTTAAAGCAAACCTTCACTGTTCCCTGGGAGATTAGTTACAAGAATAGTTTGTCTCCAGGTGCTGGAGGACTGAAAGCTGCGATGAGCTCCTACAATAGGCTTCCAGTTCCCCATCACACGGAGATCTATAGCGGACCAAAACCCTCTTTGTACTCCAGGGCTGGGCCAGTAAATACGGTAGCTGAATAGACAATCACCCACCTCTGCACCATCATCCTTGCTGGCTCAGCAGCCTCTGAACCCCAGACTACAGTGTCCCACTTCCACTGTGTGACTGGGCAAAAATCTGGAGTTTGGCCAGTTTTTTTTATTAATTCCAAATTAGTCTTATGCCCCATTTCCACTGAAAGATTAGCAAGCGAATAATCATTAAAGCGAGCGCAATCAAGCGATAATTGTTCCGTAGAAATGCTTGCTGCAATCATGGGATCTATGGGAATTTGCTCATTGGCTGAGCGTCGTATCGAGTGGGTATCCCTTCCCTGGAGTCCCACAGACTCCAGGGTGGGTTTTGGTCCACTTAAAGCACCACTGAAGCCGGCTGATTTCAGCTGGCCGTATCCCTAGCTTTTAGCTCGGCCACGCACATGCTCCTACACCCTGCACTCAGATAGGCTGGGTGCATGCACACCTGCACAGAAGCCGGGCATGTGGCGCTGGCGTTTGCAGTGCATTGGGAGCTGCCAAGAAAGGTGTCTGTACCAGCGACCCCAGAGGGTTTCACAGAGCAGGGGCATCATGCTATAGAGTGCCCTGGAAGCTAGCTTAATTATGATCCTTTTAAAGTGGAACAACACCCTCCTATGATCGGCCCGGGAATCTATAAGATTCCCGGACCGATCAGACCCCTGACTGCGTGAAGCCCCCCAGAAACCCCTAAATCCCTACCTTATCCACGATCCAGCGGCGCCCGCCGCCGCCTCCCACGCGTCCCTCTAGCAGGACGTGCACCCGCGCCGGCCGTTTGTGAATGTGAATGTAAGAGTGACGCGCGGGAGGCGGCGGCGGGCTCTCTTGTCCGTCGCTGCCTCCCGCTTGTCCGTCGGCGGGGATTGGCAGCGGCGGTCACGTGGGAGCGAGGAGAGGTGAGTTTTTCGGGGTTTCACACAGCGGGCCCCCCAATCGGGGTGCCCTGCCGAAGTGGACCAAAACCCAGGATAGTCAAAATCCTGGGTGTTGGTCCACTTAAAAGAATATTTTCCAACAAATCGCCCTCCTCTGAATGCAAGTCTTCAGCTTGCATACGAGTCGGACGTTCGTTCGCTTGCTTAACAAACGGTCGATTAATCTGTTTGTGTAAATGGCCTTTAGGGTAGGAAGATGGATTAGTTAATACTAATATGGGCTTACAAAAGAGGTATTTACCTGGACTTCCGCAACCACCTCTTGCTCATCAGCTTCTGCCAGAGTCTTCACATCACTCTTGCTGATCACATTGCTGAAGTCTGAATCCGAAAAAAAAAAAAAATATCACAGCAATAAAATCATGGAACCATGTGAAAAGGGGTATTTGTTCCACTACCAGGTGTAAAAAAAAACATTGTTTATAAGACCATATAATCATATAGCGCTACAGCTCCTAATGTTCCCCATTCCTCTAAAAAAGTTTTCATTCATATTTTGACAGCTAATCTCAATACTGCAATACACAGGCGACCACAGGGGGCAATTATAGACCACCAGCCCAGCCCTGATTGGTAGTCTACTGCTTGGGGAATCAGGGAAATTTCCAGAAGTCAGTGGCAAGTTTCTGCTTCTAGGTGCTGCTGTGAGGTTACAGGAAGGAAGAGGGCAGACATGACAAGTTGAGCTGCTGCATCATCGTTTTATACATTTTGCCTGCATATCTAAAATGACCCTTCTCAAGCTAAGCTCTAATACTTGCCACAATCATATGAGCACAAACACAGGGTTTCCAAACTAACGGTATGGGGGATCCATTTAGGTGCTGTACACCAACCTGATCTCTCAACCCTGCTACAAAATGTGATGAACGGCATTTATGTCGATTTATGTGGGTTTCATGCACTTTACATGGCAATTACCAGAGCATACGTAGCACTTGAGTTAATTACAAAATGGCGAGTAGTACATGATGGAAAAAGTAGGGGGGGGGGGCATATAACACAATGTAGGTCACTTGAAAGCTTTGCAAGGGTACTCACAGAGGAAGTAGACGCTGTACTTGGGTCTGCGAAGCTCCTTAATCAATAACTCCACATTTTCCTGAATGAATTAAAAAAAAAAAAAAAAAAAACAAATTAGATTGCAGGAGTTGGATTGAGGAAAGCGCAATTAAATAATTTGAGCAGCTCCTACTTGACGGAAAAACCTGTATTCCCTGGGAGAAATGTAGATGGGTTAAATCTGTTCTAACTTGGGTGTGGACCTAGGTGGAGAAAATATTAGTGTAGGTGCACTGTGGATAAAAAGGCAGGTTAAAAAGGGAGAGTAAATAAAGGGTTAATGTTCTCCGCGATCCTGTGAGGAAAAATCCCTCAGACAGCAAAAATTCCAACAATTTTTGAGGCCATGATACCGAGTTGTTTCTGATTTAATTAAAAGGTGGAAACACCCCCTCAAACAAAACTTCACTTTGGCAATACTATTGCATTTGTTTATTCATACTTTTATGTATATATACTAACCTATTTTTCCTCACAGAATTGCGGAGAACATTAACCCTTTATTTACTCTCCCTTTTAACCTGTTTTTTTTATCCACAGCGCACCTACACTAACCTTTTCTCCACCTAGGTCCACACCTAAGTTAGAACAGATTTAACCCATGGACAAATTAGATTGGTCACCCTTCTGGGGGAAAAGTGTCGTTTCAGGAGAGGTGATCCAGGGAGACTGAGCAAGTTATGTATCAATTATTATTTATTTACACGGATATAAAACTGTATATGTACTAATATATACACACACACTTGTCCACACATGTACAGTTATATCAGTGCAAATATATAAATATATAATATGTTATATTGTGTGTCCACTGTGGAGGACAATAGCTGGCACATTATTCACCCTTTTCCAGTTTTTCTATTTCATTTATTTGTGCTGGTGGATTTACTCATGGGGAGCAAGTATTTTAAGGAGCAGGAGATACATACACAGTCTGCTTAGCGTTCTGAGAGGATGGGGGGGGGGGAGCAAACACTCTAAAGACACTCCATAATTATGCACAATGGCTGGAATAAGTTTCCCCAAACATCCGGTTTTAACGTGGCTCATGTACATCTCTCAGTGTTGGTTGTGACAGTCAAGGATAGAAACGTTGGGGACCCCTGCTCTAAGGCACCCCCCTTCCCCCAAATCCCCTGTAAAACTCATCTTCTCTCTGATGCAACAGCGCATGTGCAAGAAGGGGCCACTGCCTGCTATACCTTTAGCAGGGTGCGCTCTCACATCAGGCATTAGTGAATTGCTGCCAGGGGCAGGAACCCCGTCAGGGGGTTGATTGGATGAGAGCTTGCTCGTGCGCTGTAGGACCAGGGAAAAGCGAGTTTACTGGGTGACCTAGGAGGGGTTTTCACACAGAAGGGCATCCTAAATCGCCCCTGTAAAGTTGCACCGCCCCCACAGTCATCACTGACGCACAGCGAGGAGATGTGGGTACCAGCTGTGGTGGTGCCCACCCAATCCGCCGCCGGTCCAGCAACGTTGCACACACTAAAGGCTGGCCCTGTCAGTGAGTCCCCCTGGAGGACGGGGCCCCCGGTAGCTGCCCCGTCTTGCCAGGTGCTGATACACACACATATAATATGGCCAGGGGAAAGAATCTGTTGGTCTGGTAGTTCTTGGCCAGATAAACTCTATAGGGCTGATTCAACACCAGGAAAACATTTTAATAATGATTTATATATTAATAATGTTTATTTTTCCTTTGTGCAATTCAGCATCATTTTTAGCTGTGTAAATCATTTTAAAATGTGTACGACCAAAAAATGGTGCTGAATTGCACCAAGGACAACAAGCATTAAACCGGACCTTCACACTGTAATAAGAGCATATGTTATATGTTTCCCCCACCGTGTACATACATGTTGCCCACATTAAAATTCATCCTACCTGCATCTACTGCATTTTCTGAGCTTTTAAACATCCAAGATGGCAGCCTATGGAGTCTCAGGCTGTCTGCAGACAGGAAATGTCTTCTGACTGTGTCGGTCTGCATTCTGGGGGTTGCTGTCCTTTCCCTGACCCCAGCTCTGATCGGTCTGTGAAAAGCACAGGTATAACCTGCCCCCTGCACTTGCCCCCTCTCCTCTACTCAGAAAGTGATGCTTCTGAGGCAAGATGGCTGCGCCTGTATCCTGGAGTCTTGAACAGAGTTGAAGCCCAGCGGGGAAAGAATGATATGTAAGCGACTTAAAATATATTCATCATGCATCATAAATGCAAAGGAATAGTTTAAGGATTTGGGCTTTTCATTATGAATCAGCCATAATATCTAGGTTCAGAGAGCAATGGGTTGAAAAGTAGGAAAAGTACATCCAGGGTATAGGGGATGTACTTCTTTCAACCGATTGGAGATCGACCATCTGAGATCAGCTAAGGAATGAAGCCTAGGAGCAGCAGATGGAACTTACCTTAGTGGGTCTGAGGAAGCAGATGGCCTTGAGGTGCTTCATGCTCTCCCGGTTGGCTGAATCAATGCGCTCAAACAGGTAGACCTCCTTCTGCAGGATTTCCGATTGTGTGTACACCATACTGACAAAGCTGGTCTGTGGGGAGAAAAGGGGAGTACGATCAAATGAGGATCAAGATTAAAGTAGGGGGGGATTTCCCGCACACCAAACCAGCCAGGAAAGTCCAATCCCTGGGCCCCATACTTGCCTCCTTCCACAAATCATCCGCCTGCTGAATCATGAACCCTTCAAAATGGTGGTCGCCGGTGATTCACCTCGGTCCCTGTTTCAAAGGTGCATGTGCGGGCCTCACAGCTTTGCCCTGCGCCTCCCACTGTGTGCAGCCACCAGCCAATCAGACCTTCCTGGCAGAACACACATGCGCCATAAAATTGCTGGATGGAGGCGAGTATATAGAAAACCAGGGGATAACACACAAACAGAGGCATCTGAAGCTGGTATCTCCCTGGGGAGCACTTTCCCTCCGGCTCTGGGGTCTTTTAAAAACTTTACAGGTGAGAAGAGTTTTGGTCCATTTAAAAAAGGGACCTGTCCCTTGATTTTACTTCATTTAAAGTGGACCAAAACCCACGGCGATCAGCCCGGGAATCTATAGGATTCCCAGGCCGATCGATTCCCTTTCCCCTGGGGCATCCAAAATCATGATGCCCCGCTGTGTGAAAACCCCCAAGTACGCATGCGCGCGGGCACGGAGGGGCCGCCTGACGTACAACGGAGCATCGTAGCGCAGCACCGAGAGCTGGGCAAAGTAAGTGAGGTGACCTACCTCCCTTTGGAGTATGCGGCAGACCCGCAGAAGCAAGCAGAGGCCGCCGAAACCGTTGAGAGCTTTGCAGCAAAGATCCAAGATGGCGTCCGCGGTACTGCCAGCAGCTGTGCACGCAGCACGAGATGAGGAGGGAGAGGGTGTTGTGACCCCATTAGCACTTCCCTTTGAGGATTCCTTGGACTCAGGGGACAGCCAAGCCCAATTCCCCTCTGAAATGCAGGATCAGTGCCCGCAGATGGCCCTGGATCGAGCCTCACTTCAGCATATAAGGGCAGTGATCCGGGAGGAGGTAATCACTAAAAATACCTCTCAACTGATTAAGGAAATGAAGGTGCAGGGGCACAGAATAACGTCCCTGGAGGGCCATATAAATAACGTCACTATTGTTTTGGAGGGTCATGAGGAAGAAGTGGAGAATTTGCATGAGGAGAGCGCAGTCCTGAGGGATATGCAGGAGGATCTAGAGAATAGAAATCGACGATCAAATCTTAGATTTAGGGGGCTACCGGAGTCGATGGAAGATGCCCAGGGCACCATTGTAGCTCTTCTCCAGGAACTGACACCTAATAATACAATTCTGTGAAATACTCACCTCTAGAATTGGTATTATACGCATACAGCA